>JALIRH010000001.1:108941449-109541449 GCA_023055505.1 Callipepla californica brunnescens | reverse complement strand
TAAAAATAAACTGTAAAAGTGTATCGTACCTAACAAACAAAAAGGAAAGGCAAAAGTTAATCTGGAAGGGGCTCTTACTAATAATAAATAAACTATTTCTAAACATCAGAAGCTAAAAGCTTTCAGATGGGAAAAAAAAAAAAAGGAATTATCACGTGGCTACTGCAGTATGAAAAAATGATAAATGGGTTATTTGAATTCTGTGTTCCCACTCCACTTTTGAAAAAAAATAAAAAAATGTAATAATCATCTTCAAACCAAACAGTAAAATTTTTCAAGAAAGCTTACGCGAAAAATAATTGTCTCTGGAGTTCCCAAAAACAATTCCAAAAGATAACATCCACCCACGTACATCAGCATTCACTGTATCATTTAAACAGGACTCAGTACAAAGACAGTAGATGTAACCACCACCATGAGTTCTGCATTTTCATCATCTACGAACAAGAGCCTGCGTGCTGCCAATGGATGCCATTTTTTCCACACGAAAGAATTTGGTGGCACATCTTTGCTCCACATGTACTTTTTGTCAGACTGCCCCTCTGCTGCCATCTGCCACATGGCAACAAGATGCAATGGAATATGAGTGGGAAGGTTCAGCCTCTACTGCCATACCATCAACATCTGCCTCTGACATTGTGGTCCAACAGCATAACATAGAAGACATTTCTTTCAGAGAAGCCCTCATATGATTAGAGTTCGTAAGAGACAAACTCACAGAAGTATGATAAAGAGGCTTTAACAAGTGTGGGAAATGAGAAAAGATCCTTTGTAAGGGGAAGTAATGGCTCTTGGCAGTAGCAGTCTTTTCTGAGAGGCTTAAAGGCATGCAGTTACCTAACTGAAAGAGCAAGCTTAGAACTTCTATCCATTTAACTATTGTCAGTTACCTCATTAAGTCTGGCATATATCAATATCATCTTATAGTTCAAAGTGCAATACCAACTTTTAAAATACATACTTCAGTATATTAAATGTTATATATACTAACATATGTTAAAATCGAAACAGCAGAAGAAGCTCAGTCACCATTCCTGAGCCATGTGATGACTACTACACACACAGTATAATTTACATCCTTAACAAGCAATCTTTCGGTGAAATTACTGAACTAGACTGGAATTCTTTGTTGCCGTTAATGAAGGACCATGAATTTCTAGTTCAGGACAATTAAACATGTAAAGTACAAAACAGTTCTCAAAAATAGACAAAACACTACAGAGTAATTAACACCCGAGTGAACAAAACAATGAGAAAGATAAACGCTTAAAATTAAAGAAGTAAATAAAATGCAGTTCCATAGAGGATTTTTGAACTCTCAAGAGATGCTGTCTGTTCCACAATCTAGCAGGAGGAAATGGAAAAAGCTCTACCTCCGTACATGCAGGAACAGACACTGAAGTGCCTAAACAAAGGGAGTAAGCAGGGCAATCACCCGAGGCACTATCTGCTAAATTGGAACTGGGATTCAGTATTAGCTGATAAAGAGAATAAAACATTTTAAGAGGCCGTATACTGTGGAACTGAGAGCAATGCAAGCTAGGAAAAACAAACTATTTTTTTTTAATTACCGAACAAACAAAAAGCTGTAGACTGTGAGAAACAAGTTGTCTGCACATCCTTACTAAGGGCTACACCAGAGTGGTACCAGCACAATGTAACAAGAGAAAAACAAAGCCTGACAATGTCTTCAGTAAGGACAAATCACAACCACCACACACCAGCTCTGTGCTCACAGATAAATTACATGCTGAACTAATTTGTTGTATAACCTGTTTATTTTTCTTCAGTCTACAGCCAATGGAAACGCCTTGAATCTCTAATTGGTCTAAGGATTTCTCAGCATGCTGTTTCTTCCATCCTCTGTCTCCTTTTCTATTGTTCTTTCTTCCCTGTTTTCAACTGATCTTTTTCCCATTCCTCAGACCGTGTTACACGTGCTCACCTGAGTTTCCAGATGAGGCAGCCCTGCTCCAGCTCAAGTCTGCCTCATTTGTAAACATTTTCATGAGCAGAGCTCACCAGTGTATTCACTACCCTGAGTGCCCATTAAGTAAGTTTCAAAGCACCTAGGCTCCCCCTCAGGGTCTGCTATTTGTGGTGAATACCTGAACCACCCACTTCAAAGGTAATACCTAAAAAATTGGTAGATATAGCATTATCCCTACAATACAAGGTTTGGATCTCACAGCAAGAAGTTTAAATAGTCACAGATCCATACAGTAGATCATAGTATAAAACTCTGGTTTAGGTTCTTATCCATGCAGGCTGTAACACAGGACCAAAGTATCTTACAGAAGCATATCTTCATTAGGTTCTGCTAGCTTTATATTTAAAACATGAGATGAAAAAAAAAATCATAGCTCCTAATTCATAAGTGAAAACATTCATTATTACAACAGGATTAGACACATAACTACTGATTTATCTTTTTTAATCCAGTTAGTGACATCAGTTAATAACATGTTATGTAAAAATGTAATTTTGTCTTATAAATATAAAGCTGTTTGCCCTTTAAATTCAATTCTCTGTTCCTGTATTCTGAAAAATTGAATTTTCTCTAAACTGTTCATTGCTTAGAGTAACCAATCTGACCACCTTATTCATCTCCTCTTGACACTGAACACCTCCAATCAATCCTGCATTCAACCATTTTTCTATTTCTCTCAGCACTTAGAGCACCTTTGAGATAAAATGATCAGAATGACATCTCATGAATAGAATGGACAAGCACACAGTCTAAAATCAAAATCAGAAGGCTTCATACTATCAGCTTCTAGAAGTAAGATGAGGACTTAGTGACGTGTACCTGACAGCAGTTTGCACTGTGTACTGTAATGAGAGCCTAACAGGGAAAGCTGAAGAGATTAAGCCTAGGAAGAACAACATCAGGTGTCAGCAAGCCACGTAACCTTGCAAATACAGCTTTAGAAAAAGGTTTAAAGATGCAGTTTGATATTTCAAATTGCTAGCTATATTTTGAAATTGTCTTGTAAACAGAGCATGAGTGCCACTGCAGGCACAGGATGTAGAAAACAGGAAAAAAAATAATGATGATTAGGTATATGTTTCTACAGCAAGAACATCAGATACAAAACATAAATACTCAGACCACGAAAAAGAAAGGTCTTGCAGCATGCTGATTATTAAGGCCACAAATTTCCGTTTCATCTTATCAAAGACAGAAATGTAATATAAGACTCAAAATGTGATAATGTACTGAAACTAGTAAGATGTTTTATTTCATTTAGTTGCTAATACAATTTCTCCGGTACTTTTTAAATACAAAACTCAATTTCCTATAAATTACATTTAGGAAGTTAAGAAAGTTTGTCTTAATATGCTTTGGTAGTATAAAGGATCATTTAACCTTCTGTAGCTGACATGGACAAGAGTTTTCAGGAAATACTCTCACCAGAAGCTGCATATACCTATTATTTTTAAAAAGTTCACTCTAATGCTGTTAAGGCTCTTCTGCAAATGTATGCCTACTTTATTATTCCTTGTTCCAGCTATAGCTAGTCAGAGGGCTGCATGGAGAAAAGCTTTTCCTGAAGAAACAATGGCACAGTCGTTCTGCAGAGGGGATTGAAGCGTGACGGAACAGCAGCGATCAGAAATTAAGATGCACTGAAAACATCTTGAGATGCATCTGGCCAAAATCTGTTAATTTACCTCCACATTATCTGAAGCTCCAAATAAAATCACACTATACTTTCAGCAAGGGTCGTTAGACCTCAACATCTTAATTTTCACAGAGGTGTTTCAGCTGCACTCTTCTGAGAGTTTTAGGTAATTTTTAAATGATCCTGCATCAATGTAAGTCAAAGAAATTTACTGCAACTGCATATAAATCCTACACTGGATATAGCAGAATGAAAGGCCATTCAACTCTGTAAAATTAAGATACGTTACAAGTAAACTTTGATAAGCAAATATTTTACCACAGAAAAATAAGCTGCATTTATATTCTCAATTCTCAAACATGAAAAAAATACGCCAGCACAACTGCAATTTTGAATGTTAATTTTAATGGCCTGGGGCACTGCTGTTTCATTTTTCTAAAGATCACATCTGGTGTACTGACTATGTTTCACCTTTCTTTCATGTCTTGTTCATATGTATTTACTGCTTAAATTTTATACTCATAAAACCACTCTTGAACGTTAAGTTCTGAATACTATAAAGATTTTCACTACAAGACAAAATGAGCTAAATTAAGAAGCAACTTTTCCTTCCTTTGTAACGTTTCCTCCATTTGAGAGAAACATAATGGGCTGGAGAGTGTTATCATTGCCTGGAGGCAACAGGTAGCCTAGAAAACAATGTCTCCCTTAAAGCAGTATGTTAGTCAGACACACAGGGGAAAGTGAAATACTATGCCTGACAAAATTGAAGGCAATTGCTCTACAGATACCTTGCCCAACAGCCTTCACAGAAGCACCACACATGCTTTATTAAAAAGAAAAAAGCAGATTTTGAGGTTTTTTGCTCTATTTTGTAAATCAAATACTGCTTTACTCCTTATAGTTTAAGTATAGTCATTGAATGAATCATATCAGACTGAAGGCAGCTGCAATTTCACAGAAACCCGTTATTCAAATGAAGACTGACTATGCTGCAGTCATTCATGTTTTCCTTGCAATTTATCTGAAGTGCGTAATAGAAAAGTCAGTATTTGCTTTTCTGTGTTTCAGAACTTCACTCTCATCTTTTAAATACACTCTGATAGTATATTTTCTACCATGCTATTTTGCTTAAAGAACCACCTTTTACTTTTCACTCAATTTTGTATTCATTTTTGTACCATAAACACAATTCATCATTATTAAAAACTGTCTCTAGCAATCACCCAGCAGAGATTACTTTCTGTTTCCTGCATACTGATTAAGTGCTATGAAACTCAATAATAGGTTTAGGGCTCAGAAGGGGTTCTGTCATTCATTTGAGATTTCCTTAAAAGGCATAGAGCTATTTCCAACTTCGAGATATATATATGATTTTTATAAGATGAAAACACACTTCCTTCATCCACCACCATGAAAAGAGTCCTAGATCTACCTAAATTTGTATTGTGTCAATATATTTTCTGATTAAAAAACACAAACACATTTAAGTAAATTTTTAGCAACACAAAAGCAGAATACTTTTAATTGAAGAAATCTGACTCATTCTTATGCAGGGACTGTACTGAAGAACATGTTAAAAAAAACAAACAAACAGAAGTTCTTTTTTAAATACTGAAACCTTCACAATTTTCTGCTGATCCTTACATTCAATAAGCACTCACTGTCCTCATCTATCCTAAAACAGAATCACTATGGCACTGCAGTCTTCTTTTACATCATTTCAGTAGGTTTTAAAGTGTAACTTGCCTTTCTTTATGTGGCCATAAGAATTCAGACACAGGAATTTGAACATAAGTGTAACTCCATCTAAAATTAAAATGAAGGTTAATCTAAATGCCTCTTTGCCATATTCACACAGTTTGTTGCTGGTTTTTTTTTTTGGTTTTTTTCTGATTTTTGTAAACCCATGCTGGCTGGGTCTGATCCCCCAGCTGTCGCCACATGCCACGAGATCTGTTCCATAAGCTTCCCTGGCACCAAGCTCAGACTCACAGGTCTGTAGTACCCTGGATCCTCCTTATGACCCTTCTTGTAAATGGGAGTCACACTGACAAGACACCAGTTCTCTGAGACCTCTCTAGTTGACCAGGAACTCTGACAGATGGTGGAAAGTGGCTTGGCAATCATGTCCATCAGTTCCCTCAGCACCCTTGTGTGGATCCCACGTGGACTTGTGACAGTCCAGTTGGAGTAGAAAGTCTCTGACTGTTTCCATGTGAATCATGGGGGCTTTATTCTGCTCCTAGTCCAAGACTAGGTAGAGTACCCCAAGTATAATTGGTATGACTTCTAAAGACAGATATAAAGAAGGCTCTGAGAACCTCATTGAGAAGCCTTTGTTTATCCTCAGTGGTCACACTCCCTGCCGCATCCAGTAAAGCCTGGAGATTCTCCTTAGCCCTTCTCTTACTGTTTTTGTAAATCAGTCTTTTTTCTCTTTTACCCCAGTGGCCAGGTTGAGCTCAAGCTTGGCTTTTGCCTTTCTAATTTTCTCCCTGTATATCCTAACAACTTATTTGTATTCTCCCTGAGTTGCCTGTCCCTTCTTCCACAGGAAGTTAATCCTATTCACCAAAAGTCAGGCTTATTCAGTGTTTAGAGTGCTCAACCTTGAGCTGCTATTCTGACCTAATTTCCTATTTCAATCTAGAAAAAATAGCATCATAATGTTTACTTACTGTTCTATTACAGAAAACAATCTGTGGAGGAGTTAGGATAGTAGAAATGGACATATTCAGAGGTGTGAAGAGAACACACACTAATAAATCCACCTTTTAGTAATAACTGTTTTCCTGTCTAGTCTGGTGTCCTGTTCTGCAGCCCCTTCTGAGGTTTTTTGCTAACTGACAGCAGCCTGAACACAGTGATGTTCTTTCAGAATCTTCCTGCTTACCATAGCACTGAAAACTTACATCATTTTTACAGCATGTTCAGGAATCAGGTCTTATACGCTTAGCCCGCCTGACACCACTAACTGCACAAACACTTATGACAGCACACTAGTTCAGAGAGTATTGAAAATCATTCATCCTCAAATTAGGCTTCTGATATGAATATAGATGCATATTTATATTTAGATAGGAACCTCCCCTGGGGCAACTTAAGGCCATTCCCTCTCATCCTATCACTGCTACATGGGAGAAGAGACCAATCCAAGATAAGGCCTCCCTGAACCTCCTCTTCTCCAGACTGAACAATCCCAGTTCCCTCAGCTGCTCCCTGTAAGATCTGTGCTCCAGACCCATCACCACTTTGTTGCCCTACTCTGCACATACTCCAGGGCCTCAGTGTCTTTCTTGTAGTGAATTTTAATTTCTTGACCATTTTAAAGTAGTCAATAAGGAATCAGCACCACTTCAAAAGAACTGATCCTGTCCTCTGCAGTAACTCCAGACACCCATGCATCCCCTTACACTATCTTGAGTCTACTTTCAGTCACACAGTAAAATGAATTGAGAAATTGATCCACGTTCAATTAATCACAAAGAAAGAAAGAAAAAGACTAGCTATGGAGATGCACTCAGAATTACCTTCACTGATTTCTGAATTATCTCCCAAATTCTCCTAACAGAAATGAAAATAAGGAAAGCAAAGCCAGGTTTGGGGACCTTTCAGCACAACGCTGGCCATGGTAACCAGAGTCCTGCCTAAAACAAAATTATTTGTGCTTGATATTGGTAACAGGCAAATACATCAAACTTCAGGACTGTTGGAGTATTGGTCTGGAAAACCATTTCTGTGGAAACTGTTTCAGGTATCTAATCTGGAAAACAGCTGACTGAACAGACTGAGACCATCACTTGGATGATCAACGCTACAGAATGACTGATTCAAATACTATCAAATATATTTTCACAAATCACCTTCTTGCTACATGACGGTTCCTGAACCTGAGTTGTTTACACACCTCTGATACTGCAGGCCCAACTCATTCTGCTTCTGTCCCAAAACTTCAAGATCAATTTGAGCTATGCAACTGGTAAGATTACCTTGAAAACTATCACATGGATAGCACTTAGGACTGAGGAAATATCAGCTTTGCAAGACTGTTCACACCCAAGAAACACCAATTATAGGCTACTTGTAGCCAAGAAACAAGCACTACCATGGCATATTCATAAAGACAACATGGCAAGGCTTTAAATGTAACAGAAAACACTCACTCTCTGGAAAGCAAATAATTAAATCCACAGAGACTTTGTGTAAACAGCATCACTTTCACAGTGGCTGGAAGAGTCTGCCAATTTACAACAAGCATAAGAAGTTAAGCAACACTACAGCAGGTTATAATGTGGCTGGCCCTCTTCAAGCAAAGTGCATTCAGGAGCTAACCATTAGCAGGATTACAGACACCAGCCCTGATGCATCTGTAAGGGACCATTCCCACTGGCAAACCTTGGAAAGACTACAACAGTAGAACTGTCAGCAGTCCTGACTCTCACAAAGATAATATCTTCAAGATAGATGGGCTAACAAAAATATCACTGTGAGGTGAAGAGACCTGAAAACCAAGCTCATACATACTGGAATTATTTAAGATGCTGATCATGAGCCTCAGAGAAAGCCAACATGGAGAGCACAAGGGTAAACATTTTGCAGCCAAGATGCTTCAGAGAGGAAGGAGTCCCGTTTCTAAATGACTTCAATCTTCCACAGAAGCAATCACAGCAGTATGGTGGTGCTCCCAGAGGTTTTGAGAGGGGAACAGGGGTGACAGGAGGCCAAGTGTTTCGGGTTTTTTCCCCGTTTAAAGAGAATACAAGACAATGAGTAAATGCGCCTCTAAGTCCCTAGACCCAACTGAAGTATATGTTACAAGAATGCAAAACTGAAGATAGTCACACAAAAGATATAAGGAGAATTATATAGAATTGTTCAGTTGGAAGATCATCGAGTCCAAATCATAACTATCTTACAGTTATATTCATGAACAGAAATAACTAAATCAATACCTTCGAGGTTTTCAGGCAGCGATCTTGCATTTCTAGCCTAGCGAAGTCTATAATACGTCCTTCTTTCTCAACAAGATTCCTCCTGGACTGCTCATGAATTTTTCAGATATCAATCCAAGACTCATTAGGAACCACGTCAGGTCTAATCAGCAGGATGCAAACCTGTTCTTCATAAGTTTATCTTTCTGAATTCCCAAACTCTCATGTTCCTGAGCTCAATGCTTTTAAAGGTATGTTGGAATCTCTGCATTGCAGAGCACTTTCTGCTTATTTTTTTAAACGATTTCTTCCTTCAGAAAATTCATTTAGTATTAACATATTGTATTTCCACAATGACCACATGCTGTTCAGTTTTAAAAACCCTTTAATTAAAGATTAAGATAAAAATAAGACTACATTTAATATTTAAGGTTGCTCAAAATTGTTATTCATAACTATTTCCAAGTTCACCTACACAGAGCTCTTGAACTCTTAAATTCTTGTGATTCAAGGCCTGAGATTTATTACTTTAACTGCCATGACACAGACGCCACACATCAACTTCCATTTCAGTCCTTCTTCTAATGACAAGAAGAATACTAGTAAATGTAAGAGGTCTGAGGTGAACTCTTCTTGAAAAAACACTCAAATTCTGCTGACAATGTGTATGATTTTTCACTGTGGAAATGAGGTCCAACTGGACAAGAACATTAGTTTTCCCTAAAAATCTTCTCTCCATAATGAGGACAAGCCTATAAATGAAGATACTGACCCTTCTTACAAGCTACACTTCCTAATTTTCCTATGTTTATTTCATGTTCTCTCTGATACATCTGGTACTTGCATTATATCACATTAGCATAAAAAAAAGAAGACAAAGAATAACATTTTCCCCTTACCTCTCTGCCAGAATTCCCTGGGATCTGCTTCTGAGTCTCCTTTAATTTGCGAGCGTTATCAAGTTCTGCTTGAAGTTTTGAAGCTAATTCCTTCAAACAAAGTAATAGTACTGAATTAGTTTAACCATTTTTAACTTTCAGAAACCTTTCCTTTCTATGAGAAGTAACTATACATTTCATTTCTTCATGTTTTAGTACATTTTAAAAAACCCTAATGACACAAAATACAATTCTTTAACAGAAATAAAATACAGATAATTGTTCAGACAAAATGTACCTACAGTACAGAAATACATACTGTAATAAAAAAAAATGGAAGTTAGGTTTGGGTTTTTTTTGTTTAAAAACTAATTCAGAGTGTGTATGCAGAAAAAAAAAAAAAGCATATTCCAAGTGACAGCAAAATTGCAATGTCATCTTCTGCTACATGATTTTGGTAAAAAAATAAGGTATCATAATTAGAGAATCACACTCTTCCCACACAACACTTGCATGCTCACTCTAAATACTCTTCATTCTGTTGCTGTCAAGGTGAAGAAAAGTAAGCCATACTTGCATCCAAACTTTCATTTGAACAATGCTACCGAAGGACCACCTATACTAATCCCTCACAATCCTATAACATAGCTATGTTAATTCATAAGCACATTTTTTAACTTTGTATTTCTGTTACAGAAATATTCTATTTAACTTAAATATTCCATTTAAGTTACACTTAATAGTAGTATCATCAAATCCTAAGTAATCAGATTTCAGAGAACTTTTCATTTGCTCAGAAAATATACTTACGTACTTAAGCTCTTCATACAGCTGTTTAAAACTAAAGCAATGCTTGCAAAATTTAAGTAAATTGTCACAATTGTTTTAAGACATTACCATGTTTCCCATGAGCTCAGCCTTCACAATCCTGGCTCCCAGTTTGTTCATCTCATCTTCACTAAGGATCCGAGGTGGCTCATCCTCTGATGGAAGCCTGTAAAATATCATCAGCACTAAACCTACACAAAAACAATACATATTCACCTGTGTAATTATTATATACCTACTGGCACACACACTCTTACTGTCAAAAATAATAACACTACTATGGAAACACAATTCCAGTCAGAAGTTGTCATTGTTATAATGATTCTCTTTTACAAAGAACACTACCAAGGCCTCTGAAACCAAACAGCTTCAAGAAATCTCGTGAGAGATTTATTTTTTACTTCTGAGTTCACTGAAATGAAAAGCACTATCCAATGAATGCTCTCCCAGAATAAAAATTAAAAATAAAAAAAAACAGTAAAAATCAGTAAAAAGATTAACTTAAGCCCACTTCGTAGCCATCCTTTCTGGCTTTGATCACACACCCATTTTCCAGTTCTCCTGTGGCTTTCCATCTCTTGAAAACTACTTCTACAACCATATTTATCTGCTCATAGCACCATCTCTGTTTATTAACAATGTTGTGGTAAAATTTCCATGGAATATTACCTGTAGTAGTTATTAGTAAAATATGAAATGTCCCTAGGGAAGCTACTAGTAGTAGCTTCTTGGGATAATATATAAGATCTCTACAAATAACTGTAAAAAGCCATCAAACAAGTTTCACTTTTTTTTCTCTCTAATCCTAAAACAGACTTACAACAACCAACTCTGAGTATTTTAAAAGAGTTAATAAAAGCAATACAAAAATCCAGTTATGATATTGATCCCTGCTATTAAAAGGAAGACTGAATTCACTCTCGCATTAATACAAGTCCCGTAGGAATTGAAGGATGGGAGGATGCCACGATTTTTAAACATGATTTTTACCCTTGCACAAATTACCCATTAATTTTAACTTTGCCTCGAAGATACCCAATCCAAAACACAAAAAGTCAACAGAACCCAAAAGGCAACAAACATATTTACATTAACTTCATTAGAAACAAAACCTTCGCAGATGAAGTTCCCAATTCCCTTGAACCTCTATTTTCAAAACAAGGCAGAGCACTTGAGTAAAGGGAGCAAGAGATGGTTAGCAATTCATGCACAATTTTTTTAGCAGTGTTAGTACTTGAAGTAGCATTGTTTTTGAGCAGTGTTACTACTCGAGTTAGTATCTGCCTGCTGTAGGGCACCTGCTTTGCCAGGGGGTTGGATTCAATGATCTCTGGATGTCCCTTCCAACCCCTACAATTCTGTGATTCCACGAGTCAATCACTTAAAACTTTTTGAGACTAGTGGCATCATTTTGCTGTTGGTTTGTTGTTTTTTTTTTAATTTTGTCTCAGATCAGACTCTGAAGCAGTCACATTATTAAGTGTGATGTCCCGCAAACACTTCCTGGATGTTCTTCTCCTCTGGAGAGATCTCTTGGACATCTAATCAGCACTTTTAATTAACCTGTGTCATAAATGTCCACAACACTTTGATTTATAGACTGAAGAAACTCTCCCCATGTTTTAGAAGTGATAAAATCTAAAAGGTACACTGTCAGTGTGAGAAAAGAGGAATTGAACTAGCAACACCTATTAATTCGAGGCTTCATTTCAGTGAAGGTTTATTCTTAGTAACTGAACAATGCTGAAAGCATAGATGGAACACAAGCCTTAAAACTTTAGGAAAAAAAGAAGCAGCAGCTTATAAATCATTCCCCAAATGAACTACCTCAAATACCCAACCCCAGAAAGTTGCAAGAATAAACAAGTTATCGCTGAAGAAAACAGGAAGTCATCTCATATTCTATCTCAAATACAGCAACAAGACACACACGTGGAGAGTCAGTTCAAAAGAGCTTGGAAATAAACCAATAAGCAAAGGCTACTTAGGCTTGGAAAATCATATAATCTTCACTCCACTGATAAATCAGCTCAGTAATTAAATTGGTTAAGAAACAGAATTATAATATAAAAGAAGATGCACAATTGGGTTTAAGAGTACTAAAACAGAAAACACGCAAAAGAAAGTATCAGCTAAATAGTTTCTATGCTTAATTCTGTTCTGTGAGGGAAAGAATTGCATCAAGTTATCTTTCTACCACTGCAACCTAATTCAGTGTACTGGAATAAGCAAGACACTTCTGTACACGATCTGGTTTTCTCAAAGTTGAGGTTCTGCCCAGTTGCAGTCAGCTCTGTACTTACTATATGTGGTAAGACCAAGAAGAAAAAGATACAGCTTCTGCACTCGTCATACAAAAACATGATTTACCATCATCAAACAAAACAAAAACCAAAAACCAAAAACAAAACAAAAAAAAAAACAAAGTTGCTTGTTCTGAGATAACAATAAAGGAAATGCTAAGGAACAAAAACTGCTCATGGGAAACTACTCCTTCCACAATACAGATTCAAAATCATCCTTTTTTTTTTTTTTAAAGTCAACATAATTTTTACTCCTTCCACAAAAGGAAATGTACAATTCATTAGCTCCCTTCAAAGCAGAAAATTTAGTGAGTAAAATCTGGAAGAACCACACAAACTGTACAATACAAAGAACAGCACTGACTCAGCCACTTGTCTTTGATTAGTCACAAAGTATTGGTTTAATGTACAATTTACCTTTGCAAATACACTCCAGGTTTTCTGCAAGTGCTATGTGTAGGAACAGTTGTAAGTTAAATAAAGAATTGAAAGGTACTGTCTGGTTACTAGAATCCAATATTTAAACATTAAAAGTGAATCCATAACCTTGCTATAAGAATTCTTAATGCAAATAACTGACAGGAGCATTTGAGAAACAAGGAATTATACCTGATCACAAACGCTGCTCCTGACTAAATCATATCTGTCACCTTTCATACACAGGCCATGAAAAATCGCTTGCCCAACTTCCCCAAGCAGTCAAACTCTATGTACCTCCGTAACACCACCCCAACTCTAAAACACTCCTGCATATGTCACTGTAGTATTAGGAAGATACAAAGCAAACGTTCACAATAATTCCCACACTGATCACATCACTGGAAGAACCAACAAACTGGCAATGATGGAGAACACATTTAAGAAGAGGAAAAGCTCAATTTTCTGCAACTCTCTCCTTAATACTTTACTTTCCATTGCTTTTCAGTAAAGCAAGTCGACCAAACTGAATTCTCATCACATACTGCCTTGCATCTCCCTTTCCATTCCTTTTCATCTTACCCCATTTTCACAAAAAAAAGAAAAATTCTAATCAATATCTTCTACTATTATTCATATGCTATTACTTTAGCTTATGAGTGAATCTAACAAGAGGCAAACCTACCCCTGGTTTCAATAATTATTTCAGTTTTCAGTCTGCATTTAAAGTCTGTCTTTCCTAAATTAAACAAAACATGAAACATGGTTTGGTAGAGGGTGCGTGTTAATAGGACAATTTTACTGCAGAGTGAGCTAACATTATAAAGAAGCAGCAAAATAATCTGCAACTAGCAATTCTCAAATACACCAAGGAAACGGAGGAAACAGAGGTGCTCATTAATTCTACACATGTTCATTTTGGCTGTGCCTAGCTGGGAGACAAAAGGACAAGTATCCAGCTAATCAAAGAGAGGTGACATGGACAGATTGAATGCTATTACAAAGACACCATTTTAGGTGTACTTGAACAATATGAACAAACTGAAGGCAAGGAAAGGTGCTTGTAAAATACCTAGAACGTGATGTTTTACTGTCAGACAACATTTGTTTCTTCTCAGGGGTACTGGTACTGGTTGGGTGTTCCTCTCGTGATTTCTCTTTTTCAACACTTTGAGTTCTTTCACCATCATTTTTTGCTGCAGGATCCGATGACTTCTGATCAGACAATGATTTTTCATCGCTATCTTGTCCGTGTGTTTTGTTCCACAGTGGAGTATCCTCACTAGGTTTCTGGAAACGGCTGCTCAAAGAGCTACGAGGAGGCAGTTTTGAAGAAGATCCCTGTGACCTGTAGTCCCCAGATACACTGTAAGATGGCAAGTCATCTTCAGAGGGTTTCAGGAATTTGTGTTTTATGTCACTTAGAGACACACTCTTTTCTTTACTTCGTTTCTCATCCAAATGTTTTCCCACTTGGGAGCTATAACCTCTCAATTCTGAGTCTCTACTACTGTGACCACGTTCCTGGTCTGCTCTTGATCCATCTCTTTTGTAACCTCTGTCTTCTTGCACCCATTCTTTGCCACATTTCTCCCTTTTATGTCCCCCAAACATGTTTCTACCATCTTCATGCCGTGTCTCATCTTTCATACGGTGTTCTTTCTTCTCATTTTCTGAGTAGTCACGTTTTTTCCATCTACCACTTCTATAATCATTTTCCTTCTTGGGTGCAGCTCTTTCAGCTTCTTCTAACCGTGACTGAAATGCCTCCATTGACTACAAGAAAGAACAAAAAAGGTCATGCTGCTTTTAAGATCACGGGGTATTGTAAAATTCTCTAAGAAATATTACAAAAAAGGCACCATTCTGTGAAAACATATCACAGTGCAGAACCACGAGCCATGGAGTGGAAATGAAGGC
This sequence comes from Callipepla californica brunnescens, assembly GCA_023055505.1. Classification (NCBI taxonomy): domain Eukaryota; kingdom Metazoa; phylum Chordata; class Aves; order Galliformes; family Odontophoridae; genus Callipepla; species Callipepla californica. The sequence goes on along the minus strand of JALIRH010000001.1, from coordinate 109,526,543 downwards.
CAAGTCAAACAAAAAAAGGAACTAATAGTTCAGGGTCTAAAGCACTCCACTGGGAAGGCATTCTGATCCCTTCTCTTGGACTGTTTCTAACAGTGATTCTACCATAATGTGCTGAACACTCCTGGGAACAGGAACCACAGCCTCAGAACTGTTTCCTCAGCTAGCTCAGCAATTAGGGGCTTGAGCTGGGAAGAAAGGTTTCTTCTAACTTGCTCATGAACTTTACATTTACGTTCACCAGACTTTCTACTTTTATAGAACAAAAGGATGTTCCCACTAAACCATTTTATCATCCAGCTGAATTCTTAAAGACACAGGACAGAAAGTTCAAAATCCTAACCAATAATAGGTCAGGATATTAGACTATAATATAAAATGCCAACAGTTCCTCTTCTTTCTTTTGAGCAGAGTTAAATGCCACTAATTACATGTTCTTCATAGCATGGCTTGGGTTGGAAGGGTTCTTAAAGATCATCTAGTTTTTGCTTAAAATATTACATACTGAGGCATATCAGGCCAAGAGCTCTTTCAATCTCTACCCTGTTCCACAGCAGATAGAGAGTTCATGTGTCAAATCCTAGTTTCTTGAAAAATACTCCTAAAAATAATATTCTTTAAAATCATTGGCACCAACTGATTTCCACCAGTGCTGATCTTGTCAGTTTCATCATTCAGGAGGGACGAGACAACAGCATGAACTCACACAGTCTTATTCAAGATTTCTACAACCAAACCAACCCAAAAAAAAAAAAAAAAAAAACAACACACACACACCCCACACACAAAACTCAAATATAAAACTACAGCCAAGATTAAATACTAACATCCTATGCATTTGACTAGTGCTTTTAAAGACTATATTACTATATCTAGAGGCCTTAAAGAGCAATCTGATGTAGCAGTACGTGCCCCTGATCATTGCAGGGGAGTTGGATTAGATGACCTCTAAAGGTCCCCTCCAACATCATAACTGTAATGACACTATGATTCTATGATACTGTGATTCTAATGGCAGACTTAAGACAGTAGTCTTTATAAATAATTTTCAAACATTTTCAAACACAAACATCCAGCTTTCTCAGTACACTGGGACAAGTAGACAGAAGATTCATATCTGGTAAAACCTGACACAGTTCTCCAAATTATCTCAAAATTATTATTATCCACAAACTGTTTACACAGTAAAAATTTATATTTTCTAATAACTGTTACAACTTTGAAAGCACTCAGGTACTTTTTAACTGGGATCGTTTGATCTTTCAGTGTTGAACGAAAATATTTCAATATATGGGATCCTATAGCAAATCTAAATAATATTTAACAAAAAAGATATTAAATGAATGTGGATGGCATTAAACTCTTCATCACTTCAGAGAAGCTTAAGAGACTGCCTTTTCCTGCTTATTTCCTTCTGCTCCTTTCTGACACTGCACATTAAGGACTCGTGCTTTTACATGAAAGTAACCTTTTCCAAGCACCTGTTAGCATAAAAAAAATTTACTTGAAGATCCTTACCCCATATCTTTCAGCTACAATTTCCTCAATATTTCGTTTCTCTCTCTCAGCCTGCTCTTTCATTCTTTGATATGATTTTCGTAACCAACTTAAACCAGCATCTTCTATCACTGTAACTAAAACAGAAAACAATGAGAAGTCACAATTTTATATTTCAGTAGTTGCTCCAATTTAAAACTTGTTCTATATGTGACATTAAACCTTCACGTGAAGTTAAAGTAATAACAGGTGGGATACAGAAGAAAAATAGACGGAATGTAATAATGCAATTACACACTTTTCTAAGTTCAAATGAGTGTAGCTCAGTCATACTATTGATTTAATTTAAGCTTCTCTATTTTGTCACAGAACGCAACATAAATCTTCCAAGACAGGAGCAGCACACAAAAAGCTGTGGGATTTTTCTAAATGAACTTAAACACTCAGGACACACACCCACCAACGTCTGTCACCCTTTATGAAGCGCTGATCTCTGCTACTCCTACGAGTGTGCATGAGGCTAATGGTTTGTAGGACAGACTGTCCACAGGGGAAGGTTTCCAAACAGAGATGTAAGGGACCCTACTGTTCCCTGTTAACAGAATACATGGGCCCCTCTTACCACATGATAAACATTTCATGACGTTATGAGAAACACTTTTCTGTCTGTTTTTGCTAGAAACAGATGAGATAACCCCAGGGTAAGAAAGAAGCAAAAAGGTCACAGAAATAATATTTTTCACAAATTGCATCTGTAATGTACTTCATTTTAATGTGACTCAGATTTCTGTAGTTGAGTGTTTTAAAACTATAATTTGTATAATGGAATGAAAGGAACCAAATGAGATGACAACAATTTATCTTGTCTTGGTTAAATCATGCTTTTTTCTTTTAATTAGTTCCACATGGAGAACTTCTATGAAGATATGAAGGTTAAACCACTCAAGACTAACAACTAGCAAAGAGAAATTCTGCAAAACATACTATGTTATTAACCCAAAATTCACTACTGAATTTCCAGCTACATTTTACCTTATCCATAATCCAGTTACATTAACACTTGCACTAACTTGCTAGGAACCCAGAGACCACAGAGCGGAGATAGAAATTTAAGATTATTAATAAGTTGCTGTTTACCTTTTTTAACTGAAGCTGATTCATCCTCCTCTGGTGGCAGTCCCATACCACCATCTTTCCAATAGGGATTGAGTTCTCTCTCAGAAAGCACAGCCTAATACAGAGATAATTTTTATGCAAGCATAGCATATGTTTTGTGTTCATTGTCAGTGTAGCAGTAACACACACTGGTGTCTAAAGCAGGGCTAGGACAGTTTTTGGTTTTACCTCAAGAAATCTCAAAATAGATTGCTGTGATCATGTCAACTTACTTCTCTGCAAGCAAGCAAGCAAGTTCACTGGAGAAAATTCTTAATAGGAAATTCCAGCAGCAACAAAAGTTTATATTTGTCTCTGCTGTATCTTCAACTCATCATGCTATACATATCTGTTGTAAAATGGTTTGGGTTACCAAATACAGGATAAAGGATAGACAAAAATACAAATCCACATGGAAAGCAAGCAATTGGGTGAGACAGACTATACAGAGCCTATTCTCCTAGGATCAAGAGAATATATAAGTTGCCATAAGCCACAAAATACATGCTGACAGTCTGGCAATGGTTCTTCAACAGGTCAGAAAGACTGGTCCGCAAAATATTACAGGGGAAAAAAAAAAAAGTTTAGTCTGCTCAAAAGCCAACACCCCAAGAGCCATGAAGAACAGTCCAGGTCAGCCTGGTTCTTAACTACAATGTAACCAACTGAAAAAGCATGGAGGTAACAAAAGGCTGTGATCATCAACTAGGTTTTCAAAATAGATCACACTGCATTTAAAGATCTGAATGAACAAATGAAGCAACAACTTATATATACACAAAACCAATTTTATGACACCAATCCCTTCCCCAATTGGACACAGATCCTTCCAAGTGTCAATGCACAACTACGGCATGAAAGGTACCACAACTGCTCTGAATTCTCTCTTAATGAAAAAAAGAAAAAGAAAAAAAAAAACAGCATCAGCATACAACACTTTAACAAAGAAACCTGAGTGAGCTTTTACCACACAAAACAACATGGCTCCTTTCACACACACCATGGGACAAGGCCAGACCAATAGTGTGGAACTGAACAAAATATTTCAGAAGCACTGAAATCGTTACAGAACTTGGTGCTCTCTAAACTGGCTTTTTTCTTACTGAAAAGGTAACTAAGGACTTTCCTCTACAAGATGAACCCGCTATATGAACCCTTCCTAACCCAAAAAGAACAAATATCTGATCAATGTAATTAGAACCATTATCATACACAGCATCAGGCATAAATGTAAATAATTTAAAAGCATACCAGGACTTAGGAACTTGAACAATTCATTACATAAAACATATCAAAATGTAGAAAAAAGCTGGTGCATTAATTCCTCCTACCTGCTCAATTTCTCGAGCTTTCTGTCGTTCCAGCATTTTTTCTTTCTCTCTTTCACCTTTGACAGATGCTAGTGACATGGTTTTCAGAGACATGAAGTCTAAATTCATCCATTCTTCTCTCTTCAAAAAACAACAAAAAAAACAATGCAACTACTGACAAAAGCTATTTACAACAAACAGCATATGTTTTACTAACACATCCAAAATATTTTGATGAAAAGTAGGAGTGATTTTAAGAACTTCTGTCTTTTAATATTTATGTATGCAAGCAATTTTTATATCTTTCCATTAAGAAATCACAGAATCGTAGGGATCAGAAAGGACGTCTGGAGATGACCTAGTCCAACCCCCTGCCAAAGCAGGTTCCCTGGAGTAAGTCACTCATGTAGGCATCCAGGCGGGTCCTGAGTGTCTCCAGAGAAGGAGACTCCACCACCTCTCTGTGCAGCCTGTGCCAGTGCTCTATCACTGCACTGTGAAGAAGTTCTCATGCACATTCGTGCACAACTTCCTATGCTTCAGTTTGTGGCCATTTCCCCTTGTCCTATCACCATACAACGCTGAGAAGAGTTCAGCTTTGTCCCTTTGCCTCCTGCTCCTTAGATATTTACAGTCATGGATCAGATCCCCTCTGATTCTTCTTTCCTCAAAAGAGGAAAGATCTCAGCCTTTCCTCATAAGGGAGGTGTGCCAGAACCTTTATCATCTTTGTGCCCCCCCCACTGGACTCCTTCCAGGAGATCCCTGTCATTTTTGTACTGGGGAGCCCCCAGCTGGACACAATACTCCAGATGGGGCCTCAACAGGGCAAAGTAGAGGGAAGATCACCTCCCCTGACCTGCTGGCCATGCTCTTTTTAATGCACTCCAGGATAACACTGGCCTTCCTGGCCACCAGGGCACACCACTGGCTCACGGCCAACCTGTCATCCATCAGGACATCCAGGTCCTTCTCTGAGCTCCTCTCCAGGAGGTCATCCCCCAACCTGTACCTCCTTGTAACTCTTCAATAATTGTAGAAGTAAAAATCCATTCAACTGCAGAATAAACACCTAAATTATGTTTAAAAAAAAAATCTCTAGTCATTATTTTTAACTGATCTCTTCAAGAAAATCAGGATGAGCTGCTAGACCCTCAAAGAAACTGCTGCTAGTTTCAAAGGTTGTACCTTGTTAGATACTATGTAACTATTAAGTAGAGAAGTCATGAAGGAATGACTGGTAACATTTACGTAGATTAACACAGGCTTTCCTCTGTGAAATAATTTTTATTCAACACACTGCAGAAGAACTGTCAAGAACTCCAAACACATTCTACATTTGGTCATGCTGAATTTATTTCTGGAGTAGTTATCTGCCCTCTTACCTGCACAGTTGGTTCTTTGGCAGCATCTGATTGCTTGCTGACCTTCCAAGCCTTTTCTGTGTTATCTGACTGTGACGCATTTGACTCAACCCATTCAACTGAAGAATCCTAAGTATAAGGATTAATGTAAAGAACTATAACACATCAACGAGCACTGATAAAATTTATACCACTTACCAAGTCTACCATCAGTCAAACCTGATGCTGGTTGCTAAGTACTACTAATGTAATATTGTTTAATATTTTAAATATTTAATAATAAAAATGTAGTTTCGATAGACCCACGAGGAAATTGTTCCTTTACAATCAAAACAAACTGACAGATCTCATGAACACTGCAGTATGTAACACAAGATCCTCAGTAAAAGAAACTCTCAAAAGAAAAGTTACACTGCTATTTCACTTGCACCAAAACACCGGGAGGATGTTTTGCACATCCTGGCCAGAAAGCAGCAGATTAATACAGTCTCTGTACTGTTTTGCCAGAGTGCTTCTGAATGAGAAGGCATCTGTCAGAAGAATCAAATGCACTGGTCTGAGCCTTCCTTTGGACTAGTGTACAGCTCTCAGTTGAATATCCACAGGAAAAGGCAACGCTAATTCATGCTTGAAATCTAAGTCAAACATTTGCAATTTTGGGCACATTGCTCTACCTTACCCCAGTAACTTCAGAGAATCTATGATTTTTTCCAGAAGTCCCTAAACATCAAGATTTTTGCTGAAAAACTGTAAATCCTTATTTCCTAATGGAATATTATAAAATTCAGACACACTCAGTTAACAGCATATTCTCAACTGACTAAATACTTGGTATATAAAAGAGACTTGGTACATTAAAGAGACGAATTTTGACATAAAATGTTGCAGGTTTCTAAAATGTCACTGAAGCTCTTCTAAGTTTCTTACTTACTGAAGAACTATCATCATCATCATCATCATCCTTTTTTTCAGATTTCTGTTTTTTATTTTTCTTCTTTTCTTTCTTAGATTTTTTTGAACGTTTATCTTTTTTCTTTTTTTTCTTCACAGAATGTTCCTACAACAAAAAGTTTGTAAATGAGATTCAGTAAATCCAATTGGCCACACATAAGAAAAACAATCATAAGCTACATACCAAACCACACTGAAAAAGGTAAAATGCACAAAGCTGGACATAGCTACATTTTATTTCTACTACTTTCTCTCTTCATCCTGGGGGTAGGGAAGAGCATGCTATGCCTCACATTCGTAACCAATCCCACCCCCACAGTATTCTTTTCACTGGAACTAAGGCACTACATTAGACATAAATCATCTACAGTATCCTTGTTTCAGTCAAATCTGTTCCCTTGGGCAACACTGCATCAATGCACATGGCATTTGATGATAATACCACACAGGTTTCTAAAATAATACTTAGGGTTGTGATATTTAGATGCTCCATTACAACCTCTCCTTTGAATTAGCACAAATGGGCTCACTACAAAACACTGCATTCTCCATAAGTCCTCTTGTGGCACTACTCTTGCCTGGCAGTACCTGCTCCCCTGCACGTGGTAGAAATTCAAGTTGGAACTGAATGACAGAAGTTTTTTTCCTCTTCCTGAGTAAAAAATTACTTCCACTTAAACTACACTAATTTTGAAGCATAAAAAATTCAGAAACTGCAAGATTTCTTAGACCACCTTAAAGCCCTCAAACCTGCCTGTGCCACGTGGACATGTCATAAAACTAAGAAAACAACTCAGTGATTTCCAGTTGCATCACCTCCTCCAGCTGCTCCACACGCTCATTCACATCAGGAAGCATCCACGTGTCTTCACCTCGCAGACGCTTTTGCAGTTTGCGCCTCTCCTCCTTCTCATAATCAATTTTGGCCTAAGAAAAATAGAGAAGAAAAATAACCACCTGGAGTTTGGTAGCATTAGTTACTGAAGTTTTTGTAAGCCACGCTGACACACCTGACAATTCAGACATTGCATTGAGGGTCACAGCATTAAAAAGACTGCATTATTACTTGTTAAATGGGAAAGCTGGATAAAAAAGATTATGAACCCTACTTCCAGAGGCTACAGTTCTGCAGCTCCTCTAGCACTGATTCCACCCTATCATCCTCAGTAAACAAAGCTAAGGTATTCACCTTCCTTTCTTCACTCTGTGAAGTCCTCTTTCTTACAGCCTTCACAAACAGCACACTACATAATGCAGTGGACTTCTGATTTCCTATTTCAAAGCATTCTCTGGGCAATTACTCCACTGTCAAGCACAGCTCAGTATCTATTTATTTTGAAAGTAAGCTGTAAAGAGGCCTTCTCGGCTTCAGAAGTGCCTCAGCCAGGTGCAAAATTTGGAAGTGCAGAAGCATCTGCTTTCAGGAAGCAGCAGATACATAAGGATGGGCATGCTGAGCTGCAGAAGGTTCTTCCCTTTCTGGTTATGAAGAGAAAACTAAAAATAATACTTTTAGTCCTATTTCACAAGAGTTAATAATCACTGCAGTTTCAACTCCTGAAAAGGATTTCTGTAAACTCTGTAAATAAAACAGCGACGTTTCCAGACAATGCAGTTTCCTGTCATGCATTCAACAGAAGCACAGCTTTCAGTTCCCTCCAACTGAATCTGCCATTATGAAAACTCATTATCCCAAAATGCAATCACCACGTCCGATTAAGCAGAAAAAGTTATTTTACACTACAATTCCACTCCTGCGATGTTTTCAGCTGGGTGAGATAAACCAGGCACGTTCTACTGAAGTTAAAGCAGAATTTGGTCTTCACCCTGAACATTTTTACTGGAAAGTGTTCTCAATCATAAGCCAAGTGACTGCATACAAAGAGTGACAATATTACGTATTTGGAACTGGCTGCCTCCTTTCGCTCATTACAAAAGTCAGAAATTACTCCCCATCCTTTTTCTGTCTCCTATATATCAGCTTCACTCCTGAGCAACAATCATTTTTCTCCTGTATTTACTTCTGACCCTTTCTCTCCCTCAAGAATTCATCACTGCTTCATAAATGCTTTCACTTATTTTCCATTACTTCTTCACATTTGTTGGGGTTTTTTTTATGTTTTGTTGTAGACGTGATTTAAACTCTTCTCCGTAATAGAATATATTTTAAATGCAATTATTATTTCCCTCATGATGGAAAATTTACAACTCGACATTGAGTTAAATGAAGTTAACATTTCACACAAGGTACAGACTCATTTGTGTCATTAACCTGCTTCAAAGCACCATTATTTTATTCATATTGTTTCAAGAACACATCTTATTCACTCGAAATACTGAGTGAGGTCTCGTTTACTTGAAAACACTTTTTTAATCAACACACTGTTAGCAAGTGAATCTTGCAGTCTATCAGTCATCCCTAACAGTTTCTACATATGCAAGAAGCAAATTACATCAGTCTTAGAGACCAACGAGTGAAACACATCAATGTCCATAAAAAAACAAGTCACCTAAAAATAACAACGAAACTAAAGACTGTCATGACACAGCTCAGATTCAGGGATTCATTCAAGATTGGATTATTGCCAGTTTATAGAAAATAATAATAATAATAATAAAAATAAAGCATTCACATCTAGGAAAAGTGCACACCCCTGCACTTACCAGAACACACATCTAATTATTTTCTCTTTCTAAACTTGCAAACTGAACCAGTAGTGTCACCAACGATCATACTCATCAAAGCAAGATGCTATTTCTGGAGCTTGATGACAATCTGCATGTCAACACTTAATTATTTGATTACTGATCGTTATCCATAAGCATTACCACCTGCTGCAGTTTTATCAGTGCAGCTGGGAGGGCAGATTACACAAATAGAAGATACGTTTCCAAAATTTAGAAGAGAAATCTCAATGAATGGGTTTAGAAGTATCTGGTTTCTTCAAAAGAAGTACAATAAAGACAGAACCAGCAAAAATATAAGAGTAATCAAAAGAAAGTCAGCAAGACACAACTTCTATGCAGCTCCTTTTAAAGTAAAAGGTAAAGAATACAATTCTATTTCTGCAACTGTTTCAAAACTCACGTTATGATCTTGATTTTTGAGAATGTGGAATTTGCAAAAAGAAATGGGTGAAGGAATGAAACTGTAGGGGTTGGAAAGGACGTCTGGAGATGACCTAGTCCAACCCCCCTGCCAAAGCAGGTTCCCTGGAGTAAGTCACACAGGTAGGCGTCCAGGTGGGTCCTGAGTGTCCCAGAGAACGAGACTCCACCACCTCTCTGTGCAGCCTGTGCCAGTGCTCCATCACTGCACTGTGAAGGAGTTCACACGCACATTCATGCACAACTTCCTATGCTTCAGTTTGTGGCCATTTCCTCTCATCCTTTCACCACACACTGCTGAAAAGAGTTCAGCCTCATCCCTTTGCCTCCTGTTCCTCATAAGGGACATGTTCCACACCCTTTATCATCTTTGTATCCTTCACTGGACACTTTCAAGTAGATCCCTGTCTTTTTTGTACCAAGGAGCCCAGAACTGGAAGCGACGCCATCAAGAGGGACCTGGACAGGGTTACAAAGTGGGCCTACATGAACCTAATGAGGTTTGACAAGGTGAAGTGCAAGGTATTTAACTTGGTTCTGGGCAATCCCAGATACATACAGACTGAGAACTAAGGCGAGCAGAGGGCTGGAGCACCTCTCCTGTGAAGAACAGTTGAGGGATCTGGACTTCTTATTCAGCCTGGAAAAGAGAAGGCTCTGGGAAGCTAGCAGTAGATGACTTTCAAAGGTCCCTTCCAACTCCAACTTCTTTGTTGCTTCCTCTCTGCTTTGGAGATGGACATCTCAACAAAATGGGACCATTCAACCAAACAAGCCCAGGGTCTGCCATCCAAAATGGTGTCCATACTCTACAAGAAAGTTAAGTCAGCCCCAGTTGTAGCCAGTCTTGCTTCCACAGGACCCAAGATCCCCCTGCTTGTATTCCAAGCTTTTTCCCTTGATTGCTGAGACCTGGCCCCACAGCAGGTGGGGGCAATATCCATTGGTACACATATTCTTATATGCACGTGTCACTCTGAGAGCCATACAAAGGTTCCTGGGCAGAGGGCTCCCACGGCAGGGTGCTGCAGGGATCTCTGTGAGGCTAGCTGCAAAACTACCACTTTCATGCTGCCCCAAGAGCAAAGAAGAAGAAACTTTAAATTGCATCACTTTTGCAACTCTTTCTAAATATATTAAAATCCCATATTTCAGTTGGAAAGGACCTACAAACATTACTGAGTCCAGCTCACAATCCCACACCAGGATAACAACACCCACTGCTCTGAATCATGGGACATTTTTAGGCCACAGGGATATACACAGACCAGTAGTTAAAGGCATAGAGCATCCCCTGTCACATAAACAATACTTATATGGTATTTAGTAACTTTGAGGCCCCTAACACAGCTAAGCACCAAAGCAGGCATCAAAGCAGCTCTAATACTTCTTTCTTTCTTATTTCTGAGACCCGAAGGCTGGAACATGCAAACACAGCACAGCAATACTCTTCCCTGCCTTCACAATTGTCACAAGATATCCATACCAGACCTAATTCATCATTGCACATGCTCATGCCATGAAGTTTCACTTTCATGGCACTCCTGATGGACTGAACAGAGTGTAATATCACCAAAGAGGCACTGAGACATGGCTTCTCCCATCTCACAGAGCAGCTGAAGTTCTCAGCCACGGTTGCAACCAGATGGATTTGGGGCCCCAGCTCACCCTAAGCCACCTGTGTCAGCAACTCACAGTTTTATTTATTTGAGGGAATGGCCAGGGGAGCTTCAGTTGGACGTCAGGAAATACTTCTCCAAGTGAAAGGTGATATGCTGGAACAGGCTGCCCAGGGAGGTGGCAGAGTCACTGATTTTGAAGGTGTTCAAGGAACATTTAGATGCTGTACTGAGGGACATGGTTTAGTGGGATTCATTGGTGATAGGTGGATGGTTGGACTGGATGATCCTGGAGGACTTTTCCAACCTCGGTGCTCATGTGATTCTAAGCTCTCTTTATTGCCTGCAAAAATACATGTAGGTACTTCTCAAAGATTTCTATCTAGGAATAAAATGTATTCAAGACATTTTTAAAACATTCTGAATAATGCAATGACTGTTTCTTGTTCAAACTGAAGGGAAAAAAAAACAGATTTAGTAAAGACTGCTTGCTAGGATTGGCTCAAGTTCTGTCAAAACCGTCTTTGCCTCCTTCCATCTACATCTTCTGAATGAAAAAATGCCTTCCTCACCAGCTTCAGCCTTTTCACAATAGGAGTAGCTTTGTCATACTGTTATAGTGTAAATTTTTAAATAACATGCTCACAGAATACTTCTATTTCACATTACACTCCTGATGCTGGCATAAGCAAAGGAAAAAAAGAGGAAAATTATTATTTGATAAGCTACACCAACAATGCCTGACACTGTACAATGCTTCCACAAATAGAACTGTACAGTCTAAAATCACTTGTTGTATAAGTGAGAAGAGGTAAAAGAGGATAACGGTGTCCTACAGAAGTTTCACTTTATTCCAGTTAAGAACACTTTTTGACTATCTGAAAGTTTGAACTGATCAAGAGAGCACTCCTAACAGCAATTCAAATAGAGTAGAAAGTGCAAAAAAAAACTATTAGTAACTCCAGAGAAAAAAAAGGGAAAAAAAACAACAAAACACATTTGCAGGATAATAGGTCTTATTATTTAGTTGAAGGATATTCCCTTCAGCTGCTTGTAAGAAGGGAACAAGCAGGGTAGAACTGTTCCACATTTGATGTCACCAAACGGAAATCCTGTCTCCTAGGAACAGTTCCCTAGCTATGCAAGAGGCACCCACGTAAAACATTACCTAAATTCTGTTATCTTCTCACTTTGAAAAGTGAGAAAAGACATCACTACTGTGTAAGCAGAAGCATTCTCGGGCTCTTTTCCCATTACCTTTGTTCTAGAAATATCTTGGCTGCCTTCCTTCTCTCACAAGCCCACCGCCACAACCTACTATTATTTCTGTACCATATCCTCGTCCTACACATCCACGCAGTTACTCCTCAAGCTTCATTCCAAGCCTCATTACCTAACCAGTATCTGATTCTAAGTGCCACCACTCACTCTGCCTCTAAGTTACAAGAACCAGCAGTTTCCTGCACATGCAGCAATCACTATAGACAGACAGGCTCTGAGTGTGCTGGGATAAGGACAGCTCTCCGGGTCACAGCAAATCCATGAAAGCTGTGGAAGAGCGGCTGCCGTGTCTCAGCTCACACAAGCAGCTGGCATGTGGGCTCTACAAGACAGGCTGCCTCACTTCTGTCTGAGATGTCACTTGCCCCATGATGAAAGTGCTACAGTGGTGCAATATGGGCACCTCAGGAAAGACAGGCTGGGAATGCAGGAGGAGATGTCCTTTAAAAGAAAGGGTTGAAAGGATCACAGAATTATAGAATAGAATCATTAAGGTTGGAAAAGACCACTAAGATCATCTAGTCCAACCGTCAACCTATCCCCATCATGCCCACTAAGCATATCCCCCAGTGCCACATCTACACACTTCTTGAACACCTCCAGGGAAGTGACTCCACCACCTCCCTGGGCAGCCTGTGCCACTGCCTCACAACCCTTTCCAAGAAGAAATTTTTCCTAATATCCAACCTGAATCTCCCCTGGTGCAATTTAAGGCTATTCCCTCTCATCCAATCATGCCACATCGGAGAAGAGGCCGACCGCCGCCTCATCACAACCTCCATTAAGGCAGCTGTAGGGCAATAAGGTCTCTCTTGCACCTCCTCTTCCCCAGACCGAACAATCCCAGTCCCCTCAGCCACTGGCCATAAGCCTTGTGTTCCAGACTCTTCAAAGCCCTGTTGCCTTTCTCTGGACTCAGTCCAGGGCCTCAGTGTCTTTCTCGCAGTGAGGGGCCCAAAACTAAACACTGTTACTCGAGGTGCAGCCTCAGCAGTGCTGAGTACAGAGGGACAATCGTTTCCCTGCTCCCGCTGGCTGCACTACTGCTGGTGCAAGACAGGATCACAGAATTGTAGGGGTTAGAAGGGACCTCTAGGGATCATCAAGTCCAACCCCTGCCAAAGCAGCTCCCTAGCCCATGCTGCCGTTGGCCTTCTTGGCCACCTGGGCACACTGTAGGCTCATGTTCAGCCGGCTGTCAGCTAACACCCCCATTGCTCCAAAACCGCTTGGCCTACAGGGCAGAGAAGGCTCAGGGCGGTACGCGCACGAACACACAAAGCAAAACTCCCAGAAGACAGAAGCGGGCTCTTCTCAGCGCCTGAAAACCAGGCGCACACAATAAGCGAACCGCAGACAGGCCTCGGGCAGGGCCGGGCCGCGCTCCGCGCACCCACCGCGGCCGCCCCAGCCCGGGCGAGCAGGGCGGGAATCCCCGAGGCCGGGGAAGGCCGAGCCGCTCCGGGCCGCCCACCTGCGCCAGCAGCGCTTCCCGCTCCCGCCGCCGCTGCTCCCTGCGCGCCTCCAGGCTCCGCTCGCTCTCCCATCCGGACGCCATCGCTGACCCCGGCGGAACGCGGCGGCCGCACGGCAGCGCTGCCGTACCGAGAGGCAGCGGCTGTCGCGAACGGCGTCCCGGGCAACGGCGGGCGGGTCTGGGCCGCGCTCCGCCCGGCTGCGCTCCGCGTCCCGCCTGGTGCACAGCCCGGGGACCCGAGTGCTCGGTCCTTCCAGAGCCCAGCTGCGGTTTGCCAGTCCTGCCGTCGTTAGGTTGTCCATCTTGAGGTGGTTTCACCAGCTCCGTCATCCAACCGCCCTTCCTGAGATGGTTTTTCAGCGTTGACACTCAGCTGTCCGTCTCACGGCGGTTTCCCCAACTGTGTCATCCAGCAGTCGGTCTTGGGACAGTTTTCCCAACTTGAGGGATCGGGAGGACGTGTACAGGCGATGGAAGCAAGGACATGGTGCCCCTCTAGGTGGGGACTGAGTGAGCAAAATCTCTCTCAGTGTAACAGCAGAACAAGTCCGAGACCATTTCATCAGATTGAATATGCACAAGTCTATGGGGCCCAATGACATGTACCCTAGAGTTCAGAAGGAACAGGCTGGTATAGATGCCAAGTTGCTCTCCATTATACCTGAAAAGTTGTAGCTGTCCCAGAGATCAGAAAATGGGAAACATCACTGCCATTTATAAGAAAGGACAGAAGGAGGATGTGGGGAACTACAGGCTGGTGAGCCTCACATCTGTGTCTGGGAAGATCATAGAACAGATCCTCCTAGAAGACATGTTAAGACACATAAGAGACAAGCAGGTGATCCATGACAGCCAGTATGGCTTCTCTGAGGGCAGACCATGCCTGACCAATCTGCTGGCCTTGTATGCTGGATTGGAGTGACCACTTCGGTGGACAAAGGAAGGGAAACTGATGTCATCTACCTGGACTTCTGCAAGACCTTTGACACAGTCCTGCACATCCTTATCTCTAAAGTGGAGAGAGATATGGTTTCACAGGCTGGACTGTTCAGTGGATAAAGAATTGGTTGGATGGTTGCTCAGTGGCTCTGTGATTAGGTGAATGTCAGTCAGGAGTGGTGTCCCCCCAGGGGTCTGTCTTGGTACTGGTAGACTTTAACTTCTCTATCAGTGATGTAGACAGTGGGATCAAGTGCACCCACAGTGAGTTTGCAGAAAACACCAAGCTGAGTGGTGCAGCTGACACAACAGAAAGAACTGATGCCATCCAGAGGGACCTGGACAGGCTTAAAAAGTGGGCCTACATGAACCTACTGAGGTTCAACAATGCCAAGAGCAGCATGTTTTGGGCTCCCCAGTACAAAAAAAGACAGGACTCTCCTGGAAAGAGTCCAGCAGAGGACTACAAAGATGATAAAGGGTGTGGAACACCTCTCTAATGAGGAGAGGCTGAGAGACCTGGGCCTGTTCAGCCTTGAGGAAAGAAGACTCAGAGGGGATCTGATCCATGTTTAGAAATATCTAAGGAATGGGAGGCAGAGGGATGAGCCTGAACTCTTCTCAGCAGTGTGTGGTGATAGGACGAGGGGAAACAGCCACAAACTGAAGCATAGGAAATTCCACACAAATGTGCATAAGAACCTGTGGAGTCTCCTTCTCTGGAGACACTCAAGACCTGCCTGGATGCCTACATGTGCAACCTGGGCAAGGGAGCTAATCTGGCAGGGGAGTTGGACTCAATGATCTCTGGAGGTCCCTTCCAACCCCTACAATTCTGTGATTCTGTGCTGCAGCTGAATCAAGGCAAGCCCAGAGTTTTATACACACTGGGAGAAGAACTTATTATGAGCAGTGCTGTAGAGAAGGATTTGTGCATCCTGATGGATGAAAAACTGGACATGAGCCAGCAGTTAGCACTGCAGCCCAGAACGCCAACAGTGTCCTCATTGCATCAAAGGAGGGTTGGCCAGCAGGGCAAGGGAGGTGATTGTCTCCCTCTATTCTGCCTTTGTAAGGGCACATCGAGAGTACTGCATCCAGGTCTGTGGCCCTCAGCTCGGGAAAGTTGTGAAGTTTTGGAGTGGGTCCAGAGGAGGGCCACAAAGAGGATCAGAGGGCTGGAACATCTCTCCTACAATGGCAGGCTGAGGGAGCAGGGCTTATTCAGCCTGGAGAAGAAATTACCTTATATCAGCCCCAGTCTACTCATCTGCACCAAGATTACCAAGAGAAAACTGTGGTCTAATGCTCTTGCATGCCCCTGACCTACACATGGCCATGATACCTCTGCACAAGGACCTCCAGCTTCTGTGTCTGCCTTTTGCAGGTGACTCAGCACCTTTGGGCTGAATTTTTGCTTCTGTAACTGGCAGGTTGGTAGCTGCTTGAGTATACCTGGATGGGAGAAGGAAATTTAAAAAATATATGAAAATTTTTAAAAGGCACTCACAAATTGGTGTTGACCAACAGTATTTGATGGGACTGCTATATCTCAGGTGAAGCAAATATTCATCCAAAACATGATTTATTTGGGATGAGATCAGAGCATTACTAATGTGTGTGGCACCAGACACGTTCACAGTTGCCAAGGTATTACATTATTTAGGTAAGGGCCTGAGCAAAGCGTCCTGGTAATTTGTAAGCTATTTGCATTGGACAATATGTTTCCAAAGTGATAATAGTAATTTAATCATCATCCGCATGATGGTATAAAATGTGGAAATCACATTTGCATCTTTTTGCTGCATTTGATTTATTCTATGACAGCTATGAACTGTCATAGATCACCACTAGGCAGGGAACGATAGCTGACAGAGCTTCATAAGCAGTTTGGCAAAGCAGTACAAGATCCCCTTTGGGGAGCCACTTACAGGGGGAACAGATGGATGCAAAAGATGTTCCAGCAGGGCGGAAAAATGCCATGCATGTTCAGTCCATAGCTATCTGCAGCAAAGCACACTGGTTGAAAGAAAAGAAGGTAGGAAAGTACCTGTTTGGCTCAGTAAGGAAAGCCTCTTCTCTGATCTTGATGCACTATTTTTACTGACAAACTGGTTCACATTTACCTCTGGCTGCAGGCAGCCAGAAGAGCAGGTCAGGTGGGTGCTCCCTAATTCACTCCAGGCAGCCAGGCATATCTGTTTAATAGATTTATACTGAACTAGATGGTGAACTGATAGCCCATGAGTTGATCTGACTGCTTTTGACTGAATCAGTTCAGGAGTGCTTGGAAGAGATACCTGCAAAAGTAAACCTGGGAGCTGTGACAGAAGCTGGTTTGCAACACTTGTGGACAATCTTTTCCCCCAGCAGCAATAGTGAGAACAAGCAGTGTTTTCTACAGCAGGAAGGTATAAAGAGAGCTCCAAGCAGGGTCTGACCTTTTGCAGTATTTAGTGCTATTGCTGATATCTGTAATCTTCCAGCTCATTAATAAGATAGTACTGTACATTTTCATTTAAATCCAAGTTTCAAATACTTCTGGTTTTAGAAGAGACTCTATGATACAAATGTACTCTGCAACCTCAGAAGCTGAAGGAACTATTACAGCTAGAAAAGTATTTCACAAATGTGATCATGCTGCTGTTGGTTTTTCTTTTGAGAGCTGTCTTTAATTCTGAGGTCAGACATCAGGAAAAGGTTGACATACTTTAATCTTATTCAATCTCCTTGTCTAAGAAGGATTTTTTCAGAGGAAGCAAAAAAAAAAACAAAAAAACTTTAGTCTCCTTTTGTTCAAGATATTACTATGTCTGAGTACTTCTAACGTGCTCAGAAATTTTCAGTGAACCTTGAGAACCCTGAGATAGCACTTCTAATGGTCGGCAGGCACCTCTGCTCAGCCATCTCATTCACACTGCCAAAATTAACCACACTAGTAAAACAATAATGCTTCAGAGATACTGATCCTTGCTGAACTCCTACAGGGAGGCACTGACCTTGCGGAGTAAATTATTCTTTCCCATTTTATGGCACATTTTATACTTTCCCTCAAAGAAGCTGATGACTCTCCAGCTGACCTGTGTTATAAACCTTCACACTGCAACCTTCACTACTTGCCTTCAGCTCTCTGATATTTTATTTTTATGAGAAAAAGTCTGGAAAAAAATCCTCTCCTCTCAGACTGATCCTCTGCATTTTTCTTTAAGCAAAAGACAGTGGTTCACTAGGGAAAAGAGGTTCTTTACTTTGAAAATACAAAACTATTTTTCCGCAGTGGTGAAGAAGCTGTAAGCGCATGGGCAAATCCAGCTTGCCACAGAAGAGAGTTTCTCACTTCAGTTTTAGCAATGCATTCTGAAGTGTTCATACTAAGAAACACAACATCCAGTAGAATGCTGGGAGAGGACAGAGAGGGTAAACTCAGTCAAAATGGACTGAGTTTCAGTTAGTTCTCATGCTCTTTACTTTTGAAACCATCTGGTTGCCGTTAGTCTTCTGAGCAGTCGTTTAGATTTGATTCTTATGTGTAACATAGACCAGGATGGGAATTCTCAGTGTCTCATCTAAAAAATCAAAATGGGACTCCATTAAGAAAGTACAGAGAGGAAAAAAAAAAAAAAAGACACAATTATGGGAAAATGTGTATTTCTTTCACATAAATCTCATGATGTTTTCTCAGCAGAAAACTGAAGTAATTGTGTCTAACCTCAGTGCTCTAGGAGGATAGAACACCTTGTCCAACAGTCAGCGCAGTGGCAATGCCCAGATTATTAGCTGCCTGAACTGTGCAGTCAGGGCCTGAATTGACAGCTTTCTTTGGTCTGTCAGAAAGAGTACTCCTGGCAGCAGCAAAAGAGCCCTGTGACAGTGAGAAACATGGCAGCCTGCCTTGGGGATCATTCAGCACACCATGAAAATGAACAAAGAATCTGTGATGGTTTGGAGAGTGATTCACCCATTGTTTTATTTTCAATAGCACACCCTGTGGGGCCTGCCCCTAAGCAAATTATTCTGTTAGTTTCCTCAGCTATGTTGAAAACAAGTGATCTCTGCAACTATGGTTTAGTAGACCAGGGATGTGAGGTTACATCTGTTTTCTCTTTCCCCACCCCGGCTCCATGACTGTAATAATGAGAATTGTTCATCTGGTAAATTCTCTAGTGACAGCTACTAATAAATGTTTTGTGAGGAAGCTATAGAAGTTCAAATTGTACTGTTACACATGTGAAATGATAAGTTGTTCTGTTCATTTCTTGTGGGAATTTTACATGCTGTTTTTATCTTTTGAGACTTTGAAAACAAAGGCTTTTATCTGTTGGCAAGCACAAAGCAGTGATAACACCTGTCCTGGCCTTTCTTTATTGAGTCTGATAATAGATCTTTTCAAAAATCATTTCTTTAGGGGAAATGGAAAGACCTTTTCTAAGCCTGCTCAAGTTGGAGAGAGCCAACAGTGCACACGACAGGGAGCTTTGAGCCAGCTGCTTCCAGAGCAAGACAGAAATACTGACACAGATCACCGGGCTGGGGTAGCAATTAATAGCTCAGGGCTTCAGGATATCAGCCCAAATGCATCAGACCAGTGCAACAGGAGCACAAACAATTTTGTGCAAAGCTTCAGTGCAATGTGTTGGGCTTACTCATTCAATTTTTAAAGTGAGATTGAAGTATATCTTCGCTTTCTGAAGCCAGCCCACTTACATTAACCAGCCCGTAGCCTGGGCCCACAGGTAGTTGTGTCAGCCTTAAAGTTGCAAGAGCAGCCATACTCTAACCTGGTATTACAGACTCTGTACTTTGAAGCTCCAGCCTTCAGCCACTCCTGCTGTCTTCCAACAGCAGCCATCTCCCAGATTGCTGAGGGCTGCCTGTCCTCCTCTCCTGCTCATTTCAATGCACAGTTCTGTGGGCAGCACCCAGCAAAGTGAAGGAAAATGCTGCAGCATTCCCAGCTGGACTCAGGTTCTCAAGCATCATAGGAGGGTGTTCTTCTTCCATTGCAATGGAGAATCAAATAACGAGTAGGGATAGGAACTTGTCCTTGTCTAATGAGGCGGTGAACACTCATAGAAAAAAGTACTGACACCGGTGAGGTCTTGCTCCATGGAAAGGGCTCCAACACTACAGCACTGTAAGGATGTTTGTGAGGAGAATCTGACTGCCACAGAAGTGTCCATAGTCGTCTCTTTTGGCAGCAGCTGGAACAATTTGCTTCTCTCACATTTTTACCCTACAATACGTTACACTGATTTTCATTGTTCTCTATTTTACAGTACTGTGCTAAGAGGGAAGGGTAGATTCATATCCAACCCTCATCTCAGCCTTTGACCCAGAAATAGCTGTAAATACTGATCCCTTTTAACTCAAAGCACACAGATAAGCCAAATCTTCATCAGCATTGCTTCATTACAAGGAATCTGTGTGAACATTTTTCACTGTACATCACCTTCTGATTTTCACCCTTGCCATATACAGCCTGGGACCCAAGTGCAAAATAAATGAGCATGCTTTTTGGCTATCTTCTTCATGGCATCACTTCAGAAAGATGGGTTAAAGACCTTTTACATAAAAACAAGAAACAATTTCAACCCTGTGTTCTAGTATGTACCTCCTATACACTGACATGAGAACTATGCATGGAAAGAAAGGCTCTGCTTAAATGAGTGCTGTGATAAATCACTGCTTTCGCTGAACACGTTTGCAATGCACAATAAGGTGCTATGAGCTATAGACATCTTGGTATGCAGCTCATCTCTGTTCATTTAATTTTCATTGAATACAGGCATATGTAATGCTCTGATTCCCTTAGAAACCTGCTTCTTTGCTGCAGGCTTAAGTTAATCTAGATGAGGAGACTGTGTTATTCTGTGAGCAAGCAGAGGGAAAAATACTGCAGTAGCTTTCCCCTGGTCTGCATAGCTGTGAAACCAAGAGGAGTCCGGGGTAGGATTCCTGAATTCCCATCAGACTGTTGGTACCACCAGAAGTGCTGGCTGCACTTAGCCAGAAAGGAGTGACCATTTGCTTTCTGCCAGGAACCTCCCACGGTGATCAGGCTTCCTCTGTTTGTAATAGGCACTGCCTTTAGGCCCACAATGGTACAAGTTGCAGGTGACAGCCCCCTCTCACCAAGAGCTATAGGAGTTCTTGAACCAAACTACCTACCTGAAGCAGATGTCTTTTAATGCATCACCTACCCTGCCAGTTTCAAATCCCCAAAACACAGTGGCTGGAATACAGAGCTTTATTAGTGGAGGACAGCCTAATTCATTTTGTTTTGATTAAAGAAGATCTTAGGCTGATGGAGGGCTCAACAATAGTTCTTAGAGCTCTGAATGCGAATGCTAGTTTCCAGTGTCTTATCAGTAATCTAACTTCATGGAAATTTGAGAGGATGTGATCTGAAGAAAGACCAGGAACCATATCATAGGACCAGAAGAAATATGTCCACTCATTCTGCTGCACCGGTGAGAGCTGATGATGAACTCTAAATAAAAGATCCTCTGATTATGCTTCCTTAGAATATGGGATGTAGGGTGAGGTGAGATCTGAAGAGAGTACACAGCAGAAATCATTAGAGTAGCAATAATAATAATAAAGGATAAGAGCTTATTGAAGGGCATAAACCTTCAAGAAAAGGATCGTGCTATGAGCAGCTATAAAATGGATCTTACAGCAAATTAAAAACAGCACCAGGTGCTATCAGACAGAATATCCACTGAAGGGCTTTATGCCAAAACTACAGAACCTGAGATTCCTAAAAGGGTTCTGTTTTTTAGGAAGCAGTAATTACTGTCTGAAGGTTCACGAAGACTTACAGCTTCATTGTGAAATTCTAAGATCAGTTCCTTTAAGCTCTGTGGTGGTCACATTTTTGGTCATGTATGGATACCCAAGGCAGAGAGTTCAAGGACACATCCAGCAATTGGTCAGCCCAACTTCAAGGCTCGTGGGCAACCCAGACGAGTGCAGAACTGATGATGAGGCACCCGTTTATTTGAAGCTCAAGAATTCCAGAATGTCCAATATCCTTTCAAAAGCTACTGCTTCATTAATACAGAGCCAGAAGATTAGGTGGTTAGAAGTAAAAATTAATGTATATACAGAAAAGATTGCATCGAGCCCTGCAGTGAAGAATAGATAATCTAAGAGTCTTTGAATGGGAAATATCTGAGTTTTCAAGGGACTCAAACATGGCATTACTTGCTTTGTGAGACAAAGGATTGTTTTTGTTCTGGTATATTAGGAAATCTGATGCAGGCAAGAGTTTAGAGGCCAGAGAGGGGAAACACAGACATTAATCAGGGTGAAAAGACAGACAGTACGCACAAACAAGTCCTCCTCAGACAAGGATGTTGCGCACACAAGATTGATTTGGAAAGAAAAAGGATAACAGCAGAGTTGTGTTGCTGGATTTAAAGAGAACAAAAGAATGTATCAAGACTACGGACCATGAAAATCACTTTGAACAACTGAGCAAGAGGCAAGGGGGAAAAAGGAACGAACAAACTGTTCTCACCTTTGCCTTCTTTAAGTAAAAGAACACAGCAGTGTGAAAAGCTAGGGAGTTTTGAAAATGGAAACCTGGGGATGGGATTTGCCTTTCAATAGCAGTAGTACAGGAGTTGCTGTAATTATCCTCAGAGATTGTCAGACTGCAGCCTGAATGATCGCTGGAGAGAGCTGCAGCATACTGTAAAGGATTGTCTGCCTGAGATGAATGCTTTAGCAGTTCTTCAGTTGATAGTTTGTATTTTGAACTCATCCAAGGATATGAGAAGTCTGACATTAAGGAGTGATGTGTGTTTGAGCAGTGGAGTGTGATGAGAAATGTACTTCTCCATCTTTTGCTTTGCAGAAGGCATCAAAGTCGAACCAGCAGAGGAGACAGAATTGCTCAGCAGCAAACTATTTTCAGCATTAGTTTCTAAATTCTGTCTGAGACTTGGAATTTCTATTTCAGTTTTGATCTAGATTCTAAGCAAAGCATCCCATGAAGAAGCCCAACAGCATTTATAAAAATATGTATTTTGCACTAATTTATTCTGCTTTAACTTCTGTTCAGTTTTCCTTTTAATTTAAAGACAAAGAGTTAGGAATGATACTCTTATTGCTGTGATAGAATACTGATACTCTCTTCATTTTTTTTAGATATAAAGTGATAATAGTTTTACATTACAGATTTGCTGTCCAGTTTGTTAGACTGCATTTGAAGGAGATATTTATTTACTAATATTGCCATGACACATCTCTCTATCTTATTTGCTTGTGAATTGAGTTTTTTTTTTTTTGCCTTTGTTTCTGCAAGATCATAAGAATGACTGCTGTCATTGGGGTTGCTGTTTTGTAACGGGAAAGCATAGACATAGACAAAGAGGGGTAAACAAGTTTCACATCAGATAACCAACTGCGTGTGCCTGATCCAGTCGTTATTCTCTGGTGTATTTCTGTAGAGCAGGTGATAGGGAGGGGCTGCTTATGATGAGGTTTTGATGCACTCAGGCCAACAAACACCCCCACTCTTTTGACTCTGCATCAGAGCAGCACGTGCAGCCCTGCTGGCTGCAGCACCTTCCTCAGAGCCTGGCCCAGAGCTCACTGAGGTGAGGATGGCAACACTCCACCTGCTCACAGGGCACCTTGATTAAGTCCTAAAAGAAAATGCATTGAGCATTTTATGTACTGGAAGTGAAGGGGAAGGAGAGGCAGACAAGACAAGAAACCCATCCATCTTGCCTCCAGCTTCCTGCCTGTGTTACCCTCAGTTCCTCAAAGCCAAAGCTGTGGTTTGACAGGAAAAAAAACTTATTTAGGAAGATAATTCACACAGTACTAGAACAAAAACACAGTTTATACAATATACCTTTAAAACAGTTTGAAATCATTGTGTTTTCTAATAACTGTACAGTATATAAACAACTATTTGCTTAGAATCATGGAACATCCTAAGTTGGAAGGAACCCACAATGATTATCAAGGCCAACCCCTGGCTCCACACAGCACCACCCAAAATCCAAATCCTGTGTCTGAGAGCTCTGTCCAAATGCTCCCTGAGCTCTGGCACTCGGGGCCATACCCACTGCCCTGTGCATCCTGTTCCATGCCCACTGCCCTGTGGTGCAGACCCTGTCCCTAACCCCTAGCTGCCCTCCCTTGACACAGCTTCATGCCGTTCCCTCGGGCCCTGTTGCACATTCAGCCTGCTGATGACCAGAATCCCAGATCCCTTTCCATTGGGCTGCTCTCCAGCCTCTCATTCCACAGCCTTCTACAACCAAGGAACTGATGAAAACATTATGGAGAATTGGCCCTATAACGGAGCCCTGTGTAACCCCACTTGTGACTGGCCATCAGCTTGATGTACCTCTCATTTACAATAACCCTTTGAGCCTGAGCTGTCCGCTGGTTGTTCGCCTCTCATATAATACTTCTGCCTAGCTGTATGCTGGACACTTTTTTCCAGACGGATACTGTGAGAATGAGTACTGAAAGCTATGCTAAAATCCATCAATTGGCTTGCTGCAAATGCACAAGTACAACAGAGATACTACAACTTTAAACCTATTTGCTCTTCTTAATTGACCTTGCAGCCCATGATTTTTCTTTGGCACTTATCTCTGGCTGCATTAGTTCAGCTATCTATCAGCTGCAGCTACACACCTTTGTGCCGAAAATTCCCACTGAAACAGAACAAGTCCTGCACTTCAGAGACCATAAGCATTGATGTGAATAACTCACAGACACACACAGACCCACTGCTCTGGGATGAAACAAGAGTGCTCTTGGGCATCTCAGCTGCAGAAAGCTGCTATAGGTGGCACCACATACAGTGTATTTCTTCATTTCCAGGACTTAAGACCTTCTTTATCTTTCACTCAACACTGTGGTTCACAGTACATCCCAAAGACCTCGAAAGTTGTTAAGAAATGAGATATAAGGGTCAACAAAAGGAACACAGTGTGAGAAGACAAAGAACAAAGCTATATTAAGATATAAATGCAGTAACATTATATAGCTGAGGCAAAAAGAAAGAAAAATGTCACGGCAAACCATTTATGAAAAGCTGCAGGTTGAGAGAGGCTAATA
Source organism: Callipepla californica brunnescens (assembly GCA_023055505.1). Lineage (NCBI taxonomy): Eukaryota > Metazoa > Chordata > Aves > Galliformes > Odontophoridae > Callipepla > Callipepla californica. Next base: position 109,501,756 of record JALIRH010000001.1, on the reverse strand, counting down.
AACTATTTTAGCCAGTTAGTTGTGTCTGCTAGCTAGGGGAGACCATGATTCTAATATCATAAAGAAACATCTGTGGGATGAAGAGTTTGACTTCTATGTCGCCTGCATAGCAATGATAATTAAATTGGTGTTTCTGGATGAGACAACATCATGATAAGAAAAGGAGATGAACAAGGGCAGAGCTTTATGAAGTCTACCTAAAGGAAGGAAGAAGAACCTCACTCAAAGACGTGCAGAAGGTGATTAGTAATGCAGGAGACTCAGAAAAGAAAGGTGTCACGGGAGCAAGGGGAGGAGAAGCTTCCAAAAGAAGAACAGAAGTGGCATTCGCAAAGGTAAAATGAATGTTGGTGAAGACTGAACTGCAACACTACCTCACAGTCTTGACTTAGAGAAAGTCTTAATTGCATAAGTCACCAAAGACAGCATCTGACAGGTGACATTGAATATTATGTGCAAAATAAAGTCAGTCAGGTAAATAAAACCATAAAGTCCCTATTTGTCTCTGATAATTATTCAGAGTCTAGACAATGACCTGAGATGTAGGCATGAACGCTAATGTCTTCTAACTTTAGGTAAGGCAGCTCAGCCTGGAAAGCTGCATCAGTGTGTGGACAAGAGTACATCAGGCTGAGGATGGCTGCGTCCAACAAGTACCTCTGTAGCAAATAGCTCATAAGGAAGCAGGAAAGAAAAGGGAAACAATTCATTTTTGGATACTTGAGATGTCAGGTGTAGCCTTTTGGAGCAGTTTTAACAAAGCAATGCAATTTTGATCCTGCCCCAGGAGGACGTGTATTAGTTAATGCCAGGCAAGTTATTTGCATAATAAATTAGGGTCCAAATGCTGCTGCTGTCAGCGTAATCACTTCATATAAAGTACACTAGTACTCATAAAAGAGATTTGCAGTGATGGATTAAATGTTTTCCCTTCTTTTCTCCTCAGTAAGTTATAGAACAACATAGTGACACATAGAAAGTGATAATGACAAGAAGCCCTTAATTGCTGCTGCAAGAATACACAAAACAGAGCACGCTGGAGACAATAACTATTAATCTTCATCAACAGTTCTGTAGAGATCTTCACCCTTCACAAATAGAAACCATTCCCATGAACACAACTGAAATTTTGAGGCTAAATTTCATCTGTATTCCAGTAAATCCAAAAACTTTCTAGTGTAAGGAGAATGCTATTACTCTAAATCTCTCATGACATACATGTTTGGAATGGCTCCCCATCCACCCAGTATCTCCCATACTTTGCCAGGGGAATACTTTGCAAAATTCTGAACATTTGCTGCATGCAGTGGCAGCTGCATGACACTAATTTCTGGCGTGTGGTTCCCCAGATGTCTCACTGCCATTTACTTAATGTGCAGGATGCCTGAGCTCTGCTCAGGAAAGCCTCACCTACACGGCTGTCTTTGTTTTGTTTGCCAGGAGTTCTCTTCATTCTGTATGCACACCAGCAGCCTGCTATCACTCAGACTGATTGCTGTTTTTCTAACCTATATTTAATATCTCTGATAGACATTTACTTTAATTGTTCCCATTGGGATCACTCCATTTAAGCGATCGCTCTTAGTCTCAGCTCTCTGCTGTCATGCTGTACTGTGTTATTCTCCAAGCTCTTCTCTATAACCCATTCTCACAATTTCTCTCCTCTTCAATCTCTTAATACAATAAAGCAACTTCCTGACTTCCTCCACTGCCTTATTTCTTTAAAGGCTGTTAGTTATTTGATAACCACTGTCAGCAGAGATGATGGAAGTCAACTCCTATTCAAAAGCCAGCAGGGAGATGTACACTTGAGTCTCCTTTGTATGCATGAAGCACATGCTTGTATTTGTATTTATATGGACTACAGGGTTCAGCACATTGAAAAGTTTTGTATTCCTTCTTGCCAAGAGGAAGAAGTGAGTAATCCTGGCATAAGAACAGAACATCACTATTGCCCAAGGCACGAAGAAAGGCAATATCTCAAAAGAACAAATACTGAAAGTCAAGAAAACCAGAAAGGTGAGTAAAGGGAGATATTTCAACGAGGACAAAAGCAAGTCCCAAATTAGATTTGGGGCATAAAAACCAGTATAGTTCTTCCCACAAAAGGGAAACTCAACGCTCAAGCTTTCCGTGGCTATCTGAGGGAACTACACACCTCCAAGAAAAGGACAGAATAAGAAAGTGCATCAAACATGGTTCCTTCCTTCTGCTATTTTTCACAATGCCCAAACCAGCTACCTTCCAGGATAAAAATAATGTGCTTCCTCTGAGCTGCATGGATTACTTCAGGAACTGGTAATACAGAATCTTTCATGGAATTTTATTAATGGTAATCAGCACTACCAAAAAATCATCTTTGTACTGCACCAAGGTGAAATTCCCACAGAAGTTGTGGAACATCCATCCTTGAAAGGCTTTTGAAGTTGGTTGGACAAAGCCCTGAGAGCACTTGGCTCTAACATGGGAGTTAAGCCTGGTTTGAACAGGAAATTGGACTACATAGCTGCAGAGGTCCCTTCCAAATTTATTTATATGATCCTATCATATAACCCTTTCAGCAGCCTCTAACACTCTCCACCAGCCACTGGCACACTGCTTTTCTGTTACTACCTCCTGCCTTCCCAGCTACACAGGTTTGATTTCTGCCTCAGAGCTTCCATCCTCATCTCCTTTTCATCTTGTTTCCCCTTTGTCACACTGTACTGGGCAAGAAGAGCCTGCTAACATGTGTTCAGCATTGCTCTTCACACTGACCAAAACCTTGATTCTTTTCAATCTCTGACTTTTCAAGCATGAAGACAAGGTGCCCATAGCACTTAGCACAGCGTTTTACATCTTTCCAGCTCACCGGCTCCATTGCTGGTCAAATTTGGCGGGATTCTCTGTAGCTACCTTCTTTAGAACACTCTTGCCTACACTCAAAACCACACTTCTCTCTACACCTTGTCACCATTCCTCCTACCCAGGACTATTTTGCTCTTTCAAACTCTCCCAGCACTTGGAACCTCATTAATGGCATACTCTCTTGGTCTGTCTTCCAGACTATTTATCTATAGATCCTCTTCATCAGTGCTCCCTTTCTTTCCTTTCTCAGGGTTGTGCAGAACGGTTTGCAGGCACTGAAACCCAGGTGCACTGCAGTCCAGTTTGGAAAGGGAAGAGGAGTGAAGTACAGCTCCTTTTTCTGGCTAGTGACTGACATTCAGAAAGCACAGTCCTATAAAAACCTTGTGATTGATTAAAATAGCTCTTCATTAAGCAAGAAAGGGTAGTGGGTATTGGTCACAGAAGAATTTGGGTTGGAAGTGGCCTTGAGATCACACATAGTCCAACTTCCAGCTCAAAGCAAAGCATATTTCAAAGTCAAAGCAAGGGGCTCAGGCCTCTGCACAGCTGAATTTTGAAAATCTCCAAGGAAGATATTGCATGAGCAGTCTGGGCCACGTTCAGGGTTAATTCATGCACAGCTTGTTGCTTATCAGGAACCCAGTTTTCTTGCCACATAAGTCCATGCAGCCAGTCAGTCCCTCACCTGAAGCAATGCACAGGTTGTTCTGGTCAGGATCCAGACTTTGCATTTGCTAAACTGGAAAAGTTCTTGTTGGGCCCACTGTCCCCTTAACATAAGGGAACAAAGCAACTTAAGCTTTTAAGACAGGCATCCTACCAGTAGCAGGTGTTGCCTTTCCAATTAATTCTTCCATACCAAGTTGGCCACTTCTCAAAATATAAAATGATTCCCAGTGATAGCATCCCACTGGCTCTCTGGCCATCTCTTGGGCAGCTAGGCTAGGAGCTCAATCTTAAAAATATTCCAGAAGAAACAAGCAGACAATCACGCCAGCGAGTCCTTCCCTCTCAGTCTCAGGCCACTGAGCTAACAGCCCTTTCTACTAGCTCCTTCATCTCCAGGGAATCCCCCTCCCTCCTGCCCTCTCTGTATATTTTATCCCAGCTAGAAAGAGAGCAAACATCCCTCTCAGCCACCAGACAGAGCACAGACAGAAGCACCACATGAATAATCACCACACTTCTGTATTTCAGCCCACACACGCACTTCGCTGCAGTCTCAACCACGGGGCACTGCGCAGACCCCGGTGAGCTCTGAGGAGCACAGCTCCCCATGCACGTTCCTTCAGGTCTTCCACCACTCTCATCGCTTAAACAACACACTGAAGCAACACCACAAACCCCTCATGGACACGCCCTTTCCTTCTGCCAGTTTTGAACTATGATGAGCTCTTTCTTCTAGATTCTATATTTCACTGCACTCCAGAGTCCCAAAGCGCTTTCTGAGACCTTTCTCTCTGACAGACTCAAAAATAGAGCTGGTCCAAGGACACGTAACCCATAGCAGGTTGTTCTGTTAGCAAGCGTGTGTCACATCTTGATTCCTAGCAACAGGAAAATAGGGAGGATGGAGACCCATCCAAAATAGTACACAACTAAAATTGCAATGAGATAACCTCCCACACGGTAGCCTCGCAGGCCTCAGTGTTTGCACTGTGTAGCTGCAGTTCTGCTTTGAACGTTCAACCTGTCTGCATTCAGAGTGGTGCCCAATCCTCACAAGGTGGCCCTATGTGACAGCCCCACAGGATGAAGCCCTTCCTGTGAAGTCTTGTGAAGAGACACTGCAGCAGCACAGTTCCTATCTCCTATCCCAAGAGTTATTCGGAACTCTCAACTCACCTTCCTCTAGAAGTGCACTCATAGATCCACTGCCCCTCACATGGAAATCGCTGGAGAGAACTCAGCAGAGGGATAATCATCTGGTAATTTGATAATCATCTGGTCCATCCAGAACCTGGGGCATCTCCCACAGAAGGAAAGGCTGAGATACCTGGGGCTGTTCAATCTGGAGAAGGTTGATGGGGGATCTTATCAATGCTTATAAATATGTAATGGGTGAGAGGCAAGTAGATAGGACTGGGCTCATCTCAGTGGTGTGCAGAGACAGAACAAGGGGCAGTGGGCACAAGTTGGAACATAGGAAACTTATGACATATGACGCAAAGAAGAACTTTTTAACAGTGAGGCTGACAGAGCACTGGAACTGCTGCCCAGAGAGGCTGTGGAGTCTCCTCCTCTGGAGATACTCACAACCACCTGGATGCATACCTATGCAACCTACTGCAGGGAACCTGCTTTAGCAGGTCCCTTCCAGTCCCTGCAGTTCTGTAAAACCATGGCTCTGGGTCAGTGGGAGCACAGAATATGTGGGACTGTAAATTCAGGTCTTGGGCTCAGTCATTTGATTTTATGCAGTGCACCCAAGCCACAGAGAGCTGTGGCCTCGGCTGCCCTGTAAGAACAAACTGCCACACACTAAATAAGGACTCCTCAGTGTCCCTGAAGCTCTGAGACACCAAGTTTTCCTCAATACAGTAATCATCAATCATAGCATAAACAGACGTAACAGAACTGGTCCTACTCAGCCTAGTGACACTCCTCCGGACCCATCATGCACATGCAGAATAAATAGTGCTGTCTGTTCAGGAAGACCTAAATTTTCAATATAAACTACTGATGGCTTCTGTCTGCATCAGCGTTGGGCTGATTGTGTTTGTCAAACCCTCGCTGAAACACTGCCCCTTTGAACAAGTCTGTGACACACCCGAGACAAAAGATGAACTGCTCTCAGCTCCACACTTTGTTTCTGTACCTCTCAAACCACTCTGAGTACATAAATTGAGAGAACAGACCTTGACATAAATATCTGCATCTCTTGTACTGATTTGTACTGCTTTGTCTATAAAGAGCAGACTGATGTCTGCAGGATTAAAGGTGACTAGACAGGGCTCTGAGCAACCTGATGGAGCTGCAGGTGTCCTTGTTCACTGCAGGGGAGTTGGACTAGGTGGCCTTTAGGAGTCCCTTCTAACCCAAATGCAATCAACATTCTGCATCAACTTTTTATTTCCGTGTTTGATAAACAAGGAATTCACTTAAAATGAAAGTTTAAAGCTTCTGTATTGTTTCTTACACAAAGAGGTGGCATTTTGTCCACACAGAGAACTTATCACTGAAAACAAAACTCATCACAGACTTCATTAAAACAGTGTTAGGAATTGTGCACAGAAAACGAAGATCTCAATTAACTTCCAAAAAGGAAAAAAGAGAGGTAGGCAAGTAACACATCTGAGACTTCCACTGTTCAGTGAAGACCTGAGCGTTCTCTCAGAACAACCATTGGGAAGCTCCACCAGAAACAGGATCCCAAATAGATTTTGATGCTTTGATCGAGGAGAACTGCTGCAGGAGATGCATCAGCATTTGCCAAGCGTGCCATACCCACATGGGGTTCTGCCTTCCTCTGTTTTTAGGCTGCAAATGAACATCCACTTAAGCACATTTGTTATTTAAATAAGGCCTAACCCGGTTCACAGTTACTACGAAAGCCACTGCACTGTGAAACCTGTAACATTTACACCCAACTGTAGACCCTGAAGAGTTTCAGCCCTTTTCACTTCCATGAGAAAGACACGTGAGTGAGTACTGCAGAGGGCACCAGCCGTGGCACTAGTTCTGCTCTGTAATAAGCACCTCAGTAAACCTGCAATGTATTTTGTTAACACCTACCTGTGGTCCTCCTGCATCACCTTCTCCTTCAGTATGTGTCCTCTCTGAGCATCTAACGAGTCTGTCTTGTCTCAAATAAATAGTTCAGAACACTTCCAAGCCTTGGAGAATTCAGGATCATTTCAACTCTTCTAACACCTCTGCAGCCAGGACCACAGCTCACAGGCCTGCACAATCTGGTTCTCCATGCAGTGCTGTTAAGAGCTTCAGGAAAACCACCTGCATTAAGCACAGCAAGTTGAACTTGTCAGAGCTTCCCAAGCCAGTGATCCCCATGACAGAATCCTGGAATCACTGAGGTTGGAAGAGACTAAGTCAGTAAGTCTTCACTTTCCAGCAACACATCTCTCCTGATGGCACCAGGAGCTGCACACACCACTCCTACATACAAGCTGAGCACACAGGTTACCAAGGAGCAAGGAAGGTTCCTCCTGCACAAACTCACCAGTCAACCTACAAACACACCCAAGTCCAATGCTCACAGCTATGCAGTGTGTGCTGAATATACACAAACCAACTCCCAGACATTCCCAGGAGGGTTCATCTGCTGTGGATGTGCCCCTGCTTCCATGTGGCTCAAAAGAAATCAGTGCAAGGGACAAGCCCAGAAAATGCCCCCATGAACAAATTAAGGAATGGGGGACTCTTGGTTGAACTGATGTCCCAAGCACTCCTGGTGCAACACCTGAGGAACAATCATGGGAGGGGGCACTCAGCAGAGCTGCTCTGGCAGCCCAAGCAGCAACCTGTAACCTCAGAGGAACTTCCAACACCACTATAATGAAGAAACAGAGGAACCTAGGGAGTGACAGTGAGGAACTATCGGAGCTTGAGGAAAAGCAAAAATAGCTGTGGTACTCCCACTGGTTCTCTAGTTGGCCTTGAGGAAATTATACACACCGTGATTACAGAAAGAGTAACAGAACGGAGAATCAGGCCCTTGGTCTTTGAAAGCTCAGTCCAGGTCTCGCTGACTTCTGCAGCCAGTATTTTTCCCACTGAATCTTCTTCCCTGCAGCTCACTCCCCGCAGAGTGTTTATCTATCCAAGTTTGGCTGTTATTTTGTTAACACATGCACACAGTGTTCATTACAATCTTTTATTCTGATGTTTTAGAAGAGGTAAGAGCTACCGTCTGCATTAAAAATCCTTCCACAAAGAAGAACGGTAACCAAGGAAGTACCACGGTCTACAGCTTTTCCAGCACCACACACCAATTTCCCTGATCATAGTAATTCTTCAGAATCCTCACACAGTCCAAGGATCTGCATGCTGCTTCCAGTTCCCCTTCGTGGAACACGTGGTAATAGCGGTGGAAAACAGGGCTGAGCTGTTGCGATTCCTTCGAGCCAGCTGGAAATGACACTTCAGCAACACTTGCCCCTTTCTTTTTGATGCCACCTTTCAGGTGCCAGGGAACCAGCATGTCTGGAGAGGGAAAGGAGGTCCGGTTGGTGTGAACAGGCAGCCTGGAGCCTGGCTGTGCAGCACAGCCTTTGTCCTTTGAGTCACCAACGAGCTGGCCATCAGTTTCATCATCGGGCAGTCCCTGGGATGTGCCACCATTGCTTTCCTCCTCCTTGTCTTTGCTGCCACGCTTTTTCTTAAGATATTTAGACTTCTGGTTTTTGTATTCTTGCTCCATTGCCCAGACATAAATGAGTGCCTTTCCACCAGGTTTTAGAAGCCGGACCAGCTCACGGATAGCTGCCAGCCTTCTTTCCTACAAAGAAAATGCAAAAGCAGGAAGCTGAAATACAGACAAACAGAAAACACAGGAGAGCTGAACTGGCAGCACACCCCCAAGATATAATAAAGGTCTGAGGATTTTTTTTTCCAGTGGGCAATATCCCTTTCTACCTGGCATGTATGAGCACACAGTGCCATACTCCTCTTACAGCCAAGCAGTGGGAAATGACTCAAAATATAGGCCACTATGCACAAGGTAAGCCACTTTCCTGAACACTGTTCTCTTGCCTTCTGAAAACAGTGCTGCGTCAGCCAGGGTTTCCTGGACATTTCAGCCCAGTTAGAAATTACTGCCTCATCAATAAAGCTGACTGAGATCTAAAAGTCTAGATTTAAATCTAGTTTGCAGTTAAAGGAGTTCAATTCACAGCTTCAACAAAGGTCCTCTAATTATCCCAATGAAGACATGTCACCCTTCTCCAAAATAAGTCTGCTTCCTTTTTTTAATACTGCATTTGGAAACATTCACTTCACGTCTGTAAGGTGACACTATGGTTTCATGGTTTAGAAGCTTGTTACAGCTGCATGGCTCCTGCCAGCACAGAGATACAGAGACCAAATGGGCAGCATCCCTGCTCTCTGCAGATGCAGAATGAATCCTCAGAACACGAGAACTGTTCAAGACCTGAGAGTGGAATTAACACATTCTCTGATTCACAAAGCAAAGCCCACTCTCTCCAGAGCCATTAAATGTAGGCAGAACAAAAGGAAACACACACACCTAGAAGATGAAAGTGCCAGGAGGGGCAAGAGCACCTGATGGGGGAAGGAGAATGTGAAGAGAATGTCTCAGAGGCAGCAGCAGTCCAACTGCTTAGTTCTGCTCTGACAGCTGCTTTACACCAAATGCACACCTTTGATTTTCATATTGCTGTTCTGTTTTGTTTCAGTGATCCCAATCGACTACACTGTTTTGCTGCTTTTTTGTTTTCTTTTAAATAATATCAGTAGCTCTGCACAGCACTGCAAGAGCACAGTAGAACACAGAGAGGGGTGACTTACTGCTGTTGAGAAATGGTGGATGACAGCAATAGAGATGCAGGCATCACAAGAACCGCTCCGGATTGGCACTGACAAGGCATCACAGATAAAAGCCTGGGAATTCTTTTCTGCACAGATATCCACAAGGTTTTTGCTGCGATCACAGCCGATCTGTAACAGAAAGTGTTCCATTAAGCTTTTCAAAAGAAGGATAATTACAAAACTGAAAAATAATTTTCACTTGATGCTTACAGTAATAGAGTCATCACAGTCTCCTACCAAGGTAACACATTCTCGTTCAAAACAAAGCCTAGAGTGAGCACAAGAAAATAGCCTTAAGTAAGAGAAACAGATGAGTCCTGGGTGTCAACAAAAAGAAGAAAAAATGTTCACTTACAAGTGAAAGATAGCAGATTGGCTACTAGCTCATTACAGCATCTCAGTATTGAACCAAGATAAGACAGAACAGCTCTCAGGCTAACATTTTTCAAAGCTGGCTCCAATGATACCTTGAGATCAGAGAACAACAAACAAATAGGTGACTAAACCCAGCCCCAGCATTTTCAGTTCCTCTCAGTTGCCACCCACAACACAAGGACATCTTAAGCAGACAAATACTGACCAAAAAATGCTGAATCTACAAGTATAAATGCCAAAGCGGTGACTGAAATATGCCATACAACTTCACTAATCATCCACATTTCATCATTTCAGTCTAAGTAAAGAAGTACAGTCCTTTTCAACCTCAGCACCAAAATGCACAGAAGGTTCAGCACGGGATTTTCCAAATTCCTGTACTGTCCAAATGAAATGATCTCCAGAAACCACTTTGAAGCACTTCATCAGATGCTCCTTTTTCCTTTTACTCAGTATCCAAGTTAAAGACAGTAAGAAATAGGTTTGAGAAAAAGGGTTGTCTTTTTCACATGCTTGCAAAGAAACAATCAATCCAAAGTGATTAAGACCCTTCTATAAGGATAAATGGAGTGAGGCATAAACCACCCTCATTTTATGTCTGCCAAGCACACACAATATTCAAACCAAAGCCCTGTTACAAAGTCATATATCAAACTCAGCCTGCATGAGAACATTAAATTTATTTTTGTTTTTAATGATCAGAAACAAACAGATAACCAAGAGCAGAGGCAGATTCCTAAGTAATTATTGCTGACAGTGTTTATCTTATTTCATGCAGAAAGAATACTAAACCATCCCTGATGCAAGAAGTATAGCAAACCGCTATTCATCAGCTCGGCAGAGATGACAGTATTGCCAAAATTAAAAATCTCTTTTGCAGCAATTGATAAAAATAAACATGTTTTCCATTACATCCCCCAGTTGTGTTAGTTAAAATTATTTTAGCTTTCCATCTACCATCATAGCTTTGGAGAAAACCAGGGTTCTGTTCCAGACAGATTTCCTGAGAGCTTCCAAGTAAGCTTTCCTGTAGAGACTTCCAGAGACTCTGGACCCTAACTTTTGGCCCAAAGGAAATGAAATTGTGACAATGCCAAAATGACAACCCTGACAACCCAGGATAACTTTCCACAAAGCCAGCACTACGTGTATGGACATATCATCCCAACAATCAGCTCGAAACAGACCAGAAAAGATCAACCCCAGTACCATTTTCTTCCCATTCATTTCCTACCCTCTTCTCAGGGTTTACTGAAGCGCAGAGTGAACAAAAGAAGGAATTCTCATTTCCTTGGAAGTAAACACAAATCCCATCATTTCACAATGGATACCAACTGAAGTGTCTTTAAATTAGTCTCATCTTGGAATGAATTTAGCTGACAACCTGCATGCTGGAGATTCCATGCCTCATTACTGGTGCCCTCCACTACTTTTGCAATTGAGACATTAGAATGCAGCACTCATTAAAAGCCAAAGGACCCAATTTGATGCTGGCTGAAAGAGAAGGAAGAAGAGTTCTTGCAACTTTCATAAGCTTTCCCAGAAATAATTGCTTGGGCCCCACACTTCTGTAGTAAAGAACAGGTTGGACAGCAAAATTCAATCCTCCCCTCCAAAAATGACCTTGAAAAGGACTACAGTGTATGTTAATGAAATTCAATGAACTGAGAACAAGAACAAAGGCACGACTGCTAGAATGTGAATTCCTCATTTGCATCTAAATTGTATCAAATAATTACGAAGTCAGGCTTAACTTGTAATGTCATACTTGTTGAAGTGAATCTACATCCAAAGCAAAAAGATTCCATTTTGCAAGGAAAATTGAGAGTCTGAAATGGATCAGTGTGAATGCACAGCTGCTCTACGATAGGTGTGTCAACCTTTACGTTGCTTTTCATATAAACACTGTAATAGGTGCTACATACGTATGCATAAACATTGAACGTGGGGAGTCATCCCTAACCTGCCTGGAGCTGGAGCTAAGCAAATCCAGCATCCTTATCGGAATTATCTTTGCATGATATTTTGGAAAGAATTATAATCACTGTGTTTCCACATTTTGTAGCTTACAAGAAATGCATACATTCAAAACCAGTTATCTGCTGGTCTCAGACTCTTAAAAAACAACCAGCTGGCACAAGAAGCTAATTTCAGTAGTGCAGCGCCAGCCTACAGGTGGAAATCATGGCCATCTATAATTCTTATGAACGTAAAAAGCACATTTCAGAACAAGACTGTCTTCTAATAATGCATTTTCAGCAAGAGACAGAAACCTCAAGCTCAACTTTTCCCAATTCTGCTGTTAACTGATTTCTAATTCTGAAGCATGAGTGAAGCTTTGATATGATGCTGCTTCGTTTTTAAATAGCTGTATTTTTTCTCTCGCCAGTTCAACATAATCAAACCATTAAAAAATCTCAAATATAACCATACCACTTTAATTTTCACCAGCTCACACTGCTGATGTTGACGCTTACCAAAGAGTACAGCCTGAGTTCTCTTTTAGAACAGTGTAGAAAGGTAGAGGAATTAGCTCAGTGCTCAAAATCAAGAGGATCGTAATCCAGCACATTCCTTGGAGAGCTGAGCTGTAAATATTTTCGAGGTTTCATATTTCTTATCTCTTGAGTCTTCTTTATCTTTTCATACACCTATGCACTGATTTTTCTAAATCAAACTCATTGCTTCAGCCACCCAACTTCTTATTTATCTCACGGAGCACAGCTGACTGTTCAGCTGAATCCACCTTTTAGCCAGTCCACCTCTCAGCACATTGCTTTGAATCTTTCAGCATTTCCCCAGAAGAAGGGATTTCAGGCACTCATTTTCATTATATCTGGATAAACACTACCTGCATCCAACTCTTGTTTTTAAGCCAGGAAATCTGCATCAGCAAACCTTCAGATAAATGAAAGAAGTATCAAAAAAGACAGAGATAAATGGAAAAAAGAAAGCTGTGACTTGTGTGAATTTCCTGGAGCTCTGTATTGAGTTCCCTGGAATGAGATAACGCAGGCAGAGATCCCATCCTGATCTTCAGATACCCAGTTGACTTCAGCCATGCCATTTCATCCACGAGCAGTTAAACTAAGTTTTATAACTCCACTTAATGCGGTGATATGGAATTGATCATCAGGGATAAAGAGCACTAAACAAATAGCTTGCTTTGTAATGGTACTGCAAATCTTGCAGGCTTAAATAAAGATAGGTAAAGACAGGACAGTGTTGCCCACCATTATTTATTTTCTTTCTACGTTATCTGATTATTACTAACTCTATCTGGATGAATTAACTCATTTAAGTATCTGTAAACATGACTGATGCAGCACATTAGAAAGTGATGAAGAAAAGTACATCTAATTCTGAAATGCAACCACCAAATGGAACTACGTGGCTCCCTGGAGAATCACTGCAGCTATAATTAACAGCGTCAGAGCCTCGAGGAACCCAATTACATTCCAACACACACACACACACAAAGAAAAAAAGACACCAGCACAGACACTGCAAGACAAATCTCCTTGCTCCAGTTGGTCTGCCTGGCCTTTAGCATTCTTTTCACGTAGTGTTTTGTTTCTCCATTCCACACAGCCAGGGCGCCTTCTGAGCTCTCTTCAGACCCAGATCTCCCATCATTTTAACAATTCTTATTCACTGAGAAAAAAGGGCAGGAAAGGTTCCTCTGCTTCACCCTTCAATTGCTAAAACATCCTGTGATCCAGCTCCAGGTATACTTTCGCCAGTTAGTTTTACCCCTCCTGTTTTTAATTACCACTAAGTCCTTTGGATAGGAACCTGCTCTCAAGCAGCATGGATCCACTCAATCCATTTTATGCAACATTAATATAGAACTTCATCATTCCTCCTCCCCAGACCCTGATAAAACACAGTTCCAGCTGATCTCAGTTTAGGACAGTAATGCAGAGAGGAAAGAAAAAAAAGAAAAAAAAAAGGATAAGAATGTCTGTATTAAAAGAAATCATTAGGGCTCCTGTATTGTCTTTTTTTTTTTCCTAGCATACCTATTCTGGTGAGTAGAGCTACCTCTTTTAATACGAAGAAAAATATCTACCCAATGTTTTTTGTTTTTTTTTTTTTCTTCACTGACTAGATTTCTTATCAGTTCATCCACTCAAAAGTGTAAACCAGAAAACAGAAAGGCTTCAGTGTCCTTCAGTCACACCTAAGTCCCACAGGGATGCTCCTATAGGATGTGGACATCATCACACCTGCCTGGACACTGGACACTGTAAAGACAGAGCTACAGCTCATAAAAATGGATAAGAAACAATGAAATGATGTCAGCAGGCTCTGGAATGAAACCCTCGTGGTGTTTCTGTGGGGGAAAAGCTGAAATATTGCATTCTGTAGAATAAAAGCCCTGTTTATAAAGGATGTTAAGCTTGGTAACATTGAAATATAAACTGTCACAGTGATTCCTCCAAATGAAGTTGGGTGGTCTGGGGATTGCATAACCAAATAAACAACCCTACAGACATTTTTCTTCCACATTCTTTTCAACAATAAATTAAAAAAAAAAAAAAGCTGAGAGAGAGTGACAGAGAAAGAAAAGTTATCTGAGACAATTGGTCTCAGACTCTTTCTCCAGCCTTTGCCCTAACTGCATCAGACATGGATTCAATCTCTCTTGGACACTGTTAACCTCAATTTCTGTTTGTCATGAAATTGCCATCCCTTGACTGTCACAATAATGCAGCCATTACAGAACTGTCATTTTCATTGAACGCAGCCACATTTCATCTAAAGAACCTGAAGCAAATATGACAGTATGGAGCACAGTGGAGATATTTTTGGACTGAGGATGGAGATTAAAACATCAAGAGGTAGCTTAACTTTGACCCACCATTACAGCTACACCTTGAATCCTGCTGTATGGGGACTGCTGAGTCACAGCCTGAACCACTGATGGAACACCTGAAGGAAAGACGTGCTCAGCCCTGAGAGCGCAGGTGAAGGCAATTCACCTCAGTTAAGGGCTGACTGCCACTGAGGATCTCCTGTTGGAGATCCCACCTTTGGAGTTCTTTCCCTGTGAGCTTAGATCCTCAGAGACACAGTGCTCCTCAGAGAATCCATTTTTCCTTCCTTTTGTAACATCTCCTTATTTGTGCTGGTCCCTTTGCCTTTACACCTGCCTATAAATACAGACTAATCTCTGCAGCATATTACTTGCCTTCAGGTCCCCCTGCCTGGTTTACAGAATTTGAGTCAAAACACTGCAAACTACATGGCCTGGCTGACAGTGCTCTACCCAACCCCTAAATAATTCTTCTTTCACAGCATTGCTTTTTGCCTCATTCCTAACAGGACTTAGCCTAACAGCTGCCATGCACTGAGCATCAAAACTTAGCAAGAGACACAGCAGTGCTGTGAAGGAAAAACTGCAGCAACTCAGGAAGTTTCTGCCCAAACTTTATGCCCCAAGTCAAGAGGAGAAAATGTGTGAAGAAAATGATGCCCTGCGTCTAAAGACATTAGCTCAACAATGCACCTGATATAAGCACACTCTCTCTCCTCATGCACAAATCCATGCTCAGCCCACAGTAAAGGGCCAACAGAACAAAACAGTTTGCAGATCCTGATTTTCAACTGTTATCTTTAGAAGTTTCCTCTCTTTCACTCTTACCTTTCACACTTTGGACACTTCTGCTGGAACATATGAAAGTACTTAACTCTTAGGGTAACTAAAGGGGAGGGCTGGCGTTCATTTAACTGCCCAGAGATGCACCTTTCCCTTGATTAACCATGGGCTACAGAAAACAGATAGGTCCTGAGAGTTTCTTATTACAGCATCTTGAAAAAATTTCATGACACAAGCCTACCACAGACCTGCACAAAATTAATTTACCAAATTAATTCTAGGATCAAATGACCTACATGAAGCTCTGGAAAAGTTTTTTCTTCTCTAGTTAAGTTTTCTGATTTTTCTTACAGGAAAGCAACCGGTCAGGATTAAGACTGAAATGTATTAAACATTAACAATTATTTTCAGCCTACAGCAGTCAGGCACAAACATGTCTACTTGTAAATCAGTTAATTTTTTTCTATCTTATAAGAGAATAATGGAAATTAATGTACTACAAATACAGGCAGGGCTGTAAATAACAACTCATGTTTTATAGCTGTATATAAATAGCAAGACAGAAACTTCTGCTTCTCTGTTGTAACAGACAAGTCTGACTTTTATTATTAATAATGAATGCTTTGACTTACATAGAATTTTTCAAGCCTGATAGATCTCTAAGTGATTCACAGTATGAACACATGACAGAATCAGACAGTCCTAGAACAGAGGAGAGCATAAGGCACACCTCCCAGATATTTATTTTGGGCAAAAGGAATAAGAAGTTTGATGTTGCAAAGAAGTCTTTGCAATATCTGCAATAAGAAACAAATATTTTGCTTTCCATTTGTATGCCCTTTATGTCCCCATAATAGGAAGGAGGATAAGTAAAACTGGGCAAGTTACAGATCGTGAGACAGCTAAGGTGGTGATAATGCATGAGCAATGACATCAGGACTCTAGAAAGCAAAAGAAAAGGAGTGAGAAAGGTTCAAAATCTGAGCTGAAGTAGAAAATTCATCAGGAATTTTGTTGGCATATTTATGTGGCCTATGCACACATTCAGTTGGGAAAGTCAAACACTACAGTTCACAAATAAGCCATGGCACCAGGACAAATGGATCTGAAGATGTGTACAAAGAAGCACTGTCCGTGGAAATTCCAGCAATTTGTACATTTCCCACCCACCAGCCAAATAAAACACTTGTGGAAGAATTCAAACTGCCCTGCTGATTCCCTCTCTACAACATCAGCCAAAAAGGCAAAAAAGATCAATTATAATTACTCAATCCACTGCACCCATTACTACTACTTTTATTAATGTCATCTGACTTGTAAAGCAAAAATGGCTGAGAAAAAGGTTACCACACGTAGCAAATGAATGTGGAAGCCTAATGACACAGGTAATTGACCTTGGATCAGGCAGCAGCTTCCAGTTCTTGGCACTATTCTCATAACTGAATCTCCAAGGTTCCACAACTGCAAGATGCAATTAACAGCAGTACTGATGGAAACAAATGACGGGAGCTACTACTTACCATGTACAAATCCCTGCTGATGCCTAGATATTTCCCATTACCACAACCAACGTCAGCAACTATTGACCCTTCTGGCAGCGACCTGAGAAACTCTGCAACGCGGGGCCACGGGCTGTGCCTGGTACTACTGAAGTGTGTGGCAATCTCTTCGTACACCTTGTGTACGTATTCCTGCTCCAGCTCTGAGGCCTCCATCTCACTGTGAGGAAATGATGGTTCTGCTTGTCTTTGCTGTCCTTTCTGGCTGTCACAGACAGATGGGTAAGCTAGATGCAACAACAGATACACAAGGAAAAAAAAAGTTAGAAAAGTCATTCTATACTGAATAGACTTTTTAAGCAAAAGAAAATAAAAATTAAAATATTGAAATGCAACAGATGGGTAAATTCCTCCTCCATCCTTCAAAAACTGAAACCTGGACCAAACTGCACATGTATTTGATGATTTCATAACAATTATTCTGACCATGCATACTGGAGGGTGTCTGAACATGATCAGGACAGGTCTGTTCTCAGGACACAAATGGATTTCAGTTCCACATAACTACTGAGCCATGTATCAACTATCATCTGCCCTGTGCTAAGACTCCATCACTGCAGATAAGCATGGCTCTATTACCACAGATCTGATTGCTTTTCCTTCTCTCATGTACTTATTTTCACAAAACTACAGTTCTCTTCCAATTAATATTAACCAGAATTGATGAGAACCTAAAGAATAGTAGCTACTTCTATTATAGTTGATTATTTCAGCACTTGGTGTGCCCCTAAAATCCAACATTCCAGATTGCCTGACTGGTGTTACACAAATGTCCTCCTCCCTTGAGAAACTCCAGCAGCCATGCGGATGCAACCAATTCAAGCCATAAAGTACAGCTATTTACAAACAGCTACTACAACTACCAAAACTAACTAAAGGACTAAACTAAGCTCATAAAACACTTACATATTGATTACACAGAAATAACAATTTTGACTGGAAAAGCACTTACTGCAATTGCAAGAGCTTCTCCTCACTTTCCTAAATGTAAATGATGTCCTCGTTTCCCTTCGCTTTAGTGTTAAATCTCTAACATCAGCAGTGATTGTTCCAACTTTCTGTCCAAGTTCAGATGCTTGAATGACATCATATTTTCTGGGTGTAATCCTAAAACAAAGTAACATAAAATCAAAGATTGATTTAATCTGCATCAGAAAAAAAGAGCCATTCATCTTTATAAGAAGGCAATTCTTAAACACTGACAAGTGTGATTACAACACATTATTTAGTGTACTACTGCTTCTGTTTTCAGCTTATTAAGTTTTAGAGAAGAAAAGAGGCAGTGACACAAACTAATGATGTTAATTAATGTGTTATTTAATTGACAGGAATTACATCTTCTTTCCCTTTCTTTCTTTCACTCCGTAAGTTCGATTATTTTGTCAGGACCTTATCTGAAATACACTTCTTGAAGATAAAACACACTACTAAAAATGGTGGCTACAGACTTAAAAGAATAGTACTGACTAGCTCTAAACTAGCAGGCTGAAGTTTCTTGTTACAAACAAGCCTCTTCAATACACTCTGCTTCACAACAGAACTGCTTTTCTATTTATTGACTAGAGAAGATGCAAAGATTGTAGCACTATAGAGATTTGCAAAAATGCCCATAGAATAGCAAGTTGTAGATCTTTTTTTCCGTGACCAAATCTATCTATCAAGCAAAGTGGGAACTGAGTTTCTTAAGCTACTTCTGGATTTGGCACAGACCCTAATGGAAAAGAAAAACACTTCTGTAAGGATAAACTTCAAAATGAAAGTTACTTGGAACTTTCTTGGGAGTGACAAAAGTTTCCAGTAATTTTATGAAGAGATTTACATTACAAAAGGGTACCAAGGATTTTGAATAACTTTGGAGTAATTCTCTCTCAAAGCTCGCAAGAGGAGAATGTGAAAATACAATGGGAAATGCAATACAAAAGAGATACTGCTGCAACCACATGTGGTTTCCCATCGCTTGCACACAGGATAAAGAAGATACTATTGGAACAAAACAAACTCTTTCGGGAAATAGTTCAGCACTTTAAAGCTGTTACTGTCACACTGAAACATTTCCCAAACTCAGTCATCAAGGAGACTGCAGAAAATTCCTCAAGAAAATAAAAAAAAAAAAAAAGCCATCCCTGAGGAACTGTGCTCTTGGTGAGGCCTCCTTGGAGCTGCTGACTTCAAAGTACTTGATTCCCAGCAGGACAAACTCTCAATATAAAAGTGACTTCTATATTGGTTATCTGAGTTTAACCTGTAAAAAAAGATTCTGTGATTCTAACCCTTACATGTTGAGCTATAAAAGGGAGGGAAAAAAGTCTCTTGCGTCTTTTAATAAAGCAGAGCCATCAGTCACAACCCTTGTTCCTACTGGAATTTTTCTGCAGGTTACACACAACTACTGATCAGTGTCTGTACTTAACTAAGAAAAAGAATTATGTGAATGATGAGAAGGCAGCCATGCCCGCATTGTTTGTCATCATTCCTTTTGTCAGGGAAGCTGGTCTTTAATCCAGTCACAGAGGACCATGAGTCCTTCCTGTTTGAAGGTCATGACATCCATGGTCTGCTAAGTTCTTCCACAAAGAAGACAGAGCAGCCTCGGGTATAAGGGCTCAGGTACAGAGCTCCCAGAGGCAGCTATGGGAAGGATGGAATCTAATAAAGAACTGCCCTGCTCAGCTAATGAAACTATGATGAAATAATCTCAGCTAAGGATGGTCGAGATTCCACCAACATCTGAACCTCAAGCCTGAAGCGTGCAGATTTTTTATTGGCTTTACTGTTTAAATAAAACCATATTTGTACTTGCAGCAATAAGTTGTGCTTGCTAGGAGCCAATAGTTTTGGACAGTCTTCTTCCAGGTTCTACACTTTGAACCTACATGACTCTCCTTTTGTCCCTGCTACAAGAAAGTTCAGCCTTTTATCTAGTGTTCTAAGAACAAGATTCTCAATGTCAAAAATAAAACACTGCCCATCATTTTGGGTTGGACAGACTTGTCTTATTGCTAAAGCACCAGAAACAACAAAATAGAACTCATCTCTAGAATTGTAGTTTTACTTCCAGTACATGTCTTTTGGTCTACCTGATGATTTTCTTAACCATATGTTTCTTTCAGATACACATTATCAGAATAAAAAGAAAATGCTTTATCATGAGCACTTTCTTAACAGGGTTAAAATGAAGCCCATAATCCTCTTGGCATCCAAATACATACAATGAAAACGTTTCCAGAATTATTCCAAAAATGAACCTTTTGCTCTTCAATTTGACATCTGAGGAACAGATAAAAGACATCAGAAATGACCTTAAAAACATTGTGATGCAAGTGAATTGGCTATACTTTTGCTGGTTGATCAATCTTACAGATTGCAATGGCACGTTTCAGCAGCATAAAGGAAAACTTGCTCTTTACTGGCAAGCTCTACAGTCCTACTCTGTTATCTGTTCTCCTTAGTTTCAGAAGATGTTCTTTTACCAACGAGGTATAACAGCAAAGATGTGATTTGAGAAATATATGACGTTGCAACAGCAGGCACTTCAGAGATAAAGAATACAATTAGTAAAAGGATAAGAGAAAGACATAAAGAAGTATTTCTTACTCTGAAATACTGAGATCCCAATACCAATTAACTCCAGTTGAGCATGTTGACCAACTACTGGTTTTAAAGACATTTACTATGCAGAAAAAGTATTTTTAGGAAAGGCAAACAAGCAGTGGGGATGGGAATACATGGGTAGGAAGACTTGAGATCTTCATTAAAAACGTAGCTTATATCCTTGGTTTTCAAAATACAATCATCATCAAAGGGAGAAGTGAATTAAGTACTGATTAAGTACTGATCTCAGCCTGTCCCACAGGCTGTCCCACGCCCACAGGCTTGGCTGCCAGGGTGCAGGGCCAGCTTGGGAAGAGCAGAGCTAGTGGTCCTCAAGAAACCCTTGTGAAACAAAGCCAGAGGCCTCAGTCAGGGCTGTCCCTCCTTCCCTCAGGAGCTGCTTTTAAGTGGAGGCTGTCCCACTGTGCCATGCCCAAGCCACAGCTGCCTGTGCACGGCCATAGCCCTGCTGATTCAGGCCTGGACCCCTTGCTGATGTCCCCAAGTGGCCTCAGGCTGCCCCACACCATGGCTGGGGCCAATGAGACAGCTCACAGCTGGAGTCAACCTGACTGCTCCCCTGCACCACTCCAAGCCAGCAAGGTCACTGATGTGAAAACAGAAGTGTTCTCAGAATTGCAGGTAACCCTTCCAGAAAAGGCAGACAGTATTTGACAGAACTGAATAAGAAGCTGATAATGCTGAGATCCATCTCTAGCCTAGTACACTGAAAAGCAAAGGACTTCATTGCCCTGAATGATGTACATCAGAAATACCAGCTGCTTTTCACAATCATTTAATTTAATGAGCAACTATACAGGTGGTGTAAGCGCTCAACAAAAATGAACAATGTACAGGCCATTGGAGAGTTCACATTCACTACTCTCCACTACACAAAATAACCAGTAAAACTAGAAGGCAGAAAATTTGCCAATAAAAGGATTTGATCTTTAATTTACACAATATAATTAGTCTCTCCAATTTACTGCTGTAACCAGTGACCCCTTGGGTTGAATAAAGGAAGAAACACTTGCCATGAGCAAATTTCTGTGCAAATAAGGGTTTATATATTCTTCTGAAGTAAACTACTGTTGCTCAAACCTTGCCAAGTTTGGCTGCAGCTCAGGGATTGACAACTAGCTTCCTAAAACCTCCAGTTTTTATAATGCAATCTGAGCAGCATCTGGACAAGGAGGAAATTTGTATAATTATCTTAAAACCTTGACTTCCTTTCAGAGTAACTTTCAATACAGAATGCTGCTAACAAAGCAAATAACAAACGTTCTCCTTTATTATGAGCACACAGGGGCTCTTACACATACCCATGTGACCACAAGTATCTGGATTCACCAGTCATCACCAATAAACTGCGTCGAGGCAGCATAACTGCCACTGTGTGGCCATCAGGGTGTTTGAAATCCATCACAATCTAAAAAGAAAGAAAAACACCACCAATGAGCATGACTTACAGAGCATCACATATCAGCCAGGCATTCTCAAGTCCTATCTTGTGTGTTAATCAAGATATTGCCACAAAACAGCTGCATATTCCCTAGAGGAGCAAAAGCCTTTATGTCTCTATCCTGCATTCTTAAGATCTCTTCCTTTCAGTAGTGCGTTCAAAAATCTGAGAGACACAAAACTTGCATACATAAATGCATTCATACATATATGCACATTCACATTTAACCTTATAAATAATTAAAATACTATAACAGTTCATTTTATTTCTGCAGTAATAACTTCCTTTGCAAGAACACGGGAGCACTGTGAAATCTACGTACCTGTGATGTAGGAAGGAATGATTCTCTCTCAACTAAATCTAACTATGTAAAGAGTGATTGTTTGCTATAACTCAAGCACCTGCAGTTAGACATCCGTGCCAAGACATTCAACTTTTTTTTGTTGTTGGGTTGTTTTTTTGTTGTTTTTTTTTTTTTGGTGAGGTTTACACAGAGAGAGATGAGCAGCTCCACAGGGTGATTCATCCTAGTCTGTAATGCAGTTAAGTGATGTGGGATGAACCTATGCCCACTGGAAATGCCTATCCACTCACAGCAGATTGAGCTGCGACAATTAACTCAGAGCAGATACATAACGTTCAGATAACCAGTATTAGGAGAGAGAAATTTCTAACCTGCTCAGATTCGTAAAGGTTTGCAGCACAAGAAGTCTCCCAAGATCCTGACTATCACGCCAACTACCAGAGCAGCCTTCCTCATTTGCCACCTGGCTTCTAACCACAGCAATGTACCGAGGTAATGCTTTCAGCTTTAATTCAATTTCACAGCCCAGATGGCAGTGCTACATTCTGCTTCTGCTTGGGCTACAAATGTTACCCTTTTACTTCTCACAAATGAGAAAAAATTCTTTCTGGAGAAAATAAGTATCAGGGTCCTTTAAGCAAGCCACATGGATGAAGGAAGACATAGCAAGAAAAAAGAAAGGAAGAAAAGTGGTCAAAAATCACTCAAGTGGTGGTTTCAGCTACAACGGAAAATGAGCACTGTGGAAGTGGTGGCACCTGTCTGCAACCTACTTGCTAAGCATGCAATTTAAAAGCAGACTTGCTACCCTTACCAGACAAAACAAATTAAGCAGTTCTGCTTCTGCATACAGATGCATTTAGCAAAAGAAACAATGCTGCAATGATCATTCATTCAGCATAGAAACAAAAACAAAACAAAACAAAAAAAAAACCACCAGACACATTGAACAAGCGAGACCATTTGCAGGATTTACTATTCACTGCTGTGCGCAGCAGAGGAAAATACAATTGCATTTATGCTTTCTGGAAAAAAAAAAATATGCTGTAGTACCAACTGCCTAACAGAAAGAGCTGTTACTCCTGTTGATCTACCTAAATTTAAGGAAGGAAACGAACATGACAAACAGTGGGACACAAGAGGGACGAGCTACAGGAGAGAACAGGAATACAGCCTACCTATGAGCTCCAATTAACAACTGTGAAACCCTTAAATGCCTAGATAAATAAATGAGTGGCAGTCGCTTTCTAATATACTCCTTTCTTTGCACAGTGTAATTCCTTCCAGGTATCCTCAAAGAAGCACAATGTGAGGAAGGAGAAAAAACAGTGGCTTCACAAATCTGATGGGGAACCCATGCCATAAAGCCCCTGTGAAAAGCAGCAGCTGTCTGGAAAGGTAAAGAAACCCGAGGATGACTAAACTACAAGAGTGAGAAAAGAACTGAGAGGTGAAGTGGCTGGATTAAATGTATTAAATGATATCTCAGGCTCTTCTGCCTCTCTGTCCCACTGCTCCTGAGGGACAGGTGTGAGAGATAAGAGACTGAGTTCTTCAGAAATGGGGAAGAACAAACTGAAACTGAGACTGTCTAAATTCCTTCCTGGAGGCCCTCTGTTCCTCTTTCTAGGTCAGCAGCAGCAACAAAGCCCACTTCTTGCAGATAACATTCAGGAACTACACTTTCCTCTAGGAGCTGATTCCCAGCTCTGTGAGGTCTCTTCCATATCTCTCCAAGGTATGGAAGGAAACCTTGGCCTCCTTCGTATCTCCACATGACAAGTTGGGGACCCTGCTTAAAGCAGCAGAAAATATTTCTTCCAGCCTTTTGCAGCTCATTTCCTCTATTTTCTCTCCCCTACCACCTGTAAAGCTCCCAAGTGCCTCTGCAGACCACTGTGCATCCAAACCAGCAGAGGTTCAGAGTATCCTGCAACAGAGAACACGTAGGATAAAAAATAGTCCCTAGTAACTGGATCCTCAGGCAGAAGTGGCAGGAAAACAGACAGCAAAAGAAGACAGACAGCTCTTGGTTCAATATTGGCTATGCTATGCCAACAAGAAATATGTGAAATGAATTTCTGTTGGTGCAGAATTGAAGACTGAAAACCAGGAAGTTACGTACTGCACACAGTACCTGGCAAGTTTAGTCCTCATCAGCAGAGCCCAGCTCTGTCCCTGCTCCCTACTCTCCCGTACACGAAAGGTTTGTGTTCTTATCTCACAGCATGTGGTTACACCCTTTCTAAACAAATGTCACCCTTACAACAAACAGAGATGATTTGGGACCAAATATAAATAAAGCATTAATTTACTTGCAAATGAGCAATGACACTAAGTAATTAACAGTAATGGGAAGAATCAAAAATCCAAATTCAGAACTGACTTCTTCTTATGAAGCAGACAGAGATCCTCAGCTGGACAATAATACAATTTTGCAGTTTCCTATTAACAGCAAATTAGACACTGCAATTCAGACAAAACCAAGTTTAAGGAACTGACTGTGAAATTTGAATAAAATTAATGCAATTTCTACATTAATGTTTCATTTCTTTATCTAGAATACCCGCATGCAAAGGCTTAAAAACTGAGCAAAAGTATTCTTTATTATTTGTCTGTAGTACAGTAGAGAACATTTAACCCAGACAGGTTTTTGAAGAACTCTGTTCTTATCTCTAAGAAGCCTATTACTGACTGAAGTAGATAATATTCCCCCGCTCCTATATCTTTATCCCAACAGAACACTCTAAATTGTCACTGTCACACACACACAAAAGATTAACGCATTCAGTCCACTTTTTAATTTACTAAGGATTCACAATCAATACAGCAACTGCCACTGCTGAATCAATCTGCTTCATGACAGCTCTGCTACACAGGAGTTATTTCCAATTACTTTTTTTTTTTGTCCTAAAAACTTATTGTCTCTTTTTCTCTTAGGTGGCAGAGTCAATAAAGATCAAATTTCCAGCCAGCTCACAGTGCATCACCCAGGATTCAAGAATAGAAATACTTGATGCTTTGATCTCACACAACTTCTACCTTCTTTCTTTGTACTGCAGGAGAAGTCTCTATATATACACACCAAACACCCGAAAGAAACACAAAGAGCAAATAATACCTACTCATAATTTAAATATCTTGTCATGTTGCCTCATGACACAGGAGCACGTGACACAGTAAACAGCTTTCAAGGATGGCTGAGCAACAAAGCAAAGTGACAACGACATCGTAAACATTGCTCCTGTGGCACAACATACAGCTAAATGCAAGAAATGGGAAACAATCAGCATAAAAATGTAAAAGAAAGTATGTTTTTCATAACTCCTGTGGGAACAAGAAGCCTGCAGTGCCTTCCCTTGCAGAACTGTACCTCAGGGAAGTGCAGGAGGAGGGAGGTGAATGACTGGTCTATCAAATAAGCAATGATCCAAAGGCAAAACAGAAATAATGCAATGGGACTATAAGGACAATGTCAATAAGGATTTCACTGCTACAGTGTGAAACAACAGTACTGTTTTTCTAAGCTTTGCCTCTAATGCAATTTACATTTGACATTAAAAGACTCCCTTAGATGAAACATGCTCTAAAACTCAAAGTAGTAGGCTGGAAAAAAGCACAATCTGAAATGCATTTCAAGACTCTGACATTATTTACTCATTTTTCAGAGAGAAGGCACATTATCAGTCTACATAGCAGTCTCCCCACATGTAAAGCAGACGAAGAACACCTACTGCAGAGGCAGCTGTGCAGCTTTAAGTCCACACACAAAACCTGAACAACAGTGGAGCTATGTGAGGATGAGGGGCTGCTGGCTGCCACAGAACTGAGGCAATCAGTAATACCCTTCAGAGTGTCTTCCACTGCAAAAACTAAACTAACATCCAAAATTCAGAACTTAGGAATATTCTAAACATTTAAGGGAAGAGTGGATTAACTTTCCCAAACAATGCATGTCTTAGGGTACTTATGCAACCTGATATCTGTGAAGTGCACCAGTTGAAGGGAATCAAACAACATAGCTTTATGTACTCTGCCTTTTGTGGAGAGTCCTCCTATGAGCTAAAGTCAAAACCACACTTGGACAAGGTCTTGGACAAACTCAGGTGATCAAAGAGTAAACAGGGAGCAAAACAGCAAACTCAGGCGTATGCCAGCTATTTTGTGCCATTTTGGAAATGAAGGAATCACAATCATTTAAGTGTGACAGTAGTAGGAAAAAACTACTCAAATCTTGTGGTTTAAGTTAAATCAGAATCAAACTGGTTTATTGATTTATTAGCAACATATAATTATGAAGCAACCAGAAATCTACTATACTTTGAACAACAGTAGTACCAGAATAACAGACAAACTACAGTAGAGGCCTACAACTTGTTAATGAACACAAACACATTTCAAAAGCGCCATTGTAACTGACCCCCCAAAGTTCTCTGTGTTCAGTTACCCACACACCACCTCCCCAGAGGCCACGTGAGCTCCAATACCTTATTCCTCTCCTGCCCATGGGGCTTCTACAACACACACACACCAGTGACAAAAGCCCTAGCAGGATCACATACAGGCACTCCAGGTGTGGGTCCCACTGTGGCACCCTGTTGTAGCACCCCACCAGCTGCATGCCAGTCCCCCAAGGTACACAATGGGGCAGCTGCTCTGCCAGGCTTGAACAGAGGCTGTGGTGCTGGTGGTACTTCTGGCTGCGTCACATCTGCTGCTGTTCCTACTCAAAGTTTAACTGCTGTTAAAACATTTGATGCTTCCCTTATACATCTCCTCAAACTGATTCCTTCTTTGTTCCAAAAGAGGGGTCAAGCCTCTTCTTTTGCCTAACTGGCAACAGGACTAGAGAGAATAGCTTCAAGTTGTGCCAGGGGAGATTCAGGTTAGATATTTCAAAAAAATTATTCTCCAAAACAGTGAGCGAACAGGCTGCCCAGGGAGGTGGAAGAGTCACCATCCCCAGAGGAGTTCAAGAAACATTGAGATGCTGTACTAAGGGACATGGCTTAGTGGGGAAATACTGGCAGCAGGAGAACAGTTGGGCTGGATGATCTCAGAGGTCTTTTCCAACCTTGGTGATTCTGTGAAAAGTGTCTTCATAAATCCACGATTACTGCTTAACCTTGCTTATGAAAAAAACAACCAGACTGAAAGATGAAAACGCTAATCCCAATACATTAAAAATTACCCATCACGTAGCTAGTTCCCACCAGCTCTGAAAGTTTTTTGTTTTTTTTTTTTCCAATCTGTCAGGACATTGCCTACGGTGCTCACACACTTCCAGATGACTACCTGTGCTTCAACATTGGATATTATATATGGAACAGGTTACCCACAGAGGTTGTGGATGCCCCAGCCATGGAGACATTCAAAGCCAGGCTGGATGTGGCTCTGGGCAGCCTGCTCTAGTGGTTGGTAACTCTGCCTTCAGCAGGGGGGTTGAAACCACACGATCTTTGAGGTCCTTTTCAACCCAGGCCATTCTACGATTCTACGTAAGAAACTTCCAGTCCCAAGAGTAAAACAGATTAGTCACATTATCCCTGTTTCTCTCCTACCACAAATATAAAACAATTATTTCTGGAAAATGCTATCCAACCCAATTTATGACTGTGATGTCCTTTTGTGAATCCTGAAACAAGAACTTGGTCAAGTTCTCAGTCTTTAATAAACTGCCTCCCTAGCTCTTAGCTTAAATTTTTTTGGGCTACAAAAAGTAAGAAGGTAATACCATTAACCTTAATTTCATTTATTTTTACCAACTCTCTGAAGTATTTTTCATTCTTGTAGTCATATGCTTTTCCTCACATCTGCATTGGTACTGCACAGATATATAGGGATCTGTAGCCACCTATAGTAGGGCAGAGCATGCCCCAAATGTATGAAATTTCTAGTTTTCTTTTCCTGATACTGAAAGATGTGTACTGCTTGCTCTACAGTGGAGCACAGTTCAATGGAAGAGAACAAGAGGACTGATACTAAAAAAGCAAAAACCCTGATCCTAGTGATTTCCAGAGGGCTCAGTCTGTTCAAGATATAACACCCAGATGACACAATAAAGCAGTTTTGTATCCTCAACTAGATCTCTCTAAACCTGTACTTAATGTATTACGCCATGTCCTGAAAGTAAATACTCCCTATTAACATTTTTAATGCTGTACCAGATGGCTACCAAGAAACCACTGAACGAGTCTTTTCAACACAGACAGCTGTTGTGTAATGAGTGCAATTTCACATCCAAGTATGACAACACAGTGTTATGTATGCACTCTAGTGCATACATCTGTGTACACACTGCTTTGGCACATCTGTAGTATTTTCCATGCGTACTAAAAACTTATGAGATCTCAGTAGAAAAGGAAGGATTTCAGGGCTCAAAAACAATATTAAAAAAAAAAAACATTGATTATTTATAACCCTATGGAAACATGATAATCAGTCATTTCTGCGTTATGGACGTTACAAATACATGTAGCAGAACTCTTCACACCTAATCTTGTTCCCACATAACCCTACCTATATATATTTAGCATGCTGTCACTGACCACTATAATCTTGAACTGCAAGCTTTCTGGAGCAGAAGCAGTGTAAGGGACTGTGAACAGGATCTCCACATAACATAAATAATAATCAGCCTTTGGCTCAGTAAAAAAATACTGCCAAATGTGGGATAGGAAACACCTACAGCTATGAGGAAAGAGGACCTACATTCAGGGTAGTACTCACAGATCATGCTAGCGTGGACTCAGTAGGTGTCATATGATAGTCCAGTTCAGGATCTTTCACAGTATGGATAGAATAAACTGTATATTCACCATTCTCTAAAACTGAAAATCATTCTCCCTCACTCTCCAAAAACATCAGGGTTGTTCATCAAACCTACTCTCAACTGCAGGGTTGAGTTTTCTGCTTGAAGTTCCCCTAAGTAATAGGGTGGGATTCAGTTCAAGATGAAGACTACCTACATTTGCCCATAGTTTTTAATGCTTACATTAAAAATCCCACAGAGGCATTGGAACTTGTAAAATCAGATGCTTGCTACATACGTTAGCATAAACTGAATCACTTCCTTGGGTAGACAGGCCTAATCCACACTGATAACAGTGGAGCTCAAGTATGAAGTGCACATGTACATACCTGCTTGAAAACACCAAAATTTAAGTGTCTTAATCCTGGACCAAATGCCACTGACAGCACATTATTAAATACAGCAGTTAATTGTGTAGATTCAGTAGATGACTCAAATCTATTTAAAACTGCCTTGCCTTAATACAAACTTCTTCCTGCACTATTATTAATATAATCCTGCCCACTACATATTGAGGAAGTAGTTATGTAAGTAAGGCTGGTGCCAGATATCTCCAACAGTATGAAATGGTGAATCTACTCAGCCTGAGACAGAAAGAAAAGTCAGCTGGTTTTTCTCATGGATCCATCTAACAACAGCCCCAGAGACAATCTGGCAATTCTTCCTTCTGAATACAGGATAACCAAATCCTGCCTTTCCAAACTAATTCCTGCATCATACCTCAACAAGAGCTGACAAGGTACAGTTTTCAATACATTGCTACAGAAACCACTATATGATCTGTTTCTTCTCCCCGCTTTCACTGTAGAACCAAAATCTACTAAGGGAGAAGGATCTGGACATGAATTTACAGGAATGGCTTAAATACATAAAGAAGAGTCATTCCTTAGCAGACAAAAGCATAGAACTAAAAAGAAAAACATAATGAAACTTATCTTCCTGGTAAATGATGTCTCCTAGGGTCATAAAGTACAATTTAAAACACAGCATGCTAATGAAAGGCTTCTTTAAGATAATTTAACAACAAAATTGCTTTATGAATTCACACAATTGCTGTGTTTTCTTACAGGAAAGGGATGAGAAGAAGATCCAGAGGAATTCCATGTACTGTATCATGGCTTTCCAGTACTCAAAGGAGACCTTCGAGAAAGATAGCAGCAGATAATCTTACCAAGGTGTACAGCAATAGGACAAGGGGTAATGGTTTTAAACTAGAAAACAGTAAATTCAAAATAATTTTAAGGAAGAAATTCTTTCTCAGAGGGTGGTGAGGCACCAGCACAGGCTGCCCAGAGAGCTGTGGATGCCCCATGGTTGCAGGTGCTCAAGGCCAGGATGGATGAGACCCTGGTCAGCCTGATCCAGTGCATGATTTAGTGAGTGGCAGCTCTGCCCACAGCAGGAGGCTGGAACTAGATGACATTTGAAGTCCTTTCAACCCAAGGCATTCTGTGATTCTACTATGGAAGTACCTCACATCTGAAATACACAAGTTATTTCAAAGTAGGTAAAATAAAAAGAAGAATAGCATATTACAGCAGTGCTGTAATACCACCTAAGTATTTTTTTTTCCCCTCTTACACTCTCCTTCTGCTCAACAATTGTGTTTACATACTGCAGCTGAAATCATACACAAGGGCTCTACCAGGACATCAGCATCTGGCCATGCAATTACAATAATGGCTTACATACACATGCACTGCAGAGGGATGTAGGTTCTAAGAGTGGAGAAGCAATAAGGCACAAGGAACTTCGAAGCATCCAGCTGTCCCTGCCTTCAGCTTTGCCATCAACATTTTCTTCCCTCCTACCACTGTCCAGCAGCCCCAGCAAATAGACAGTGCTTTTCCTGCATCCCCCTGCACTGCCCACCTTCTGCCCCTCTAGGAGCACAGCTCTCTCTGCCTTGATCCAAAATCTTTCTGTCAAGCATGTGATCATCAAGTTTGATAGTTTTGGTTGCAGCACAACTTCAAGTGTCCTAAATTGCTAGTTCCTCAGAGAAACTTCCTAGAGTCAGTTCCACAAAAATAGAAGATCTGTGGAGAAACTGCTCTCAAAATATTGAGCATAGCTGAAAAGATGCTAAACACAGCTATGCAAGATGCTCAGCTTTGTAAAGATGGTATGAAGGCAGACAGATAACAGACACCATTTGCTACGCTGATATTATCAATGTGCAAGAGAGACAAAAAATACCCCACAGAAGGAGCTCAACATGTTAAGTTAGCTTCCTTGGTTACGCACTACTTGTGATTGATATTACTACTTGCCATTTCTACATGAAACTTGGCACAGTCTTTAAATAGGCTCCTGACATGATAGAGATGACATCACCGGCTAATGAAATTAGTTTTCTTTATTGAGTTCCAGAGCTGAAGTACTGCTGAACGCAACAGCTGAAGATAATGACTTTTTAATGTCCTAGGTTCAGTATGTTCACTGTTAATTGGTGGCAGACACCAGGATTCCATTTCCAAGTACTGATAGTCTAAAAATAACATGAGGTATAGGAATGACTTCCACTGATAAGTTTCTTGGAGAAACCAAAAATCCTAACACCAAAATGTGGTTTAGGTTTAACTCAGCAGACAGATGAACATCACACAGCCTTTCACTCCATCTCCCCCTCCCCAGTGGGATGGAGAAAAAAAATCAGGAAAAAAAAAAAAAAAAAAAGGTAGAACTCATAGGTTGAGATAAAGCTTTTTACTAAGACAAGAAAGGATGAGAATACACGTATATATAGTTACAAAACAAGTAATGTACAAAGCAATTGCTCACCACCTGCTGACAATGCCCAGACAGTTCCCAAATAGCAGCACCCCCCAGGTCAACTTCCCCCAGTTTTATAGTCTTTTTTTTCCCCCCATATGGAAGGGAATATCCCTTTGGCCAGGTTAGATCAGCCGCCCTGGTTTGTTCCCTTCCAGCTCCTTGTGTCCCCAAGCCTGCTCACTGACCAGACAGTATAAGAAGCTGAAACACCTTTGGTTCTGTACAGCACTGCTCAGCAACTACACTACGCCAGTGTGCTATCAAAACTAAAGCCAAACAGCACATTATACCAGACACTACAAAGAAAATCAGCTCTGCTTTATTTGAAACCAGGATAAAAAAATAATAATAATTCTAGTCAAAACAATACAAGGGCTTCTAAAGGCAAATAGGGCAGAACAGGATTCCAAGAACGACGAACTAAAACTTGACTCAAATTCAGCTGCAAAAATACTAATTGGAATGTAAATTTAAGTGGTGTATTACTTTTCTTCTACTAAAATGATTACAGTTTTCACAGGAATTAATAATTCCATATTTAAATAGCTAATCTATCCCACCACTGTAAATTAGTTCATGTATCACAGTGAAGGGTACACGGGAGGAGCGAAGTGAAGCAAGAACAAAAAACAGATTTTAGTTTGTAAAGGATATCATGAGTTGTAATTGAATCCATTTTTTCCCCAAGATTTTTAGCTAACTTCATACTTTGTAAGTCATGTACACCGATGAGAAGGCTCTGAAAAAAAATCTGCAGAATCACAAGACAGTTTTTAGCTGTCTTGTGATTTAAATCAACTGAAAAATTGAATCTCTACAACACAACTGTACATCAGTTGTAAAGCCATAACAGACAGATGTCTGAGAGCTGGAAATGAAACGATGCTCCCTCCA
The DNA here is from genome assembly GCA_023055505.1 of Callipepla californica brunnescens. Taxonomy (NCBI): domain Eukaryota; kingdom Metazoa; phylum Chordata; class Aves; order Galliformes; family Odontophoridae; genus Callipepla; species Callipepla californica. The sequence continues at coordinate 109,469,023 of JALIRH010000001.1, read as the reverse complement.
CATCCAAAAGCACACTACAAAAAAGGAAGTAGCTTGGAGATACCAGGTGTTCAAACACCTATTGATGAAATAATTACAGAGAAGTTTTCCTTCATTATTTAACAAGTAGGACAGCAGGCAGAACAAATCACAAGCCCTGTTGCACACTTCAAACATTTGTAAATGTCACAATTATAGCAGGATTTTGTTATGATTGTGAGAAAATTAAGTGAAACTACAGGACATTTCTCATAGCATAACTCTTTATTTTTCCATGCAACACTGAGTGAATTTTGTTTTCAGATTATTTCATTCTAACTGCAATTTCTTTTGTTTCTCTCTTTTTCACATTCACTTTGGATACAATGCTGATGCAGCTACTCAGAGGAGAGCATGACAAGAACGTTCTTCCCACATTCCTATCTCAACAGCAATGACTTAAAATGCAGTACTCTAGAAAGCGCAACCACATGGTGAGAAGCAATTGAAGTGGTAGGAACAACGAGGAGTTAGAGGTCTGCCTTACTATCTCAGCAACCAAAATAATGCACTACATGAAAAACTAGAGGCTGCTCCTCCTTTGGCCTAACACTAAATTTTAACTAATTTATTAATGAGTAGGTCTTGCACAGGAGGAACAGCTCTACAGAAATGCAGGATTCTCATAGCTTAGCTTCATTTTCGTTGCTCTGATGTAGCCAAGGGAAAGGATAATCTCCACACTATTATTTTGTTTCACTGCAAATGATTTATCACACAGCTTCCAGAGAAATATTAAGATCATTGTTCTTGGAGTAATTCTGCCTGAAAGCTCTTATTGCATCACCTCAGTGCAATCCAAGTTTAGCAGATTCCTAAATACTCAAAAAGCAAATGCTTGTCTGCATTAGCTGCACACTGGGTGTCTTGCTGTTACCTTTGCCAAAATAGAAATGAGCCTATAAACCATCAATGCCATAGGATGGTGGGGCTAAGCAGAGGCTTCCTCTGAAAAATGTACATGAAAATTGGGCTTTCAAGAGCCTTGCTTAAAGAAAATAATCAGATGGAAACATCAGCAGGACAAGTCAATGTCTGTGGACAGAAACCTAATGAAAAGGGTGAGGCAACATCCAGAATAGAAACAAAAATTCAGAGTAGTATACTTACTGAACATTCACATTCCCCTGAAATACAGTTAGATCATTATAGATATTCCCATGAAGGGCTGTGGGCTCTCCCTTGCTTTTGATGGTTCTTACATCTGATTCAAGTTCAAATAACAGAGCACTGTGGTACCGCATGGACAGGAAGAGAAATGTAGGACATGGGCAGCAGCAACACATACATGAAGCCTGACATATTTACTCTTTAAGTGGTAGAACAACTAACTTTGATATATAGTTATAAATCAGCCTTTTTGAGTTTCCAACTAAATGATACAGAAACTGCTAGAAATTATCCTTCAGAAGGAAATGAAATTTGTGACTATAATAAAGTTATAGATCAAGAAAACCATCTTGTAGGTCTGAAAAAAAAACCACCCTATTGCACTTCAGGAATCCCACCACAGCCACTTGAGCAAACCTCTGAAATCAACATTAGATTTTACTGATTAATGTCTTCCATTCAGGCTAAGAGACATTTCAGTTCTGCCAACCCAATCTCATTTCAAGCACTGATTGCTATTGTTATGATTTTACCTACTACAATTATGCTGCTAGAATATACAAAGGAAAACTTTTGCCTTACAGTCACTACCAGAGTAACTCCTTAAATAAGCAAGGTGCTTTATTTCTTCCTTTAAAATAAAATCAAAGAAAAGTAAATTAAAATGTAAATTAAAATGAATCAGCAACTAAGCAAAATAAGCAATATGCTACTGGGAGCATCCAGTACCTGCCTACCCGGTCACCGATCACGGAAGAAATGAAACAGGTGCTAATTTTAAGTGGCTGGATGCAATCTACACTTTCTAGAAGGTTCTGATACAATCCATCAAACAGTTTATTAGCTGTTCCTGTGAGGTTTCTGTTTGTTAACCACGAAGATTATACACAGATTAACAAACAAGAAGCAAAAGCGCAGAAATAAAAGGTCAATTTCCCAGCCTGAGAAAAGAGTAACAGCAGGGTTCCTCCTTCTATCAGTTCTATGAATACCACTGCTTAAAGACATTTCAAGAAATCTAGTGGAGTATTTCTCTGTAATGCTGCTCTGCTTTCAAGGCTTAAGAGAGCCACAACTCTCCTTTATAGATCAAGAGTTTTAATATCTGCAGACTACGGGATGATGAACACACATTCAGATGAAGAGTCAAGGATGATCTGCACTCTCAGCTTCACTGTTTAACACTGAGCAACAAATCCGACTCAAAACCCTGAGGTTTCCTCTTCACAGAAGTTAGGACAGGGGACCCACCAGGGCATCAGAGCAGCCCTCTGCCTTTATACCAGCTCTCTGCCAGGGAGAGGCACAAGGAATGGGAGTAAGGCAGTTTCTGCTTTTCTTCCTTGACAAAAAGAAAGAGACAAGCCTGGGACTTTCACATCAGGGAAACAGAAACAGGAAAAACAGAACAGAACACCCAAATTAAAGCACAGTGCCAACACAATACATCTTTTGATAACATCATGACTGTGCTTCACCTTATAGCATGGGAACAGAGGGCATCCCTCAGCAGTTTCTGACAGAATGAGGCAGAGCAACAGGAAAAGAGACTGTGATCTATCACATTTATTAGGGGCAAGACCTGCAGTCAGGAAGGGAAACTTTCTTTCTGGGTTGCATACCCTCACAGTAACTCTTGCTCATCGTAGAAACATTACCTTCATGTTTCCAAACTCTACTGAAGCAATGTTTACATGACAGTACATTAAATGGCAAATTAGGAAAAGTGGAAAAACAAATCTCAATGTCAATCAAACTCCTGCTGCAAGTTTGCTAAAGGAAATTGGACACAGGCTTTCACTGGGATTTTCCCAGCTGCAGAATTGGCCAGGCTCCTAAGATGAAATACTGTAAAATTATGTACCTTTAGAGACACCAAATGGAGACAATGAAAATAACACCTACTTCAAATCAATGCAGGAAATTCTTAACAGAAAGGACTATTCCCTGCTTTGCAGCACTCTGTCCAAATTCATGAGCAAAAAGACAGGCAGCTTACTGTTAAACTTAAAATCACTTTGAACTGGTTTTACACCATTGCCTTTCTTCTCTACTATGGTAATGTCTTAATTAAAGAAAACTGTATTCAGTGTTACAACTAAAAATATTAATGAATACCAGTTTTTATGTATCAATTAATAGAAAGAAGGGGTGAAAACGTGACAGTGTAAAAAGGCATTAGAAGCCCACAGGAACTTCCAGAAGTCTCACTTCATTCTACAGTTTCCCGTGAGATGTCAAATAGATTATAAAAAGAAAGAAAAATGATTAGATTGTCCTAACTTTGTAACCTTTCTTGGAATACTACAGGACAAGATGCATGACATCTCACTGCTTTACCTTCGGACTGTTTAGCACTTTTTATAATTTAAACAGAATTCCAAGTGAGACTTTCTCCCTCAAATCAAGTTCAACCCATCTCAAACTCCCTCAAACAACATTCTGTACCACCTAGAATAAAACTGAGCCATTTGATAGAGAAAACTGTTACAAGTGAAGGGGATGGGAAACAATCTCATACCTACATTTCTGCCTCCTTTCATGTAAGCGTAAGAACTTTGCTATAGGTTACCTGATGCAAAACAAAACCAATTGTGCCTTACTCCAGATTATTCATATTTTAAGTATATGTTCTACATATAAACAACTATTCCTTCTTCAACACAAATTTTGCAGAAACAAATTATGCTTGCAATGATCCCTCTAAAAGAATAGTATGAAGTGCTTTCTTACTGGATAAAGTCATACTCAACAGGAAAAGACTGAATTTCTACAGTGTTTTAGACAGGGAGGTATTGCTAAACACGGCAGAGGCACAGAGGACCATTGGAGACATCACTAGTGGTGTGAACTCGAGCTGATACTGTGGCTAGCACTGCTTAATGCCTCCATTAATTATCTGGACAATGGAAAAGAAAGTGACCCCCTTCAAGTTTAAGGATAGTGCGAAACTGACCAATATACCAGGGCTGCTATTCAGAAGGACCTGGACAGGCCGGAGAACTGGGTAGACAGGAACCCCAAAATTCAACAAATGGGTACCAAACCCTGCACATGGTCAGAAATAACCCCAGGCAATATTACACACTGGAGGATGATCAGCCAGAAAGCAACTTCGCCAAAAAAGAATGCTAGGGTCTTGGAGAACAACAGCTTGACTGTGAATCAGCAATGCACTCTTGTGGCAAAAAAAGCCAACAGTCTCCCGGGTTGTATAACTACCAGCAGCTAAAGAGAAGTGATCCTTGAACTAAACACTCACAAGGATGCATTTGGAGTATGAGAAGTACTGGGAACGGGTTAGGGTCCCCTCCATATGATAGATGTGAACTACTGGAGCTAGTCCAGCGTAGGGCCATGAAGATGATTAAGAAGTATCTTTTATATGAGGAAAAGCTGAAAGAATTAGGATTGTTCAGCATGGAAAAGTCCCAGAGGAACTTATCTATGCGTATAAATAAATGACTGGAGGGAATGAAGAGGGATCCAGACTCTTTCCAACAGCGCCCACTGATGGAAATGAGGCACAATTTAAAGCCCACAAAATTCCATCTGAGCACACATAAACTGTTTTACTGGGATTAAGGTCAAACAGGAGAACTGACTGCCCAGCAGGAGGTATATGTCAAACACAAATGGACACAGCCTTACACAGCAGGCGTTGCTGCCCCTGTTTGAGAAGGGCCTTAGACATTCTCATTCCAAACGGAACAATTCTGGCACTCCATGAAGATATCATCAGAAGTCTCTAAACCTACACTGAACACTAAGGCACTAGACTAAGACAGTACACATGTTTAGTTCACTCGTCTGCCACAGACTCCTTTTTCATACACCAAGGCATTTATTTCAGTTAACACTTTTAGAACCTGCCTACGTTACTGGAAGGACAAACAGACAAACAATGGAAAGACAAGTTCCTTCAATGACTTCACTTAAGAAAAAGCTATGTGAAGCTGTTCTTTTTTCCTGGTGTCTCATTAGCCAACTTCAGAAACAGGTGGCTGGACAGCAAGGTCCACTTCCTACTTAAATGTGTGCAACTCCTTTTGAAAACAAATACAGAGAAGACATACAACTAAGTTGACTTCTTTTTCATTGTGTTTCAAATAGGCAAATACAGAATTTTGCTGCCGTATGTGCAACTCTGATAACAGAGCGTATATTTTGTAAACTGTGATGGAAATAGTGGTGGGTCTTTAAATAAATTCCTAAAATAACTAAAGCATGAATTACTGCAAATGCTATTTATATTTTAAAATCAGATGAAAAATAATGAAGTGCAAAAAAAAATTAAAGAAATTGCAAATGTTATAAAAGCACAGGCATCAAATAATGAGGCATTTTATGTGCCACTTGTTTTACTTCACGTGTGCTCTGATTGTCTGAATCTGAATAGAGCATTTATAGTGCATTAGGATAAGGCACTGAAACTCAGAAACTATCTAACAGATCATGTCCAATGCCAGTGTCTGAAATGTCTATAAATGGTCAAAGTCAAGCTTTTTCCCTGATTGAAATACATAGATTTCACTTTCTAATTTATTTTTAACAGCACCATAATCCTTCAGACAGTCCTTGTCCTAGAGAGGTGTGCATTTCTCAGGTGATTAAAATCACCATGCTTTCAGCCATCTCTTTAAGACCACTACAAAGGTGTGCTGTAACATAATCATGGTGTCACATCAATTAAGTAACAGAGCATCCAGGCCAGAACCAGCCTTCTAATGGAAATAGAAAAAGTAGAAAGCTGGGGGCTGCAGACTGAGGCAGAAAAGGATGAGGAATTACCACAGCATTCAATGTAGTTTTAATAACTGAAGTAACATTTTTAATTACAAGATCAACATAGGAACTGTGTACAGTGGGACCACCTGCTGTTCTGTATCGCTCTGAATATTCAGTATGTATTAAAAAAATAAACCCGGCATTGATAAAACATTCAGAAGTTCAATTACAGCTTTTCCCTAGAGAATAAGCATGAAAGAAATGGATGTTCTCATGTTCTCCCTAGAACACAGGTGCTGACACTGTTAAAGATAATACTGCAGTTGAACAGATCAGAAACAAGGCTAATCTCAGAGGCAAAATGGGAAAGACACATCTCAATTGGCAGATACCAAAACAAAAGTGAAAACTCTAGTGATATTTTTCATGAAACCATCAGAACTAATTCCAGATATTCTGACTGGATGCTTTTGATGCTACTGTGGCTTAGATGAACAAAAACATTCATGATTCACCTGAGAGGACTGGCATCACTGCCATTCCCCTTTCAAGGATCCAAGAACACAGAGATGCCACCCCCGCAGACATTGTTAGGAAGGCTACTCTTCCTTAGACTCATCCCTAGTCCCAGGAGCTCCATGCCCACTAAAAAACTCACCAGAAGAAAAGAGGAAGTCAACATCAGAGCACAGGTTAAACACCCAAAACATCAGTGCTCAAAATAGTCAGCCATGATTGTTTCTCTGCCTAAAGAATAAGGCAAATGAAGAGCAATAATCAAAGTTGCTGCTTTTCATCAAGATAATGCTGTCTGTTGCTATATAGATACAACTCCACACACACATCTACACCCTCTCCACACCACTGCCAGAATGAAGCAGCAGATTAAATTATCCTCACACAAGGTTGGCAGCTTTAAAGCAGAAAAAAACCAATGTAAAACGGGATGGGATACAGGTGTGGCAAATTAATTCAAAAAGAAAGAGTAGAAGTAAGAACACTAAACAAGATGATACCTGGACTGTTTTCAATCCTGTTCTTGGTACATTCCATGGAACTGTGTTATTTCATTGTCCTTCTTCCCTTCCTACTCCTTGTCTGCAGTATCTGCATACTTTGAAAGCTCACAAGATCAGGGTCTACCTCTGCCTGCACTGAGACTAGCTCAGCAGGGCTCAGGCTGTGAGCAGATCTACAAATAATGCATCTATGTTAGCTTACTGGAACTGTATGTAAAACATTCCAACCCAGAGGGAGCAGGGGATAACAAGAAAAAATGGAAGTAGAAACAAACAGAAGTTATATCCCTGTTAATTTCAGGGGAGTTAGACTGGATGGCCTTCAGAGGTCCCTTTGAACTCTAAGGTTTCTGATACTTCCTGAGATTAATACAAAATGAAAGAAAGTCAACGAAGAAATGGATGTTACAATTTTAAAATAGGATATGACTTATTGCTGGTATGCCATTGCAGTTATTTAATTAGCATATTACAGTACCTTGCATGCCTGAGATTGAACTCAGAGTGCAAACAGACGTCATGGAAAACTAAAATTATTAACAATACAACAAACGTGATACTTCCCAGTAAAGCATCAAAGAACATACAGAAATTAAGTTTACCTCAGATCCTAAACTGAGAGAGATTATTTCATCCTCAAAAGCAGAATGTGTATCAATGTGAGGAGGAATTCCTGCACACAAAAATAAACTGGTATTAACAGAAAGATATCTACATGGATTTATAGAAAAGGACATATGGCTGAGCAAACAAAACTTAGCATGAAGGACAGAACTGCCTTCCAAACCAACTCAGGACAGGAACAGTCCAGCTGATTTACACATTCAGATTAGATGTACAGTTTACTGAAGTCTCTCCTCTAATCAGTGAAAATATCTCAAAGACAGTACAAAGCACCCAAAGGCCTCACTCATCTTCTAAAGACTCCTAACACTCTCCTCGCTGCAGAAAACACCTGAAATCATCACATTCTCTTCTCAGCTTCAAAATAAGTTACATTATACTGTTGCCTCAGACTCATCCCCCAAAAGGAATCAACCCAAATTCTCTTTGCATCGCTAAGCAAATGACTGCACCAAGGTTTCAGCTTCAGAATTAGGACCTACTTCAACAAACAGACACTGTCAGAGTCAAACCCTTTCCCCTCTGCTTTGCAGTTCCCAGGATAAATCTACACACCATTTCTGGGGTTACCTCAATAGAAGCACTACCCAGGGATTCATATGTATGAGCAATTGTGCATGTCTGAGAATGTACAGACACATTCTCTAACAAAGAAACAGTCATCCCTTGGAGCCTGAGCCACATTTTAACACAAAAGTGCTGAAAAAGCATTGTGCAAGCCTCAACAAGATCTCACCACAAGGTGGGGAACTGCAGCCAGCAGAGGAGCAAAGCCTGCAGACAGCTTAGGAGAACTGCAACTACACCTTCTGTCATCAGACAGATAACAAGTAATTCATATTTGCTTTAAGCAAATACAGTTAGGCTTGCTTATTAAAAACTACTGACATTCACTCTGGACACAACCAAATATCTTGGTTGAAAACATTTTTTCCTAACAGAGTCAGTCAGCTTTGTTAAACATCCTTCCTTATTAATATGCCAGATTTTACTTTCAGATATAAGCGAATTCCATTATTTTCAGTGAAAGCAGTACAAATGTTTTATGGGCCCAAATTCTAATCTGATAGAACAATGTATTCTTGCTTTTCAAGTCTGACTGGTATCTTTCTGTGTTCACTCCTAACTTTGCTTCATTATGAAGCACTGAAGCTCTGCCTTCAGATGCACACTGACATCAGCACAATTTGCTGTCCTACAAAAGAATCTTGACCACTCTCTTCAGCATCACCTCAATTCAACAAAGACCACTCCAGCTTATCCCCTGTCCACACTTCACATATTCAGCAGTCACCTAACCATTCAAAAGTGGATGTTATCCAATTATAAATCTACAACTTTAAACACTGTTAGGATCCTGAAGAAAGCGGCCTCGAAGAGGAATTAATTTAGTGAGTCTTAGACGTGTCCCCTACAGCTTTATTCAAAGTTATCAGTCACTTTTTAAAATCTCGGTTGTGACAGAATCAGGCTCCTAACACTAAAGGTATCTGGCTGCACTCTTTGTTCACTCATACACTAGCAATTTGTATTTTCCTTCCTTTCGTTTTTCAGAACACTGCTTTTATTCTTGATAGAAATCCACAGTTCGCCTAATCTCAAGTCCCAATCAGAAGTACACAATTGTTTCAATTTAACAGATTGTCACATACATAAACAAATGGCATCAGATTTTCAGGCCCCTGTTTGGCAGACACCAAATTAGCTGTCAGACATTGAGTCTGAAAGAAAAGTTGCTGTCCCTTTTCCCTAAGGACATATTAGATACCTGTTCTAGAAAGGAAGCTACATAGTTAGCCTTGATGACTGACCTTAACAAAAAGCACATACAATTTATTCCCTAGAGGCATGATTCAAAGCAAACTTATCTTCAGTGTGAGAAAGATTACAAGAAAGAGTAATTTGTTATTTCTAAGATAAGAGAACTCTTGCAACATATTGAAGAGCCTCTACATCACATTATATGTGACACAACATTAGTATATAACAGCAGAAGATGTTTTCTGGAGAGTATATGCACAGTACAGGGAGCAAGGAGGGACTGGGAAAGCAACTGAAAAAGTGCACTTAAGTGCAAAACAAACACCATTATTTATTCCTGTAACTTTTCATGCTGAGTTCTCACATGGATTTGCACTTTCGAACACCATCGATTTCTGCAACACTGATACCAAAAATTGTATTTCTAAACAGGGCTTCAGAAACCAGTGTAAAGACACCAGTTTTGATTAAACATTTCTGGGCACAGAGGAAATGCATTAAGCAAGTGCTTAAATACCACCTCAACGTATGCTATTCTCTTCTTTATTTCAATTAGGCTAAAGAGCTCGACACTTTTTTATAAGATAAATAAATTTACCTTGTCCAGGTTCATACTGATTCACAGTCAGCTGATCAGGCTTATGTTTGATATACCCCTGCTTCAAGCATTTCTCCAAGAATGGGATACAAATTTCAGGAAGACCTATTTATAAAAAGAAAGCTTTAAGGAAGACAGCTTTTTACATTTTTATCCTTTCCATTTACATATCTGTCCTTACCAAGTTATACTGCGTTATTCCTGCATATAAATAAAAGAATATCAAATCAAAGGCAAAATTTCCACCATTCACTAGAATATGGAAGTTGCAAGACAAGAAGCAAAATTATTATGCAGAAAGGTCACTAAAGAAACATACTACCTAAAAATCTGCTACTGAATTGAACATCACCAAATAAACCTGTTGAAGACGAGTTGGTTTTGAAAACAGGAATGAATCTTCAATTTTGTTTTCCCCCAATAAAATGTTTCTGTTTATATTCTTCTCTCACTAGAAACAGTTCAAGCATCAATGCTTTTATGACAATATACATTGTGGCTCTAGCAGTGCAACTGTAACTAGAATCCATCTACCACAGGACATGACCTTAACAACCTTCATGTTCCATAGGAGTTTAGTGCCATATATTTTACTGTTTTAACATGTAAGGCCATAAGATGACTCACTCCACTTGCTCTGACTACACAGCTCTAAACTCCAAATAACAATTATTCAAACTTTTTCAGAATTACTTCCTATCCAAAGAAAAATTTTGTCGTGTTTCAAGCACAAGATAAATATACATTGCAATTTACACCATAACCCCTAAGTAATATTTAATTTAAACACTAAAATTTGTTTTATGTAACAAAAGCTTAAAAAACAAAACAAAACAAAAAAACAAAAAACAGACATTTACAATCCCAAAAGCCTCATTTGATTTGACTTCAGCAAAGGATAACATTTCCTGGCTGCAACTGACTGGAAAACAAGCTTCAAGCATTCGCATCAATCTGGAGTTAATCCCGTTCATAAGTGCTGCTCAGCATGTGCTTAAGATACAGTAATAGTTCTCCTTCTGCTGGCATCTCAACTCTTTTATTTAGAATCTCACACCCATATCTGATTGAGGACTACAGGCTTTACAAGATGCTTCAAATATCAGTGCAAAGTATTACTTAATGGAGAAGTGCTCACCTCCAGGTAAAGGTTTGTCTTTATCAACATTGTTGTTAACATAGAGAAACTCATATCCAAAATGTTTTACTCTTCTATGCTTTAAAGTCTTCTGGGCTGTGAAAAGACATTAATTCAAAGATCAAATGACATAAATATTTTAGGCAAATTGCTGTGCATAATCCCTGTCTCACCTAATCTGTGCTAAACATAAACAATCCTTCATTAACAGCTAAAACAACATACGTGACCCTTTCCTACGTGGGACACGCTTCTGCTTTATTACTTTCTGAAAACACATCAGGACATCGTTTTCACTGCTGTCTAAAGTCAAACTGACTGTGCTTTTATGCATGCAAGAAGAACAATTTTACTGACCCATATCTAATGTATCTTTATCTTTGGTTTAACTTCCAGACTAGCACTTGATTGATAAGCTAGGGATAGAGCAAGATCCTTGACTTTCGCCAGTCACCAAGTCAACAAAGGTCAACATAACCACTATTGGTGTTTCAAGGAACAAAACTTGAACTTGAATTTTACTTGCTTCTGGATGTGGCAATCTTATTCAAATACCTCTCAGCATTATCAGTTCAGATCACTTGCCCTCACTAGTTTATCACACGCAATATAAGACTCATTTCTAAAATATGAAGAAAAAATACATGAGGTTTTCAAACACATGAATATGCAGAATTCCTGTAACCAGACACTGTATGAAATAACAGGATAAAAGTATGGAAGGTCAGAACTTCACCAATTCTGCCCACCGTTTTGTGTATCTTCATCTCCTCTCCAGTCAATACTTTCCAGCATCTCCCTTTCTTCCTCAGGAGAAATAATGTTCTCAATGACTTTGAGGTCTGGAGGCAAACTCGCAGGAACAGAAATCTTCCAGCCAACTGCAGTGCATGGAAAAAGAGCAGATGGTCTTAATAAAGCCACATGATTCCTATAGGAACATTTACTATACAGAGGAATATATTACAGCTCTAGGAATATTTGATTTAATAACATAAAGGAACCTTCACTAAGAAGTGACTTGGTGAATCGGTTTCTAACACAATAAAAAATATTAAGGCCCAAACTCTGTATCACACAAAGCACTTTCTAAATTTTACTGTGTAAAGTTCTTAAGACTACGCACTAAACACAAAACTGCCTGTGATCTTCCCTTCAAAATAACTGCAAAAAAATTTCCAATCATTTCAGGATTCTAGAACTTCAGTGATTTACCCCTGCTCATAGAGGAAAAGCGGAGTAGCCATGGGATTCTGTTACACCAACAACTTCAGAAAAACATGATCTCTTTTTTTTTTTTTTAATAAGTATTTGACACCCAGGGAAACACTCTATAACCAACTACGGAGGACCATAATACAATATCTAGAAGAACAAAAATGCTAGCGGTGTAGAAGCCTTCATTTTGCTGTCCTAGTCAGTTGGGCATTTTTAAAGCTATTCAATTGCTTTAAATTGGACACTGCTGTATTCATAGAATCGTAGGGGTTGGAAGGGACCTCAAGAGATCATCAAGTCCAACCATCACACGGAAGTCTTATGCTAACTACTATAAAATCTTCTAGAGAAAGGAACAGTTCTCGTCCTAGCTTACAGTCAGCCACGTATGAGGAAAAAAGAAACAAGCAGAAATCTTATTCTGTTTATTTTCCAGGTTGGCACTGAGATAGAGATTGCAAGGCCACCATCAAACAAAGAGCCCAATGAAGTCAAAGCCAACCCAAGGAATCCAAAAGTCACTTGGGTCTCAGCCTAGCTCCTCAAATCACAACATTCATGTGCAGCATCAAATGATCTTGAAACTACTTCAGTGGCCATCTATCTCATCATGCAACACAAGGACAAAAGGCAATTTTCCTGTGCTGAATCTTAAATTCTGGCTTTCGTCCTCTATTTACTTAGACAAGTGGGCTCTTAGCTGTATTTACAATCTAAGAAAAAAAAAAAGCAAAGAAGTGCTATGGAAGTTTAAAGATAAGTACAAAAATTATACCTTTTTCCACAAAATTACAATACAAAACAATGTTTTGGACAGAGTCTTCCAGTGTTACTTCTTTTCCATTCAGGGCATCAAAGGCTTTCTTGGCTTCTTCTGTTGACTCATATTTCACAAAGGAATATGGTTTTTTCGGTGGCATTAGAAGTGTTTCCACCACTCCATAGTTTTCTGCTATCCTGTGCAGCTGATGTCTACTCATCCCATTACCCAGGCCAGCATTGGCAATAACTAGGCTCTAATTGAAGAGAAAAATAAATTACAGTTACTGATTATTGTTGATTGATCCAAAGCTAACACTACCAAGAGAGTAGTTCACATTACAATGAAAAACAAAAAACAATGAAGTAATCCCATGATTACTCTTATATATTCCACATCTGAATTAGCCTGATATATGAGGCTGACACAACCTTGATCCAGCACAAATTATGGGAGAAGTGCTTGCAAACTCAGTTGCAGCATCACCTCAGCTTCAAACTGAGATATGTGTGAAGTGCGCCATATGCAAAAGGTGATGGTGGCAGACATTATTTTTGAGTTTTCTAGAGTGGGATTTTCCTAGAGCTCTGCTACAGTTCAAAACCAAACAAAAATATTCAAATACCACGATTCTTTTTTTGCTCTTGTTAAGAAAGGTTTTCTAATCTTTGCCAAGGATTCTTTTTGAGCATAAAGCAATGGATAATCCCTGCCGTCTCACCATACATCAGGTGAAAAAATAAAATAAAATAAAATAAAGCAGCCTCTACAAGCAGAGCATTGAGTTCTGCTCCAGCACTCTTATCTGAGAATTCACCCTCTTGTGTTCTATAAACAAAAGGGATTTATGTCTCATCCTTATTAATACAGATTACTTTGAGCACAATGAGTAATTAGTTCACTCAGAGCTTTCACAGTGATTTATGCACAAAATTATCAGAGTATGCAGAAACAAAACAAAAATAAAACTTTTCAAATGATTATTTTACAAAAAAAAAAAAGTCCTTTGTAAATCCACAGCCCTTTGAAAAAAAAAAAAAAACTTAGGTTCTTTTGCCTTCTAGGCAGCCATACACTATAAGTAGACATTCCGTCTAACCACAGAGGTTGAAGGAAATTTAAGGCTCCTTCTATGGCTAAATGAGGATGCAGTCCTGAAGTTTTGACAGAGCTCTGGTGACTCCAAACTAGATTTATTCCAATTGAATACACGTAATATGCTTCTAGAAAGCTTTCAGACAATCTTTTCCTTCGATGCTACAAATGCTCTATGGCTTCTGAAAGCAGCTGATAAAGTGTTCACAAGTTCCAATGATTGTGCTTCATTTTCCTAAGTGGCTGAAAATTAGGTTTAAAATAAAACAGGGCGATTATTAAAAAAATATTTAAAAACAAGTGAGCACACATTAGAGACTGCTGTGATTACTCCTATTGTGATGGCTCTGCCAACGCTCATTTTTAAACCACATCACACTGTCCACACTGATCATATTTTTCAAAGGTGATCACATATCACTATTATTTTCTAGAATTTTACTAATGGGGAGGCACAGGTGTACAAAGGAAACAAGGAGACTGAAAGCAGCTCTTTCACTGGCTAAAGGCACACTGCCTACACAGACCTTCACTACACAACAGCAGCATGTACAGCAACAGTTCACATTCTCACGACTGAGCAATTTTGCTATAATCAGACTCTTACACAAAGACTAAAAGCAGTTGCTGTACTCTCAAGTTTTTTGCTAGCACTGTTATTTTGTTTCGTAAGTCTTTTATGAAAATATTCTGTCATTCATGAGGAGTTTATTGAAATCAAAAATTATTTTTTGGATACATTAGACAGATGATTCCGTATCTGGGGCAGTGACAAGGAATTAAACCCTGGATCGTGTACTCATCTCCATGCAAAACTAGAAGAACACAGCCCTACTCCAAAGGGCTTTCAAAATCTGCAGGACTGTTGGGTCATTTTAGGATATGCCCATATGGTGTGAAATCCGAGTGAAGACTAAGCCCAACTTTGTTACAAATGAGTAACAAAGCATAAAGACTTAACATATTTACATTACAGAATGGGAAGAATCTGTGGGATCAAGATGAACAAAGCTGCAGAAAATGATGGTTTCACAGTATGCTTCAAGCAAAGTTAGCAACTCCCCACAACCCACAGAAGGAAGTAATTAATTTAATTAAGTAATTAATTTAATTTCTCCTCTATCTGAAAGATCTTCCCATGCATGTTTTGCTACACCAGTATTTACTAGATGCCTCTGATTTGCTGCAACTCTATTGCAGCAGAAAACTAACTGATCAAAAAGCTGGGCAATTTTTCTGGCAGGTTAGGGAATAAAGTAACGCGGTAAAGTTCACTGACTGTCATAAGAAAGCAAAACTACCCCCTCTCTTTTCTCCTTTTGTGTGAGGGAAGACAAAGTTCTCTTCTTTTTAACAGCTACAAGTCAATCAGTTCAGCTCCTACATAACCAGAGCCTAAAATTAGTAAGGTGAAGAAAATGTGGAAAAGATTTCTAACAAGGAGTTAACAGGTAAGACAAATTATACTTGATGAAGAAGTATAGCAGAAAGAAAGATACAAAAGCTGAGGGCCAAAGAGGAAGGAAAAAAAAAAAAGTAATGTAGGCCTGCCTTCTGTTTCCCTGTCTCCTTCAGAAAGGTAACATTTTTATGCTATCCTGTTCTCCCCAGCCCTGGGACTGTTTAAGATTAAAAAAAAAAAAAAAGCTGCCAAAGTCTCCCCACTGGCATTACACTGATGAAGTTCAGTTCTGCTTTGAAATCAAGCAGCACACAAAACCCTCAATCTCAGTAAGTGCTTTCTAAAGAATTGCATCTTAGACAACATATATGTGAGGGCAAAACACAGATAAGCAGTATTTTCTCATAGCACCAAAATCAGAACTGTCAATCACCTGTGTAGCATGGGAGGCACACTCAATGCCCTCGTGTCTCATCAGCATATGCTGGGCTCTGATCTGCTTCCTCAATATCTTCTTCTCCATCTTGCGCATTTTCAAATGATCTTCAGTGCTTCTGCCACTTTCCATGCTTGTCATCTGGGAAGCAGAAGTAACAGCACCTAGTAAGCATTTGCCAGAAAATGTAGTACTTCAGTCTGCTCAGAGATGTGGCAGATATCTCTGCCTTTTAAGCCAACTTTAGTATAGTAATGGGAATTCTGATAATTCCTGATTCTGTGAACTGCTGGAGGCTGACACAAAAGAGTTCACAAACTACACTACTCCTCAGTTGATAGCACAATTTTCCCCACCTTGGAAGTTAGTTGGAAGCGAACTCTTCCACAAAATAAATCTTTTTATAAAGATCGCCAGATAAGTAAATTTCATTTTCCAGTTTCTTTTCCTCTTTACTCTTCTATTCACAGTATCTCTATATCCAATTCCAGTTTCTACACTCCCGCCCCTCCTGTTTCCATATAGTACTTTCAGTTTCTCTTTACAAGTTCTTTCCTAAGCAGGTTAAGCAAAAATACACACATGAAACTGCCACGAGATTTGTAATACCTTAGCTACTAAGCTAGTCAGTGCCTCAGTGAATGCTCAAGCTGGAGATGAATTGTACCCATTTTGTTTCCATTTTCATAACTGCCATTTTCAAGTTAATATGATATTTTAAAAACAATAACATTTTTTGAGAAGAATACCACAGGTGTCCAACACTTAGATGTTAGAGGACCAGCAAGCAGGATGCTCCACACCCCCATACACACCTGTACACCTCAAAACAGTGTTCATCAATTAACTACTGAACTTAAGGGCAGTCTAGCATCATTTACTTGCCAATGAGTTTCTTAAGTATAACTCACTTGCTGGCCTTCTACAGGTTTTGTTGCATCTTTTGTCACTCAGATCTACCACTCAGACCACAGCACCTTCCTACATCTCTCTAAGCTTACCCTCTTCCTTCTTCTCACCTTCTCTTCATCCCAAAAAACACTGAGGATTTTACTGTTTCCTTTCAGTTTGTTTGTAAGAAAAAAAGGTTATGTCAATTACCATTATACTTACTTATTTAAATGTCAGCCACATTCACAGATTATCATCCATTTGCATATGTTCTGGCTTGCAAGACTGCACCATTGGTTCCCAGTACTGCATATACTACCATGGTAATATGACAGTGTATCACAGGAAAATGGTGCAGGTAAAAAAAAAAAAAAAAATACAAAAAATGTTTCATATTAATAATTGATGCAGATTTTGAATTGATTTTGAATGCCTCAATAAATACATTCTTCTAAACAAATGCAAACGTGCAAATTATATTATTATAAAAACCTTATAGAGTCTCACAGGAGCTGTAAATATAAATTCCTTGTGACTGCTGCAGCACTGTCTTCAAAACGCACAACTATTACCTGGGCTGAAAGAGAAACCCTCTAAAGGGGATCAGAATGACAACAGCAGCTACTGGTAATAACTGTCTTCAAAAAGGAGCAAAATAAACACTGTTTACAAAGACTCAGGTCTTCTGCCTCTCTCCTCACCATCTGTTGTTTCTTCCTACTACTCTTACTCTTCCACTCACAAACCACAGTTACACAGCAAACTCAAATTAAAACAATAGTTAAGAAATGAACTGACAACAACAATAATTTCTGGCAATCCTAGCAAGTTAGTGGCATAGTAGGCACCAACGATTCTGTCCTGAAACTGTTTCAGAATCCCACCATCCAGACAGCGATGTTACCTGTCTGAGCCCTGACCTTTTGTCCAAACTGCATCATTGAATTTTTATAGGGATCTTGACTACATGCAGCTCATCCATCTGAGCCAGTCAAAGAAAATTATAAATTACCCATCCTACCACTCAGAAAATCTTACCAGTTCCTACAATCTCTATTAAGAGCTAATTCAAGCATAACCTAGTAATATGCAATGTACACATAAAGCAGGAAAAGGTAATCTCACAAGTGACCAACCTCTAACATGGAATAGATTCAGAAAAAAGGAGGAGACTACTGAAACTACTATTTCCTGTGACTTCAGAAATACTTGGAAGCTGAAAAGCGCAATGGGTGATAGAGAAAGTCCTTCCTATAAAACCATTTTTCCCTATGAAACTGTTAGCAATTGTCTCCCATCTCTCTTCAGAATAATAGCCTTTACTAAGGACTTTTTGAATATTTTATGCTCTACTTTCTTGGTGCTTTGTCAAATAATCATTTTCCCTTACCAGTGGAAAATGTGCATTCAATTGGCAGTTCATTCCTTGACAAAAAAGCCACACTTTCTTCCAAAAACCAGAAGTTCAAAACAGTTTTATCACTGGCTATTCTTCACCTTGGCTTTAACCGGGCTTAAACACACAGGGAGGAAAAGTCAAGTTAATCTTAGCTAAATAACGACAAAGAAATTAGATTAAAAAAAAAAAAAATCACAGTGAGTTTATAACTCTGAGACAAAAGAAACAGAAAACCATAGGGCAAAGTTAAAATGACCATTCCTCTTGCTTCTGTAAACAGCTAAAACAATAATATGGGAAATCTGCAAATCAGGTTACACGGACAGGAAATTACTAACATTTCTTTGCCAGCTCTGAGAAAGACTTCAAACCTGATCACTCTCTGCTGGAGCTATTGGTTGCTGGCAGGAAGCAGAGCGGCACGAGAATAAAAGATAAGAAAACAAATAAATACAAAGGTATCTGAGAAGACTCATGAAAACAGATGCGCAAAGTTTAGAGTAAGTGCGTTCCCTGAATGGCAAGGAGTGGACTACCCCTCCCAGCATTCATCTGACCTGCAGGCCTACTCAGCAAGCTCACCCACGAGCCAGCTGTCCAGCTGAAAGACAGGCTCTCGGCCTGGCCTGCCCAGCCCTCCCTGCCACAGCCAGGTGAAAGGAGGAGAACGCAGCTGGGGTGGGGATCAGCCCACCGGCATACGGCGAGCCCGCCGCGCGTTACCTGCCTACGCGCCGCCATCTTGGGGCGCGCATGCGGCGCTCCGCCCGCCGTCATGGCGGGGTGGCATCCCGCCCCGCCCCGCCCCGCGCCGCCTGTGGGGATCCGTGCTGGGTCGGGGCGTGTTAAGTCTTCGCTTTTCTCCACCCCGCTGCTCCAGTATAGCCCTTTCTCTCCCCCTTTTTTTTGCATCTTATTAAACAGCACGTTAAATGCCTACCTAGTATTGCAGGAAGTTTGTTCATCCTTGCAGACTGTAAATATTATCTGGTCTTTTTGCAAGCCAGAGCGAATGTGGAGAAAGAAACTCCGCACAGTACCATCAGCTGCTGTCTCTGTGAGAATATTCTCTGAGGCTCTCCACTCTGAAAACTGCAACCTGAAGGCGGCTGAAAGGAGAATTTTGATTAATTCTGTTTCTACTTCATTACCTGTTTGTTCTGACAAGTGGGAAAGACCTGCCCAAAGGTTGTTTCTTTCAGGTGCCCACATTCCGATGCAAAGCCCTGATTGTATGGGCTCTCAGTTCCTGTACTGAGCTGTCTATGTGTGTTTTATCCCCCTGGGACGCATGCACTGACTGTAGATGAGAAATACAACATAGGCTTAGGAGGTTGTTACATCTCAGAGAACAAACCAAGGGATTCGGGCAGCTGCCTCATCCTGTGTTCTCCCACCATCATTTGGGTTTATTCAGCTTTATTCCCTTCAAAATTGCTTTCTGGGAGAGAGCAGACTTACTGTGTGTTTTCTTTTCTTAAAATATCCCTTTATGATTAGTAGAGTCAAGAATTTGGGATGCAGAATGGAATAACCTTGACTTTTTTCCCTTGTAAACACATCAAGATTTTACCTCCATAAAGAACATTTATACCAAAGAAGATACCACCAATGAAATGGAAAACAGTTCAAGAGTGGCCCTGTTTTGTTTTGGTTATATATTTTTTATATAAGCTTATCTTGATAAATCAGAACTTCTATTCCCTTTACAATTTAAGCCCTTGAAGCTTTTTGCAGTCTGCTCTAATTCCAGGGTTAACACATACTCCTATGGATACCACGGTGCTTATTGACCGCATGTAAAAATTTATCTCCATCTGGTTAATGATACTGTCACTGAGTAACCCACAAAAAGCTCACAGAAACAGCGATTCAAAAAACATTTGCATCAATGTTATTGTAGTCTACTCCCTATGCTGTTAGCTATTTGCTTATTCCCTATCCACTTCACATGACAGTAAGTAAACAGTTAACAACACTTCTGTTTCCTTCAACAAAATAGAGGTTAGTGATCCATGCACAGAAAGACAATATGACTTCCTTTCATAATAATGCAGTCCAAGCCATGCATCAGCCTAATGTGATCGCACTGGATTTCCATCACTTTCAAACCCAATTGAAAGGAAATCACAGCAAGGTAGGATGTAGGATTTGTTGTATTAAGTCTCTTGATTTAAGATGCTGTAATTTAAGAATCGTGAGAAATAGGATGTTTCAGGATAACAGTTCCATACAGAAATAAGAAACCTCTTATCACAAAATCCTCCTCAAAATCACCCACAAGCATCACTGCAGAGAGTACCATAGTCAGTGATGAGACACAGATGGATTGTTTTAGGATAGCATTCATGTAATAGTCAGGGACTTTGACAAATATCCATTGACCTAAATTCAAAATGTGCCACTGCTGCCACTTATAATAGTAAAATTCTCCATAACAAACCTCTTCAATGCCAAAGGCTTACATTTTTCAGGAAGATAGCAAGGCTGGCTCTGTGCTGCGTGTCATTCTGATTCTGTATTTGTGGTGTTCAATGCAGGATTTCATATTTCTTTCTAAACACAGAAAAACAACCCAAAAATCCAGCTTTCAGAATTCTTTAACAATTGCATGAGACCACAAACAGAAATAATGTAAATTCTAGGGCCTGGTGAAATCAGTGGGAGTTGTGCCAGTTATTATCATGAAGGCAGAGCTTATCCTTATTTTCAAATACTAGCAAACAAAAACTACCCTCTTCAGGAGATACAAAACTTTAAATAATATTACTTTACTTTCTGATTTTAGCTACACTCTCTGCATTCCTCTGTATTTCTTTTTCCTGAGACTATGGAATACGTATATTTTTTCCTTTAATAAAAGCTGAATTTTTCCAGAAATCTTTAGAAGCAGAACTTTAACTGCATAAATCTCACAACAACACTGTAAGATTTGGCAACACCTTTTTGTTACAAATGCATGGCTATCCATACATTCACTTCCAGCAAGTCTTTATGGGGTACCATTCTCCTGTGGAGCAAGTTTCTGTGACATAATTACAGTTGTATATACAGTTTTTGAGCAGGCAGATTTTTAGTTCTGTATTGGAAAAGATATGGATCTCATTATAAGAGAATTTAGAAGGTCAGCAAATGTTCAGGTCTGGGTAGATGTTAACTAAACTTCTGCAAGATTGCTTTGATGGAACATAAGTGTGTGTTTTATTAAACTCAGAAGGGAGGAAACATTTTAACTTCCACTACTGGATCCATTGCAGAAGTTTTCCAGCACTGCTGGGTCACCAGTGACATGTCACTAGAACGGGGAACGCAGTTCTGTAGGCTTCAGTAAACAGAAAATATTTCATCCCTTCCTGGAATGTCCTCAGAAAATTCTTCAGAACTTTCAGGCACGAGACAGAAATGACTGCATTTCTGATGTGCACGCTGCAGGTCTGAACATCTTTCTTTATCAGTAATGCCGCTACAGATCTCCTGCTCTCATGAGGTTCCTGACGTGCACACAAATATTGACAGAGAATATCTTCATTTGATTAAGGAAGACTGTAAGAGATTTAAATTCCCTAGGCACAACTACAGGAAAGCATAATATACATGAAAATAATCTGAAATCTCCTAGTGCAGCTCCTGAAATGCTGTCTCCTGACAGCTTTTTTCTGCTCACATTAAACCTCTCAAAGAAGGGCACCTGACCTCCAGAATCCCACATGCACCAATACTAATTAAACCATGCCCTGTAGGCAATTGTTTTGCCCTCAGTTTTAATGTTCTGGATTTTCTCTGACCACAAGCAGTACTAGAGACTTAGGGTTTTAAAGCTTCCCAAAGCCTCATCTGCTGTGCTATAAGAATACTAATGCTATCTCTGCTGCTCTAGAACAGGGTCTTCATGCAATTTGAAGCAATAGGCCACTGTTATTTTCTTATCAGGCTCCATGCATCTCTATCATCACATTTTTGTTTGAAGATTCTGTACAATTGCACTACCACATGACACATTCATGGACCACCTCTTGGAGATGATTAAATCCGTATATCACTACTGGAAACATTTCTCAAAAAAATTCCTGAGTCCTCTGTTGGCCCTCTGCTAAGAAATAAGAAATGCTGCTTCCATTGCTCAGCTGCCTCCTTCTGTGCAATTCAGGCAGTTTAAGTCTTGTGCTAGTCTGGTGTAATTTCTAAGGCGTTGGAAAGTGGAGAATAATGTGAAGTACTGAAAGAACGATACAAAATATTGATCTCCCTCCAAATTACTGAACATATATTTTCATTTAGCCTTGAAAACAATGTTCCTGCTTTTTACAGCTGTTTCCCTCAATGAGACAGGAAGCATTATTTTTTTGGAATTGATTGTTGAATTATATTATTCTCTTCTGACCCTACAGTCAAAATCTTACACAGGTTAGTGTGTAGGACGTTTTGTTAGGCAAAACCCAGTTCTGTCACAAGCAGTTAGGATTTGGTAGGTGTTCAAAAAGCAACCCTACTCGGGGTTCCTCCCTGATATGTATACCAGGCAGGCAATCTGCTTTCCTGCATATCCTTGGAAAGCATCATTTGTACAATCATCCTTTAGGGTATGAATGTATCATAGGGACAGTTATGGAATATCAGGCAGTGAATTTGCCTACTTCATAGGTCAGTGCACCTGTAAGGATATCGTGCTTGCAATCCAGACACAATCTGCATTTTGAACGCATAGTGTTGTTTACACATAAATAATATTAAAGATCGTGTCAGTCTTTTGCCTTTTCATCATAAATCAGATCCTCAGTTCTCCAATGGGACTGAAGAAAATATTGCCATGTGTTCCATGGGCTGGGACTCTATACTTTCATCCCCTTTCAGGCATCATCTTAGGAGATCTTGTTAGCTCTTGTTCATGCAATAGATTCACGTTATTTGGAGGAATAACTGTGCAACCATGCATAAAGCAACTTCAGCTGATATCTTGAAACATGATCGTTTATTCAGGTCACCCCACTTGCTGCTCTTGTAATGCAGTTTTCATTGACTTCTCTGGATCTGTGCACATAGTCAACACATCTTAAAAAATGGAAGTTACAAGATTTTCAACTGGATAAGCTAAAAAAAAAAAAGCATCTAAAATTAGTAGATTTTTTTTTTCAAACACCACTTCTCTGTGACTCAATTTGCCAATCAGTATGATGTTTGGGTAAATATTTACACAACTTGTCAGGGGTTGTGAATCTTTATGAATCATTGTTTGTGTAACACCTGGTAATCCTTGAATGAAATGTAGCATATGCATTCAGACTATTGATCTAAGGAATTGCAAAGGAGACATGAAAAGAAGAATAAAGAATGTTCTTTTTCCCTTGATCAAAATGTGTTTCAAAGAAATTCTTTATTATAAATATAAATCTTTCTTCTTCATGCATGCATAATGTGATTGGTGCGTATCTTAGTGAATAATATTAGAACAGAGTCAGATGCAAATCAGTATATTCAAGTTTGTTCACTTTTACTGAGATAAAAATGCAAGTACTTTTAGTTTATAATAATCAAAATACTTGTGTACATCACCTTTTTCCCCTTCTATTTCTGCATGGAAATTAACAATTATTTAAATTTAAACATTCTAACATTAAATGCTTTTAATTCATATGAAGAACCTTCTGATAGAATTCTTTGGTTCAGGAGATGGGTAAAGTAAATGAGCATACTGGCTGCTTCACTTAGCTGTCATCTCTCTGAAGGCTGCATGAGTAAGCCTGACATACTTCACCTCCCATATTATCATCTACTTGCTTTTGTTATTGCTTCCCATCTTAAACTTTATGGCATCTTCAGTGAAAGGAATACAAGTGACTGTGGCACTGTAAATAAACAAAATAACTAGAAGAGAGGTTTCAGAAATGATTGTGAATGTTGCATGCAGACTGCTTTAGCTGCTATAATATCAGTGAATGAGAGCCACGTAATACTCACCTCAGGGCTTTTCTGTATTTGATGCTTGTCTGGAGCCAGACACAAATAATTCACATCTCACAGAATTGTAGGGGTTGGAAGGGACATCCAGAGATCATCTAGTCCAGCCCCTGTCAAAGCAGCTCCCTAGCCCAAGTTGCACAGGTAGGCGTCCAGGCGGGTCCTGAGTGTCTCCAGAGAAGGAGACTCCACCACCTCTCTGTGCAGCCTGTGCCAGTGCTCCGTCACTGCACTGTGAAGAAGTTCCCACACACATTTGTGCAGAACTTCCCATGCCTCAGTTTGTGACCATTACCCCTCATCCTCTCACCACACACTGCTGAGAAGAGCATCCCTTTGCCTCCCATGCCTTAGATTAGATCCCCTCTGAGTCTTCCTTTTTCAGGACTGAACAGACCCAGATCTCTCAGCCATTCCTTATAAGGAAGGTGTTCCACACCCTTTATCATTTTTGTAGCCCTCCGCTGGACTCGTTCCAGGACATCCCTGTCTTTTTTGTAGTAGGAAGCCCACAGCTGGACACGGTACTCCAGGTGAGGCCTCAGCAGGGCAGCGTAGAGGGTGAGGATCATCTCCCTCAACCTAATGATGCTTGTCCTGAGATAGAAATTCACAACTGTTCAATATTTCAAAGCAGAGTGTTGACACAAATATCAAGTATCACAGTGATTTCATGCACAGTAAGTAAATAGTTTTTATTAAGGGGAAACATTTCCTAAGCAACAAAATTATAGAACCTAAGGTTTGGAAATATATTCTCTTGTCCCATCCTTTTCTTTACCTCAGCAGGACAGTTCTTTATAACGCATTTCATAATGTTCTGCAGCTCATTTGTAGGAATGCATCCTGGGGGCAGGATGCCTGCAGTTAAGTGCCCATAAACCTGTCAATTACACAGGACCTTGTCCCAGGAACAGTGTTAGCACATGTAGACCAAAGAAAGGAAGCCTTAAGTGCATCACATAATTCAGGATCACAGTTGTTACCTGGTCACTGCTTGGAGTGGGGAGGAACAAACCACAGACTGCAGGCCTCATAGAGAAAATCTCAGCATGGATGATTACACAGAGTGAAAACAAAAGGCTTACACGTATATTGTGCACTATCAGATGTGAAATAGAGATGCTAACCCAACTAACACAAGGATCCTCAGATGAAATGCTCAGAAAGTACAACAATTCGTTGATATAAGTAAATCTGGAGATGTTTAATACCATTTCTAGAGTTGCATGGATCCCCAAGAGGGCCTGCTTCCATATCTCTTATATCTCTTTTCATTTATTAAATGTGAACAAGAAAGCTTCAGGCAAACATTTAGAAGTTTCTGCCTACAATGTTGTAGGATCAATAACTGGACTGGGACCACCTGTCCTGCATACACAGCACAGAAAACTATTTACTCTGGACACCTTTCGCTACAGAGCTTGCAATAGCTAACGTGCCTCTCCTGGAATTCCTGCTCCCACTAGCAGCCTCTTGGACTTCATATCCCCCCCACCCCTCACTATACTTTTTATCTAGGAGGGAGCTCACACCCAAATGCACGTGTTTAGAACAGCAGTAAGCTGGGCTCAGACAAATGCCCTCCAGTCCGCACTTCTACCTGTGCACCCCATTCACCACATGACACCTCCCAGAAGGTACCACTGGGTGTTTGCTGGATGGCATTTTATACCTCAGGTAATCTGAGCTTGATTCTTCTCTGAACATCTTGACAAATGCATTAGCATCAGTCTTGCTAATTACAGCGTTCTGCTGTCAGCTGTTTGCTGCCAGCTTTGGAAAGCCTCCATTACTCATACTAGCGTTACGCCGTTTCTTACGAGGTCTTCAGCACGGTTTCATTTAAACACAGATTTTCAAATGACAAGAGGTGTGATGCACCTTCATACAGAGTGAGAGCAAACAGCCATTTCAACTGAAATCGGACTTGGTGCATTCCAGCAAGCGAAGGTGGCAGGAGAAAGCAAAGCCTACACAGCTTTTCCCACAAGCAAAAAACTTTGATCAGCTCAGTCAAAGTAATGAAGAAACACAACAGTTGGTCCTACAGTACATAATCCATTATTGTTCCTTTGATATCACAAACACCATTATACCTAGCAGCATGCTTCCATTACAGCAATTTTCTCCTAAACACGCAGCACTGTCACCAATTGCCAAATGTACCATGGTCTCTTAAATCACACCCAGCTTAACAGAGCAAGAAGATCAGCCACTAAGAAATAGAAAATACAAACTGTCAGCTATCTGCAGTTCCCAGGAAAAGTGCTGTCAGCATGACTAACTGCAGAGGCGTGGTTCATCACACTCCAACACTGCCCAGCTGGCAAAAAGGACCTATGAAGGCCAGGGTAGGTGAGAAGAATTGAAAGCAGAGCCTGAGAAAGTTTTAATTTAGTGCCAAGAGGAGCATGTCTTATCCTTTGTAAAATTTGAGCTATGGGCTTCTGAAATTGAGGGAAGAAAGCCCTTGATGCAGATAGAAGGTTGTTTTTCTTTCTTATCTTTCCTTACTATTCTTATGACTATTCTGGTGTTAGTTAAGATGCTTCCTTTCGCCTCTTTTAAGTAGAAGAAATACAAATGAAGAGATTTAGCCACCACTTGTATTACCAGAAAATGAAAAATCTTACTTGGCAAAAAGAAAACAAAACGTCATAATACTATGGAAGCTCTTGCTGAAGAGCAACCACTTGTGGTGCATTTAATAATGCTTGGGTGGTGCTTCTGAGAAAAGCGCTGTGTAGTGACAAAACATGGCAGGTCCTTCACAAGGGCACAGTGCTGTGTATTCTTTATTGATCTCATCCTTATCAGTGAACTGTACAACAACAAGAACTTCCATCCAAAATAACAAGGGACTCGAGTCTTTGATTTTTTCACAAATATCTGAGCTAGGTTGCTGTCTGTTTTTTTTTTTGTTTTGGTTTGTTTTTTTTGTTTTGTTTTTGTCACTTCTGTCACTTTCTTTAACAGACTAAATTAATCTTGCAGGTGACCTTGCTGGTTTTTATTGCTTGCAGCAGGCCATATCAGCTATTGCTGAGAGTGTGACACTGCTCAACTTGTGGGGTCCCCTGTCTGTTCTCTCCTAATGTACTTGTACATTAGAATGTACTGCTTCACATACAGGCTGTGCTTCTACTGTAATGCACAGTTTATTTATGGCAAATAAAATACACTTTTCTTCTAACAGCATAACTACGTTGTAGAAAAAGGTTCTCTAACTGCTGATAGATGAGCCAATGGCTTTTTAATCCATGCCACTGATAGCTTTAAAATGCAGTTTAGTTTTAACTTTGCATAGGACCTGACACTGAGCATGAGGCATAAATAGCACAGATAAATTCCATCCCACGATAGTACATGAAACTACAATTTGGTATCAAGGGATTTGCAAGAATTCCATTAGGGCTGAAATGGCACTGCATGACCACTGGATGGCCAGATACTGCAACCTGGTATCAGTTAGCAGGCAGGAGGCCCTGGGAAGATCCAAGCCATTGCTCTAATCCCTTACCTTGCTGCAATAGGAAGGAACTTCAAACATGGACCCTTTCCAGCTTATGTTTTAAATGCCTCTGTGGGCAAAAGAATGACGTCTGGGTAGGAAGAGTAGTATGGATCTGGCTTTTGATGCTCGTGACACACCTTGCAGAATTATGAGTGCCTCACAATGCTGTTAGCAGACTCTGGGAAGCATAACTGAACTGCTACTGAAGCCCCTGAGCATGGCTTCTCTTACCTAGAGCGGTCCCTGACCAGTTCAGAAATGGGGAACTCTGGGGTAACAGCTGATTGGGATACAGTAAATAGAATTGTCACCACGATTCAGGAGACAAGAAAAGGAATCAGTTTTCCGGTTGCAATCATGCATGGAATTAAGCTTGAAACCTTTGGATGTTTGGATGTGCAAAACAAAACTGAAGTGAGAGGCGAGGCAGGAGCACCGCTGCCTGATGCCTACTGGTCGGTGGGGCTGCTTGGCCGCTAACGGGCAGCGTGGCTGCAGCAGGCTGCTGTGCCTGCCCCTGCCTTGCAGCTGCTCTGCAGATGGCAACAGCCGTCAGCAACGAGGTGAAAGAGGGGCAGCAATCCTCCAGTGGAGGAGGAGTAAGCGGCAGCCTGCTTTTCCTTCAGTGCTGAGACATGGAGAACATTTCCTAGATGTATAACTTCATGATCTTCACGTTTTCACCGTGCTTCTTGAATGTTACAGTTGATGTGACTAAAATGACTGTTAAAAAAAAAAAAAAAAGAGGAGAGAGACTTGCAGGAAATTAAACTATGTCCCTTTAACAGTCACGCAGAGAGCTATTTTCAGGTTAGACACGGAAAACACTTTGAAAAAGAGCTTAATTAGCATTTCCAAAGGACATCTGAAAACGACGACTCTATTGGGGATGGGATCGCGGCCTGCCAGGCTGCCCCATCCTGAGCGCACACGTGTGCGGATGCGGGCGGCGGGCACACCGCAACTTTGAAGATCGGAGGTCCTCAGGGTACGCTGCTGGAGAGGAAGGGACTGTGGGCTGCGGTACGGGGGCACGGCCGGCTGCCTCCGCACGGCCTCGGGACGGCACCGCCCTGCCGTAGGACCGCGGCGGGCAGGCGGGTACCCGGCGTGCGGACGGGAAAGCTTCGAGCCGGGGGTGGGCGGAGGGGGAGCGAGGTGCGCGCTGCCCGAGGGCGGGCCGGGCTGCTGCGATGCCATCTGCACCTAAAGCCGCGGTCTGCACAGCGCGGCCGGCCCCTGCCCTTGAAGGGACAGCCTCCGGCGGGCTGCGGGAACCGGCAGCGTCCTCCCGGCCCCTTCCCCTCCCCGGGGCGGGCTCGGTCCCCGCCGCAGCCGCGGTGCGGTCGTCCGTCAGGCTGCGGCTGGGCGCTCCCCGCCTCGCCCTCCGGTAGGCGGCACCGGCACCCGCCTTCCTCCGCCTCCTCCTCCTCCTCACCTTCCCCGGGCGCCGCAGGAGCGGAGCAGGGCGACCCGGATCGCGGCTCCGCACCGCCCGGCGACGGCGGCCCGGGACGCGCCATGGGGCTGTAGCGGCGCGGTGAGTGTGCGGCGCGGCCCGAGGCCCGCGGGCGGCTCCGGTGGGGGGGGGGGGGGCGAGCGGGGCGGCCGGGCCCGGGTCCGATGCCGGGAGCGAAGTTTTGCCCCTTGGGGCGCGGGAGGACCCCGTGCCCTCCGCAGGCCGCTCTGCGGGGCGTCCCCGCCGTGCCGAGCTGCGGCCGCAGCCCGGGGAGCGGAGCGCGGGGGCTCGGGGTTCTGCAGCCGAGCGGTGATGGCGCGGCGAAGTTCCGCGCGATCCCGAGTTAACTCCGGGAGCGGTGCGCGCCGCCTTTGTGCCGGATCTGTCCTCCCCGCTGCCGCTTTCCCTGCGTTTCCGCGAGAAGGGTTAAAGCGGAGCGGTGGGGGGGGGGGGACGCGGGGGCACCGCTTTGTCCCGGCCCGGCTCGGCAGGTAGCTGGGTTTGTGACAAAGGCGTTCAGAACAAAGGAGCCATGTTAGCAACTGTTGGAAATAAATTAATTCCGCGGCTCGCACGCTTTAGTGAACCCGGGCTTTCATTCATCTCTCCCCTGTCCCCGCCCCCGGGCAGCCTGCTGTATCCCGAAGTGAAAAAGGAGAAATGGCATCACTTCCCTAAACCCGCATCACCCCCCGCACCGCGGCTGACGCGCGATTCGCATCCCGCTTCCAACAGTTAGCGTTCCCAAAGAGCAGCATTTCGTGCTGGGAGAGCCTCCAGGAGCCGAGGCAGCGGTGTGCTGGCGATGGGAACGTCTCCTCTCCCCGAAACCAGTTAGTCTGTTTGCACCCGAGTTTGACATTTTTAGCGGAACGCAAATCTGGAAGAGACTTGCTGCTTTTGGGGAGAGCCTGCTTTCCTCTGACTTTTTGGTTGTGTGGAACATTGCATCTCCAAACTGAACAGGTGGAGCCGCATCTAGAAATATCTCCCGACTTGTTCAGTTCTCATAATCTGTGTGTCGCTTTCAGCAGTATTTCAGCTGAAACAAGTGCAGAGCCACATTCCTGTGGCACTAGACTTATCAGCAGGGCTAATAGATGCTTGGAGACAGGAAGCCTATGGTTCTTCAGGAATGAAATCATGTGACAGCACCAGATACTGTATGTACTGCTGTTGACAGAAAAACGGTAGAAAATACTTCCAGGAAAGCACAAAACAATAGGAAATGAGCTAACAACACATTGGTTAACTTTCCTGCTGGCTTGCTGATGAATAATACAGTACTTTTTGCTACGAAACCTGCTGGGGCTGAGCGTATAACTGAAATGTCCACAGACAGTTTGCCAGGGACAGCTGTGGGATAGCATCGTACTGGCTGCAATTGCACTGGGTCTTGTGAGCCCAAGGGTCTTCTGTGGCTCTTCTGTCACTTTTGCCCTGGAATTAACAGTTCCTCAATGTCAGTGTTAGCAAAACCTGTTCAGTTGTACAGACAGGTACTGGTGGTAAACAGAACTGGGGCAGCTTCATTTCTCCCAAGGGGCTGTGTGAAGCATTAGTGATGAATTACAACAGCAAGCCAGGGCTGCCTGGAGATCTGATCTTCTGTGGCTTAGTGTCCTCTGGCTCAAGAGACTATTTTTTTATTTTATTTTTTTTAATGAACGCCTTGTCCCTCTTGATTGGAAAGCTTGTTTTACGTGACATTCCCTTGAAATCTTTGGCTCTGTGATGTAGGCCAGAAGGCTGTATGGAAGAATTTACTTCTCTTGAATGCAGGCTGTGGTAGGGGACTCTGGTCTTTTAAAGAGGGCAGGAATACTGGGGAGGAAGCCAACTGGTGAAATCCCAGTAAGGAAAGGGGGAAAACTGAGGAAAAACAAAATGAAACAATAAAAGTAATGTGAAGAGATGCAGGGAATGGCAGCACAGCACTGAGGCTGTGATTCAGGCTTAGCATCCTCAGTATCTGTGAGCCCTGAGCTGTGCTCCATGCTGTGTGCCAAGCCTGAGCTGGGAGCTGTGTGACAGCGCCTAAGCTTGAGCTGGAAACGCTCCTGCCGGGCTGGGGAAAGAGAATTGTGATGGCAGGAGGTGCAGGAGCAGACTCCTGAGTCACTTTGCTGAGTGCTCAGTCTCTGAGCACTCCTTTTCTGGGAGAAGCATCGAAGGTGGTAAGGTAACCTGTCTGACTTTGCCTTGAAACAAACTGTGGATATGTTTACAGTAGCAAGCTGGCTTGTAGCCAGCCTGAATATCTAACATCCTCTGGAGACCTTCTCTTGTTGCCCTGTGCTGGTTCAGATCTCAGCATGCTTGCTACAAGAGAACTGAACTCTCCGAAGAAATGAAACCACGAGTCCTGCTCCAAGAGCACTCCCAGTCGGTTTATGTAGTCTCCTGTAAAGGATGTTGATTTCAAGACTCAGCTGTAATACGTGAGCAGATCCCGTGCACCCACACACAAAACCAATTAAGAGCCCCACACCAGCTTGGTGAGCTCAAAACACTGCTGTCAGTTCATTCTCTTGCTTCCAACAAGATTTGAGCAAGCATTTCTCAGCTTTCTGCTGCAGCTGAGAGGACCTTCAAGAAGATAGTTTCCAGCACTTGTACTGTACCTGACTGTAACCAAGTGCCTGGGCTTGGTGTTAATCTGTCTGCAGGTCCCTAGACTGTGTGCTGTTATGTTCCAGCCAGCTACAGTCACAGATGTACAGAGGAGCATGGAGAATAGGAGAAACAGGGGTGAAAAGATGGGAGCTGAAAAAAATTAGTAGACTGAACAGGTGAAATGGTAGCTTGTGAGAGAAGATTTGGGAGGTATAGTCATTAGCGCTGTCACCATAGGAAACCACGTACCTGTGAGCTATCCCCTTTCTGATATCAGTTTCTGCATCCAGCATTACTCCACATGCATATACTAATGGTTAAGCTCAGACAGCTTTTGGAAACAAATGTCCCAGCTGTCTCTGTTTTTTTGTTGTTTTTTTCTTCAGTTTACATTGTGGGCTAGTCTGGAGCACCTGAAAATGAAGCGGGAGGATACGTACTGGGAGCTGTCTCACTGTATCCTGCCTGCCACCAGGCAGCCAGTCTCAGAGACAAGGCTGGAGTTTGTCCAATGTCAGTATCAGGTGCTTTGTTTAATAACAAACACCTTTTCCCCCTGCTCTCCACTATGTAGTTTCAATTTCAAATGCTTGGCACTATTTTTTTTTTTAACTTGGCAGAGCCATTTCTGTTAGTCTGTGCTAAGTGCTGATGTAGCTGCAGTTCATGTGGTATGTGTTTTCCTTGCTAGAGATGGATTCTCAGGCAGAGATGCCATGGCCAAGAAAATGAGTCATGCAGGATCCTGTCTCCTCATCTCTTTGTGCCATGCTGCTAGTTCACTCACAGTTAGCTGATATCTTCTGAAGGTACATAAGGCCCTAAATAGGCATTCTTTACACAAACAGCCTGTGTACAACTGGTTATCAACATCGCAAGCGTAGGAGTTATAGGATCATAGAACTGTTTGAGTTGGAAAAGACCCTTAAAGCCATGTAGTCCAACTCACCTGCCATGAACAGGGACACCTATAGCTCAGTCATACTGCTCGGAGCCTGGCCCATTCTGAGTTTGAATGTCTCCAGGAACGAGGCATCCACCACCTCTCTGGGCAGTCTTTTCCAGTGCCTCACCATACTTAATGTAAAAAACTTCTTCCTTATATCCAATCTAAATCTCCTCTCCTTGAGTTTGAAACCATTTCCCCTTGTCCTGTCACAGCAGACCCTGCTAAAGACTCTGTCCCCTTCTGCATTATGACCACCCCTAGTTAACAAATGGCCATTATCAGAGCCTTCTCTTCTCCAGCTGAACAGCCCCAGCTTTCTCAGCCTGTCCTCATAGGGAAGATGTTCCATCCCATGGGTCTTTTTTGTGGCTGTCCTCTGGGCACACTCAAACAGGTCCATGTCTCTCCTGTATTGAGGACTCCACATCTGCATGTTGTACTCGAGGAGAGGTCTCACCAGCACAGAGCAGAGGGACAGAATCACCTCTCTCACCATGCTGTCCATGCTGCTTTTGACGTAACCTAGGATACAGTTGTCTTTCTGGGCTGCAAGGGCTCAGTGCCAGCTCATGTCCAGCTTGCCATCCACCAGTATACCCAGGTCCTTTTTGACAGGGCTGTGCTCCATTCTTACAGCTTGTACTGATGGTGGAAATTGCCACAATCAATGTGCAAGACCTTGCATTTGTATTTGTTGAATCTCATGAGGTTCACCTGGGCCCACTGCTCAAGCCTGCCTAGGTCCCTCTGGATGGTATCTTGTCCCCTGCGGTTGTCAACTGCACCCCGCAGCTTGGTGTCATCTGCAAACTTGCTGGGGGTGTATTTGATCCCACTGTTGATGTCAGTGATGAAAATGTTGAAGAGCACCAATCCCAGTACTGACCCCTTGTCACCAGTCTTCATCTGGACATTGAGCCACTGACCATCACTCTTTGGGATTATATTATAACCAGTTCCTCTTCCCTTGGACTGTCCACCTGTCAAATCCATCTTATTAATTTAGGGAGAAGGATGTTATGGGGGACGGTGTCAAAGACCTTACTGAAATCTAGATAGCTAACATCAGTGGCTCTTCCGTCCTCCATGCAATTGCAGCATTATAAAAAGCAACAAGATTTATCAGGCATGACTTATGTGGTACAAGGAATGTGCTATAGTGTATTATGTGCCTGTCTGACAAAAGTAAACTGGTAAGTTTCCTGAGACCCCACAGCTATGATGCTGCTGGGGTTAGAATACTGAATATGGACCACTGTGGCCATTACCAGATTGCACTGATGATGAACAGAAATTTTGCAACTGATTTTTAGTACTCTTCATATAAAGAATATAAAGTAAAAATAACAACAACACACAAACTTTCTACTTTTTTCCAGAATGCTTCAGATATTGAGACTTATCCATGACATAGCAACAGTTTATTTACTGTATTGATACAGTACACAATCTGGTAGGCAGGTAGGTGGTAGGAGTGGGCACCTTAGTACAAACTAGATCTGTGTTCCTGGACACTGTAGTCCCTTTCCGTAGCTCTAACAGGCAGTTATAAGAGCAAGTCTTTTAATCTCTTTCCCACTTTACCTTCGCAGAGCCTCATCCATATCAACATTGGCTTGGATGCATACCATCAAACAGGCTGTGCCTCTAGGAAGCATGAAGATCAATGTGGGATTTGTTAAATTTGGGCTTGCTAGGCCTTCATGCTGTCAGTGTTAAGGCAGCCTGACAAGAACAGATGGGTTGAAGGCGGAAAAGAGGAGTTCTTGCTGTACCACTTGCAGAAGGGAGAGGAGCAAGGGTTCTTCCAGAGGAAAACAGGGGAAGTGGGATATACCCTGGGCACAAATTAAGAGGCTGTACAGTCTATACCAATCTATTTGGTGGGGAGACCAGAATGGAGCATCCAAGGATCTTAGATAGTCATGTTCTGTAAACCTTGCTTGTCCTGGCCAGCGACAGTACAAGCGTTTTGAGACGGAGATTGTTGTCTTTCCAAAGATCAGTGCTGTGTCCTGAGGCTGCTGTATGCAAATAAGATGCCTGTGGAACTGCTAGATTGAGATTTCCCTTCTGCATTAAGTTTTGATGCTATAGTCTGTTACAGCTTTTCATTCCCTCCCCTCCCTCACTCGCCCTGGAACGGTTTGAAATTCTGAAGGATATTTCTTTTCTCAAAGGAGAAACATGAGTGGCACAGTGTGAGCAAGGAGTATTCTGCCTCCTGAATGTCCATGTAACATCACATGCAAACCAAGCAATTTGGGAGTACCTTTGAAGCATGAAAATAAAAATAAAATAAAATCATGGTCATCATTTCAGTCTTCAAAACAAACAAATAATAACAAAAACAGCCTGGAGGAAATCTGCATCAGTGCATTGTGCTATTTCATACAGGTTACCATCTCAGGTGTTATGTCAGTTCATATTACTGATATATTATAGACAAGTCTGCTGGAAATGTTTTAGAAATGTGTTTAACTTATTTTCTTCAAATAATATTTCTAACTATTACTTTGCTTTTGTGGTAAAGGGTAGGACTATAAAAAGTATGTGCCTTAAGCTGAAACAGATGCTGAAGAAGAGATGTTGAAAAGAGACTTTCAGTGTAGCATTGTGTTAAGAATGAGTGTGTTACGGCAGTGCTGTCAGTCATCCTGCCCTAGTTTGCATTCTTCCCGTCTTTGCTTTGTTCTTCCACTTCAATAATAACATTGCAAGAACAGTTTCCTCTGTTCTTCATGTTTCTTGTTTCTCGTCTTCACATGTTGTCTTATCCCCCTTTTCCAATCTTCTGTCATCAAATCCTTGCTAGCATCGTGTCAGCTGTACTGACCTTCAAACTATTCTGTCTTTGTTTTGCAGGTTTTCATGATCTTTTCCTTTTACTTGGACATCATAGTGGGGTGTTTGTGTTACCGTTTCCCTTTTTGCTGCAAATGTAACTGTCATCAAACTCCATTATAGCTTCCGTTCTCCACCACTGATACAAGGAGAGCTTGATTTTGGTGCTGCTTGGAGTTTGCTTAGAGAATAGAAGGGTCAAATGAGTCTAAATGTAACCAGCGTTAGTGTTTTCAAACCTTGGTAATGGAAACTAAAACTTGGAAAGATATTTGTGACTCTTTCAAGCTGAAGACTCAACAGGTAACTGCCAGTATGTAGGCCTGTTTGACTGGCAGACTTGGGAAGATGCACCTATGGTGAGTTTTGACCACATTACCCTTTCCCTTTTTTTTTCTTTGTAAAAATGGCTCCAACCAAAGGATGGAGTTTGCACTATTTATAGCAGCAACTTAAGAAAACTTGGGCAAGTAGATTCTTTCTTCCATTTCTCCTTGCCCTCAAAATTAGTCAAACCAGACAAATCAACCCTGCACAAGTTATGTGCTTGCTGTGTGGAATTCCCAGAGCTTCTGGCAAGGTCATGTACTTGGAACTGTCCTGGTTTCTTACCTTCTGGATGAAATAGTAGGCCATGAAACTTGTTAAAAAAATAGTTAATTAAAAAAAAAAGCATTGGGATTTTCAGTCATCTTTACTGAAGATTAAGTATATTGCTCATTTATTTGGTCCCTTTGCAAATTGCACTAATTTGGGCAGCTAATGATTGGAGTATAACACTTGTCATAGGATGCTGGAATACTTCACAATTACTTCTTGACATTATCTTCTGATTTGCTTCGGAGGAAGTGGTTACTCTCAATTTCTCTTTTAGGGAAAACTGTGCCTATAAATTCATAGTAGGACATGCATAACTTATACATGCTTTATCTTAAATGTCTACCTTGGAGAGCTCCATGAAAAGTTGTCAGTGGTATGTCAAAATATTCTGAGTGCGGTGATAAGGAAAATGGGTATCAAATGGAGCAATTTTCTGATAGACCAGTATGAATTGTTTGACTCTCACCCACTTCCAGGGTAATTCAACAGCTTTGTGTTACCGTAGCCTGAGAGCACTGTCTGACCTATAACCTAACATCTCTGCTTTCTTTTTCTTTGTTTGTTTTTTTAAGTTAACCACCTACATATGAAAGTCTATGGTTATGCATTCTTACAGGCTGATACTTTCTGGGTAGTTGTATTAGTCAGATGGCTGCATTTATTCTACCTTGCCCAGATAAAAAATAACACAAATTAGAAATGTTGGGAAAAGAACAGAGAAAGAGTGACCCATTGATAGAATGTTTTCTGTTGTTTTTCTTATTTTTTTTTCTACAAAAGCTATTGTTTACTGGGAATTGGTAAAAATCTGACAAATCTTAGCTTAAGTTGATTTTGAAAGCAAGCCCATACTTCATTTTTACTCTTTGCCTTATACCCTCAGCTAATCTAGATAGTGAGGTAGAAATGAAGCAGGAAAGGCAAGAGGGTGTAACTTATTCCCTGTTGAAAACAGTCGTTTTGGAAGATGGAGGGAGGCTTGGTATTGTGGTGTTTTGTTTTTGGTTTTGTTTTTTATTGATTTTTCCTTTCTTCCCTGGAGCTTCTGAAGTAATAAGTCTGAGAGTTAACCAGGTTGTCTCTTCTGGATTTTATGCATCTAGTCCAGTCTGATTTATTCTAAGCTTGAAGGAATGTTGCTACAAAGTACGATATTTTATTTAGAACAGGCTGCCTCGCAGTACAAGCTGTTGTACAATATGTACGGAAACGGAGCAAGTAGGCCAGAACCATGGCACTGCAAGCCATATAGACAGACCTGAGCCACCTGGATGTGGCTGCTGCTCTCCTGTGTACTCATCAGGGGCCAAGTTGAAAGTTTATGAGAAATGGCTAGAAATTATGCCTTTTTATAAGGCATGAAGTAATAAATACATAAATAATCAATTTGGTGTGTGTTGAAAGCTCTTCTGAAGCATGAGACTTCATTTTCATTTCACTTTTCATTTTTAGCTGAAGTGTTACCTACTCAGTTCTCTTCTGTATCAAATAGACTTTCTTCAAACAAATAATGAAGTAAGCTTGTTAAGAATGGAAGCATTAAAGACAGAAACAACACTTAAAGGAATTAATGTATTTGGTATCTGGTTGCATTTCTGGAAGACCGCAGTATTCTGGGATGTGGAGAACTGCTTTTTAACTTCACGTTTTGCATTAGAAAACGAGTGTGGCCCGTTGAAGTCTTCACCACTGACCTGAAGTGACTTAATTTTCTTTTTCCCACATCGTCTTTCAACACTGTAATAGAGCAGAACTAATGGAAATCAGTAAAAGTAATTATTGCCATAATTCTGTGTACAAAATAGATGTGTATTCATGTGTGCCTCCTTTGCTGAATTTCTGGGATGCTTTGGTTACCTGTGGTAAAATGTGGCTTACCTACTCAGTAGTTGCCAGGAGACCGTTATCTACTGAGGAATTTCAGTGTGTAGACCTAAGTAGTCAGTGTTAGGAGGTAATCTGCAGTATGAGGTTTATTAAGTGAGTTTCTCTGAGTCCAAGTGCAGTTTTACTTTTCGGGGACTCCTACTGGCATTCATTGTAGAACCCTTGTGAAACTTCCTTGTTTCTGTCACAAATCTGTGAGACTATTTACTATTTTAAAGAAGCAGTAATGGCCTGGAGTGAAATGCTGGTGAGATTGCAGAATTGAAGACTTTGAAAGTATTATTTTGCAGTTTAGGGGGATGCTTTTTTGTGTATGTCCTGCCCCCTCAATCCTGATTTGAAGCTTTTACGTACGGCTCCTTCTTTGGATTGTGTAAGCATGGTATGTGCTCGTGCTTGCAGGATCCTTTAGAGAGAAATAAAATTCAGTGAGGTATGACTCCGTGTCCAGCCTTTCCTGTATTCTCCTACTGTAATACAGAATTGTAGAATGTTAATGTGTGATGGAGATTTGGAGAGGAAACAGTACTATCTGTGACAGCGTAGCTGAAGTCAAGTCTTGCTTATTAGCTACCTCAATCAAGTGTGACATTTTGTTCCAAGATTTTCTTCTACAGAGTGCTTGAAGTTGAACACAGCCTTGTCTTGAGCACACAGAAATAAAAATCCTTACACAGAAGAGGCATCAGCTCAGGTATCTAAAGGTGTAAGGTAAAGCCTCTTCAGAACTCACACAAAGTGCATTTGAATTTCATGAAACTGAAGTCTGAGGTGGCATTTTCCCAAGAGCCTTTTCAGCAATGGAGCAGTTTCCAAAGACATGTTCTGAGTTGGAGAAGTCTATGCACTGTGTTTACTGTAATTTTTAAGGACCTATAATTAACTACATTGCAATTAAGACTAGCAAAGATTCTCTGTTTTATTGGGTTGTTAAATATATGTATTATATATGTTATTTTAAATGTACATATATAATGCATATATATACATACACATATATATTATTTTTTTAAAACAATGTTTCTTCCACCTTCAGGTATCAGTGCAAGTTGGAAAGTGCTGTTAGGTACACTTCTTGGTAAATAATGCAATTTATATAGGATTTTAGTGAGAAGTTGATAACTTGCAAATTAGTAAGACAGCAAGAACTTCCATACCCTGACACTACTCTATCCAAGTAATCTATAAAGCAGACATAACTCAGGATACCTGAGATCTCCCATTAAGAAGCCCTATGGGAGGCAGAGGATCAAAGGCTAGGAGGGAGCTCAGAAGATCTCAGGCCAAGCCTCCTGTTTGCAGCAGGCTCAGCTCTGAGGTCAGACCAAGCTGCTCAGGGCCTTGTCCTCTCCCCCAGCATCTGTGGCCTCCGCTGAACCTGCTTCAGTTCATTGGTGTCCTTTGTGTTTTGCTGTCACCCAAAATTAGATGCAGTCCTTAAGAGTGGTCTGATAAGCACTTAGTAGAGGAAGGCAGTTCCTTTCCTTGATCTACTGGCTGTGCTCCTCTTCATGCAGTGTTGGCTTACTTTGCATACTACCGGCTCTTGGCCAGCATGCTAGCCACCAGGACCTCCGGAGACATTTCATGACAAAGATACTTGTCCCCTTTCTAATTCTAGCCATGGCACATTGGTGTTTGAGGTAGAGAAGCATTAGTAATTCCATCTCACAATAATAATAATATCCAAGGCAAAACGCTTTTGGTGACATAGGACTTGAAACTGTTGTCCCTCACAAATAAATATTTCTAGGCTTAAGAGGTCAGTAAGGGGTAGGTGGCAATTCAGGATGCTACTGGAAACAAAAGATGCAACCTGAAGTCAACAACATGATGGTGTACTGATGATAGTTCAAAGGAGCCTCTTCTGCAGCTACAACTAAAAATAAATGAATGCCCCTTTTCCTACACCTAAGATGACTTTACAATTACTGCCTTCTTCAAACATGTCTTGTTCTTTTTTTTCTTTTTGTGAGGAGGGGAACTTGAATGAACAGTAATCTAATGATCCTTATTAACAAAGTCCTATATTCAGCCTCCTCATCTTAATGGTTCTCATGATATGTGTCTTCAGCACAGCTATTCCTTCTTTGCAATTAGAATATGAATCTTTTAAATATGTTTGAAATATGCCAGGTGAGTCATTGGCTTGGAAAACAAACCCTGCAAAGATTACCTTTTATTGTATTTTATTCTGCAAATATGGTGATTTGCTCTAAATAATACATCTTTTTTTTTCCCTCAACTGAATCTGCAGCTTGTCTTAAAGACAGACAAAGCAGCCCTTCAGCTTCAGAGCAAGATGTGACTTTTAAGTCTTTCTCGACTTCCTTAAGCCTCCAGACACTGTTAACCTTTCAGATAGATGCTTGTTTTGCTGTGCTGCTCAGAAGGTTGTAAATAGCCACAAGAGTCCAACTAGTTAAAGCTTGTTTAAGGAATTTATATTTTGAGAAAGAACTTGAATAGTTATGCTGTGTTGTGTAATAGTACTGCATCTCTGCCAATAAATTTTGCTGCTAGTTTTAGGAGTGGAAACTCCTGTCTCTTGTAGGATAAACTGGATGAAACCATAAACAGTGAGCTAGTATGTGTATATGTTGTGGGAGGGAGAAGGAGTTTAATTTCTTGTAAATGATGTAGTTGAAATTGTACAAGCTAAGAAACTTGATCGCATAAGAGATCCAAACCTGTGTCCTTGCCATATCACCTCCCACCTATAGCCTAAGAGCACAAGTCCTTTTTCATGCCCATTCTGCTGAATGGTTTTCAGTGGTGAATCTGTGTGCTGTTGGTGTACGGTGCTTCTTGGGTAAGGATATTCAGTCAAATAGCTTACAAAATCAAACCTGATTGTGTTTAGACCCAGCCTATCTGTCTGACTGGAAGACAAAAGACTTAAAAACTATCTACAAACAGAGGAGAAAGGAAGTGTTTCCCAGATTTCTCAATGAGCAAATGTGAGTCTGTGTAGCTCTATTCTTGGGCTGTTGAAAAACACAGATGCAAGTCTGTGGCTGGAATGACACTGTGTGTAAGTGCCAGCATGGCTTCTGGAGTGCTGGGTACGTGCTGTGATCAACAGACTGCCCTCACTGGGTGCCCACTAAGTATGACAAAAGTATTTCTGCAGGAATCTGAGTTTTGAGAAACTGATCAGAACTCCCCAAATCCATGACCAGCGTGAACTTCTCAGTGAAGGGTAAAATGGCTAATTTTTCTGTTTCTTTCTGCAGGCTCACAAATGTTCATTAATTCAATTACTGTCACTTGCAGAATATTTGTCTTCTGTGTTTCCTTTACTACAAGTGGAACTTAAAAGCCTTTCTGGTCTTCAGACATCCATGAGGAAATTCTTCTAATATACTTTTCCTTAAGAAGATAGGAGACAGAGTTAAATTCCTCTGCCTGATCACAGATACTTTTTCTCCCCATAAGCACACCTAATGGCAATTGCCTGAAATTTTGGGAGAAAGCTGCTCTAAAACAGTGTAAATGTAGCCCAATGCTGTATCTGTTTTTCTTACTAGCTCAGGTATTGTAACAACATTGGAAATAAAATGGACCTGTCATTAATTTTATTTGAGATATTGTTTTTCTTTTTTTTTTCCTTGTTCAGTTAAAAGGAATCTATTACATTTTAAGTGGAATAATGTTTGTAGAAACTAGGAGTTGTGGCTGGCAAGGTTTATGAATAATTGAAGTTAACACAGCTGTGAATTGTGGCAACATATATATATATATGAGAGAGTTTAAACATTGTTTTTGTTTGTGGTTGTTTTTTTTTCACATAAACAAAATATCTTCACTGAACTCCACCTGCCAGAGTTCAGGGACCATTTGGACAATGTTCTCAGACACAGGGCATTAATTTTGGATGGTCCTGTGTGGAGCCAGAAATTGGATTCAGTGGTGCTTGTGGGTCCCTTTCAACCTGGGGTATTCTGTGATTATAAGGCATCAGTGTAGGCTCTGTGTACTTCTGTTTGTACTGAAAGTCTTGCCTCTGGTTCTTGAAAGCTTACTTGCTGGTCAGGTGGAACATGATGGCTTTGGGATTTCAGTGAAGGAAGCTGCTCTTGCAGCTGTGTTAACCTGGCGATGGGCTGGATCCGTGCTGTCAAGGACTCACTGTCTGTTCCTCTCCACTCTGGAGAGCTTTGATGTGGGTTTTGGTGGCATTAGTACTTTAGCTCTAGAGTTTCTCTAGGACATAAGGAAAGATTCCTCTCAGAAAGAGTAGTGAGGCAGTGGCACAGGCTGCCCAGGGAGGTGGTGGAGTCACTGTCACTAGGGGTATTCAAGAGACATGGAGATATGGCACTCACAGTCAGTGGGCATGGCAGGAATGGCTTGATAGCTGGACAGATGATCCTGCTGGTCTTTTCAACCTTAATGATTCTATGATTCATTTTTGTGACTTTTTTTCTTTTAGTTAAATAAAGAATTATTCTTTTGAATAAAGCTAGGGGTGAGTTTTTAAAAGCATTTGTTCTAAGACTTCTTAATACTTGTCTCACTTAGTTATGCTTTTTCTTTCCAACCGAAATCCTTCCTTTGAGATTTGTTCTTTGGGTTAAGGCAGAGGTTTATGAACAGCACCATTAACTTCTTAAGAGCTGGTTTTTGAAACAGTCTAATTTTTAATAAGCATTCAAATCAAACTTATAATTGGCTGTAGCTGTTAACTGTACTTGAAGGGAGAGTGCTCTGCAGCTCCCACCATGATGTACTTGGATGAGACAGCCCTGGAGTGCAAGCGATTTCCTTTCCCCTTGATCCTGCTGCTTTACTCTCACTTTCTTGTCAGCATGGACCTTGATCACGAAGACGGAGGAGCTGACCTTGGAGGATGGGGCTCGAGCACCCTCCAAGGAAGTGTTGATCTAACAGCTCCTGGCACCTCTGGAGTCTTCCTTACACTGCTGCCCTCATGGCTCGAATGCTGTGCTGAAGCTCCCTTTGTTCACCCTCCCTTTGATGCTAAAAAGCTGAGACTCAGCTGTGAGAATCTTTCACAAACAGTATCTTTTAAACAGCAAATTATTAGACTGGAGAAGGGGAGCAGGTTACATCCCCTCCAGTTTTTTTCCTGTCTCCTGTGTTCCCTGTGCCTGCTGCCATCAAAGTTCTATCAAAAGCTGTATCAGGAGGTGCTAGGAGCCTGCCTACTGCTTTCATGGAGGAGCTGGAGCTTGATGTCAGCTTCTCTCTTCCCTTGCAAGCAGGTGTCACTGCAGCCACCACCAATTACAGCTGTAGTCAGGGGACAGCAACATGATTCAGCCAGTCAAAAACAATATAAATGAAGGAAGCATTCACAGTTCAGGGATTATATATTTTTAGTAAGTGGTGTGCGATGTAATCCAACAAGATAGCTGCGTTTTTGTGAACTTAAACACTGCTTCTGTTCCTGTCAACAGGCAACAGCATAGTGTAAAACCTATGAAATGGAAAGAAAATAAGAACAAGGTAGGCTAAGATGATTTTTATCCCACCAGTGCTGATAGATCTAGCAAAAAAAAAAAAAGTGCATGTGTGGGCACATATATATATACATATTAGGTTTTTTAGACTTAGAGCTTCCCATTATGTGACAAACAAGACCAGATTTTTGAAGGCCTTCAGATTCTCTGCAGTGGGCTGCATGAAGTGCTAATGGAGAATTCCCTTAGATCACTTCTTAACAGTGCGGCCTTCATCCAAGTCGGCATGTGTGTTTTGTACTAGTACAAAAATTGAAAATGTGGTCTTGTTAACTTTAAATCTTAGATTAAGCTTTCCCAACAGTATGAATCTGTACTCCTTTTCTTTATGGCACTGCTTAAAAAAAAAGTTTTATTGTCATTTACAGGGCATAAATAAAGTATTAGTAAACTGAGAAGTCTGAAACTCTTCATGTATGAGCATTATTATAAGTAATTCTTTACTGTCATTTCCTAAATGGGACAGAGGTGACTGGGGAGAAGCTGCAGTGCATGGACAAGGCTACATCTATTAAGTTGGTTGGCTTTTCTTGTGCTGTTATTATTTGTTTATTAATTTATTTTACCTCAACTCTTTTTGTTATTCTTCTCCACTTGAAGTAATTACAGTTAAATAAACTGTAAAACACCAGGTCTCAGAATGGATGGTCAACCTTGTCAACTGTATTTAATTTAAAGCATCTTATGTATTATTCCATAAAATTTGATCCCAGGGAAGAAGGTAATCAATCACCTGACATCTCCCACATTAGATGATGGAACGTGATAGGTCAGACTGATTGGAATTGATCTCAAATGTCTTTTTCAACTAAGATGATTCTATAATTCTAAGAATTAAATCTGGACCCTCTAGTAGCTTTTTGCTTACAAGCTCCT
The DNA here is from genome assembly GCA_023055505.1 of Callipepla californica brunnescens. Lineage (NCBI taxonomy): Eukaryota > Metazoa > Chordata > Aves > Galliformes > Odontophoridae > Callipepla > Callipepla californica. Next base: position 109,424,637 of record JALIRH010000001.1, on the reverse strand, counting down.
TTTACCCAAAGTCTCCAAGTGCCGTTGTACCTTCTGGAGAGCAAAGGGTTTCTAACACTCAAGATATGAATGTCTCTTGACACTGCCACTTGGAAGCTGCTGTGAACATGGAGGTGTTTGAAACAGCTAGAAGGAAAATCGGAATGTTCTTACTTTATGCTCTTACACAAATATGTGAAAACCATTGGCAAACTATTTGATTTTTCAGAAAATAAGCATGGGTTATATTCTTGTCAAAATATGCATTCAGGCTGAAGAGACAAATTTTAATTTTTGTTTTTATTGATGTGATATTTCTTTAATATCTGTGGAAACAAGGGAAAGATCTTCTTTAAAGGGCAACATAGAAAAATGAAGTAACACTTTTTCTCGGTTAGTAAATACATCCCAATTCTATTTTTACAGCACTCGTATCACCTGAAAAGAAGAGGTTATTTGTGCTCATCAGTTGATTACAGCTGCTGTAACACAAACCACCATCATGAAACACTTCCTAAGGTAACTGTTCTTTACATCTCTTCAAGTGTTAAGTGATGATAGTAATCGCTTACATGCTGCCATGAGTCAAGTGTTTTAGCTGTTATCAGCAGTATGGAAAACGCAAACTAGTTTATGTGAGATTTTCTTTCTGCTCACCTAGATTGCACTAATGCTGTTTTAATTTAAATTTTGCTTTTTAGTACATTATAGAAGCAATGTGTGAAATGTCATATGGGTTTGGATTGCTCCATACTAATAGTGCATCTCTAGTGCTCAGTGTTCCTGTTTTTGGCTTCCTGGAATTCTAGAAAACCATTTGTGAAATCAGAGAAGGTAAAGATTGGTAAAGATAAGCAGATATTTTTGAAGCTGGCTGTGCTCCATTTGGGAGAAATGTATAATAATTATTTTCTTCTGAGTATGACTTGGAGTTGTTTCTCTGTAAACTAGCAGTAGAAGAGGGAACTTGCAAAACTGGCTTTCACTACAGAAAACTCATGCCATCTTTGTTCTGCACTCAGTGGACAGACTTGAACACTCCTAAAAATTAATACATATCAAGAGCTTTATTTGTGTATAAACAAAAGCAATCATATTCTGTCTGGGTGGGAGAAACCTTTCTCAAGAGGACGGAAACATATGCTTCTGTATAGAGCATCTGTCACTATCTCTCTTTTTAGACTGTTTACAGTACATGCTATGGATATCAGCTTCGTAACCTCCAGTCTCATAATCCATAGTGTGTGTTCTGAAGCCAGCCTTTCCCCAGACATTTCTGTGGGATGTTTGGGTTGGTTTTATCAGGTTTTTTTTGAGTCACCTGCACAAAATGTGTTCACGGAATGTGTGCAGGTTAAAAGTATAAAGTAGTCATTTATTTGCTAACACACACAAAAGACAGCTAAGATTTAATGAGCCATTAGGCTAAGCATTAGTGTGTTCCCTTTTGACCTTATCTGTGTGGTGAGGGGGTTGATCACTGCAGTTCTGTGGCGCAGATTCTGGATGGTCCTGAGTTCTGGATACTGTCTCAGTGACCTGATGGTTTACAGCCATGCTGGGACATTCCTCCTTGAGTCCTGATAGCAACTGCTGTCTCAGTACTCCTGTCTCTGTAATTTTTACCTTTCTTTCTCTGTGCAGATTTGATGATCATTATTTTTTTTAAGCAGCATAACCTGGAGTTACAGATTGGTGCCATATGCAATCTAGGCAATGGTCGCTGATAAATAGTCCTCTACCACTCTATGGCTGCAGTGGAAGCCTCCATCTGGGGTCACTGAGGATTTTACAATTTGCTCTTTCCAAAGCATGTTATCTTCTGAGCATAACGTAATTTTGTTACTGCCCTATGGAGAAGCCGAGCTGCTGACTACATCCAAGCTGCTTCCAAGACTTCTGTTAACACTTATGTTTCCCTTAAAACTGCCTGTTTTGCTCTCCTTTGGTTGTCCTGACCGTGTAGTAATTTTTCCATATAGGAGAACTCATGTGGTTTTGATTATTTATGTTCCTGTGGTGCTTCTGAGGAAAGCAACTCCTTTTCATGGCACTTCTAAAGCGAATTCTAAAAGTTTTGAGTAGTTTTTATGCTGTTATCTTCTCTTAATTAGCCATGGCATAGGTCATGAAAAGCAATTTCTTGTTCAATTAGTTGTTATAGGACTTAATTATGAAAAGTCCAGTATTCTGAATATAGAACAGAAGGTGAGGTTAAGGGGAGAGGGGGCATGTGGTAAAACATGGTACCTCAAACAAGAGGACACGATTGAAATGGGAAAACTCAGATCTGTTTACGTATAAGAATCCGTGTGTTTCGTATTTGAGATTAATCCTTCGACATGGGACTGTTATGAGTTATACTGCTCAAATTTCATACATATTATTAAGATACTAGGATGTTAAAAAATGAAGTATGGATGTTCTCCAAGAAGAGTGCGCACTGGCAAGTTCTGTTGCGCATGACTGCTGCAACTGCAGGCTTCTGTGATAGTGAATAAAGCAGTTAAGTTTGGGTCTGCAGGGAGATTTCTGTGCAAGACTAAGACATTTAGCCTTCCAGTTTGGAAATGAGCTGGAAAATAAAGAAGTTAACATATATTGTTTGATACTTGGTAGCTTTTGTCTATTAGCAAGGTCTCTGACTGCTACTATTGATCAGTTGTCCTGAACTGCTTGTTAAGATCAAATGCAGGGCTGATAAAATGCAATGGGCTGCTGGTGAGAACTGCTCAGAGTTATGATGCTTTCCTTGGTGCACAACATGAAGCAGGAATTGAACTAGCTGGTGCTGATGGCATCTATAATTTACGGAACTTCTGTTTTCCTGCTTGGACTTGTCCATTTCTCTTGTACTGGCAAGTACAGCTGTGAACACAGCAGTCCAGATGTCTCATCAAGGCTGAGCTGAGAGGAAGGATCCTTTCCTACGTATGACCTACAAATATATGGAGCTGTAAGGACCTCATATGAAAGGCAATGGAAAATGTAAAATAATGTTTACTACTCTACCAAGACCGCAGCTGCTTAGTTTGGTACAAACAACACTTATACATCCACAGATTTGAAGGAAAACAGTAAGAAATTGTTTGCTTTGTGCTGTTGACATGGGTAAATTGTTTTATATGAAGATGATGTCTATTCCTACTGTTATTTAGAATGATAAACAAGTATACGACATCACTTAAAAATATGGCATATTGTTTTACTGCTTCTGATTCGTATATTTACTCAAGATGTAGACTGGATAGTTGAGGGTTTTGTTTTTGGGAGGTCTTTGGTTGTGTTGAGTTCTGTATTTTGGTTTTCTTTGTTCTTGTTTTCTTTTAAGGTATCCTCTCAAAGGTAGTCTTTACCTAGTCCAAAATGGCTTGACTCTGAAGTTACTTATCTTCTCTGACAGTCACCATCACTGCTCAAACTGAAAAGCAAACTCGACAGTGTAAAAGTAGCTTAGAAATGTGGCTCATAATCCATGAACACCAAATTCAGACACTGAATGAGGCTTTAATTAAAAAGATGTGAGGAAAATACATGCTTTGGTGCCATGTTGTAAGACTGCTTCCAATAAACTGAAGTCCTAAGGCACTTGAACAATTAAAATGCAAAAAACTCAAAATGAGTCATAAATCGACTCAGTTGCTTATGTGTTCTGATTTCTCGATCTGAAATACTTTCAGTGTTGGACATCTGCATAGCTAAGAAGGGAATGTGCTTATTTATGCAAGTGGTAACTACTTTGATGTCTAGATATTCTGTGAGTATTTTTTGTAAGATTGTCATTTTTAGACTTCAGTGTCTTTAATGTAGCTGCAGTTTCCTTGCTTTTTCATTTACTGTTTTTCAACAGTTGTTGCTTTCCAGTGGGAAAAACTTTTTTTTTCTTTTTTTAAATCAGCAGTTCAGTAACTGGAATAACTCTAAACCCAGGGGCACATGTTGAGCAGTAATCTGCAGGACTCTTATCTTCCTGACCATGTTTATACCTCTAGTCCAAGGCTATGTCTAAATGAAAGCAGCTGTTCTATGTTTCTTTTCTTTTTCAGCTTGCTTTTATCTGAATTATCCCTGAAGTTTAATATATTATTTATTAAATGAGAGAACATTTTTCCTCAGTGGAACGTTTAATTCTTCTGTATTTATTTATTTATCTTCTGTAGAGAATGTTGAGGAGTCTCTCCGTGACACTTTTACACTTCTGCCTTGTAACTTACCTAAAAATTCTGAAATAGTAGCAACTTGGAGAACCAACTGCGGCAGATGTTTTACCTAAAAAAACTTTTCCTGATGGCAAAACAGTCATTGAGCACCAGCAATTTTAAGCACAAGTTCTGTTTTTTTGGGGTTGCATCAGGTGAAATGAAAATCAAACCAGTATAAAGCAAGAAAAGAGAGTGTGGAAAGCTGCTGTTTAAAAACTACTTTTATATGCACTCTTGTTCCCATGGTGACTTGCTTTCATCTCTCTATGAAGAGATGAGGTTCAGTTGTCAAATCTAAAAAAGTACAGAACGAAAATTTCTTTTAGTTACTAGCATGCTTGTGTATGGCAGAAATGATGACTGGTAGTTACTCCTTGGTTGAGCTTCTGTACAGTTTTAGTCGCACAAATATGCTAAAGATGGTCAAGTTAAATAAATCCTCACAGTGTAGTATCACTTGCTTAATCACTTATTTGATCATCTTGTCCATGCACAGCTAAACAGTTTGTCTTTGATTTCTCAAGACTTTATCCTGTTGTGCAACACTTTCTTCACTGAGCTATTTTTCAGGAAAAATAATTGCGCAGGTGCCTTTCATATCCATAAGGGACCTAAAACAAGACAAAGGAAAGAAAAGGATGTTTATATAGACTTAGTGGTTTTTATCTGAATCTTTTGGCTCTTGGATTTGGTGTTGTGCCCAGCGACAGAACAAGGCACAGTAGGAACAAATCGAGACAATCTGAACTCTTCTTTACAGCGTGGGTGACGGAGTGCTGGAACAGGCTGCCCAGAAAGGTTGTGAAGTCTCCTTCCCTGGAGATTCTCAAGACCCCCCTAGGCAAAGTTCTGTGTAACCTACTGCAGTGTGCCTGCTTCAGCAGGGGCGTTGGACTCAAAGATCTCCAAAGGTCCCTTCTAACCCCTGTGATTTCCCATCTTAAGTTACATTTTTTAATTTTACTCAAGGTATTTACTCAGTTTGTTACTAGCTCCGAAAATATTAAGGTTAGGAAGCTACCAACGGAGGGAAAAGAAAGGAAGGGAAAATAAAGAGAAATTTATAAAATAGAAGGTGTTTATCCATTACAAAAATGTTGTGCAGTAACTCTTCTCTATATCCTTGCACTGGGGGAGGTTCAGGTTGTATATAAGGAAAAACTTCTTTACAGAAAGGGTTGTTATGCACTGGAATAGGCTCCCCAGGGAGGTGGTTGAGTCACCATCCCTGTATGTGTTTAAAAACCATTTGGATATGGTGGTCAGGGATATGATTTAGCAGTGGGATGTTAGAGTTAGGATAGTACAGTTAGGTTGTGGTTGGACTTGATGATCTTGAAGGTCTTTTTCAACCTGAGCAATTCTATGATTCTATGATCCTTTTATGTCAGTGAAACATGCTTCTTGTTATTTAGACTGTGGTGGTGGCTTTAAACACTGGATAGTTTTCATAACTATCTTCCAAGTATGCATATTCAATTCCAAAGTCTTCTGATCATGTTTATTTTGTTTTGGTACCCTAATTACTAGTACATTTTTCCAATATATTGACATGAGAGTTCAGTGATACTTTCTGTGAGCCAGTCTGGCAGAGCTGTGCCAAGCTGCCTTAGTATTTCTCAGGAGCTAACAAGAAACTTCTGATGTGCAAGTGTTAGGCATCAATGACAAGGAATGTCCCACCTGACTTCTTGTGGGCCAGTTGAGTGTGTTTCCTCACATATGGCAGCCTCAGCACAGGATCTACCAGTTCATTAGGTCTGTGTGCTTTAGCATATCATCACAGAGTTAATTTTACCTGAGAGAACATTCATGTGAACTCTTCTAAGGTGTGTTCCATGTATAAACTCAAACTGTAGACCTGTGCTGTTGCACGCATATGGGAGGAAGAGGAGCTCATGTCAGAATGGGTAAGGGCAGAGTGCAAGTCTTTTAGGAACGTCTTCCTTTCTGCAATGCTCCTGCACTTGAAGCTTACCTCAGGAGTTGAAGCATCACTGTGCAAACCCTTCTGAAAACTGTGAATGACTACACAGACTGCTAGGGAAGCACGCTATTTTCTGTGCCAAGAAAACCTTCAAGGCCAAGCAGGGAAAAAAGCCAAAAAACACTGAGATTCAGTGGAGGGAAGGTTTGACCTTGCTCTAAAACAAACAAGTTAATGCTACCACAGTAGTCAGACACGTGTTTAAAGCAAGACTTCTATGAGAGTTCTTAACAGTATTCCGTATCTTGTATTATAGCTACCAGTGCCTTTACTGAACTGAACTGAACTGCAAAACAGCTAAAAAAAAAAAAACTTATTTAATCACTAGTGTGCTTTGTTACAGGACTTCTGCCAGCAAGAGTTCCTTTTTGTAAAGAGCAGCTCCTTGAAAACAAGCTTGTTTTACTTTTTGTGCTGTTCATATAATGAACAGAAGATTTCAGCTGTTGTAATCTTGAAATGGATGAGTAGTTGAAAATTAAAGGTATCTTCAAAAGCAAACTTTCTTCTCTAAGTTACCTAGTCAGAGCTAGTGTTTGTCTGCTTTATTTACTATAGCTGCTAAGTATGTTTTAGTGAATCTCGTGTTTGTGTGCTGTAGTGACTTTCTTTAGTAGCTACGTTTTCACTAAGCTCATTTTTGTTCAGACCACAGCCAAAGCAAAATTTCAGTTCTGAATGTGATTGCAACCATGAAATATCACAGCTCATTCCAGTTAGAATTTTTCCTTTGATTTGTTAATCTGCCATTGAGTGTTAAGGCAGCAATATATAATCGAAAGTGTAATTCAAATGCAGCAAAGCATTCTGTTTTTCTTTCTATTGGGAATTTACCCACATCACACAATATGGTAAGAAATAAAGTTTTGAACAATACAGTGGGTTGTGATGTTTCAGCCCTAGAGGAAATGTAGACATGAACAGTCTTACAGAAGTTTTTGTTTTGTTATGATTTGTTTTATTAGTAGGATTCATTTCTTTCATTAGAAGGTAATTTCATGTGGGCTGAAGTTAAGTAAACCTTTCCTCCCTTCTTTCCATATAAACGAGCTCTCTGGTAATGAACTGAATGCAAAGCAGACCAAAAAGAGTATTTTAATTTCTGCTACAAATGAAAGCCCAGAACTCTGTTTGACATGCTCCACCTTCCGGTTTGATGTTAATTATTGTGTGCATTTCCCTGTACCTTTAGCCTGAGCACAGAGTTGAGTCATGCTGAGGGATGGCTATACATGCTGTGTTTTGATTCTAGGTGGGGGAGAACAGGCTGTTAAGTCAACTCTTTGATGGTTGATACCAAATATCTACTGGAAAAGTTGAAATGCCTTGTGTGAAATTGTGGGCTTGTTTTCCAACCACTGTTAGACATTGCAGCTGAAGGTATTAGCTGACTCTATATGAGACTTATTCTTTAGATGACTTACACTTCTGGCTTTTTGGCTGATGATGGACTTACCTTCTGATAGCTGGTCTTGTTCTTAATACTGAATTTATTGCCTACTGTGAAAAATTTACAAAATTCTCACAACAGTGTGTTCTGGCTTTTCTGGGGTGGGAGGACCCAAATATTTCCAGGTCAGCAGCTGAAATTTTTTTTACTGGTCCAAAACTTGATTCCTGCATGGGAGTCTTCACTCTTTCTTTGCCTTTCATTTCATATCTTTATGCAACAGGAAGCCTCTGCTGCATAAAGACAAGGGAGTTTCCTACACACAGCATTTAGGAGTGTTAAGTGAATTAACTAAAAGTGTGAAGATAAAGTGGATGCTTTTAAAGCATGCTAAATACTTGTGTGAATGCCCTCCATTTAGACATAAAATGGCTTTAGTTCCCTTTAGTTTAATCCCTCTTCAAAGGAGATTAATCTGAAGTGAGCATAAAGCAGATTAAACTCCTGTGTGGACTTTAACATGAGTTAACTTATCTTCCCTTTCCTGAATGTCCTTCTGCAACATGCCCTTCAGGATGTGCTATGAAATGATGGAGCTCTTCCAGCTTTATTAAAGCTATCCTGATTTAGTTATCTGGAATTTAGTATTTTCAGAATAACTGACTCCACTGTTAAGGATAGTAAGGAGTCTTTTAACAAATAAATTTAATTTGAAAGTGTCAAAAGTATGGGAAAGAGATAACAGACTCATGATGAATGCTCATAGACTTAAAACATAATGGATCAAATAATTTCTGACCATGTAACAGCAAATTAGTTTATTAAAGTTGTACAGATGCTTTCATGGAATATAATTACAGAATGATTGCAATTGGAAGGGACCTCTAGAAGCTGCCTTGTCCAACCTTCTGTTCAAGCAGGAACTACCTAGAGGAGGATCTCCAAGACCAGTCCAGATGCCAGTGTTTCCACTGTCAGGTCTTTTATCTTTTCTGAAATGTGCTTCTGACCTCAGTGTCACTGTGTGATTTGTGCCACATCTCATATCATGGTGCTTTCAGTCGAGTTAGGTATTTGGGTAACATGGTAGGGGCTAGGGCTTCATAGCTGTAGAAATAAGAAAGCCAAGTTGCATCCAAGCCAATTGTAGCCCGTGAAACCTGCCTTTGGGGTGTGTTTATGTAATTACAATAGTCGGCAGTGTGTGGGCATGATAGCAGCTGCAATGCTTAAAAAAACAAAACAAAACAAAACAAAAAAAACAACTTGAAAACAGATCATTTCTCAAATATTTGTTTATTTTCTGACTTTCATAGGATCACAGGATAATTCAGACCATAAGGGGCCTCAGGAGATCTCTTGTCCTTTAACAGTCATCAGGATAAATGTTTATAGTGTCAATACTGGTTTTGGTTTAAAGCTGCCCTTAGGAAATGGGCATTTTGAGGGAGAAGAAGGCCCTTCAGTCTCTGTGGTGACCTTGTTTAAACAAGCTCTGCTCTAGATTTATTTTCAGAATTTTTTTTTTCCTGACAGAATGTTTATCCAGGTATGCCTGTACTTCTACTGCAAGTGCTTGTGGCGCTGCCTGAAATTTGTGGTCAGGAAACTAACGGGGCGATGTGAATTGCAAAGGATCTGTTACAATACCAAGCCTGGAGCTGCCAGAACGATGAAAATAGGTATTTTAATTACCTAATTCTGCATGAATTTGTACGTTTTTGCATGTGCTAAATATAGTATAACTTTGTTTAAAAAATAATAATAAGCTACATTTACACTGGATTCATTTAAAATTGCCTGACACACTGCTTTCAAATTTTGTTCTCTTACAGAGGCGTCACTGAAAGGTTCAAAAAGTAAGGTGAGTGAAAGATCTGATAATTTACCTTTCCTATTGTGTCCTGTCTGGTTTTGTTCACATGGCTGTTTGCTCACCACATAAAAATCACTATAGGTTATTATATAATCTCACATAAAAGCATCTCCAACTGAGGAGAGTGCTGTGACCACCATAGTAGGTGCCCTTGCAAAGCTGAAGAGAGTGCCCTATGCTGTAGGGGCAGTCACCTGTGGCACTGGGTGGTATTCTGGAATTGTGGGTTCTTAGATGGGCTCCTCATCATAGAATGGCTCAGGTTGGAAGGGACCTTAAAGATAATCCAGTTCCAACTTCCGACCATGGGCAGGGCCACCGCCCACCAGCTGAGGCTGTCCAGGGCCCCATCCAACCTGGCCTTGAACACCTCCAGGGATGAGGAATCCACAGCTTCTCTGGGCAGTCTGTGGCAGTGCCCCACCACCCTCTGAGTAAAAATGTTCTTTCTAACATCTAACCTAATTTTCCCCTCTTTTAGTTTAAAGCCATTGCTCCTTGTCTTATCACTATCTGCTTGTGTAAAGTTGGTCCCTCTCCTGCTTATAAGCTTATATAAGCTCATCCTTTCCTAGAGTCTATGTAATCTGCAGCCAGTTACTTACATGCTTTATGCCTCAGTTTCTTTGCCTTTCAAGCAGGATTAAGACAGGTTGAAGGTTGCAGTATCAAGATAGTAAAGAAAACTTTGTTCTTTCTTTTTAAGTGCACTAATGGGAAAGACTCTTTCACTTTATCTGTTCACTAAAACAGTGGTTGTGCTTCTCATCTGAAACAAAGCATTTGTATGTTCTCTCAACCATTTATTTCTCCTTGATGCTGAGAACCTGTATTAGTGAAAAGATTACCTCAACATTGTTTTTTCTAATGTCACATTGCCCATTTTTGTGCTGTATTTTTGCCATATCAGAAAGGCAGGATCCTATACAAGACTGCACCTTAGCTATTCCAATTGTATAATTTTGAGACAGAGCACCAGAAAGTTGAAGCTCTTAATTTTTGGAAGGTATGATGATTTCTTTGAAATACTGAACTTCAAGGGGCAATGATACGCAAAAGGAACAAAAAATGTATTTTTGTAACTGCAGCGTGTTGGAAAGAGAGGTTTTGAATGAAGGCTAGCTATCCCAGTGTAACTAGGTTGGTGGTCTGAAGCTGCTGTTCAGCTGGGAGACTCCATGCACATTGTCTTCTCTGGTATCTCCTGTATATGTATACTAGACTGTCTACATGGGCATGGGTGATTGACTTGTGATGATTATGCTCTGCATCCGTCAGTAAGGCTGGAAAGGTTTGTGTGTCTGTGTGTGTGTGTGTGTGTAGAGCTGACCCTTCTGGGCTGTTAATATAGAAGCTGTTGAGTATCACGTCTACCATTGTTAACTTACTGATTCCTATGGAAGTTGTTGTTCAATATGTGTCTCTAAAACTTCTTTTTAGAGGCTGCAAACTTCAGTAAGTGTTCACCCTGATGCTATTGAAAAAACTATAGATGACATCATGGAGCTGAAAAAGATTAATCCAGATATAAATCCACAGTAAGTTCATGACTTCTTTATGAAACAAATGGGAAGTATTGATTTCTTTTCAGTACCCAGGTCCATAGAGAACTAGTTCTTCCTAGCTATTTTGGTACACAATTTGAAGATAAATTTTGTTTTTCGGTGTAAAGCTTTGCTGTCAAAAAAACAATAGAAAAATAAATGACCTTTTATGGGGGCTGTAATAGGCAAGTCCTGAGTATCTGCTTCCTGAATCATATTGTCTTAGTACATTGTTGATATATTGATTTATGAGGGCCACTTCCACAGGGATAAAATACTGCCAAGGCAGGTGGTCATGGAAATGACAGTGATGACTTCTTATCAAGGCTATAGGGAAGAAATCAGTCTGTCATAACCAGCAAGACAGTATATCATTTCTGTATTTTTAAAACTGCTTTCAGTTATTCAAACAGTCTTTAACAGTACACACTTGGTTTTTTTTTATGCTGTTGATTTGAACTATTAATGTCTTGCTAATCCTTGCTGTCCCATATTGACTGCTAAAACTTCCAGTTCTATCTCAGTATTTTAGGAGTTGATCAGCACCTATCCAAGCCTTTGAGATTTTGTGCACCTGGTAATTCCAAAGCTTGGTTTACGAAGTAGTGAAATGGTCGTAAATACTCTGTGTTTTAAAGTGGGAGAAGGAGGAGGGTGCCACATCTTAGGACCCTGATTACATTTGAATGATTTGGTCCTAATATAGGGAAAAGAAAACTTTTATATATATATATATATATATATATATATATATATATATATATATATATATATATATATATATATTTATTTATTTATATTTATATATTATATTTATATATATATTTAATATATGTATATATAAATGCAGGTATTGTTCACGTACTTAGCAAAGAACAAATGCTGAATTGTTTAGGCTAAAAACTGTGTACTCAGCATTGTATTCGGCTGAGTCCTTCATACCTGTGCTCCCCTTCCCTGGCTGAGACCTTTTCCAAGCAGTGAGGAATGTAGGTCTGGGATGTATAAGGTGGTGCCGTGTACATAGACAGAAATCTTGCCACTAAATTGCTCCTTAATGTTCATTAATTGAAGTATAACTAAATTTCATTAATCTGGAGTGAACTTTCATGTGTGACACACTTAGGTTATATTAAACTCTTCTGCAGAAATTTCAGCAGAAGCAGGTCAAGTATTTCTTTAGGCAGGATAAAGGAAAATCCATTGGTTTGCCTGTTCTCAAACATCACAAAACCTGCATCCAAACTGTCTTGTTCAGAAGCTCTGACCTTCCCCCTTGCATGGCAGAGACATAACATCTCCTCGGGTAAGGACGAGGGGACATGCGTCATACTATGTGTGTTTCTATAAATCTGTGTACAGTCATTTTTGTTCACGTAGCATCTTTACAGAGCAGAGCTAGCATCCCAAGAATGTTTGCACTGAGCTGTTCCTGAAGGCTGTGGGCAGCTGTGATCTGAAAAGGAGGTGATCCAGAGTAGTTCCCATTTACCAACACCTTTGAAATAATTGTATATATTCAGTGGTGAGAGCAAGTAAGCTGAGTAAGCTTGCAGACTGCAGTCTGTGCAGTCTGGTTATTTTGTAGTTAAAAACATGATGGCTGTGGCTTAGTGATGCACTCTGGCAATTTTATCAGGCTTTTCATCTTTCTTTGAAATGCAACCTTTCTACAAAACTGTAGGGTATAGCAAGTGAAGTGTGTGAAAACCAAACACCAAAGGGGGGAAATGCTGCTTAAGTTGTTCCAGAAGGGTTACAGGCACAGACAGCATGCAGTTGAAGCAAGAGAAAGGGCCTAATGATGACATCCTTATTCTGTGTATTAATCTCAAAAGATAAGCAGTGAAAATCCTTCTGCTCAAAAATCTAAATAGTATTAAGGAATAAACAGAATGTTTCAGTGCATCAGCAGGACAAATGAGGAACCTGCACGGCTCAATACTCATCTATCATCAGTGCAGCCCAGTTCCACCAATAAAAACGAAAGGCTTATTCCTGTACATGATAAAATATTCTTATAAGCATGGCTGTGGTATACTAACTAACTTGTATTTGACAATAAAATCTTAACTTCAAACTAGATAAACTGTAATTTAAAGCCTTAGGAGCCATGTTGGCTTCTTGGTCTTTGTTTTTGTTTTTTTTTTTATGATGCATCAACTTGATCACCATTATAATAATATAAGAAAGAGCCATTATTGCGGCTCTTAACAAGAGACAAAAAGAAAAAAAAAATCTACCTACAGGCAGATCTTTCAACTGTGTTCTTCAGGTTTTTAGCTTCTTTACACGGGCTCTTGTGGCACGGAAATAAAATGCTTATTTTCAGCTTTTTTCTGAGTTTCCCCCCTGCCCTTTTTAAATTCACTTCTCTGGTCTCAGGGCATTGTTCGGGAAGCTGCCATTTGAATGCGGGGAAAGATTCAGTGATGTGCTTATAACAGATGTTGAAAGCTGCTGTGTATTGTTACAGTGAGACTTTTGTATGTGAAAATTCACCATTTCAGTTTAAAAGTCAGTTGTTATTTTTTTTTTATCAAAGCAGCGTGCTATGTAAGACTAGGCGTTTCATAAAACCTTGTTTAGTGTAATATTCATCTCTTGAAAATCTCCCGCAGCAATTAAATTACTATTAATTTGCTGATGTAATATTACGCATGCATTAAACAGGTATGTATGCTGTAGCGCCGTGATATATGAGTGAACTGAATTGTCTCTCCTTCCACCCTCAGGCTGGGAGTATCTCTTCAGGCCTGCCTGCTGCAGATTGTTGGGTACAGAAATCTGATTGTAGAGGTTGAAAAGCTGCGCCGAGAGCCGTATGATTCAGAGAATCTGCAACATGAGGAAATGCTTTTGAAGGTAGTTACTTAAGAGACACCAGGAGAGCATCCTTTATCCTTTCCACCTCCAAAGAGTTGGTCTTGAAACCTCTTAATACCTCTTGGTGTTCTGTCACCTTCCTCCATTGTGTATCTGCTTCAAGATTAGTCTACAAAGCATATTGGGTGTAGCACAGTCTGGGTATAACACCTTCCCAGCAAGCAGCTTGTTCCTTCTCGATGAATGTGTGTCAGTTGGCTGGACTGTATCTAGGTACTGGATACACAGCTCTTACTGCAGATAACAGCTCTGTGCTTTGAGTTCTAGAAAAACAGTATGTCCTACTTACATACAACTTTCTTCAAGATGAGAAGGGTATTTTTACCTCTTGTAACCAGAATAAACACTTCTTCTCCTTGGCTTCTTGAATTCTTGGAGATAACACCTGTGTATTGGAGATACCGAGTATATTGGTAAATTTCTGTTTACCAATAGAAATAGAAAATAGACCATTCTTCAGAATACATGAACAATTATGAAAAACATCCCAACTGAGTTTTAATTCATGATTTAAAGAAACCATTGCATGAAAGTAAATATGTTTTGAGGAAAGTGATCTTGAAGCTGTAAGCAGGGAAACAGCTATAGAGCTCTTAGATTTTAGAGCAACTGAGGAGAGAATGTTAGGAGGTTTAAAAAAAAAGACATAAGGCACTGTGGTTTTGTTATTTAAACAAAAATACTGAAAATTTGAGAGATGTTCCTTTTGGTTTTGCTCCCACTCAACTTTAGATTTCTTTTGTTTCTAACAGCATGTGATAATGCTATTGTCTTCCATACCACAGTTTGTCATCTAGTGACTTATGCAAGCTGTAGTGAAAACTCCTGGAAATGTCACTGCAGTGACTTGGGCTTCCAGACTCTTTCAAAAAATCCCACTGGGCATCCTACACATTCCTCAAATGGTCGCAGAATTCCTGTAGGTGTCTGAAAAGCTTACAAGGGTTAGCTCCTTGCTGGGAGGTGGAAGACTGGCCTGGGAGGAGGCTAGGACCTCTTCTAGCCACAAGGCAAAATAGGGCAGATAGACTTCTGCTGCTGTGCAGTCAAAAGTGCAATTTTCTGGGGCTGAAGAGGGCTTTAACTGGAAGGCCACACAGGCTTAGTAGTGAGGAAGGTCATGTATGGGATATTAGAGATCCTGATGCCAGCCTATCTTGGTCTTTGAAAATACCAGGTTCCTGGCTACAGATCTAATGTGAAGGTCTTTGGCTCCAGGAAAGCATTTTTAAATTTGTTGTGCATCTGCACTGCTTGGAAAGCAAGAAGTAGGGTGTGAGGAGCTCTGGGAGCTGGTTCTTTTTTCCTGGCCACCTGGTCTTTGAGGACCTCGTTCTTAGATGTTTTGAAAATGGCAACTGATGTGTAGTCATGTAGCATTAAAAACAGAACGAAAGCATAATGGAACATGAGCATTTGACAGAGGAGGGGAAGCTAAGCAGTGTACCTTACACTGTAAAATTCTAAGTGTCGAAAATAGTATCAGTAACTCCATGACTCCAGTGTAACCTGTGCAATAGCACTTATTTACAGCAGGCTTTTTGCTTTTATGAATTGTTCTGTCAAACAAAAATATGTCTAAGGGTTTAATTCAGCTTCCAGCTCACACTGGGGAAGAATAAGCCAGTTGATTTTCATTGCTTCTAGGTATTCTGCTGAGTGATCTCTGCAATGGGTAATTTGAGATCCTAATGTATATTATTTATTCATGCTTACCAAGAGGGCAATTTATGAATGAGAGGAAAATTAAGTTAATGTGATTGAACTAATAAACAATGCTACATTTAGTGTCAGGGAGTGAAGTGTCAGGGAGTGAACAAGGAAGATGCCAAACATGATTTGAAGAACACGTGATGCTTTATATAGTCATCACAAACTAAAATCGTTAGAAGTTTTAACCTTCCAAAGGCACTTAATTTAAAATTCAGTTTGAATTGCTAGAATTAATACAGATTCAGAGGGGATTATTTGGAAATGTTTTTACTGCTCTTTTTCCTGAGGAGGCTTCATCTAACTGTGTCTTGAGGCCCTACTCACCAGCTCTGGTTTATGGGGAGCAGTTGATTTCTCAATACACTTTAGAAGACATGGATTTATGATAGAGTACATAAGAAAGTTATGCATTTGTCAGGCAGGTCTATTTAGGCTGCTTTTAGGTGCCTAGCGACATGATATTTAAGCACTAAAGACACTGGGACAGGGCAGCTAAGTAGATTTATTCCAGCTGAGGATCTGACTTCTTAAATCATTTTCTTGGTTTTTTTTTAATTTAATTTTTATGTGAGATCAATGAATGATTCACTCCCAGTTAAATATGGAGGTGGAATGTGCTTTTCTTGTATGGATTTTTGTTTTTATGTTGTCTGATCTGCTCTTCAGCACTGTGGTAGCCAAGTCAGTGCTCTAAATTTATAACCCTTCTGGAGACTTGCAAAAGATGCCGGAGATAATAATGCTGCAGAGCCTCAGGGACCTGAGGGCTGATGGCTTGCCTCTCTGACAGTGATTCACAGCCAAATTCCAGCCCATTCCCCTCTCAGTGCTTAGGGAGGCAGGCTCTAGTTTGAGGTACAAAACGCAAACAAAAGAAATCCTCGTGCAAGATGTTTGGGTCAGAAGGTCTTTGTAGGGCTGAAACAGCCACGGTATTTGAGAGCTATTGGAGATTTTATTTATTTGTTTGTTTGTTTCCCTCCAACCCTCCTCACACCCAGGAATTTCATTTGTTCTTTGCTGGAATGGCAATACAATTATATGGAAACTTACCTTGCTTTTAAGAGCGGAAAAAGTCATACTTATGTGTGGAGGTGTAATTATATTCTACCTGTGATCTTTCTAGTTATGGAAATGCTTGAAGCCCAATTCACCACTGAAGGCTCGGATTTCGAAGCAGTGGTGTGAAATTGGTTTCCAAGGTGATGATCCTAAAACAGACTTTAGAGGGATGGGTCTCCTGGGCTTATATAACTTGGTGTAAGTATGCTCCTTTATAGATGTATTTGTATGTCTGAAGCTGTGACAAGCAGCATTATGTGCTGACTTTTAGCAAGTCTGAAGAAATAACTTCTAAAAGCATTAAGGATTCCATATCAAAAACTTGAAAGAATATTTTTTGTCTCAATTTTACGGAGGAAGGTTTCTCTTCTTGAATGTCTCTCCTTTCTTTCAGTATTCCTCATTCAACAAGGTTGTACCATTTGCCAAGACCGATATATAAATATATATACATACATATTTAAACCCTTTTTAGTTTCTCCTTGAACCAGTAAGTTAACACTCTCTTCCCACAAGAGAGTAACTGTAAAGTATATTTTCAACACTATCTACATCTCTTCAGGCAAAATGACCTGGAAGTGGGTGTGTAAGAGGGTTATGTTACTGCTCAGCTTTCTTGTTTTAGAATTTCATGCTGAATTCTCAGACAAAACACTTGAAATGCAGCCACTGATGGTAAATTTTTGTAGTTGAACTACTACTTAAATTTCTTCTGTACCTAAAATCAAGCAATGAATGTACACAGGTATTCTCTTCTGCCAGATGTTTGCTAATATCTGGGGCTGGCAATTTAGGAGTCAATCTAGTTCTGTTATTTCTTTCAGCTAGTGTATCTACTGCAGGTAGTAATGTAACTTAATTTTGCAAATGTTTTAACCCCTTCCTATGACAGGGAAAGAAAGGAAAAAAAAAAAACAACTTTCTGCTTTTACACAGAGAGACAGAAAACATTACCGTCTGTTGTTATGTCATTCTGTGTCCAAGATCAGTAAAGGATCTGAACTCTTGAGTCTTTATTTAAACTCCAACCGGATAGGAATCCTTCCCAGATATTTAATTTCATAGTCTCCTGTGATGAATTTTATCTCACTTAATGAATCTACCAGATCAAGAAGTCTGATCTGCTCTATCTTAAGCTCAGCAGCCAGCGTGTGCTAGCGGCAAGCAACAAATCTTATGTAGGGCAGGCAGAAAGTGGAGTCTGGTAACCCGTGCTCACCAGCAGCTCGTGAAATTGCACTTGTCATTTGAGGCTGCTTTTATCTTTCTTTTTGTGGATCTGAGTTTAATGAATTCCACATGTTAGATGCTACTCATACTGTATAATACATGTAGTGACACTTAAAAGGCTGGTGTGTTTGGATAGCTAGATTCCTAAGATTTCTTTTGCTGTTTTTGTTAACAATTTACCCTGAACATACACATTTGCAGGTATTTTGCCGAATGGGACACTGAGGTAGCCCAGCAAGTTCTTTCTGATTCTCTTCATCCTAAATACAGGTAATGCATGAAGCAAGCAAAGAGTGACTTGACAGAATATTGTGCAGGCTACGGGCCTGGGAAGGGTGCTACGTGTTCCCTTGGTGGGATGTTAGCATGTGCTGCCTGTTCTCAAGTGCTGATCATGAAAGCTGATCAAATTCAAGGGGCAAATGTGTACACTGAAATCTTCAAAATAGTGAAAAGTACTGTTAAATTTTTTCACTTAGTTTCTAATTTCAAGTGATTTTATATTTTTATTTACCTTTGTTTTATTTTTTTCTTTTTTTGTCTTTTCATAATGAAGGGAAGTCACTAAGAAGGAAATAAGGTATTTTTTTTTCTTTTTCTCTTAGTTTTATGAGACTACATGTAAATAAAGATCAAACCGTACTGCACTGCAGTGTGTTATAAACTGAAAACCTTTCTCACAAAACCAAGGGATCCCCATTCCCTTTCTCCAAATGCTGTTGTGTTGATTCTTTTATATGACTGTGCAACACTGGGACCTTCTGAGCATGCTAATATATAAAGAATGAAACCGACTTTGCTTGATGTAGCTGAAGAACTCTGTTCTAGACACATTTAGTACCAAATTTAACTAACAAATTTTAGGTGAATTTTAGGGGGGGGTAGGAAATTGAAGGCAGTCCAAATACGCTCATAGAAGCTGTGACTGGCTTGGTAATCAAAAGTAGTCTATGCCAAGAGTTTGTTAGCACAGCTGGAAAAAAAAAAAAGAACAGCTCATTATATCATTATATTCTCCTCTCGTTTGTGTCCACATACTTTGACTGCCTTAGGTGGTGATTGATCTAACCTGGCTAGTCCAGTGTCCTGACTTAGGAGAGATCAGATGCCTTCGGGTGACAAAAGATTTGTATTGTCAGTGAGATATTATTTATTTTTTATTTATTTATTTTCTTTCTTCCAGTAGTGTTGAATACCCCTATAGCAGCTGCACTTGTGAATCTCGTAAAGCTTTTAAACTCACTGTTTGTGGTGAAGTTCCTAATGGTAATTCTGTGACAAAAGCACAGAAGGGTCAGGCACAATGGAAGCACAATAGCCTTTGAGCTTTGATTTATACCCTCACATTCAGTTTGTCTGGGACTTCTTTTTATATATTGGCATTCACTCTCTCGATAAACGCGCCCCCCAAAATGTGGTCTTCCCTTTGTGTATTGTGCTGTGCATGGATGCCTTATTAATGTGTGCTAATGAACAGGGATTGTCGTGATGTTTAAATGGCATCGTAGAAAATAGTTAAACAAAAATTTGGCTGAACACAAGACTTAAGTGGGAAATGGAACAGTGCTGCACCATCAGTGAGTGTTCAGCGTTGGGCTGGGAATCCTGTGTGATTACCAAGTCTTGCAGTGCTGCGTGAGCATGTGTGATTTTTATCCCTTTGAAAGAGCATTCAGCAGGAGATGGATGCTCCTCATGGTGCCTGTGGTGTTTTCCTGGTGTGGTTGCTTAGCAGCAGTGCTGATTTCTGACGGGATAATGATCAATGTAGTTTCTATTTTTGTTGAACTACATTGCTTGTGCACATCCTAAGTGTGCTGCCTTTGTTAAATGTTTGCTTGAGGTTTTTTATTGATTTTATGCCTACAAAAATGACTACATTTATTGAGAATAAGTGTACATCGGTGTATACTTCCAAGCCACTTAGGATGCAAAGTTTTGTTCCCATGCACATTGCTTGGTAACAGGTCAAGATGGGTGTGAGCCTCTCTGAATCTTTGATACTTAAAGGAAATATTTAAATACTTCTCTTGTGTGAAGTCCAGAGCATTGTTTTTAGTGTAATATAAACTTATTATAGTTCAAGTTTAGTCCAAGAATGGCCCTTTCACGTACTTATCTATGATATGCAACCTAAAGCCTGAAAGATATGTGTTACTTTACTGTAACAGTACTGTAGAGTCCTCAGACTCTAAAGCATAATCTGTTGGTGAGGGTCAGTCCCTTGCCTGCTTGTAGCTGGTGATAAATGCAGTGGTTTCTGCTAACTTACTATGTAGATATAGTTGAAGCCTGGTCAGTAGCTGCATCATACAGGTGTTTTTTTTTTTTTTTTTTTGTTTGTTTTTTTAATGAACATGTTGTTGAACGAAATAAATTTAATTAAAAGTAGTTCCCTACTATTGTGTTAAATAACAAGAAATGTAATCCCTTGCTTTTGGCTGTTGAGTGGCTTCCAGCATGATTAGACATGAGAAACATTCTTCCAGTAGAAAGCTTTTGTCTCCAAGTGGATCACATCTCCTGTGATAGTCGTCATGTACATCTTTGAGAATATGTAAAGCTGAAGTCAACGCATTTTCTTCTTTTTATTTTTATTTTTTTATTTTGTGTAGCTCAGACTTAACTGATGTGGGTCATCTCTGTGGTCGGTGTAGAAAATAATTGGCTTTTACTGAAAGTGGTGATGCTGTCATGTTCTTTGTAATGATGACAAAGGATATCAATGATGCCATGAAGCAAGTTACCCGTTTCAGTGTCTCCCACTCTAATCCATTCAGTCAGAAGCAGAGTTAAATTAGCAGTATCTACAGGAATAAAATATAGCCTGTGTTTGTTTAACATTACAATAGCAGAGAAATGCAAAGGAAGTGTTTCTCTACTAGCACTTCTTGGATTTAATCTGGATTTTATTTTATTTTTTCCAGCCAGTTCAGCAAAGTTGAATGGGAGAAGAAAAAGTTTGATAAGGCAATTGGGTAAGTTTAAAAGTCTTGTGTGCCTGACAACTTAAAGTTGTTAACACTGATGCTGTGTATTTGAAGGAAGCGGAGTTGTCTGGCTCCTTCTTTAAGGAATTTTCAGCACACATACTAATATGCATTGTCTTAACCACATCTTGATTTTGATCAAAGATTACCAGATAAACCCGCTTTGAAGTACGAGTTAGGCATGGGGGAAATCTTGTTGTGAAGAAAAGACTTTTTCTGTGTGCTATGAATAGTGCAGTTATAAATGTCTGCTTAATTCTTCTTAGTACATAACATGATCAAGTGTCTCTTCTCTTTGTCAGAGACAGGTTTTAATCTGCTTCCAAGAAAGAATAATTATGAGTGTATCTGAGAATCTACAATAACATCTTTTAATACTTGTATTTCATTGTTCTGTGGAATTTGCCATCAGGCCTTATGTTGCAGCTAACTTAGAGATTTCTTTCTTTTATTCCTGGAACATATAAAATTAAATAAGATTGCTTTGCTTTCTTTTTCATGGGAGATGGCCATTGCCAGAAATATTGAGTTCTATAGACATCAGGTTTACAAATGGAAAAAACTTCTAATTTGTATATATGCTTTCTTTGTTGAGCTCTTAGCAGGACAGAGTTTTGCTTCATAGGTCAGATATTTTAATTCTCTTCCCAGCGTGCCCTGATTTAGGTTTTTGCCTGTATATCTAGTTCTCTGTTGGGAAGAAATTGAAAGTGACTCAGCTGTGTTTCTGTCACAGCCCTTTTAGCCTTATGAGTATCATTTTGGAACCAATTGTCTAACCCTTATGTTCCCAACTGTGGGTTTCCAGTTCAGACAGAAGGTTAGAATAATAAATATTAGGTCACCTTGCAGGCACAGCCACCATGTGGAGTGCTTACCCTGTGTCAGAAACAGGATCAGGGACTCCTATGCTGTTTCTTTATTCCATAGGAATTAACAAGTGCTGCTCCACTGAAAGTACTGGCACAGTGGTGCAACTCCTGTTTTCACTGTGACCATATGTTTCACTGGGGAAGCACTGCCATTAGGGGAGTACAAAGGAGACAGGAGAAATGTTTTTCCAGTTTTTCACCTCCATTGAAAGCTGATGAGGGAGAGAATGAGTACACTTCAGTATCACAACATCTGCAGAGTCAGAGTTTCTTACAGCCTGTGGAAAGAAAACAAGCTCTCAACAAATATTTGTTTGCTTTTACAGCTACTCTTTTGCTATTGTGGGCATTAACATAACAGACCTTGCATATAACCTGCTTGTGAGTGGAGCTCTGAAGACCCATTTCTACAATGTTGCTCCAGAGGCACCGACACTCACTCACTTTCAGCAGACCTTCTGTAAGTGTGGAGAGGGGACAACTACCTGCTTCGTGTTCCTATTACCATTATTTTATCTACCCTTGCAGATAGCAGAATATAGTAAATTTGCTGACATAATTCAGATACTGTCATGGTGGCCTTGCTGTCCTGTCTTTGTGATCCTGTTCTTAGTTGTAGCACATGCCACTATCAAACCATGGAGTGAAACAAAGTGCAAGAAAAAAATGTGTTTGAACTGGTGACCTTCCTGCCTACTCAAATTGATTTTAAATAATAAGAATAAAGAGCTTAAGCTTTTAAAGAGCTTCTATAGATACTTTCCCCATAAATCCATCTATATTAAGACTTCCTTATTTAGATACAAATGTTTCCCTGCACCCTTCAGTAGACTTGTCCACCCTCAGGACTAATTATTTTTTCCAACCCTTTCCCCAGTATTCAAGCATTCCTTCTGTAGCACAGATCTATTGTGCATCTTTGCCAGAAGGGTACAACAGCAGGCACCACGCTTCTAATGTTTTTCAGAGCGTAATCAAGGGACTAATATCAAGAAGGCAAGATGTGCTGATTTATGATAATTCAGGAAAAAAATAATGGAAACTGACCAATCAAAAGGAGAAAAAAAAAGAAGAGAAAATAAAACAAAACAAAACCAGCTCTGCAAGTTGCCTTGGTAGATAATTTTGTTTTGTTTTGCCACTATAAAACCTAGTGCTTAACTAGATAACTAGTAAGTGTTAGAGACTGTGTATCTTTTATTAAATAATAAAGGCATTCAAGGTTGCTATTTAATAAGACTCACTCATCTAAAACCTTATATGGGCAGATGCTGCAGCAGAGATACTCCTTTGTTATCATTTCTAAACACACTGGCTGGTAACAACTTGTGCAGTTTAGTGGTTGCACTTCTGTCTTTGGTGGCGATCTGCTTGATAAATGAGGACCAGATGAGTACCTACCTAAATATCCACTTGTACACCTTCAGATTGTTGTTTTTCATTAATAGTTACTCTTTTTACCAAATCCCTAACCTGCCCATAGCCTTCTGAATAGATGTGTCTGGTATGATCAGTTTCATGCCTATACCTTCATATCACATTATTGGTTCTGTGTTGTTTTTTTTGTTTTTGTTTTTGTTTTTGTTTTTTTCCTTCCCCACTGTCACCACTTAATTTAGGATAAGAGATTTTTTTTATTACCACAACTGTGTCTTGCAGTTAGTGTCAAAACCTTGGCTGCAGGTGGGACTGATCTGCTGGCCAAGCATAGGTCTGGTCCCCAGGACCAGTGTGTCCACTGCAGGGGCAGCATTGCCAGTCCATCACATTAGCACCATAGGGGGAGCTGCTTTTGGCAGCTCTTCCCTCTACAGCTCATGTGCATATAGATTAAGTAGGATAAAACTTGCGCAAGCCTCTGGTGATATAATGGGGCACTGAAATATAAGCAGTGCACAGAACTATATAGCTCAGTGGCATGGTTGGCTGAAGTACAGAAGGTTCCTTTTGGAAACTGAGATTTTGGGGGATGAAGATCTAATGTTTTACATTTTATATAGTAATTTTTTTAAAGAGACCTTTTCTTTGAAAGAATCATCTCTTGGAATGAAACAGCCTCTGGCTGTTGGAATGTATAGATCCAAAGATGTGGGTGTGATGGTAATGAGTTGACAGTTGGACTAGATGATCTTAGAGATTCTTTCCAACTTTATGGTTCAATATGTTTAAAGTGCCTTTTGAATCCATAATGAGAAACTTTGCAAACATACAGAGTAATGTAAGTTAGAAATATGTATGCATATTTGTTGCTGACTGTGATGCAATAGAAAGAACTGAATAAAAGCAACTAAGCCTCTTCTGCTGCAGATGACATCACTTCGTGGAGACACCTAACCTGCATGTTTCACTGTCTTGGAATGATAGGTTACACATCCTCGATGGCTCATGTAATCATAGAACCAAGAATGTAATCAGTATCATCTTCCCCTACTCATTAGTTTAATGTTTTAGTTTGTGTTATTTACCATGGTCAGATGAAGTTAACAGCTCATCATCCATGTCAAGATGCTTAATGATTTCTTTCAACTATTGGAAGTTCTGCTGATGTTCATCAAACCTCTAAGTGAGTCTTCTAAAAATTCTTCCTGAAATTGAGGAGAAATATTCCTATGTCAAACAAGCTCACTAAGCATGCGATCAGATGTTTTCCTGAAATGAATTTTCAGCTGCTACGTTTAGTGTCCAACATAGGTAATGTCAGTGCTGTGGCAGCAAACTCTGCCAGTTCTTTTAGTTTGATAAGCCATGAGTCTTGTACGTGCCTTATGTTGCAACAGTCTTACACGTGGGCTAAATCTTTTATTCCCCACAGAGTTCTGTGAAGTATCAGACCTTGGGGACCAGAATTCTTTGTGTGCATTGTAATTATGAGTTCCCAGTTCTCTTTTTAATTTTATGTGATTTGAATTACTGCATTTCTCTTATATTTAATTATTCTTTTGTAGGCTATTTAATGCACGAATTCCACAAATTTTGGATTGAAGAGGATCCACTGGATATAATGGAGTTCAACCGCGTCAGAGAGAAATTTCACAAGCGAATCTTGAAACAGCTCCAGAACCCCGAGATGGCTCTGTGCCCTCACTTTGCTGCATCAGAAAGTTTAATCAACATGTAGTTACTCACTTGATTCTGTTTGGAAACACTCTTTCACTCCTGTGTTAGATCACTGTTTAGACCATCACTCGCATACTGAATGACCATGGCAATTGTATGCATGTTTTTGGTGCAGTATTCATCTATTTTTGTCACAAGTACTAGATCCCCTTATGCTTCTCTGTGGGGATTTCTCATTTTAAATGGGTGCTCATATTGCGGCATTATGCAGTGTTACATTCTCAATCGATGTCTGAGTATCAGAGTTTTTCTATTTTTTTAGACTTTCCTCATAATTCAGCATCAAAAAATTGAATTGTATTTCTCTAGCTGTGTTTTGTATATGTGGAATATGTGGCTGGATCTTGTATTGTGAAAGCTTTTTAACTTCTTGGTATGTTTTACGATAACTGCTGGCATTTCAAGCAAAATACGTGTTTGGACCTCGTCTAGGAGATAATGTGTGTAACTTAATCTGGTGTAGACAAACACATTAAAGTCCAATTTCCTCCATGCAGCCATATATGCTTAATGCAGAATTAATGAGGCTTACTAGATACAAGTTTCAGTAAGAAGTTTATGCAGAATTACAATCAGGCTCCGCAGCTGCATGAATACCAAATGATCCGGTGATGCTAATGTATTCCCAGTGAAGTGCAATCACTCACAACTACTGGATACTGGTAGGGGCCAAAAATGTTATTGTCAGGTTGTCGGCACCAACACCCCATGCTGAGGCACAGTTTAAATTCCTGCACATTCCTTTGGCTGTACGGGGCTTGGTATTCTGTGTCACGTGTTGGAAGGCGATGTGATTTGATTACATTGTGCTTGGTGAATTCAGAGGAGCAGAAATCAATATATTTTTTTGATCTACTCAAAATGTAGCTTTGCTTGTCAGTTCAGTTCATGAGAACTGGGAGAAGTAATTGACTTGAAGCTTTGGAGAAAACCCACCTGAGTTTCCCAGACTACTTAAAAAAAAAACAAAAAATGGCAAACTGCATTTTTTCTAAAATCAGAAAAGAGTGAAAGTGTCTGACATTAAGAATGTGTAGTATATTGAACAGCATCTACCATGGCATTTCATACCCATGGTATTTTTTACCTTCTAAGCAAGCAATTTTAGTATTGTTTGTTTGTGTAAATCACTTGCATATGGAGATTAAACTTGGAGTAGTGTCCAACTACTTGTGAATTATATGAATAAATCATATGTCATTCTAAGTGGAAGCACTGTGGGTTTTATTTTGGAGATATGGAGTAATAGACAGAAGGGGAATGACAGCTTTGTGGCATTTCCTTCGTCTGAAGAGTGATCTAAATTTACGTGGATCAGGTTTGTTACAGCATTTCTAGTTATGGTGTGAAGGGTTTGGGTGGTTACAGCATTTCCAGTTACAGTGTTAAGCATCACAAAATAAACAAGCTTTGGTTTGAAGCTCTCATTTCTTAGCTCAAATGTGAGGTGGGAATCGGGACTTCTCTGCAGAACTAAAAAGTTACGTTCTTTGCAGAGATAATTCTATAGGCATTGCAGTAACTACTGTTCTCTGATGACTTCAGAAACACAGCACTGGTGATATTAGCTATTGCATATTTTGAATGAAAATATAATGAATAAAAGATGAATTTAACTTGTAAATAATCTATGATAACAATGCATCAAATATCAATGACTTTTTTATTACTCTTGAAGCCTCTAACATTTTCTAGCAACGATTTTCATTGTTTCAAACCTTAGCCTCTCACCTTCTTTCCTTCCCTGGCTCTCATACTCCACTCCCTTCTGCAACACATTATTTAGTCTGCACTGCTTTATTTTTATTCTTCTGCGTGGGAGTTAATGGAGCTGGCGTGAAGGTCCCTGCCACCTTCCCACTGCTGTGATCTTCTCAGTTGCCGTGCGTTGTCCCAAGTTGTTCCAAGGTGTCAACTTCAAATAAAACCAGCAAATGTCATCTGGCTCCATGTCAGGTTGTGTCACTGCAATCTAGCTGCTGTGGGTGATTTCTTTCCTGTCTTACGGGGAGATGGGTTTAATGAAGCTATGTGTGAAGTCCCTTCTCCTGTTGAGCCTCTGCTTATTTTGCTGCCTGTTCTTGTGTCAGCTGCGGGCTGTGACATCCCGGCTCTCCATGCCATCGTCAGACTTAGGATTAAGAGGTTGCCCCTGGTGACCGCCAATGTGTCAGCACCCCAAGATGAAACTTGAAACCTAAAGAGGAAACTGAAACATGTATTTTAGAAGTTATAATTTATTCTACCGTTGGTACATCTCTGAATTGTGACCTGTGAGGAGCTGGTTGTCGGTTTTGCTAGAAGGAGAAGATTGAATGAAATGGTAAAGAAATGAAAGTGTAAAAGGTTGTTTCAAGAAAGTAGACAGTGTTTGCACTCACTGCAGGGAGCAGATTTGGGTTCAATTCAGAACAGGAAAGATTTATGCTGGTAATTTGAGCAAGTTTCTCAAGCAGTTTTACCAGGCAAATTGTTTATGTTGGCCTTGTCATGCAGCCCGAGCGCCTTAAAAAGGCAGAGCAGCTCTGTAATAATATCAGTGCTGACCGAAGCTGTCTGATCTATCTGCATGTGCACCACAGCAGTGTAGTCAGGTTTGCTGCGTTATTCACCAAGCAAAATGGTTTAAAGTGGAGGGAAGCCTGAGCTGCTCATTCACTTAATAACAAGATGAGATAATGTACAGATATTATGCACAACACGTCTTGCTTTCAGTGGGCAGATGAAAATAGCATCACTGGTGACACCAAACTGTGTGTGGTTCATCCCACGATCTTTGCTTTATCGTACCTAATGTGAATTTACCTTCTTGCCAGGGCTCCTTTGGCAATGTGGGTGGGCCCCGATTTGTGGTCAGTAAGCTCTGTGCTCCCCCAGCCCCTGGGGCTGGGCTGTGACCTCAGGTAGGGGCTGCTCGTGGGGCTCATGGGCACAGGGAGGAGGACAGCAAGTGCTGTTCTGGCTTTTTGGCTTGCAGCTTTTTTCTTCCTCTGGAGAAAGAACTATTTTTGCCCAGCTCCTTACCATCTCATTTGGAAGGTATTTGTTCAAACACTGGTGGTAGCGTACAACTGCATGCTATTTATAGCAGCAGAGAAAGTCAATTCATGCAATTATTCTTGAAGAAATGCTTCTCCTGTTTGTCTCCTGAAGCTGGACTGGAAAATTTGCTGTGGTGTAAAGGGAATTAGTCCTCATTAATAGAATAGTAATCCTTATAAACTTCTGACCCGCTTTATGGCCTGCACTGTGTGCTCTGCACGGCAGTGCTGGCTGAGGCTCTCCGCTGCAAGTAGAGAATTGTAAGCACAGTTCCAGGTGAAATAACTGCTTTTAGGTGAGTCAGGAGGTACATGAACAGAGTGCTGGTGCTTGGGTAAATGAACGCAGGTCTGCTGCTGCTGAGCCAAAGGATTGGTGGGAGCATAGTGCAGGTTTCCTTTGTACAGTCATATCATTAGTTCCTCCTTATTTCTGCTCTTCACAGGCTCTAGTTAGCTTTTAATGGCCTGTTTGCTGACCTCTCCATTTTTGTCATAATTCAACCTGAGGTTTTGTTCTGTCCACATGTGCAGTCAACACTGCAGGTTTATCCCAGGAGTGGGGTGCTGCCAGTTGGAGTTGCTCCTGTGTGAGCTCCAGAGGGAACCTCAGTCTGCAGCTCTGCCTCCTGGACAGATCTGACCAAGGCAGGAGTCAGGTACAGGCTGTAACTGTTATCATATGCAGCTTTATCAGTGCTAACTTCACCTGTTTGGCAGATGCTTTTGGGATGTATGGGATCTCTGTGTATTTTTCTCTCTGTCCTATAGTTGGCTCTTGTTGTGCTTGACATGATCAATATATGACCATCTGAGCACTGCAGGAAGAGTTCTCAGATTGGCTGTCATGATCTTTATTTTCCAGATGACTGTCCTATTTCCTCTGCAGCTTGCAAACCAGCTTGGCTTTCCCCTCTCACTCCTCCCCTGGATTTTAGTCCAGTATAAGCTGAAATTTTGCACAAATGGATCTTCCAGGCTACACTGAGAAAAACAAAATGTCTCTTCTCTGTGCACTTGCACTGATAGTGTGGTGCAGCTAAAAATCACATGAATTATTAAAATAGATGTTTTGCAGAAAACAATCCTGAAAAAGATAAGAAAATGAATTATTCATTGTTTTCCTTGGTTTGCAGCAGTGCAGGTTTTCTGAGACTTGCCAAAGATTAGACAGGAGTCTTCCTACAAGATCATGTAGAAGTATAGTAGAATTGGCTTTGTGCGTTCCCCTGCGAGCAGCATGCGGAGAAATCAGGTCATTACTTATTCTAGTAAAGGAAACTGTTCTTCTCTATATGGAACTATAATTAGAAAAGGAGATTTAGCTATAAAGCCTCTGAGCAAGAAATGGGTACAGCAGCTTAGATCATAATGAACTATGGGGAACAGCAGAGGATTTGTTATCTGTGGTGCTGTTTTTAAACCTGTGCTCTATTGTACTGAAGGACTTTAAAACCACATAACTAAAGGAGTTCTGTGCCCCAAAATGCTTATAATGTGAAACAAAGATGGTGAGCGAGACAGGATAGCATTGGGTTAGCACCTGTGAGCACAGCTGCCAGCTCTGCAAAGCAGAGTGAAATGAGGAGCTGGAGGATGGGACACAGGGAGGCTTGATGTGTGCTTACGGTATCCTTCTCCTAATTGCAAGGGCAACCAGGAAGATGGCATGCAGAGGTGACTGTGAAAAAACGGAACCAATGGACAACAGAGCATGGTTTTGTAACATGCTGTAAGTTAGGACAGATATATCCCTGGTGGATACAACATTGAGAGGAAACGCAATCTGAAGTATGTGTTGAAGGAAGGGTTCATAAAGAGGTGGGTCTGGTTAACAGGGACTGGTCAGGCTGACACAGAGAGCACTGTAAGGGTTGCATGCTAGTGTCCTGGATAGATCTGAGCATGACAGTACTGCTTGTTCCAGGGCCTGAGAAATTGAGGACAACTGCTGGAGATGCATAGGAAAGGCTGTGCTTCTTAAGAAAGAACAGTCATGAATTAATAACAAGAGGTAGGCATAGCCCAGATTTAAAAAACTGAGGAGAGTGGAGTAAGGAAACTAAACAACATAGAACTGTAATAAGTACATCAGGATAGAAGTTTGGAGCAGAGAGGATTCCATGGCTCATTGACAGAGCAGCAACTGCCAAGATTGTGCCTGTAAACGAGATTAACCAAGGAAAAAATGCTGAAACTGCAGAAAAAAAAAAAATAAAGACTGTAGCAGAGCTGCATGGAAACAAGGGGTTCTCCACTGGACTTGAGTCTGTAGTGCTCAGGAAGATGGGATGCAGAAGAGGGCAGTCTCAGAAACAGGCTCTTACCATGAAGAATCAGCTTCTTCTGACTCACAGAATGGATCTTTATGATTTTATTTTATGTCTGAGACCAGCCTCAGTTAAAGTTGTACGTGCCTGCTGTGCTGTGTAAATTTACAAATCTGGCCAGAAGCGGTAAAATTCAGCAACAGCAAAGAATAGAGGGCCCCAGGTCTCAGCAAAGAGTTATAGTCCCAGCACAGTATTCTCCTTTCATTTTCTGGATGAAAAGGCAGGTCTGAGGGAGCTGTGAAAATCAACTACCTACTGAGTGGGTCAGAAAGTCTCCCTTGATCAGTGATGTGAGTGCCCTTGTGTTAAAAACTAAACGAAGCATTCGTATCCTGGGAGCCTATTTGAAAAACTGGGCAGTGACTGTCATCAGGTAGGAATTCCAGTGCTTTTGGAGTACTGAACTCCTTTCTAATTCCAGTAGAGATCCAAAAGCTATGGGGAGGTTGTACAGTACATTTGGGAACCCGCACTAATTCAGATCATTTTAGAACTGCCTGAACAGCAAATAATAGAGATAAATACTGGCATTTCAGTGTTTTATTCTATATTCTTAATTTGCACTTATACATGCAAATTAAACATCTCTGTCTAGCAGCAGTATCTTTTGTGATTTTCTTAATTTTTTTTTTTTTTTGAATGAGTATAATCACTGTTGATGAGATTCATGCATAATGGTAATTAGCTTCTACACCACAGTAATATTCCATTATTTCTCAGGTATAGCACTGATAGCTCATAAACATTTGAGTGATAGGAGTTAGAGACTCTTTTCCTCACAGAGAAGAATTGCCTTTCGGTCAGAGCACTGTGGGAGGCAGTTCAGCCTCTGTCATTTGAATTAGGTCATCTGTGATCACAGAATCACAGAATTGTAGGGGTTGGAAGGGACCTCTAGAGATCATGGAGTCCAACCCCCTGCCAAAGCAGCTCCCTAGCCCAGGTTGCACAGGTAGCCGTCCAGGTGGGTCTTGAATGCCTCCAGAGAAGGAGACTCCACCACCTCTCTGTGCAGCCTGTGCCAGTGCTCCGTCACTGCACTGCGAAGAAGTTCCCATGCACAGGAGTTTGTGGTCTTTTTTGTACCAGGGAGCACAGAACTGGACACAGTACTCCAGGTGAGGACTCACCAGGGCAGAGTAGAGGGGGAGGATCACCTCCCTCGACATACTGGCCACACTCTTTTTAATGCATCCCATTGGCCTTCTTGGCCTCCAGGGCACATTGCTGGTTCGTGGCCAGCCTGTTATGCACCAGGACACCCAGGTCCCTCTCCTCAGAGTTCCTCTCCAGCAGGTCATTCCCCAACCTGAACTAGTGTATGCATTTTTTCCTCCCTAGGCATCAAGCCTCTACACTTGATCTTGTTAAACCTAATCTGGTTCCTTTCTGCCCAACTCTCCACCCTGTCCAGGTCTCACTGAATGGCAACACAGCCTTCTGACGTGTCTATTGTGCAGACTGAAATAAGATGCATTTGAAAAAGCACACTAGGTTTTATCTGCACTCTTTTATAAAATCAACTCTTGAGTGAAAATAATTTCTAACAACATTAAAATATTTTTCAGCTTAAATTCCTGCTGAAAATGCAGTCAGCAGTATAGAAGCAATACCAAGTGCCTACAATTCAGAGAGACTGATAAGAACATAGTTTTTTGTGCAAGATCATGTCCTCAAATAAAAAAATAAGAGTCTGAAATACCCATAGGCATGTAGAAACTAGGAGTTCAGCTTCACAGAATCACAATAAGCGGACAAACAGTATCTATTTATCACTTTGAGGAAAATGAGTTGCAATGGAAAACAGTGAATGAAATTCCGTTAGAATGAGGAAGAGAGCAAAATCCTGAATTTCTTTTTCCATGTTTCAGCCATTAGAAAGCCATTTCAAAGCAACAACAAGTACGTGGGACTTCCTTTGAGAGCCAAATACCATGTTTTGTGGTTGGCAAGTAAAACTTTTGGGTAGGATTTTTCGGATTTAATATATCTACTTTAACAGCTACTTCTCTGACACAACTGAAGTTTATGTTACTCAGCATACATAACACATGGAAGACATTGTCTTGCCTTTTATGTCATCATTCTGCAATATTTCAAATCTGGCCATTAAACAATTCATCCAAGTTAGATACTCCAGGGAGAGGTCACAACTTCCTCTGTTTAATGCCTGGTACGTTTCTCAGTTCCTAAAGACAATGAGTTAGCTATCGTCTTACCAGTGCCTTCAATGAATTTTTTCCTTTTATTTGTTCCTTTCACCTGCGTCCTTACCTGCTCCATCCATCCAAGGCCTCACAACCGCAGAGGCGGACGGAGCGCTGTTTCAGCACCCTGGACAGCATCACAAAGACGCGGTGGTGCTGCTCGGTGCTGCCGGCTCCGGTGCGCCGGGAAAGGAAGCATCTCCCCCGCCAGCAGCCCGTCTTTCTCCCATCTACACTCTTGTTTCAGCCCCTTCCTGCTAGCTGACTGCTGGGACAATAGAAGCTGCTTTTTATGTTTGAGTTTCTAGTGAAAATCAGAGTACGGCAATCACACCAAGGCTGTGACCCTTTAAGGTGTTTGTCTCTGTCTTACCTGAGACAGATATTTTCCATGCAGGGAAACACTTCTCCAAGTCACAGAAACACTTTCTAAATACCGCTGAAAAAAGTGCAGTCTGACCTGTTCACCTACACATTGTTAGCTCATGGAGGCAGCAACTTTCTATCAACATTATTCTCCATTTTAAAATATACTCGTGTTCATTGAGCTGGCTGGGAGCTGTGACCTTTTGAGCACTGAATGAAGTGTAGATTTTGTTACTTGCTTTGGTGGCACGTGAGATGGTATCTTTTTCTAAGCTAGGACAGCTTGCCTGGTTTGACCAATTCTTCAAAACTCTGACAGCATATTTTGGTATTAGTAGCTTCACATCTCTCAACAGTGTAGCATAGTGCTCAATTGTATCTTATCCTACATCAGTCAGGTTTCAAGAAAACTTCATGGAAATCTTTGCTAACATTCAAGCCCATTTATATGTATATATATGTATGTAATTATTTTATTTTATTTTTGCATCGAGAAGATTTTATTGCTTTCTCCTTTGCTGTTACATTATGTGTATTCAAAGACTGTTACATTTCCTAACAGTTTTCTTCTGTTTGGCCTGGTCCCATCCTCAGTGAGGTTTCCACTGCCCTGTGCTGAGGCTGCTGTTGGCTGCCCCTGGCCTGCTCTTCTTTGGCCGGAGAGGTGGGAAGGGCCCTGGCTTCCAGACCCTGCCCTCCTGCCATGGGTAGCCCCCATAGAATCATAGAACCCAATCATTGAGTTGGAAGGGATCTCAAATATCATCATGTTCTGATTTTCCTGCCACAGGTGGGTTGCCAACTGCTAGGTCAAGTACTGGATCAAGTTGCCCAGGGCTCCATCCAATCTGGCCTTAAGCACCTCCAGGGATGATTCACAACCTCTCTGGGCAATCCATTCCAGCACCTCACCTCCAATCTCTTAGTAAAAAATACCCCAACATCTAATCTAACCTTTAGTTTCAAGCCTTTCCTCCTAGACCTATCACTATCTAACCTGGAAAAATTTGATTTCCCTCCTGTTTATAAACTCTCTTTAAATACTGAAAGGCTGCAATGATGTTTCCCTGCAGCATTTTCTTTTCCAGGCTGAACAAGCCCGGCTCCTGCAGCCAGTTCCATGGTGCTCTGATGACAGGTAAACTAGGGGCAATAAATCTTTAAAATACCTTCTCAGTGTTTATAGTCTGTGACTTAACATTCCTGTGGAGTCAGCAAGTCTATCCTCATATTTAACAGCTCTTGATAGTAATGTTTTTTCTTCCACAGATTTGTCTAAACATTTTAAAACATATCTGTACTGTTTTCTTTCAGAACATGTTGAACTTGAGTTTTACAGTTCAGTTTTGCTCACTGGAGCGACTTTCTTTATTTTATATTTATTTGACGGACTGAGCAAGCGTGAACAGCCAGTCCATGTGGCCTTATTTGTTACTGTTCTTTTTCTTTCATCAGTCATCTTTGTTTCCAAGCTAAGAAGACTTCATCTGCTTCTTTTGTTCTCACACTGAAGTTGTCACAGTGGTTTTTATTATTATTTTTCCTCTCTGCAGTTTTTCTAACACTGAGCATGGAGCCAATGCAATCAGGGAGCTGGGTCCTTCCTGTGTTCCAGTATCTGCCATGCTCGTTACTGTGTGTGTCAAAGGCATTTTCTCCTTATGTGGCCTACTTCATATTTGTCAATCTTGAATGCTATCTACCATTTTGTTACTTATCATTTGGCAATGAGACAACACTAAAACTCTTTTATATGACATTTGTGCCACCAGCAAATTTTGCAATCTCATATTTATCTCCTCCTTCTGTAAATGTGCTAAACAGTACAGTCTCGGCTGGACCTCCCTCCGCTAGGCAATTTCATGGTTCATTCCCACTTTCTTTCTGCCTTGCAGCCAGTTAAAGGGAAACCTTCTTCTATCTCAGGAAAGTTTAGGTTTTCTTAAGTGTATTGATCAGTTCAATTTACTGACGTGTTCACTGATCTTTCAGAGCTGTAATAGATACAGAAGGTACAGTTTCCCTCTGGAGAAGCCTTGCTCATTTTTTTTTCACTCATATATCTATGAATTATATACATTCTCTGTGGGAGGCTTTTTTTTTTTTTGCTTGTTTGGTTGCTTGGTCAATATGGAAATGAAACTTCCTGGTCTGTAAATCCCCAGCTCTCATCTGCAGTCCTCTTCTTAAAAACTGATATTGCATATGTCACCTTCTGTTCCTCTGGTACCAGTCTCACACAAGCAATAAATTACACTCCACATAAACTAGACAGGCAATTTCATATCTGAGTTCCTCAAAAATCACTGGTTGAACATCACCTGCTCCTTGTGATATATAACTATTCATTCTATTGACTTCTGGCTCTTCAGCTGAGACCAGTTCTCCAACTCATAATCTGCATATAAGTTCTATTGTGGAAACCCTCCTAAGCCTTTCCACAGTGAGCACTACTGCAGATAATTAATATACCTTTCCTGTAGTAAACCTATATTCTTGAGCACTCCTGTTCTGTATCTGCTATTTGCAGACCCCGGAGTCTCTGTGGCAGCTTTTCTGTTTGTGGTGTCTTTTATTAGCTTTTAACGCAGCTGTCCTGTTGTTACTCAGCATCTTTTCCTTGCCCTCCTTGTGATTCTGAATTTAATTTCTCTGATTTCTTTTTGAACAGCATTATCTTATTAGTAATTATTTCCTGATTGTTTTTTTTTTCATTTTTCAGATTTTGTCTTTACATTCCCACAAGAATATTTCACTCATAGACTGTGGTCATTATCACATTGTCATGTTTCAAGAGTAGCATTTTTATTTCTGGTCTTGTGTGCTGTTCATGACTGTGACGTTTGACTGCCCAAGAAATAATAACTTCTTTTAACAACGAGCTTAAATTAGAGCCCAGCATGACATTTACACACTTTGTGGAGAGGATCAGTAACCAAATCACTCCATGACTTTGCATCTAGAAGATGAGCAGTATAGCTTTGAGGCTTGCTTTTTATGCAGACAAGTTTTCCCCAAGCCTGTAGGGGAGTCTTCAGTATTTTCTGTGCTCACCTGAGTACAGCCTCAATAGAGAAAGACTGTAAAGGGTATAACTGCTACACAACATGTTCCTGCTTTCTGTTCTCATGGGAATTTTATTTAGCCTCATCATGATATAAAGTTGACTATATCTTATTGAATAGTTTCAGTTTAATCTTTACGTTGGTCCACAGCTGAAAGTGCAGCCAGGTTTAGTGGGGAAATATTGGCGGTAGGTGGATGGTTGGACTGGATGATCTTGGAGGTCTTTTCCAACCTTGGTGATTCTATGATTTGGTGATTTGGCTAACAATGGCTGCCAAAGCCAAATTGTTATCACTCATCACCTTCATCCACCATTGAAGCAAAGAGCTGGCAGAGTATCAGTGCAATACAGAAAGCACATCAACACAAACTGACTGTCACCATCAATTCCACCTAAGTTTATACTTCCTTACACTCCCTCACCAAAAAACCAAGCGGGAGCAGAGATTAGCATTAGCTGATAAGCACAATGGAGCCTGCCTGAAAATACTGCCATCTCTCTTTAGAAGCTGACAGCTGAACTGTTAAGCTAAGAGGTCAGAGTTGATTGGCTCAAGCAGCAGCTGTATACAGCCCTGGGAAGGATGCCAAAGGCTTTTCCAGCTCTGCCTTGTGAGAGGCAAGCCCTGCGCACAAGGGGGAGGCCAGCTCAGCTGTGTAGGTGAAGAATGATTTAGGAGCCCTAGCGATGGAATCCCAAAGTGTGATCAACTGTCAGTCTTCTTGATCCTTCCTAGCTTGCTGCACCAGTAAAATATAGATAATTACTGTGCAAAGTTCTTCTTGAATTGCAAAGGCACCTATTGCCTTTGGGACACTGCCAAATGCAGTTGTATAAATAGAACAGTGCTGGACTTGCTATGTAGCAAGGAAGTTATTTATGCATTATATTTTCTTGGTTTGGTCCAGAGAAAATTTCTATGTGTACAAAGGAACGTCATCTTGGCATAGCTTCTTTTTGCCTTTCTTTCTCCATCCCTTGTTTTCTGTCACATACTAAGCACACCAACACACACATACTGTGAAAATTTTAGTTTTGAGTGAATGTACAGACTAAAAATATTAGTAAGAAAATAATTGTTTGCAGTCAGCCCACTTAGAAATGCAGTGCCTGTGGTTCCTCAGTGTCCATCTTTTTTTTTTCATCCTCTCCTCTCTCTCATTGCAGGGCAGAGGTGTTGGGTGCTTTGTGAGAGTTGCTGGTTATCTCTTCCAGGATAGATATTCCCTGATTTGGAGTCTGGGTAACAAAGGGGAAAGTGGGCATGAGCTACACAGTCTACAGCAGCCATGGCATAGTTTAGAAGCAAAATGAACAACACTGCTTTTCAAGTATGGTATTGCTTGAAACTAGCAGTCTTTACAACTAGAATCATATCATAGAATCATGGAATGTCCTGGGTTGAAAAGGACCACAAAGATCATCTAGTTTCAACCCCCTGCCATGGGTAGGGTCACCAGAGCAGACTGCCCAGAGCCACATCTAGCCTTGCCTTGAATGCCTCCAGGGATGGGGCATCCACAACCTCTCTGGGCATCCTGTTCCAGTGCATCAGCACCCTCTGAGCGAATGGGATGAATCTTACTCTTTGAGGATGGGGAAAGTCTTAAAGTCTGGGTAATGAAATTCCTCTTTACAGCCTCTACAGTACAGGTAGCAGTGTGTGATGTACTCCAGAGTCAAAGAGCTATGTCAGAATCACAAAAAGGAATGCATGTGGTTTCACTGACAGAGAACAGCCAAACTTGTGATTTTTTTCTGGAATTTTAATTTTCCTTAATAAAAACACCATTCTTGAAAAGAAAAGAGGAAGAAAAAAAAAAGAGAGAGAGCAGCACAGAAAACTGTTTTGACTGAATTAATTTTTGACAGAAGCATTTTCATAAATCCTATTGAACAAAAGATTTTAAACCTTGGTGCCTAATGTTTGGTTCTTGGGTTGCTTCCCAGGCTCCCAAACCAGCAGTCTGATTTTTCCCAGGATCACACTGCACATCCTGTGACTCTGATTGCTGCAGAGTGAAGTGCTATGTCCTTAGCAATTCTGTATTACCAGGCCCGTAGCTGAATTTCTGCAGTCCGAACATCTAAAATGTGATGGTTGAGATCTAGTCCAAAGCCCAGTAAAATGAATGGAAAGGCCACTACTGAACTTCTGGTTCTTGATGAGGTTAATTAATTTGTAAATAGATACCAGAATTAAAAGGTGCCTTGTTTGCTCCAAAAGAAACACCAACTGTTTACTTCAATGGAAGCTACAACAGATACAAAGAGCACAATAGCACTGCTTGATGATGTCAGTGGGTGCCAATTTTTCTGCATGGAGGAATTCAAGGACACTTCTTGCTTCATACTTCCATGACAGACTGCCCCTCTGCTATTGCATCTGAACATAAGAGAATATCTTCTTAACAGTGGGGTGGACAAGCACTGGAATAGGTGTTGCTCACAGTGCAGCCTGTAAGAACAATTTAAACATATGTTTCACCTAGAAGAATTATACCAATAAACTAAGGGCAAACCACCATTAGCACAGAATTACTCTGATGTTCTCAATCTCCCTTATACTTCAAAGGACTTGGGAGAAAAACCGGTAAACACAGAGAGCCACCACTCCTCCAGGGCATCTTTGGCAAGCAGAAAGATACCAGAGAGGGTTTGAGACTCCAAATATCTACATCGGGGTCCACAAACAGGGGAATTTGCCTGTATGTGTACTTCTATGATGAGATGAAATGGCCTCGAATTGTGCCAGGGGAAGGGCAGGTTGGATATGAGGAAAAACTTCTCCAAAAGAGCACTGGGGCACTGGCACAGGCTGCCTACAGAGGTGGTGGAGTCACCATCCCTGGGGAGGGGAGTTCAAGAACCATGCAGATGTGGTCCTCAGGGACATGGTTTAGTGGACATGGTGGTGGGAGGTGGGCTGTTAGACTGCATGATCCTAGCGGTCTTTTCCGACCTTAATGATTCTATGACTGTGATTTGGATGATGTTCTTTGTCTCTCATGTGACTATGGACCAGCGCAGCTGTGTCACATCAGGTCGTCTAGTTTTGTTGGCTGAACTGACTTTTTCTGTCAGTTTTAGGACAATGATGTAACTTAATGTAGGAAAATAACTCAATTTTATTCAAAATCTGCTAAAAATTAACAACTCCTGGAAAGAAAATGACTTGCACAGCGTTCTCATTCTAACAGTGAGTTCAAGGTGTTTACCCTTACTCATGCTGAAGACAGATGCCTCCAGAAAAGGCTGATGGCTGAAAGTTATAGGTGCCCCATACTCTGACTTTCTTCCTATCTGAAAACTACCAGAGCCAACTTGAGCCGTGGCAGTCCCCACCACTGCTGTCTCAGCCAGGAAACCCGCACCTCCATTTTTTCATTGCTAGCTTGTGATGAGACCAAATGTGTGCTGATTTGCTCACAACATCACTCTCTTTGGGAAATGCTCTCATGTTCTGGCACTGGCTTAAAAGCCTCAGCCCTCCCACGTGGCAGCAAGCTCCCTGGTGAAAGCTGTGATGCGTGGGAGAACCCAAAGATCTATTTTTAATCCACAGGAAAGGTCTGACAATGCTGGCTGGAGACTCAGTGTTCAGCAGGGTCTAGGAGTCACAGCTTATGAAAGATGAGAGTCTTTCATGCTGAATTACCAAGTATTCACCATATTTAAAAATAGATCTTTCCATGTCCTTTGCCTGCCACTCCTGCATGCCACAGCCTATGAACACAAACAGACGGTGTAAATTAGTTAAATTACAGCAGCATGGTGCAAGGTGGGTTGCAGAGACAGACTGCAAAATCATTTCTATATTTCAGTTTTCTTACCGTTTCCTAGGAGGAGGTTGCCTCACCCTTAGCCATAACCAGGAACAAACAACAATTGATTTTTCTCATTGCACCAGCAGCAAATTTTCTTGGAGGTGTGGGTAGACATCAGGTTAGACCAAAAACAAAAACGAAAAAACAACAGGACAATGGGGCAGTTCCCAGTTGTTGCTAAGCACCAGACACATTTAATAAACAGTGCTACCACACACCACTTTTTCTCTTTCCTTAAGGCTACTGCAGCAGTTACAGTTCCACCTAAAAACCCCAGGGAGCTGGCTTCAGTAGCTCTAAACACAGCTTAATAGTTTTTTCCCAGCTCACAAAGGCTTCTGCAGAGCTAAGAGATATGTGCCAACAGCATGGCACCTCTACAGCTGCCTTTTTTTGGAAATCTGTGCTTTTTAGAACAGAATAGAGTAGAGTAGAGTAGAGTAGAGTAGAGTAGAGTAGAGTAGAGTAGAGTAGAGTAGAGTAGAGTAGAGTAACATTGAGTAGAGTAGTCCAGATGGAAGAGACCTACAAAGTTCATAGAATCATAGAATGGCCTGAGTTGGAAAAGACCTTAAATAGAGTCTAGTTTCACTCCCTTGCAGCACAGCATCAGGTCCTCTGCACAGGCACAGCCCCAGCAAACACAGCTCAGTCCTAAATGGGAGTCTGGGAATCCTCATCCAAAATCCAGCTTCAGAAAATGCAATTATCTATGACATAGAGGTTCTCTTGGAAGTTCACCTCCACATCACAGGTAGCAGAAGTCACACAGGACATAAAAATTGCTGGAATCAGCTCATCCTGTATAGCTGAGCATCAGCTAACCTGCAGGATCACAATCGTCACTATACAGC
Source organism: Callipepla californica brunnescens (assembly GCA_023055505.1). Classification (NCBI taxonomy): domain Eukaryota; kingdom Metazoa; phylum Chordata; class Aves; order Galliformes; family Odontophoridae; genus Callipepla; species Callipepla californica. The sequence continues at coordinate 109,384,094 of JALIRH010000001.1, read as the reverse complement.
AATTTCTGATAAAAAGTGCAAATAAAAATCCAGGTGTGAGAGGCAACTAACCCACCAGAGCTGTGTGATGCACCACGCTGCAGTGTGGTGGGTCTTCCAGGGAACAGCAGTCAGACAAGCTACAAAAAACAGTTTTACATGTTCTTTATTGAGGTGAAACAAGATCAAGCGAAAGCAAGGGTTTCACATTTCTTTCTGCTAAGCAAGTCTGTACCCTTTATGCTGGCTAAAGGACAGCCCCACTGCATGCTGCAGGGGTTATTCCCTACCCTGACACCAAAGAAGAGGGCGCATGGGCAGAGGGGCACAGCACTTATAGCCACAGAGGACATTTCCTAAGGCTCTTACATTTTACAGCTGGATCAGTGCAGAATAAAATAATTACACCATCACAGACCCATTACAAACACGAACACAGGCAACAGAGACTAGAGAGTAAAAAAAATTACGGCATCCCGAATAGACCAAAAGCTCATAACAGAGATGTGCAGTGGTGTTGTTGGTGTCTGCCCAGAGAGACCCAGACCAGCTCCAAGAGTTTGTGACCGTCCTTTACTCCTGATAGGACTTCACCAGGAGCCACATTAGCAGCACCGTGATGAGGACAATCATGAAGTTGAGGAAAAGTTCCTGTGTGGATCGCTCCATTCTGGGGGAGTTCTGGGGCGGGCAGAGGTCAGAGAGCAGAGCAAGTGGAAGCCGGCAGGGGCTTAGCAGCGAGCGTCCTTGAGCTCAGACTTCAGGTCACAGGCTCTTGTAAGGAAAAAGGAAAATACATGAAGAACTGGAAGGCAAGTCCAGAAGAGCTGTCTATATCAACATGAATAAATGTTGGGTTTTGTGCCTAGAAGTTAGTTAGCACCAAGGTGCTACAAAGCACCGGCCATCTCGAGCAGCTTATCGCCTTCTGAGATTGCCAGCATTTGACAAGAAACCATCTCGGTGTCACCCTGAAGCATTTCTCCCGAGGGGGAGCAGTCCCTGGAATTTTGCTCTGCTTTGTGCAAGCATTTCAGATAATTAACACCCAAACCCATGCGTTACTTCAAGTTGATGTACACTATAAATATATTTCTGTTCAGCATTCTCTAAACTCCTACGTTTGTTTGCCTATTTCATATTTTAAAGAAAAGCTAATAAATCTCTAGAATTTGTTAAAGCTAATAAAGCTAATAAATCTCTCAGGTTTTTATCCGGGACACTTATTCAACGTTCCTAAAATAATCTTTGCTGTAAATGAAATTCATGCAGAAATACTACAGTTGGGAAAAAAAAAATTGAATTTCAACTTCTCCTGTAAAAATTAGAAGAGAAAGCGGTGAATTATTGATGGTACCACTACAAGTGCAAGGAGGACTTAAGATTAGACGTTTTCATTTCTGAAGAACTTCATAAATATTGCGAGTTAATCCTGAGGATGAAATAGGATTTTCACAAGCAACTTCTGACTTCCCTGCACTTTCAAACCTCTCCAGGTCTGTAGCAATCCCATTCAGGTTATATTCAAAAGCTCTTCTGTTGGTTATTGGTTGTGTTTTTACTTTATCACAGCAAGTTTTGAATTTTTTGTGTTCTTAAGTTCATACAGAGAAATGAAGATGCTTTATCAGGAATGTCTTGCACCAATCCTATCTGCATGCCATGTAAATAAAATAAAACCTTTATACAAATGAGGCATAAGCTCTAGTCAAACAAAGAATTTCAGCATGCAAAAATCTTTGAAGAGAAGAGAAGCTAGATTGGGCTGTCATACCTATGGTGCAAACAGGAGAAGCCTTGGGACCATACCAGAATGAAGGCAGAGGGTTTAAATAGAAACTGCTTGAGTTTGCAGATTAAATATTAAAAGTCTACTGCATGCAGTTAACAAATTCCTCCATTCCCAAGCAGATCTGCCAGCCTCACATACCCCTGAGCAAGAGAAAACCTGACCTAATAAGTAAGCCAAGTTTGTTTGTTTTTTTTTTACCTTATGAAGGTAAATGGATCCCAGCAGTTCTCCCTTTGGGGCTCTGTGGCACTGCAGATACAATTTCCCTCTCGGCTTCTGCCTATCTCCCACTCAGTCTGGTGCCCTGTCCCGTTGTGGGAACTGAAGTAGTCTGAGGGAGGAGAGCAACAAGTGCATTGGCAGCTCAGGTGCTGACATCACCCCCAAAATATTTTAAAAGGGCTAAGCCGGGCTGCAGGGCTTGGTTAAGGCTGCTTAAACTGTGGGGTCTGCGAGCTGGTTTACTCACTTCGACTCTCCTTACATCATGCTGTGCTGTGAGCAGAGCTGCAGGCTGCCCTTGGGGGGCAATGGGATTTTAAAGGGCGTTTCTCATGGCCCCTGGGGGTCTTCTCACCCAGCATGGAGGAAAGGCAAGGAAGAGCCAAGTGCAGAAGCTCATGCGCTGATTTCAGCAGCTCTGAAGATCACTTCAAACTGCTGCACAGTTAAATTCTTCAGTACAGCACGGCTGTTGGTCTGCTGCTTACAAATCTACGTCATCCTTACAGTCTCATATTCATATGTGAAAGTGAAGAGGAGCAAAATATTTTTTTGTGTTTAAACACAGCCTAACAAATTCAAGGAGCATTTTCTGGGTAGAAAACTCTGAGGCAAGGAGGTTAGAAAAGAGCCGCCCTTTGCACTGAAGAGTCCCTGACCACCTGCGTGCTCTTCCCTCTGCAATTTTCCACATTGCTATCAATGCTCCAATGCCAGCACATGCACAGAAGTGTTTCTGCAGTCCTGAGGTGTTTTCTCCCAGAAAGCGCTCTGCCCTGCAGCCTAAGTTGCTTAACCCTAACCTTAATTTTGACCACGGCACAGATAGAAACTGTTATAGACATGAACGAAAGGAAATGGCAGGAAATGGCCATTTGTTTCCTTTAAAACAATACATCTCAGCAGGGCAAGCTAGCTGAGATGGGAGCTGACTTTGTGCTGCAAAAGATCCCCCATTTGGCTGGGCACTTGGAGCTTTAGCTTGAGTATGTCCATAGAGGGACCAGTGTCTGATGCCGTAGAGGGTCCCATGCCAAAGTGTGCAAAGCTGGCCGCAGATCAGGCCCCCACCCTCCCTGCCAGCACGCAGGACGGAGGTTATCTGTTGATTCCCATGCCTTCAGAACATTCACACTCAGGCGTATTGGGGCAGGCTGTGACACCCCCTTCCCGTGCTTACCCATCCCCTGGCACTCTCAGACATCACTGCTGTGCAGGGTAAGGGAGCCTGGCTGGCGGGAACCCGGCCCGAGGGAAAACAAACCACAACAAATAGCTGCAGGTTACCAGGGAGGCAGAGGGGGTTGGCTGGACTTTGCTGGGTGAGCTCCATAAATAGAATCATCGGGGGCACAGAGTGGACCTTAGAAGTCTTCCCTTTTGTTGGCCTGGCTGTCTTTCTCCTGCCCTCTGAGACACACTGGCAGCAGGGTCATGAAAGCCAACATCAGTGGGTGGTGTCCTCTGCAAAACAGTACAAAGGCTCAACCAGTGCCTGACTTCTTAGGGAAAACTTGTGTGAAGCCAGTGCCTGCATTTTGCTGGTGTCCCATACTTCACAGAGGATTTGGGAAATCCAGATTGAAAATTCTCCCCCCAGCCTGAGGACAGCAAGGAGCACAGCTGCCTTGATCCTGCTCCATACCCTTCTCTTCCCCACATGGTCTGCCAGCACACCTCAGTCCCCTTGGACTTTGTCCATGTCAGCAAGAAACACTTCCCTTCTTGGAAGCAGGGAAGCAACCTATCAGCATCATGAATCAACGTCACCAGTGAACACCCTAACTCCTGCATATCCTTCCTTTTTCTCTTCAGGCACAGATCTGCTGGGCTGCAATCTTACAGCAGATCCTAAAGGAGCATATAGGATCGCAGGAATTTATCAGCAGACCAGAACAAAATTTCATCTAACCCAGCAAAATGCCTGGTAGTGAAATTTGGGGAAAGCAGATAGAAACAGAGCAAATGTAAAGTGGCTTTTGCTACAATAGCTTCACATATTTGGGATACAGCCTATTGGGACTACCAGGTTGGCACTGTAGGCAGGGTTGCGCTTATGACCCTCCCACTGCTCAGTGTCTGCACATCCTTTTGACACAAGGGTCTGTTCCTGATACTGTTGTAGCTCACCAGGGAATTGTCCCAGACCAGAGAAGCTGTTCACAGTTGAGCTTCTCTACACAAGGTTCTGCTTATTTTTAACACTACAAAAAAAGAAACAGCAAGATAGAATATTCTATATAGCAGAGAAATTAACTTTCTTCAACATGAAAACAGCTAGAATTGAGATGTTCCTAGCTAAGAAACACTTTCTGGCGGACAAAGCTAGTCCCAGTTAACTACAGAAGTGCCAGACTGTATACATATATACATGTATATGTGTTTCACAAATACTTGTAGGGAAAAAAAAGACACATCACTGAACAGAAGTTACCAGTAAGTGCACCTGAGGTTCCATGCCTGGAACCTGACAGAGGCTGAAATATCTGAACCATCCCCTAAATCATATCTCTAATGTTTATGAACGAAAACTACAAAGGCTTTAAAGACTGTGTCTCCAAAGGAGAGCTAAGTGATGTAATACCAATGAGGAAAATAGAAAGAAAGAAAATAGGAGAATGGACTCAGTGTATCTACTTTAATGTTGCCCCAGAGGTTTAAATTTTGTGCTGAATGTTTTTCTTGTTGGCACTTCTATTTTTCCTTCTTTTTCTGACAGATCTGATGTTCTCAACTTTCACATGCCCTATGCCAAAGCTGCCTTCTCATGCCTCACATACTCAAACTTAAGGCTCTAGTCTATATTTAAAGTCACTGCAACTATCTCAAGTTCTTCCTAGCCTAATAATCAAGTAGCACATAATCTTTTGCAGCCTTTCTTACATAATCAGGGTAGATACATATTTAATCTGGTAATAATGAGATCATTTTTAAACTGGCACTTAATCTCTTGTGTAATTGTATGTTCTTAGAAGACCCACTTATAACACTGATCCCTTACTTTGTGAAGCTAAGATTGCAGCAGCGTGCTCTATTTGTACACACTTGCCAAAGCAAGTCTGAAATGCTCATTCTTTGTGAGCCAGGTACCTGTCCTGTTGCTGCAGAGAGACAACTCAGTTTGCTCAGACATTTAGATTTTATTTAAAAGCTAAATGTGTTGTCAGTGCTGAGCTCCTTCCCCAGTGAGAATAGAACTTCACATCTTCCAAAGCCAACTGCAGGCCACAATCCTGCCCAGAGATCCCAACTACACTTGCACCTATCTCATTATCTCCATCAAGCCAGAGGTTTTGAACTTTACTTCAGATGTAGCTGGTTCCATTTCTCCAAAGCACAGCAAACTGGGCTGCCATTTACTGTAGTGACAGGTGCACGTGGGAAGTGAAGAACTGGATCCAGTTCTCTTCATCCTCAGGGCACATGTGCAAAGCACACTATCTACAAGGCAAAGCCCCTGTGGATAGCATCTCAAGAATGAGATGGCAGCACTGTGAGGGTCTTCACGATTTATATTTTGGACATGTAGAGCAAAATTGCCCTGTATCGCTAATGTTTGTTGCTCACCACTCTTCTCCCTACTAAAACATTCATAAAACTTCCAAATTTCATCACTGTGCTTTCACATTCATTCATTCATATTCAGCTTCACTTCACGCTGACTTGCTAGCAAGGCTGTTCCTCAGCAGGAACACAACAGGAAAGTATCACTATTTTTTGTGTCTGCAAGTGGGATTCATCTCTTCTAAGATGAAATATCACGCTACAGTCAGAGGGGAGAAACAGTTCTCTAGAGGGCAATTTATTTCGCATAAAATAGGTATTTACAGCGCTCTGGAAAGTTTTTAGCTGTTGTGTTTCTACATTTATGTGAGGGGAATATGAGCAGAAAATCCAAGATAATAAGAAAAAAAATGCTTTCAAGAAGATTGCTATAGTCAAAGTGTGGGCCACAAGTCCCATAAACATTTATAATTGTTGCCAGATCCTTGTTCTCTGTCAGATTTAATTTATTTTTAGACTTGTTATTACATTTTATTAGGCTTATCATTTTCATTTTTAGCTTTGTTATTTCTAGGTTTCTTTTCACATTAAGTCCTGAGACAGAAAACACTCTTCAGTTATTTTTATCCAGCGTTTCCAGCCATATAAATGCCGCAGTACTGTCACTCAGAATACAACCCCCCAGAGCAGCACAGGTAGCCCGGGTCAGTGCTTCTTTCCCAGAGAAGACTGCATGCAGCCCTAAATGCAGTGGGCAAAGAGGACATCCTCAAATTCCTTCTAAGACACCAGAAACATCAGGGAAGGCAAGAAGGAGGAAAGAGAGGCAGACCTCAGTTTCTGTCTTTTGTAACTGTGGCTGTCTTTTAACTGCTTCAAATGTCAGGTCACAAATGAAGGAAACATGAGTTCACCCACAATAGCAGTACCCAGTCCTCTCAAGGGCACTCTGGACAGAGAACAGCATTTAAGAGGTTGAATATCAGAGGTTAAATAATGCAGAAAACTTAGCCAAAATGTTTGTATTTTATATCTCACTTGTTCCGAACAGATGTGTGTTCTGAGACACTGCATTTATCTTTCACTGAGCTTTAAAGATAAGCATTAAAAGGCAACTTGCCCTGTGATGCTTACCACCAGCCCTTGCACTAATGAATTCTCCTAGATAACTGAAAGCTGTCAGGGGATTAGGGGCTGTTCTCTGAGAGATGCTCTCACAGCAGTCCCCTGTCCAGCCAGGACTGGCTGAAGCTAAGGGGAGGCTTTGAGGCTTAACCTTCTGTAAAGCTTATGTCAGCAGCCAGGGTCAAGGTCTCAGCAATATAGATTACCGTGGCCACGCTCTTCCTAGTGTTAAAGCTTAAAACATGCAGCTAGGCAGTGCTGCAGCTGAGGAAGGCAGGTGCAGGATGAACCCTGGGGCTGCCGGCCTCTGCGCCAGCAACATCTTCACAGCAGAACTGCTCTGGCCTTTACTACATCAACAAAATTTCTTACTGCAACAGATGCTGCCTCCAGAATGTATGTTTGAACCAGCAGACTTCCACCCACAAACACAAGGTTTTTGGGGAGCGAAGAAAAAATCAGCTCTGTGTTTGTTCAGACAAAACTGATCCATAATGTAGCAGAGGAATATGTGAGAGGGATTGATTGTAGAAGCTGTAGTCAAAGGAGAATGCATAGAAATACGATCAGTCTTCTTTTCTGAACTGATATCTGCTTACAGATGGTGGAGCAAGGTCAGAGCACAGGCAGTGGAGAGCAGCTTTCTGTATGCAGGCTTTGAGGTTCAGATGAGTTTCCTGTACCCAGCAGAGAGGAAAATGAAAATAAGTTTTGGCAGAAAAGTGGTTAGGCTGACAAATTCAGCATGTTTTCCTTGTTGCACTGATTATAGTGTGCAGGTTGGAGGTCTACAGTGCGGGAAGGGGGAAGAATGACACTGAGGACACCCAGATATCAGCCCTTTCTGACCTGCTCCCCCTACACAGCTTGGGGCTTCACTATCAGCCTTGGGAGCTGGTAGTCAAAATCTTTTAGAACTGATATTCACTGAGATCACTTGGAGGTTGAGGGACATCTGTTCTTGTCAATGGGTTCTCCACTTTACACCATGGTGCTTCCTCAATACAAGTATGAGTGTCTGCTGTGCTTGATATCCCAATAAAGAATTTCTCTACAACTTGTGCTTGTTTATGGAATAACATTAAAGAAAGACTTCAGCTAAAACTGCACAGTGCTCTTACATCAAGACTGATTGATACCTTTGTTGCTATCAATGTGGTGAAAGCTTCCAGCACCGGGCCCAGCCATCCAGACACTTCTAGAGAAGCTGGGGATGCCCCATCCCAGGAGGTGCTCCAGACCAGGTTGGACGGGGTCTGATCCAGTGGGTGTCAACCCACTCATGGCAGGGGTTTGGAACTAGATGACCTTCAAGGTCCCCTCCAACCTAAGCCATTCTAGGACACTGTCATAGTAAAGCCTTTGACACTGTCCCCCACAACGTCCTCATGGAAAATCTGCTGCCCATGGTTTGGACAGGTGTCCGAACAGCTGGGCCCAAAGAGTTGTAGTCAATAGAGTTAAATCCAACTGGTGGCCAGTCAGGTGTGGTGTCCCCCAGGGCTCGGTACTGGGGCCACTCCTATTTAATATCTTCATCAATGATCTTGATGAGGTGATCAAGTGCACCCTTAGAAAGTTTGCAGATGACACCAAATTGGGAGGGAGTGTTGATCTGCTAGAGGGAAGAAGTAAAGAAAAAGCTCTGAAATCCTGGCGAAGTTCTAGCCAAACTGGGACCTCCAGATCTTTGGGCAGCCACGTAAAGTTCAAGTTCAGTGTGATACTCTACCTGTTAACATGAGCTTTCATTTCCTCCCACTTTCACCACTTCACAGACATCAACAGCGAATTCTTGAATATAACAATGCGGTTTGGCTAAAAAGAAAGAAAGGGAAAGGGAAAGGAGAAGGGAAAAAAGGGGGGATGGAAAAAAAGGAAACAGCACCGTGGTGGGACATCATTCCTATAGCTAGAAGACTTTCAGGAAATATCTAGCCAGTAGGCAAGTTTATATCACCTGCCATGAGGAGATAGAGAGTTCAAACCCAAGAATGTGGAAAAGAAACCATGATTTCCCCTAGGAACACTCAGAGCAGCGTATGAACAGAGCAAGCAAGCTGAGACCCAGTGCCTGGGTCCCATTAAGGGGAAAAATAGATAGAAATAGAATAGAATAGAAATAGATAGAAAGCACCTGTCCTGCTTCTGGAATTATAAATCTCAGAGGTTGAAACAGCAAAGGGGCACAGGATTCCGTAGATGGGATGTGCAGGAATGAGCCCCAGGTCCAGACTTTGAATGGTAAAGAGGCAATTGAAATAAGCTGAACAAAAACTATTGTTGAATTTAAACAAAAAAAGGAAATCTATATCCATAAACACTTCAAATTGTGAGCCCAGGTGTAAGAGTGCTTCAGCAGTCATTGATTAGGCAGTTTCTCACAGTAGTCTGAGCTTCAGGATGCTGTAGACAACAACTCCCAGTTCCTCAGGAGACACCTGGGACAAGTCAAGCCAAAAGAGCAGCCAGCCCTATAAGTGTGCTCTTCTAGTGTAAAGTGTAGAAAAAGTGATGATGAATAGTAGCTAAAATATGCCCCCGTTGGCCCACCACACACAGAAAAATCCTCTGCAGGGAGATGCTGATATTCACATTTTTATTTAATTTATCAACCCAAATACAAGGCCAGTATAAATTAGCCTCACTCCAGTGAGAAAAGCCATGACGCTCATTCTGTTCTGTGAGCCAGAACCAAGTCCGTACAATCAGTATTGTTTTCATGGTTCTGAGGCAGTTGGAGGGATTCTGGAATGATTAATGTAGCATTCATGGTATTTATTTTTTGAATTGCCAACATCCAGCATTCCAGCAATAGGCTGAGTTGGGTTCACATGACAGTATTAAGTAACCATAGCAACCCAAGTAAGTGGTTGATTCCTGAGAAAAGTATGAAGTACAATAGCAAGCACGACCTTAATTAAAGTAGTGAAGTCTTAATCAGTTTTCCTTCCTGCCCAGGTGTGTTTGGTGTTGATGAGCCCACGGAGTATCTCACCCTTCTCTCTTTCCTTGGACTCAAGAGGAATCTAGATATAGATTTTAACCAGGGCAGAGCTGAGCCCTGAGCACGTGGTGGCCTTGTCTATGTTCTCTGGGACACACAAAGCTGATAGGGGCTAGAGTGACACAGCAGGGAAAGAGCAGGAGCAGATCCCCACTCAGCACTGACATCTTTGAAGCATTTATACACAGACAAAGAGAGTCAAGAGGTCTCTAGTGACTTTCTAATCAGATCAATCACTTACCCTGAACAAGTGGAATCAAATCTGAAACAAAACTTGGCATAAAACTATGCAGATCTGATTTTTGTTCATACCTGGTGAAAATAAATTGTTATTCCTTCTTGGTGCACAGTGCTAGAAGAAAGGGAAAGTCAGACACAGACAACCAGCAACCTCCTCCCACCTAGGACCCAGGTCTGCTCCCAGCTATCACTAATGCAGCTGAGTTTGAGGCAATGTCAGGATCTGACCCAGAAACAAAGTTCTAAACAGATGAATGGTGAAGCACCCCAAATCAGCAAGCTCCCCTGTTTGGGCTCCCCCAAAGCTTCTTTCCTCTTGCTTGGCCAAAACCCACACCTGATATAATTACCCTGATATAATTAGGGATTACCTTCTCCATCCACTTTGCTAGATTGTTTGTTTGGACTCATTGCAAGACAAGTGTTAGAAGTAAACAGTAATTTTTAACAGGACTACTGGCCAGTAACGCACAGGGAGCAGTCTTAACACTCACAAGCTACAACACTAAGGCTGACATTCCTCTTTCGTTTGTGACAGATATTCCTTGCTCTCTTCCTGTCTCCTCACACGTCACCAATGAACAGTTAAATCCATTTTTTGTTTCCACAAAATCAATTAACACATCTCAGCACGAGCAGATGGAGGCTGTGTTACCTGAGGACATACAACTGCAGGCAGAGAGAAGCAAGTAAGCAGCGCACAGACACCTACTCTTGTGCCTATGGACTGCAGCATGGTACAGCTAGGGGAGAAACGAGGACATGCACTGCCTGTTTAGCTAGCATACCTTCCTTGATAGGTTCACACTCTCTATTGACACATTACTATTTGCTCCTCTCTCTGAAAGAGGAAAACACTTAGCTTACACAGGGGCTCAGCTCGGCAACCACTAACATGCTACCTGTGTGCTATCAAAGAAGCTATCAGCCCCTCTTTCCACGAATCAGGCTGTAGGCACTGTTCCCTAAGGGGAAGCCCTGGGTTTCCAGGCTCACAAATTCAGTGCACTGCCAGCATGCAGAGGGGCTGTGTGATGTTCCCAGAGCATGTCTCCTGCTTGTCTCTCCATGCCCTATGCACCTCTGCAGGCTGTCCAGCACTAGCAGGATTGGTGCTTGGCAGGGGACTGAGAGTGGCCCACTCCCATCAGACACTGGTATAAGCAGGTCGCCCACGCTGCTTCCCATTGGCAGAAGAGACCCCATAGGCAAAAATGGCCACACGTGTCATTGTCCTTTCACTCCGCCAGAAAGATGGTGAGCTGTTACATCCCATAAGTGTTCCACTTTGTGCATGTTTCTCACTAGGTATGTAAGGAGAATGGTGGCTTGGTCACGATGCCTGTGCAAACAGATGGGTGGTAATTTCTAACTGGGAGAGGTGGAACTCCATGATGAACCTGGAGAAGTGAGAGCTACTGAGGACGTGCAGACAGTAGCAGCCAGCCTTCAGAGCTGGTCATTATCTGCTTCCATTACTTTACTGTAGAGCAGCCTGAGGTTTGTGTACATGTAAATGGTGAAACCTAAATTGTGCCCTGACCAGCAGGAATGCAGCTCACCTGTATTGCCTGAGAGGGGTGAATACACAGCTGGTTATGAGATGCTCTGCTTGAAAGTGCTGCGCTGAATGCACTTCTGGCATCTACCCCTCTCTGAAGCCTCTTCCAGTTTTCCCTCACTAGAAGAGGTGTTCTTGGCCATCCTCCTTATCTATGTGACTCACAGCAGACAGCTTCCAGGAAGGAGATCTGGCAGGAGGTAGAGCCATTTGTATCCAGACACCAATATTTTTGGACAGGAGTGAACACATAGGCAGTTCTCACTCAGTTTGCAGTAGTGCCTGCAATGGGATTTATCACTGTGCCTGGCTGGGGCTGGTGCTTCTCACTGTACTGCCACAGACAGGCACCACAGAGACAGCTTGGAGTTGCCAGGGAAGTGCAGGCAACTTGGGGCATCTCCAGAATACTGCAAGTAAAAACATGACTGTACAAATATTCACCATTTGTCAGGTAATCTCAAAATCCCTGGTCCCACCTACAAATCTCACCTTGGATTGGGATTGCAATCTAAGTGCTGTCTTTGTTGCCCAAGACATGCACCTTGCAGGAGGTGAGGGGCTTTCTGACTTTCTCTGAGTGCATTATGTGGACAAAGAGTGCAGCTGTGTGCCTGCAGCATCACTGGCACCTGCCCTGAGAGCATCCCTGTGGCACCTGCCATCTGCTGATTCCTGTTCCCATGGGGAATTTAATTTGTCCTTATGACATCAAAAAACCCCTTGGTGTTCATAAATTCTGCCAGATTCACTGCTGTACAATTTTTATACACTTTTTATTGTGTTTTATCCAGAAATTTCAGATTCCCGTCTCAGGTTACTGGATTGCACGTGATATAGCAAGCGAAGGAGTAGATGTGTTGCTTTACATGATCTCAGACCCACCAGGCTTCTCATAAAGGTGGTGCAGTAGACAAGCTCTGTATCATGAGGTAACCATTTTGGACTGATGTGACAGCCCAGCTGTTAGCAATTTCTTTGGCAGGAGGTCTTCACCACATAGCATTGGTTGGCAACATCAGCTCATTTTTAGCATTATTTTTAGGACAAAGCATGTCTTGCCACACCTGACCTTTAACTACCCTTTGGCTAGGTGCAAATCTTCATTTGCAGGCTTGCTCAAATTTTAGCTAAGCTTCAGTTAAAAAAGAAAACAGGACAGGACTCACCAACGCATCAGTTTGTCAGACCTGTGTCTCTGCTGCTCCTCCTTTTCTTGATGAAGCCTCAGACAAGCAGAAAGAGGTGGGGGCTCAGCTCTGCCTTCTGATTGTCTCTCTGTACTCAGCACTCATGAGGCCACACCTTGAGTAATGTGTTCAGTTTGGGGGCCCTCACTTCAAGAAAGACACTGAGGCCCTGGAGTGTGTCCAGAGAATAGCAATGGAGCTGTGAAGGGTCTAGGGCACAAGTCTTATGGGGAGTGACTGAGGGAGTCGCTCCCGTAAACCCTGATGATAATTTGATAATTAACTAATTAATTAATTAAAAACTGGGGGTTGAACTAGATGATCTGCAGAGGTCCCTTCCAATCCCTACAATTCTGTAATTCTGTGATTATTCAGTCTGGAGAAGAGGCTCAGGGGAGATCTTGTTGCCCTCTACAATGACTTGAAAGGAGGTTGTGCCAAGGTGGGTGTCAGCCACTTCTCACAGGTAGCAGCAATAGGATGAGAAGTAATGGACTTAAGTTGCACTGGGAGAGATTCAGGTTGGATATTAGGAAAAAATAGAGAGATTAGAAAAAAAAAGAGGCATTAGAGTAGGCTGCCCAGGAAGGTAGCGGAGATACCATCCCTGGAGGCATTCAAGAAATGTGGAGATGTGGCACTGTGCATGGCAAAGATGGATTGACGGTCAGACATCTTAGAAGTCTTTTCAACCTTAATGATTTTATGACTTTGAGATTGTTCCCCTGTTATGAAGATGACTCTGCCTCTGTGCTCCACATAAGTCCCTAAGGCCCATCTGCACCGTGAACCAGGGCACAACATTTGGGCAAGATCCATGGCACGATGCATCCTGTCTTCTCCCACAGTAGACCGGTTCAGACCATTATTCTACTGCTGCTTTGTGACTGAGATAAAAAGCAAAGTGTAAAATAGTGCTTGGAGGAGCAGCAGCACATCTTCTCATCACTAACACAGGAGATGGGCAGAGTGGAGGCGTCCTTTAGCACTGCAGGGAACGAGCCTCATGATGATGAGGATCTGTGCTATTAATGGTGCCGTGAGGGAACAGCTGCTCCATTTACAACCCATGAAATATTTGCAAAATAAACTTCTGGAAAGTGATAAGAACATTTAATAGTATGTCACCTCCTGGGATTAATGGGGCACTAGAAGAACTGTAGGTTGTAATCCTCCTGCCGAGTGGATCTGAAGGAAAGCTCATTACTCTATTATGCTGGTTTGACTTCCACTGCTAAAGCATGTAGTCAAGGTCAAGAAATCATTTTTGTCAAGCACCATTCAGATACAAAAGTAGCAATGGGCACATACAAAGGCTGTCAAGGTTGTATGATCTTTTGTATTCCACGTCATAACATCATGTAGTACACCGGGAGTAAAAGAGTTAATGTTCCAATTCCGTGGATCATTGATAGTTCTGGGTATACCAGCCTCAGAAGAGAAGAACTACACGTCCCAGAGGACTGTTTGCTGTTCTGTTTCTGATTTCCATTCAGAGGGAAAGATAAAACTCCTCACAAGTCACTAGACATCCCCTATTTTCCCTTTTGGCTTGCCTCCAGCGTGTGCTTCCTAACTGTATCATCTTCAGCATTAGAGTAAGTCCTTTGGTTTTGGACACACTCTCTCATTTTATTTTCTTTTTAGCCTTAATTATATTGTATAATTATATTGTATTATATTGTGTTATCTTGCATTTTGCTATCGTATTTAGCAAGTTAGCATTCCTCCTCGGATCATTGCCACTGTTTTGTTTTTAGGCCCATCTCCCTACCCTTTCCCTTTTCCCTTTCCCCCTTCCCCCTTCCCCAGGGCCTGGGTTCATGGGTCCCCCGCATCATTAGTCATAGAACTGGGCTAAACCAGCCCATAAAACATTGATAGTTTTAGTGGAGAATATGGGCAGGCTGCCTTGGCAGGGTAAAGATGTAATTCTAAAACAAATCTCTTTCTGCTCTCAGAGAGCTTCGTTAAAAAGCTTATCTGTACTGCAGATGCTGTACTGAAAGCACGGCCTTGAAGTACAGACAGACTGCCAATATTCTGGGATATTTGTAAACTTTCTAGGTGCTGTTAGCTTGTTTGGTAGAGAGAAAAAAAAGTATTTGCTTTCTCTCGTGAAACTGTTCTTTCAGAGATTTCATTCTATCAATTTTTCTCTTTTAATACTTAGAACATACTGGGCCTTAATTAAGACTGCCACTCTGCTCTATGAAACTATATGTATAGATGATAAATTAAAAACTCTGATGGAAATACCTATCTGGTATCTGCATACAATGTGGTGTACAACTCCAGAAGGAGTTACTAGTTTTACAGAACCTGTGATTTCTAAACAGGCTTCCAGTCTCTCCCTTGAATCCTTTATGCATTTTTTGAATGCTCAGCCGATGACCGTGTTATTAATCTCCCTGAGTGTACTCCTCATCATTTCATTCTGTATCTGTATTTATGACTTTTTGAGGAAACCTTCCCAAAGCCAGAGAATACTGACTGACAGGGAGTATGGAGGGACTTGGGAGAGACTTTAGAGAGATGGGCATTGTTGGTGTCATGGAATTTTACTCCTGAACACCTGAAAGACCCTGAGAACCTACACAGGTATTTGAGACAGGGATGCTGCGGCTCAGATAGATCTTATCTGTGGCCTGGCCTATACTTATCAGCCCTTATTCAATACCATCCCAGAGAGGGAGAGAGTCTCTGAGCTGGATGAGAGAGTTTTCAAGATAGTACGAAATGAGGAAGAGTGTCTCCAAGCTGAAAGGGAGAATCTCTGGATTGAGAAAGAACCATATAGTCAGGAAAGAGCATATCAAAACCTGACAAGAGTGCCTCAGATCTGAGAAGGAAGGTCACCAGGCGAAAAGAGTAGGTCTCTAAACTGAGAGTAATAATTTCCTATCTTGACAAGACAGCCTCCAATCCAAACTAGATAGCCTCCAAACCAAATGAGACAGCCTCCTAACCAAAAGAGACAGCCTTCAAGTCGAGCTAGAGAGAAAAGGTATTGAAACTAAGCAACCTGATCAATCACAGGAGACACCAGCATCAATGTTAGTTCCCCCTGTGAGAAGATGGAAATTGAAACAAATATTGCCTTGTTTAGAATAGAAGAAAGAGGATGAGAAGAAAGGAGAGGAAGAAGATACTATAAGAGAAGAGAAGGAAGAAGAGGAAGGAGATCCAGGGGAGGGGGTCTCAACAGGACCACTGTCACTAATGACAAAGAGGGCAACAACAAGGACTAAAGAGAAGAAGAAGGAGGAGAGAAAGTACCACTGGGCTGGGAACCAACCCACACTATTGATACAGAACCCCAGTGGAGAAAGGTATTCATAATTCAGACACTGTCTCTGTGACCCTTGTAAGCAACACACAAAGGGGACCCTTCAAGGGGTATAGTTCCTCAGTGCTGTAATGGACACTTTTAAATTAGCGCTCACCTGCTTGGTGCATGTGCGAGTGAACAAACTGTCTCACCCAAATCTGAAGGAGATAAACTTGAGTGGATTTGCTCTTGGCACCACTAATCAGATCTGAAGACACATCCAAAGTGATGTGAGAAGGGTGAAGAAGAGATACTAAGAAATAATTGAGCTCTGTTCTTACTGCATAGGTGTTCATCATAAGACACTAACATCATGTGTATAGGTCCAGGTATAAAGCAGCTGACTTCTTGACAGTGAGGACTGCTGTGTCACTTTTTCTGCATTCTACATAAATCTCCAGTGAGGTTCTTGCCACACATGGTGCCCCAGATGCCTGCAGGACTGACATGAGTGTGGGCTGGTCTGTGGGAGACAGCACGTGAGCCATTCAGGGTGAAGGCTGCTAAGGGGAATGGGAAACCATTCAGTGCCCAAGGAGTCTACCTGAAGGTTTTGTGATGGTGTAAATGGCAAAGTCTAGCTCAGATATCCAGGCTTTGGGAATCATATGGAGTTTTCTCATCTCTAGTGCAGCTACTACATGACAACCAGAAGTCCCTTCCAACCTTATCCATTCTGTGACTCATTATGATACAATAACATCCACACCTCCACTTCCAACTTCAAACATTATTTATAAAAAGAAGCAGTGTTATCTGGATGCAATTTTGTACTGGGAGGCACACAGACACTGCACAACTAGAACCTCCTGGCCACAGAAAGATCATATTAGCAGAGAGAGGAAGCAAATGGACAACAAAGTCGATTCTTCATGAACCAAAAAGCCAATTCTCACCCAGCATTCAGCCAAATATGTTCGTCACAGACTGAACTGGCCCTGGTAGGAGGGAGCCAGTAAGAGGAGGCAGGTCCCAGGGTGTGCTTGCTTGGCTTTCACCTGGAATATTACTGGGCTTCCAGTGCACCATTTCTCATTACAAAAACTTTACCAAACTGTTGGCAAAGACTATTCTTTTTAACACTGCTTTGTTTAACTAAAAACCGGAGCTAAGAAAGCCCTGGGAAAAAACCTCCAGCACCTTGGATGAGATTTTAAGATGCCTCTTCTCCTTCTTGGTAGGGTGGAGAGGAATTATTCACAGTTTAATTCTCACTACACATCATGAGAACTATTCTCAGAGGTGATGAACATTTGTATCAGCTGTTCTGTTACGATGACACCACTTTGTTTTCCTGCAGTTTATTTATGGATAAATGTGAAAATTTCAGTAGAGAAGCAGTTACTGTTTGCTGCAAATAACAGTTGCAGTGTGCTGAGGGAGAAACAGCTGCAAAATAACATCCCTCCAGGGTCTGATTTAAATCCCAGAAAAAACAGAGAGGCTTTTCTATGCTCTTTGGTACAAGCAATTTTTATTCTGCCTATCTCTTGCACCTCTTACACTCTTGTAAAATTTGGATGTACCTGCAGGCCAAGAAAACATGCACAAAAGAAAATGAACATATGTTCAGGTCTCCTCATTTCATTTGGACAAAGATCTTTGAAATAGGATGTTGGACTTTTATTGTACAGTCTGAAAGAGCGAAATATGGAACTACTGCTACAAAAAAAAAATAATATATATATATGTATATTAAAATATCTATTTCTTTCCCTTCAAAACAATGTTATTTCTTTACTTTGCATACAGCAAGTTCCTTTACTTGAATTTCAAGTTTTCTTAGTTCCACTAAAGACCAAGGTATAATTTCTCCTTTGATAAACAGCATACTGGAAAGCTGTTCTGTTATGAACAATTCACAGACAATGAAACAGCAGCGTTGGATGTTCTTCATTCTTAGATAATTCCAGAGCAAAGAGAGGACAAAAAAAAAAAAAAAAAGAGAGAGAAAGATTTACATCAAAAGCCAGTATGATATTTTCTTTGCTCACCTGTATGCATGAGTAAGGCTTAGAGGCATACAGCCAAAGCCCATCTTCAGCCTATGGAGACCAATCTTTGTGAAATGTCTCAGTGGTCAGTGGAAGGGGGTAGACCTAACTCAGTCTCTTTGGAGCTCCAGATCTCAGCTGATGCAGAATATAGGCCACAAGGAGGTAATGGACACAGTGGTGATGCTGTGGTCACGTGGCTGCCTTGCTCCCAACCACCTATGGCTGGTAGGGTCTGACCAGAACCCCTTCGGATTGGGGTGGAATTCCTGAGTGCTCCTCTGGTGCCCATTCAGGCCCATTGCTGGGACAAGAGGCTCCCTGCCTGCCTTGCTGCAAAGACTGGGATAGCTTTGCTTTAGCACAAGTTGAAATCTCCAACCTTCATAGGCAATCTACTTTAGTGTTCGATGGAGATAAATAGAAAAAAAGCAGCAGTATGAGTGTATATGAGCCCAAGACATTAAAAATTCTGTCTGCATTAGTCCAAAGTAGACATGTCATTTTTATTGCTATTCTTTGAGACAGAGAAAGATCAGAAGGACTGGACATCACTAGGGACACAATCATAGCCCTCAGCTGCATATAACAAACATCGTATTCTAGTGCGAGCTTCCTGTCTGAGAACAGAAAGATGACAGCCATGGACAGAAGGAGGTCTCAGTATGAAGGCTGTGAGTTTGTGCAGGCCTTGCTGTGAACCCCTTGGTAATGGCTGAAATAACTTTGTTAGAAAATTGCAATCCCAAGTCAGCAAGGATGAATCTTGCTTGTCATTGTCAACAAATACTAGCATTGTGTATATACTTCATGTACTGTAAATATCTTTGGTAGTAATCTAATAAAGGTTGTTTTTTGTTTTGTTCTTTTCATTGTCATAGTTTTATGATTTTTGTTATCAGCATTCCACATCATAACATCATGTGAGGCACTGGGAGTTAAAGAGTTAATGCTCCAGTTCCACAGACTGCCAGATTTCTGGGTACCTGGCTCTCAGAAGAGAACTACATACCCCAGGGGACTTTGCGTTCCTATTTTCCATCCAGAGAGACAGATAAAACTGCACACAAGTCCCAAGGCTTCCTTTTTTGCTGGTCATCTCAGCAGTGGAGGTTTCCTAGCTGTCTCACCTTCAGCTTTAATGTAAAGCCTTCAGTTTTTGACACCCTCTCTCTCATTTTATAGCAGATGAGTTTTCCTCCTCAGATCATTGGCACTGTTTTGTTTGTAGGCCCATATCCCTACCCTCTCCCTTTTCCCCCTTCCTTTTTCCCAGGTTATGTGTCTGTGGGTCCCCCACTCCATTAGTCACGGAACTGGGACAAACTGGCCCATAAACCATTAACATTAATCTATTTCAAAATGATTTTTAAATAGAAGAAATGTACCATCCATAAATTCTCTGCCCCTGAACTACATGGCAACACTGATATCCCTATTGCATTGCTACCACAGATTTTCCATGTCTGTGGACTGGGGCCTTTTTACTAGAGCTCTAGAGTTCATCACAGGGCAGATCATCTGAATCCCTTGTTGTTTTCAGACAGGTAAGCAATAATTTACTGAGGAATGAAAGCTAATCTTTATAGATGCAAAATTCCAGGAGAGCTTGACTTAGTCCTTGCTGGAGCAGCATTTAAAGTAACCTTTACAGCACAAGGTTATATATACATTCACACCATCTCTGTATCAATATGGACTTAAAGTCTGGCAGGTTTCCCAGATCACTGTGGCTCTCAAAAGTCTCAAACAACGAAGGCACAATGTGCAGACAAAGAATGCTGTGAGCCAAGCAGATGGGGTCATGTTGTGCCACCACTTGCTTAAAAATCTCATTAAGGAAGGGCTGGGCATTGTCTGATCTCAGAAGGACATGTTTGGATAAATTATTTCTACAGAGAGGATCCTGCAGGATAATGTTTCAGCTGTCCTTACTCTTTTAGTCATGGAAAGCAAGAGAACACACTGAGCGGGAATAAAGTCCTCAGAGGACTGGTTAAATAATCCACTGTCACATATAGGTAAAGAAAGCCACGGTCTGGTAGCAGAGGCAGCATCTGAATGGACACAGATGATGAAAATGATTTAAACAACACCAAAAAATAACCCTGCGAGTGATCTAGTCCTGAAAACTCTCACTCCACGTAGAGTAAAATATGTTTGAAGACAGTTAAAAGGTGCCTCCATTATTCAGTGGGAGGAAGGTGGATCTGCAGTGCAGCCCGCTGGGCGCATGCAGCCAAGCAGACACTAATGCTTGCATTTAAATCCACAGAAAGCTTCTTTCTTTTGAGTGCCTTCTGAGAGCTGTGGACCTATTTGAACTCAGAGAAGCTGAGGAAAGAGAAGGAAAGCTCAACAGCATCCGTAGCTTTTAGATACCAACATCTTTTCTGCCTAGAGGTAAAAAATTACAATAATAAAATAAATTCACAAGTCTGTTGGGTGGCCAACCCATGCCCCCCCAGCCTGGCTGTGCACCAAGCTGCTCAGAGGCACGGAGCCACGATAGCATCCCATCGAGGGCTCAAGTGCTTGCTTCACTCTGCATGAGTCAGCTGCTGATTTCAGAAGAACTCTTCACACATAGAAAGTGGAAAGCACTTCAGGGCTTTTGATGAATCAGGCCCCAGGGAAATTGTCACAGGGATGTGTTAAATTCAAATAGTGACCTTTTTTAACAAAAAGATTAGTCTTATTTTGGCCACTTGAGGTTTTGCCACAGACCAACAGAGGAGCTCTCTGCAATACAAGAAATGGCAGGGAAATGTAAATGCAAATGCAGCTGAAGTGTAACCAGTTTCAGTATTTTAAAAGCTTTTTCCATTTAGTTAGCTAGAAGCTGCAAGTGTATGCATTGTGTCAAACAGTAACA
Organism: Callipepla californica brunnescens; assembly: GCA_023055505.1. Lineage (NCBI taxonomy): Eukaryota > Metazoa > Chordata > Aves > Galliformes > Odontophoridae > Callipepla > Callipepla californica. Next base: position 109,363,274 of record JALIRH010000001.1, on the reverse strand, counting down.
ATGAGAAGCGCACAACTCTGCTCTGTCTGCACATCTCCGCTCATCCAAAATCTGCATCATTTGTTGAAGGGAAACACAGATGGTCTGACTTGAAGTTGGTACATTTTGTTTCACAAAGGGACTGCGAACTCCTCAGATGTACCAAGATGCTTCATTTTGGAAACTAGACAGCTGGGGAAAGGATGGAGTGATGCAGTTGTCTGTGGGCGTGTGGTGCATTTCCCAGTGCACTTGCAGGGGTATGTGCTTAACAGGTAGACAAAAACAGTGGTGTTTCTGGCTCAATTGCTCTCTTTCATTGCTGACATTGCCCTTCCTTCCATCATCTTTTTGTGCCAAATCCTGTGCTGCTGGCAAGGCTGAAGAAGCAGACTCTGCTCTGGGGGTTGGAGGATGCTGCACAGTGCTAACCCTCATTCTGCAGGATGAGGTCAGGGCATTAATACTTTCTTGGCTAAGGAGCTGTAGTTCTGAGCTGGCTGAAACTCACTGCTGCCCTTAGCCTCTAGCCCTGGCAGCAGGAGGAAATGCTGCAGTAGCTAAAGGCTCTGTGAAGAAAGAGTATTTACAGTTTTCTACTTAACAAAAGGAACAGGCAGGGCTTTCATCTACAAAAGGTATGAGGTCAAATGGAAAATAATACCTGGTCATCTCCCTTCTGCACTCAGCACATCCCAACACTTCATTTGAGGTGAGATGTGTCTCCTCTCTGTGTTTCTACAAGAGGACAAGCACTGAAGTGCACTGTAATCTTTGACAAGCTGAAGAAGGTTTCACAGAATCACAGAACCACAGAATGGTGGGGATTGAAAGTGACTTCTAGAGATCATCAAGTCCAACCCCCTGCTAAAGCAGGCTCCCTACAGTAGGGAGGTCTTGCAGGTAGGCGTCCAGATGGGTCTTGAATATCTCCATAGAAGGAGACTCCACAACCACTCCGGGCAACCTGTTCCAGTGCTCTGTCAGCCCCACTGTGAAAAAGGTCTTCCACATGTTTATATAGAAATTCCAGTGCTCTAGTTGTTGGCCATTGCACCTTGTCCTGTCACTGCACACCACTGGAAAGAGTCTGGTTTCCCTATGTATCTGTGAGTCTTGATCCATGTTTAGGCTGTGGTATCATCCCAGTGAAGTGTAGAGCAGGAAATATGACCCCATCACCTAGCAGTCTGGCCACACACTCCATCAGATATTTAGCCAAGCCACGTGAAGGCCACTTCTGTCATGGATTACTGTCTTGATATTCTCCCAGTATCTCTCATCTCATAAGCCTTTAATGCATTGCTTTACAGTGCTGGGTGAAAAATGTCCCTTACAGTGGGTGCATAGATCAGTGTGCGGATCCCCAAGGGACACACATGGGACAGCTGGAGAGCTCCAAGTGAGTTTCAGTGCCAACCTGCACATCCTGCACAGAGCTGAAGTTCCTGGGTCTGAACAGGACAGAGCTCAGTGAGCGTGGGAGATGCACAGGTACTTACTGTGGCATGACTTGGATCACTTGGATGGACACCTCAGGTCTCAGTTTTGGGTTGTGGTAACTCAGTTCTCTCTCAGCCCCTCTCCAGATCCCAGTGATCACTATGACATGTAGCCTGCAGGATATTATTTTGGGATCACGGAACATTTTTCCATGGGGCTTCTATGTCATTCTTGTTTCTGGGCGCCCCATTCTGGTGGTAGGTCAGGAAAGGAATTTACTGCTATTTGGACTATTGCTTTATTTGTCTTAGCACTGGTACCTAGTGGAAACGGCCAAGAGGTCGCAAGAGGTGAATCTAATGCTCTTTCTGAGGACAAAGACCTCCAGAAAGGCACACGTTGAAAAAGCTCCCAGGAGTTCTCATTAAACCTCAGAAACAGCAAGTCCTGCAGCCAAGCTGGCCTTGCCAGAAGGAGGAGATTGAAATTGCTAACAAAAAAAATCTGATCATGGTTTCTAGTTGATTCAGCCTCTCCTCATTTTTTTTTTCCATGCGAGTCTTTGGATTCTGATGTGTTTTGTGTTGCTGTTGTATTTAATTAATGTTATATCTACTTCAGTGTCAGCTTCTTTGCTATCTCAGTTATAGAACTGCATGCTTAAACATTCAGGTTAAATCACCTCCATATCAGTGCAGCACAGTCAAGATAGGGGCCTGTGGCATGTATAGAAGTGTAGCAGTCAGGATATAATTGATATTATCGTGCCTTCATCATAATTGATGTAATAGTGTAGTTTACAACAGAATGCAAGACAAGCACTAGGCCTAGAAATATGTGGGACAAGCAGCATTAATAGCAAGACAAAAGCAAATGAGGTAAGTGGTATAGTAGCAAAGGACACTGGCAGCTCCTTTTTGGAGAGGGGCAGCAGCTTAAAAAGGCATAAACAAGGACCCCAGATTCTCCTACTCTCAGACTCTGGTGACTCTGAGTGACCAGGGACCACTTCCAAACTATTAGTTCCACAGTAGTGTGCCATCACAGCTAATTTAGGCTATGACTGTAAAGGACTAAGAGTTTTCTCCATGTAGTAATGATGGTTAATACTGTGTAAGAATTGCCCATTAGCAAGTGCATTGCTAATGAATTAATTTAGCAGGCAATTTAGCTTGAGAGTTTAAGGTTGGCCTGATTTGTCAGCTCCCATCACAGAGCTCTCTAACAGCCTAGCTAACACGAAGATGCAAAGGTAGGACCTACCTAAGCTGCTGCTGAACCTTGAGGCAGCTATAAGTACAGTTTTATCTGTACACTAAAAGCTGCAGTATAGCCAGTGGCAACCTGTGAACTTCCCAGTGTTATTATTACTGCCCCTTGTTTAGAATCTGAAAGGCTTGAAAGGTGAAACACCAATTGCTGGGGCAGGAGGTCATTTGCCTGATGGTTTCATGCCCCAGGAGTCCTATTTTCAAGCTCTTCTAACTACAGTAGATGCACATTTGCTTTTCAGTTAAAGTGGAGTTTTCTTGTTTGTTGGGATAAGTTCAGGTGATGGAGCTCCAAGGAGGAATTCAAACATGCTGTGATAATCATTGCAAATCACATGAATTGGCAAGTCTATCCCAACTAAGATCCCAATTTATTAAAGATTTAACCTGTTTTTTTGACTGACAATGGGATTCCAATCATGTTACATTTTTTAATCTTCTCTAACAAGGGCAAGGAATTAAAACAGTCCACCAGTACAGCCTCAGAATGAAGACAATCATTTATTTCAGACTCAGAGAAGCATATTTCAGCTCATGGATCAGTCTCCTCATGCTGCCTTGCCTACAAGCTTGACTGGAATTCTCCTTCTGCTGCACTGCAATTAAGCACAGAATTTTTCTCATGCTCAAGATGAGCTCAGTGTTGCTAAAGATGTTTTGGCCTCAGTTCCTCTTCAAGGTAACTGTAAACAACTGTAGCACACCTTCTACATTTGCAAGAGAAAATCGACATGGAAGAATGCTGTTTAAAAAGGTGTTCTGCTCGTTTAAAGGCCAGCTTGAGCTATAATTAGGCAGTGCTCAGCTGGATGCGAAGGAGGTCCCTGAGCTGTAATATAATACCTGTGTGGAATAAGAGTAGAAATAAATCCAGAATGCCAGCCTACAAAGCAGACAAAACTGAGAATAAAATCGAGCAATTGAAAATAAATAAATGCAGGATTGCAATCTGCATCAGATTTACTAACAACGTGTTAGCCCAAAGTTTCCCTCTAGCTTACGTATGAACTCCTTCCATGTTTAAAAGTTTCCATCTCAGAGGCAAGAGGAGATAGATGCAGGTGGGGTGGCTTTGGGGAAGATGAGACCACGCTGAAGTGTTGTGAAGCACTGAGAACAGCGGTAGGAGCACAGCCATCCTTGGAAGGAGGCAGCAGTATGGCAAGGCAGCTTCCTACAGGTCCACCCCAGCTGCCTTCCACTTCACTGTCCTTCCCAGAAAATTTACTTCCAGCCAGCAGCATCACAAAAGCTGTGCACTTCTGCTTGGTATGGTTTCAACTAGATGTGAGTAGCTCCAACATTCATAAATGGGTTCAGAGTAGATAAGGAATTAAGGAGAAGCCCTGTTCTAGGTACCTGCACCTCCTGGTGGCCCTCTGGTTACTTGTTGACATCCTGCTCCCTGGAGATTCAATTTTGGTGCAGACAAAAGGGAAGAATGGGAGCTGAAATTCCTATTCAGTCAATATGATCACTCCTACCAGCTTATGGGGCCCTCGGGCAGCTGGAGCTGGCTGGGAACAAGCATAAGATGAAGAGCTCCATTTCCAGCAGTCAGGAACCTGATTGGACCAGCACAATCCATGCATCCATCTCAGCTCTGAAAAACAGGACCGCAGCACTGTGCCTACAGCTACCCTGCTCACACATAACGTGTGTTTTATTAGGAAGTGTGAAGAACTATCAAGTTACAACTTCCTTTTTAGTCTCATTAACTATTTCACTTTACCACAGGACACGTCAATAAAAAGGCATCCTTAAGCTGTCTTGTGTCTGCCAGGCCTTGGGGAGGGCACCTTCCCACTGCAGAGAGGTCTCGGACCACGTGCACCATACAGTTCACAGCATATTTGGTAAAAATGGAGATGAACGAAAGAACACGTAGCTGGAGACTAAGTCCCCCATATGTTTTATCTCTGTGATTCAGCATATTACACATTTCTGACCTTGTATCAATTTCTGTTTTTAATGGGGACGGTGTTTACAAGAACCAATTGTAACTTGACCTACTTATGCTTTCTTGATCTAAGAATAGCAAGTCCTGGGCTGCTGCTGCCTGCCAGGACTGACAGCTGCTCGTGAGATCACTACCAGGCATACTTTAAGGGTGTTTTCCACTTAAGGAGATCTACAAGATGTCTTTTGCCTTTTTTAGGTTTCATTTATTGATAGGGAAAGAAAATTCATTTAAAAAGGACTGTGGCCTAAAAATGGTCCTGCAAAACACATCCTCAGGGTTAGTAGAGCAAAGTGAGAAAGAGAAGTGACAAAAGAGGAGAAATCTATGACTGTGTATGCCTTATTTTTGGTTTCTAGAGTCTCATTATCAGCTTGGACATCTCCACAGCCTGTTCCCTTCCTGGACTCCTCAATCCAACACAGAGCTGTCTGTGTGTGTAATGTGGGTCCATTTCTTGGGCACATTTGTACCCTCTATTTCTCACCCTCCTAAACTAAATCCATGCCATCCACACAACTCCAGCAAAACATGGGGCACTTTCACTCAGCAGCTGTGAATGGATCCTGCTCATCCTGCACCATTGCCCACCTGGTACCAGCAGGGAGCAAGACAGAGCCCATGACTACCAACACTGCTGAAGGCTTTGGGGCTTTTCAGCTGCTGCCAACATGCTTTTCCAGAGATCAAGCACTTTTGCAGGATTTCTGGTTATAGCTGATTGTCTTTGATTTTCTACTTCTTTAGTTATAACTTTATTATTTTCCTCCCTTTGGGATTATAACACATCTTCTGGGGAATACAAGCCCCACTGTGCTTTCATGAAAGATGAACTAGGGATATCAGTGTTGAATAGGACTCTCACCAAGGCTGCCACCAGCATTTCAGCAGGGAGCACAGCTTAAAGCATTATCTGACCCTGTGCAGAGATCTCCTGATGTCAGGAGCTGGGGTATGGTGTTCCTCCACCTTTCTCTTCTTTCTTCTACTGCTTTGTGGAGACTCAAGGTGGCCAAGCACATACCCTGGTAGACCATGGCTAAAAATTCATCCCAACATCTGAGACAACAGCAAGAGAGGAAGACTGTATTTAAAATATGAAGCACTCATCAGCAGAATATGAGATTTATTAATGTGGTCTTTATTTGCATTAAGCCAGTGATATTTATTAATACTCATCATTCATATTAGACGTGTTTTGCAGAAACACATTTTTATCTGCCGTTCCTTGTTACCTGATTGCTGTTATTAACTGCTGTGGCTTTGTGATTTGCTGCCTTTGCATATCATAAATTACTTGAATCACACATGATTGTCATCCTCTTGAATGAGCGCTGCAGATTTATGGACAGAGATCCCTTTCTGCCCTCAAGTACATGAGGACAAATTCAGAGTCTTAATGGTTATCTCTAATTTATAAAGCCTCTCAACCATTTGGTAAATAAAAGTTTTTCACGACACCCAAAAAGCAATTCCACATGTGCTCTCTGAAAGGCATTTGTTTTATTGTTATATTTTATTGTAATAACTTTCATCATTATATTTTGTTAGGTCTTATCTGAAGATCAGAACGCAACTTGAAAAAGTGCTGTGCAGTTAAATTACAACAAGAGCATTCCTAATATGAAGAATTTAAATCTATATATGTCAAAATAAAAATATATAGGATACAGAGTATACAGAAGATATCTGATGCAAATAAATTAATGAGGAAACAAAAGAGGTCTAAAGATGCTACTGATTCAGGGACTGGGAATAAAGCTCTTCTGCTGGTACAATTAAATATACAGTGCTTCATTGAAATCATTGAGCTGAAAAAAACCTGCACATTCAAATACCTGGAAGATAGGCAGCTCACCTGGTGTGTATTGATAAAAATATCCCTCGTATCATTTTTGTTTTGCTTTGTTTAACCAATCCCCATCTTCAGGACAGCCTGAGCACTTACCACACTTCCAGAGCGATCCCAAGGAGTTCAGAACTGCAGACTGTGGTGATGAATGAGAGAAATTACCCACTGAGGGACTGCTCTGAGTGCTTTGAGTTGGAAGAGATCCACAAGGACCACGAGTCCAACCCCTGACTCTGCACAGGAACACCCAAAATGCAAATTGTGTCTGAGAGAGCTGTCTAAGTGTGCCCACTGCCCTGGGCAGCCTGTTCCATGCCCACCATCTCTGATGCCACCATGAGTCCTCCCCTCAGCCTGCTCTGCTCTGGGCTGAACACCCAGGGCCTTCAGCTGCTTCTCACTCACCTTGTCCTCCAGACCCTTCCCCATCTCTGTAGCCCTCTTCAGAATGCTTTCTAACATAGGAAGAGAGTTTGCACTGAGGTGTATCCAAATGTGTGTTGTCTCACTGTGTTTTGCTGTGAGCTTCTTGTGTCAGAAAGGCAGCAAGGAAGCCCTTAAAATTAAAGCTCTTGCTCTGCTTTCTGTTAACAATTAGTATGAAGCTCAGTGAATGAAAACAATCCTGAAACATACTTTGTAGAATTGCATTATGAAAATTGTTTTAATGAAAAACCATATGTGCTTTATTAGAGTCCATACTGACTGCTCTGAAGGCATGTACTTAATCAGAATAATTGCTCACACTTCTGCAGTTTAGAGGAAAGCCAGAGATACACACAACTGCTGATGTAGATTAAAACTAATTTACAACCTGAAAATCTGCACCATATTCTGCAGCAGCTCAGCTTGAGCTACAGTCACCTCCCCTCCTCCACTCGAGCTTGATGAGATGGAGAGAGGCAATGGTTTCTTGCAGGAATGTTGAAGTGTGGTTGTGCTAATGCCTTTGTGCCCTTTTCTAATTTAATCAGGCTCTCTCTCACAAAAAAAAATGTCAAAAAAGTGCCCCAGGAATTGAGGTGGATGTGTGTGAATGTCTGATGGGTACAGGGTAGCATCACTGGGCTAAAAACTTGTACCATAGACGATGAGAACCTCTGAAGCAAATTCACACATGCAGAAAATAGCTGTGAACAGACACAAACACAAGGTGTAGACTGAATAAACAAGCAATTGCTCCTCCCTTTACTCGTCTGTAGGAATAAGGGGATGTTTATTTGGGAACATAGTGTTGACAAAAAACGCTGTTCTGAAAGAGCTACAATAGTGCTAATCAATTAGCCACATGTGGTAGAAGAGTCTAGGAGCTCACATACTAAGTTTACCCAAAAGAAAGACTTCAATACCAAACTCAGTCTCTCTATGGGCCTTCCATGTGAGAAAGAAAAACCAGCTCAGCAAGCTTGGATCTTTCCATAGCTCGGTATGATACTATAGTGATATTGTATGCAGTAATAATCCAAACAGCACACATTTCTAGGAGCACTAAAATAAGCTATCTGCAAAATGACTAATGATTATCCTTTCATTTTACTATCTTGCACTGAAAATAACATGAGAAACTTCGTGCTTCCTATGTACAAAGTAGACTTGCTACTAGAAGAGCTGGATCTCCACTTGAAATATGAAGAAACTTTCATATCATTGGGTCCTGCCCTCTGCTCTTGCAGGAATTTACATCCCTGGATCACCAGGAGGTCTCTAAGCCAGTAAAATCAGCATACAATCAAAGTAGGAGATTAGCTTTTGTTTTGCTCTCAAAACACCAAGGTCAAGGGCGTTCCATTACTGTGAATTCATGCACAAATAGGGAAGATTCAGGTCCCTGCGTGTCGTCAGTACTGTGATTACAGAAAGCCTGTGAAAGTTTTAAGCAAAGAAATAAGGAATTGAGTTAGTCCTGCCAGCTTCAAATATTTAAATACCATGAGTTCATCCCAAAACCAAACAAATAATCTTCTTCAAAGAGCAGCAAATATAGAGCTCTTTTGAGTTAAACTATTATTATTCCTTTGGATAACATTTCTTCTGCAAGTACAAGAGCAAGAAAATTATTCTTTTGAAAAAGCAAGACCCCACCTCATCTCAGGTCACTAGGACCCATAGGTCTAAACGCACCCCAAGGTGTTTAAAAAAATTGAATAATTGAATCCTTAGTGTTGGAAAGGATGATTAAAGGTCATGTAGTCCAATTCCCCTGCAATGAACAGGGACATGCACAGCTAGATCGGGTCGCTCGGAGCCCCATCTTGACTGGCCTTGAATGTCCCCAGGGATGGGGCATTCACCTGTGGAAGTGCCTCACCACCCCCAGCGTAATAGAGTTTTTCCTTATATCCAGCCCAAACCTTCCCTCTTTATGTTAAAAACCATTTCGCTTTGTCCTATCACAACAGACTGTGCTAAAGGATCTGTCCTCTAATTTCTTGTAACTCCCCTTTAGATACTGAAAGGCTCTCAGGTCACCTCAGAGCCTTCTATTCTCCTGGCTGAACAGCCCCAGCTCCTCAGCCTGTCCTTGTAGAGGGTGTGTTCCATTTCTTGGGTCATTTTTTGTCCCTCCTCTGAACATACTTCAACATGTCTTTGTCTCTCCTTTACTGAGGACTCCACATGTGGATGTAGTACTCCAGGTGAGGCCTCACCAGTGCAGAGCAGAGGGGAAGGATCACCTCTGTTGCCCTGCTGGCCACGCTGCTTTTGATGCAGACCATGGTTGGCTTTATGGGCTGCAAGGTGACATTGCTGCTCATGTCCAGTTTGCCATCAGCCAGTACCCCCATGTCCTTTTTGGTAGGACTACACTCAGTCCTTTTTCATCCCTCACCTTGTATTGGTAGTGATGGTTGCCCTCTGGGCCCACTGCATGTCCGTGGTTTACGGGCCAGTTCAACCCAGTTCATGACTAATAGGGCTGGGGAGCTGCAGACCCACACCCCAGGAAGGGGGAAGGGGGAAAAAGGAGAGGGTAGGGAGATGAGCCTAAAAACAAAAGATTGGCAACAATATAAGGAGGAAAACTAATTTACTAAATAAGATATCGGAATGCAAAACAACATATTTGGAATTGAAGATAATAAATCAAACAAAATTAGACAGTGTGTCCAAAACTGAAGGCCTTACACTAAAGCTGAATGTTCCTCTGCTGAGATGACCAGCAAAAGAGGAAGTCTCAGGACTTGTGTGCAGTTTTATAAAACCATGACACTGCTTAAGCCTGTCTAGGTCTCTCTGGATGGCACCCCATCCCCTGAGCACAACTACATCACACAGTTTGGTGTCATCCTCATACTTGCTGACAGTGCACTCGACCCCACTGTCAATGTTATTGATGAACAGTATTGGTCCCTTTGGTGGACACCACTCATCACTGACATTGAGTCATTGACCACTCTGAGTCTGATCCTGCCACCAATTCCCCATAGATTAGTACTTATTAATTAGTAGATTAGTGCTAAATAAACTTGTCTCCAAATAATGTTTTTGTTGAGCAAGTATTGGGTTCCTTTTCTGCTAGTCAGTGCTCTTTGTTTCACATACAGGAGAACACTCATTTTTCAGAGGGCAGCGTGATAGCTTCCTTGCAAGTTGGGCCGGAGTCTCTTTTTCCCCTTTGAAATGCCTTAGATTATGAGATAGTTTGAAGTTTAAAAATTGCCAAGGAAACTTCTTCAGAAGCGTTCTTTGAGTCAAAGATAAAAGCGATGCCCAGCAGGAATGGGCTAGCAGTAGTCAAAGGAAGGATGAACTCCCAGCAGAAATGATGAAATTCACTCCCTTTAGTTCAACTACCATGTAAGACTACACTAGTCTCTATCAATGATCTTTTTTCTTTCTTTCTTTTTTTCTGTGCTCTGTCTACAGCAATAGATATGCAATAAATCTGCTGTGTTTCTGCCTTTTTAACCCAGCTGTCCAGGTGCTTATGATGCTTTCCCTGAGAACAGGACTTAGACCACTGCACACTTCATACCATGACCCAGATGTCACCAAGAGGTGACACATCTGCACGCTTCTGCAGCAGGCAAAGGACACCGGGGCTGTGCAAGAGGACACCAGCCCGGACCTCGAGATGATCTTCCAGATTTAGCAGTGATCTGCTGATACATCAGTGTGCATTTCTTCCCCAATAAATCCGAGAGTCTCAGAGGGTTGGCTGATGTGGAATTGTAGATCTGAATTCAATGCAATGAATGCAGAAAAGCTAAGATCCTTTTGCAGAAAGGGAGAAATTAACACGGAGAGGCAGGGTAAGCATTCAAACCAGAGATGTTGGTGGTCAGAGGAGCATTTCTGAGAAAATTACTTTTATCTCCTGCAAATCTGACTACCTGCCATTAAGCCCCTGTTGCTTGGTTGCACTTATGCCAAACATGCTCATAAGTTACTTATCGCCTCTACCTTCAGAAGCATTTACAGAGGAAGCTGATATCTTCCTATCCCCCTCTAATACCTGAGAAACATGAGTGTGGAAGATCAAATGACTTTCCTCAACCACCTAACAGTCCTGTGACACAGCCTCTTGGCTCAGCTCCTGGGGAAATGGCTCTCAGCATGGTTCTTCAGACTGCAGCAGGTCCACTGTGTTACCTGAGAAGCTGTAATAAAATAGCTTATTTCCGTGCTTTCTGAGTAAACCTGCACTCCAGGCACCTCCTTTGTGCCCGTGTGTACTGCGGGCTGTAACCCAGTGAGTTTGTGCTGACTTCTGCATCCCCCAAACAGCAACAGAATGATACCACAACCCCGCTATGCAAAGTGATTTTAATGTATTTCTTCTAAGTTAACTAAATGTCGCTGATGTTCTCTGATAAATAAAAGCCCTATAAAATGTTCCCAGTGGTGCAGTACTGATCAGGAAGAAATGTATCTCAAGGCAACTCTTTTACACTGAACTTTTTCTATAAAGAATACTCTGAAGCATCACCATGAATAATTAAACACACTTTTTAAAATATTAACGCAGTTTGTTGATGGCTTCTGTTTTGTTTATGTTGCTTCGAAGATGTTGACTGTAGGCAAGTATAGATCTTATCTCTGATGAAAAAAAAAAAGCTTTGAAAATAGTCTAACACCTTTGCAGTTGAAAGTCTTTCTCCAGACAGGGACTTTTCACTAAAGTGTGCTGTCAGCAAGGCAGCACTCCTGAGGAGGAAAATCTATAGATAAAACAGAGCACAGCAAAGTCACTGCAAACAAATCTGCTCAGTGTTTGACCAGCTAATGTCAGCTGCTTACAAATGCCAGAAATTTGGCTCCATAACGCCGCTGTCAGCAATATGCAAGCATAGACAGAGATGGTCTGAGGCAGTAATTGATATGATTTCCAAACAAACTAATACAAAAAAGTGGCTATCGAAGACACTTCAAGGCACTGCTGAGATACTGGACCATAGTTGTAGTGCATCACTTTCCTTATTGTAGTTCCTTTCCAAGTAGGAAGAGCTTATGGGTATCAGGGGTGATAGCATGTAATAAATGAATACTATCTCTGTTTCTGGAGCCAGTCATGAGGCTGCAGGTAATTAGAACAGTATTTTTAAATTCACAGAAACAGGACAAAGCTTTTCCAAAGCTTTTTTCTGTTTTGAAAGATTAAAGCTGATGACAGGGCACTTCAAGGAATCTGGAGCATTCCAGTTTCAATCCCCCACCAAGCAGAGGGCATAAGTGCCATAGCTCTGGTGACAGCTTTATGAGTTGAATACATCTCAAAGCTCACTCTTCTAAGAATGATCCTACTTGGCCAAGAGCAACTTTTGTTGTGAGCTTCAGGCACTCTGCTTCCAACAGCTCCAAGCTGATCCATCACTATAATTTCTGTGCTGTTTGTTGATGCAGTTTGGTAAGAGCAGCGGTCCCACTGGCCTGAACTAAACACCAGGGATTTTATTTTAGTTTTTAAATAACAAGGCTTTTCTTTTATATTAAAAGAAACTGAGAAAAATGAAGAAAAAAGTGCCAACTGCTTGTTTCTAAGTGGAGTCTCAGACATGCAAAAGCATCTCCTACATCGTTGCCTTTGTGTGAACACAATAAAATAACTACTTTTAAAATACCAGAATTAAAGTTTCTCCTGTTGCTGCAGCAAACCTGCAGATGATAATGGTTAATCTGTTGTACTGAATGCAGTACATATTGTTTACGCGATTCTGTGCTGAGCACAGATTCCAGCACTGAACACAAATGCAGGGCATTGGTATGCTGGAGCTCCTGTGCTCTGCTGTTTATGTTAAATGGGTTCACGTAAGTACTATTGTAAATGGTGAAGCTCATTATATCCTCGTAGGTATGTCCTCTTGGTTTTCAAATGAGAAGGAAGAGTCCCTGTTGATTCCTGCAGCTCTGACAGACACCCACAGCAGTCAGCTTGCCTGCAGACCTGTCACTGCAACATGGCCTTGAGTCAATTAGGCCATTTCAAAATTAAAAAAAAGAACATTGAGTGTCACTAGCAGATGGTGAAGCTCTCTATTAAGTAGATGAAGTCTGGATACATTTCCAGGGAAGAAGGATGAAAATAACAAGCATATAAAACTGCAGTGCTGCTGGTCCCCAGAGCAGAAGTGTCTGGGCATGTTCTGCCTCAGTTGAGCAGTGGTGTAAGAGGGGGAATTTTCCTGCTCTGGATCATGGTCCTGCATGCACCAGTGAATTGTGGCAGCTTCCCTTCAGCAGTGGAACAGGTATTTTCTGAGCAATCGGTCCACCTTTCAAATGGGGCTCTTTCAAAACTACCACAAAACCTCCAGATTGCTATTGCATAACATTACGAGGACAGTCCCTTATCTTAGCAAGTTAGCATTAAAGTGTCACAGCATGATCAAAGCTCTGGAATTCACACTACTTTCCCTCTTTGCTTGAAGAAGTGAAATTATTAACTAGGTCATTGGAATAAAAATTTAGCTCTGTATGCTTTCACAACATTTTGCTTCACTAATTAATTTCCAACTGAATCCCCTGCCAGAGGATCATCTTACTATAGTGAGACACAGGTCACAGTAGGCAGAAGCTTAATTGGAGGTGAAGAAGTCCCAGAAGGACATAGCCCTGCTGCATCTCCATGCTGAGCTGGACCAACAGTGCCACAGGCCATGTAGAGCTGGAACTGTGTGAGCTCCTGCATATGCAGCCATGGGGCATTGTTGCTATGGGGCTCTGTTCTCATTGCAAGCATTAGAGCATGCACAGGAATATGCCACCTTCACAATTAAGACTTCTAATTAGCTCATCCCACCCTTCAGCCTTCAGCAGTAAAGGCAGAAGGTGGTGGGAGTGGGGGCACATGCACTATGTCTGTGATGCTCCACCGTGAGGCCACTCATGGCCACTCCCTCCCCAACCCACTGCCTCACTATAACGTCTGGAGCCATCCCAGCTGCCCCTACTTGCTCAGCAGGACTGATTTTGCTGTCATGGACAGGGGAAGACCAACACACACAAGTTCATTTTAGTCAACATCAGTGAACATAACCAGCACTGTGATCAAAATTTATCTGGTAAAAGCATCCTTAAGTCAATCTCTCACTGAGAGAAATTAGATTGGCAGCTGTCATCTGCTCTCTCTTCCTTTTTTATGGGAAAAGCATGAAGGACTTGGCTTCAGGGACATCGACCCATCAGCTTTATCTGCTGGTTGTGGAGCACAAACCTCAGAGGAGCTCTTCCCTGAGGCTACAGGTTGACCCAGTAACAAGTAATCCAACATGCAACATCCCCAATTTATGATACAAACTGAATATTGAATCAATTCAATAAAATGTCACTGATCTGTCACTTCTGCTAACTGAACTAGGGACAAACGGAGACAGTCCCTGTGGAAGACTTCATAGCACTACCAACAAACTTGCCTCTAAATTCTGTCAGCAGCCTTATAATACTTCTAAAAGACTTTTGTACTCTTTTTGCAGAAACAAAAAGTAGCAGTTCTGCAAATTCTCTTCTTTCAGTACTGAGATGAAAGGTTCTTTTCTTTTAAAAAGTTGCCAGCTCTTAGTTGATCATAATCCTGGTAATGGAGTCTTAAGGTTAACTCTCCAGGTTGGAGTGTTTGTCTTTTGAAATGTCTTTCGTGTTTGGATAAATCATTCTCCTCTATTTTATTTTTTTTCCTCAGCATTCATTCAAGCACTATCAGAAGTGAAGGATCTGTAGAGTAGGGAAAGTAGAGAAAATAGACACCTTGAAATAGCACGGAGATTTGAAAGCACCTTTAAGATAACCCAGATGGTTTGGTGCAAGATATTGCTCCAATAATGTTTTATTAGCAGCAGTGATAGCAGCTCACTAGAGCCACCCCAACCACTGCATGCTACCACAGTGCACACCACAGAATTTGCAGAGTAGCGTTATGGGATGGGGAGCATGCGCTCTGCAAACTCTCCGGCTGTCCTCTACTGAAAACAGACCTCAGTGAATGACAGCAGGACCAGGTATGCACGTGGGCCAGACATTTAAGAGGCTGCCATCACACTTGCATGAATGAATCTTGCACTAACACTCATCACTGATTCATCCAGGATGAAGTACGTGCAGATTTCTGGAACCCAAACGATTCACTGCAGAAAACATGCAGAGGGGAGCAAAGGATATTTAAAAGGTGCCTGGGCTGCGGGTGGGGTCTCCTGAAATGATGGCACAGCAGGATTGTGCTGCACACCCAGCCCACGCAGGAACTGCTGAGTCTTCCCCTTCTATTTCCCCTGAGTTACCTGATGGTGCAGCTCATTTCTATCACAGCTTTCACCCAGTGCAACACTGAAAATAAAAATAAAGGCTGTCAGATCCTGTCCTTTGTTTACTGGTCTTCTCCACACAAATCTGGGGAGGACTAGCACAGACTGTTCCTGGAAGGCAAAGGCACAAAGCTCACCTTTAAGGTCAGGATCCAGCATCATGCCCCACTGGATACAATTCACTTCATTCCAGATCTCCCTGCCCTGCCCTTTCACGAAAGAAGAACTTGAGTGCCAGTCACACAACAGGACATCTTTCAGTTCCTCAGAAACACAGTGATTCTGTGTGTGAGGAAATACACTGTGGTGTATTTCTTCTTTCTTCTCCATGGTAGACCAGCTCCCCAGTTAAACTGATTTTTACATTATGTGAGCAAGAATTGCACTCATATCGGACAGAACAGGAGGAAAAAAAATCAGATACAAAGCAGAGGTTTAATTTGGTGTTCTGTGTTTCCCAGTGCCCTCCACATCACACTGACTGTGAGAATGGCAATGCTGATCTCTTTGTAGATGCAATGCTGTTCTCTTTGTAGACCCAAACCCTCAGCTCTGTCTGAAGCTGCAGCCTCCATTCTTGCTAAACACTGAACAGACCAAGGCACAAGCTCAGGCCGCGTCCTGCAGCCAGTTATATCACAGATTTTGTCAAGGCTGCTGGCATGGTTTTGCTTCTTCCATTCCATCCCTGGGACAGCTCAGGGTGTAGCACATGACTGGCACCTCCACATGATGTATCTGTAGGACAGAGGCTGACATGGCTCCACAACCAGCTGCATAGGCCTCCCCTCTGTCTTTCCTGCAGAAAGATAATATTGATAATATCCCATGCAGTAAAACTCATCACCTGTGGATTTCAAAGCAGACTCCAAAAGGGAGGCTAGGCCCTGCTTTAGCCTGGACATAGAGGTGATTTGGGGCCTCAAACCCTCACCTTATCCCCATAAGCACAGACCAGTTTGGCAGGAGGACCCATGCTGCACAGCAGCCCAACTGCTGCAGTGGCCACCAGCTGCAGAGCCTAAGGAACACCTTACTTTAATAGATGACACTCAACTGGAAGCTGAGACGTGGAGAGAATCCTCCCACTGATTGTCCCAGCTGTGTCTGGGCCCTGCAGCTGCTTCCAGGGCTCCCGATGGGCACAGCAGTATTCTGGTGCAAGAAGAGCAAGCAGATCCTTCCTGCTCAATGCCTCAGATTAAGGAAACCAATCAGAATGGAAGCCAAATCTCTCCAGAGGAGCACAGTGTGCGTCGCCATTTGTAAGTTGGTGCAGCTTTGAGATAAGAAGGCATCTTGTGTATGCACATATGAAAGCCACAGGTAGCCCCGATTACTTCTTGATAACGCAGATATTTCTTACGTTAGCACAACCAGGCAAATATTGTAGGGAGGAAGGCACCACATCTTTGTGCACACTGAATCCTGTTTGACTAAATTCATAACCTCAGTATCACATTAACACGGCATGTGCATTTAAGCAGTAATTGCATTCCAGCTGCCTGAACGCTCCCCTTAATTTAGTCATGCTTCTTTAGTTTTGTTCTGAGCTATAAATCATTCTTGCTCTCAAAAAATAAATAAATTTACAGATGTTACAGGAGATAGGATTACCCAGCACGATATCTCTTTTTTTTTAACACATGCAATGTATAAACTTTATTAAATGAAAGTAATTTCTTTAGGGAAGGCCAGGGGGCACTGGCACTAATGGCAAATTACAAAGATTTTTTAGCTTCAAGGAGCATAGCAGACTCCTCACGACTGATTTGAAGGAGCTCTGCTGTGAGTAATTCACCAAAGCAAGAATGCTGGTATTATCCTGCACTGGCCCAGCTTTTAAGTACTCACTGATTTTTTCAGGGCACAAATATTATGCACACATGCATATTATCATCACAGAACGAAGCAGTAGCTTATTTAAGATTGGTTGGCTTTCTACTCCAAGCAAGTTTTTTAACTAATTTCTAATTTTTCTCAAGACTTTAGTTAATTTTTCAAGGATGGAGTGTTACAGTGGTTCAATAATTGGAGGCTAAAATCTAAAGCATTCTCCACTTTGATACAAACATCTGCATGTGAATGTCTTTTTTCCTTAAAAAACAGCAAAATGAGAATCTTTTCTGGAGGACTGAGGAGCATCCATGTTTGTGTGCAGGCCAAATTTAACCTGTTTCCAGGCATTCCTTTGCTTATGTGCAGCTGAGTTACATTGCAGTCTTCTGGAAGATGCAATTCTGCCTGTCAGAGTGCTCTGATGCTGACCAAAATAACCAGGTTACAGTGTGGATAGATGAAAAGCAGCAACATTGCCCTCGACTGTTGTAGCATCAAGAATGCTCCTAGAGTTGCTGTTCACATAAACTTTCAGTGACCTCTAATTCTGGAGATATTGCTCCATTCCCAGCCTTCAAAACAAAATAAGCCTTGGCATTTCTATAAAGATACTCTGACATTCTTAAATAAACATAACAGTTTCATTTTGTACAATATGTCTCATTATTTTTTTTCGCCATCTTCTGTAATGCCTTCTTGGGAAGTCATCTGTAATGTGGCTTCAGTATTCACTGCCAGCTCCATCTGAGTACTCTGAATGCTCTGACAATGGGATTTTCAAGAGAAAAGTACACCTTTATTACAACATTTCAACAACCTATTCCCAGATTTTGTTTCTGTAGAAACAGAGAAGTTAAATACATTTACTGCTTTAAAAACTTGGCCAAAAAACCCCCCAATCAACCAGCACTACCTGATGCAAATAACTATTCAAACTTACTGTGAGAAGGGTGCTTGCTCCATGTCTGGGGAGTTGCTCACTCCCATCTCTGAAGGCATCTTCAAGCTCCCTTCAGGTTCTCTGCTTTTGCCTCCTGGAATGTTTATGCAGTGCTCTTGCTTTAGTCAGGTATCTCATTCTTTTTATTCCACGCAGCATATAGGATTCCGTGAAGGCAGAAGCTGGACTTGGGGATCCTTACGGATCCCTGCCAGTTTGGGATATCCTATGACTGTGATCTATGATGATTACAGGGGAGGAACTTTTTATAACAGCATGTAGCAAAAGGACAAGGGGAAATGGTTTTAAACTGGAAGAGAGTAGATTTAGACTAGATACTGGGAAGAAATCCTTTACTGTGAATGTGGTGAGACACTGTAACAGGTTGCTCAGAGAGTTTGTGGATGCCCCTTCCCTGGAAGCATTCAAGGCCAGGCTGGATGGGGCTGTGAGCAACCTGGTGCAGAGGGAGGTGTCCCTGCCTGTAGCAGGGGTGTTGGAACTAGGTGATCCTAACAGTCCCTTCCAACCCAAACCATTCTATGATCTCACTGTTTTCTGGTGCCAGAGAGACGTTCTCACATGCAAGACAAGCTACATTTCAGCTCTATGGAGAAGGTAAGGCATGAGGTGGCACGGCAGGGGAATGTGAAGAACGCATCTCACCTGGCCCATCTACCACTGGTGGGACATGGGCCAGGCCGTTAGCAGCTTTCCTCCTGGCTTTGAGCCTCTGTGTGCTCTGACCCACCAAGCAGCCAGGTGCAAAGGTTTTCCCTCTCCATTTTCCCTTAGTTCATCACCTGTAGCCGCAGTGATCGCTCAGCCTTGTTGTGCAAGTTACACTGCTGGTATCAACAGCCAAAGTGATCAACTGCAGATGAAGCACAGAAGTAAAGTTTATTTTGAATACAATGATGTCATGAGCTTGACTTGGCCAATACTGACCCTAGGTCCTACATCTTAGATGAAAAAATCACAACTGTTCCCAGCTGGTGGCTTAACAAAAATACATCAGTGTTGAAGGGCATGGGAACCTGCTCCCACAGGCTGCTTACTCCCAGAGAGCTCTTCACCCTTTTTATGGCCAGCTCACAAAAATTCAACTCTCTCACTTCCAGAAAAGGTGAATTGAGTATTTGGGAATATAATATCAAGTATTTAATGAGATGCTACAGCTTAACTACAATAAATTTTATTCTGAAACAATCTGCTGCAATGTTTTGACCTCTTTGTACAAGAAAGAATTTTCCTTTGTCTCTTTCCTATAAAAGTCTATAACATACAGTTTTGAACACTCTTACACAAGAGAAAAATTAAATTGTATATAGGGAGGAGTGAAGGGTGCACACAAATCTTGTTGAACTTGCTATGGAGCTCCCATAGCTGCTAAGCTAATCTTTTCCTTTTTCTTTCCACAAATGGTTAATTTCCCACCTTGGATAGTCCATTACTACAGACACTAATGCCTGTGAAAATGGGAATTGAGCTTGGTTGGGATCTCCAGACCTGGGTCAGTTTCACTTAAAATTATACACTCTAAATAAGAAATCCTGATAAGGAAATATTTGCATCTCTATAGGACAGCTGAATCAATCCCTCCAAAGACTGTAAAGAGAGAGCTCATCATGGTGAGGCTCTGACACCTCCAATGCTGTTTGTCTGATCAGTGCAGGTTTAGGTGTAGTCCAAAGTTAAAAATCACAGCTCATCAGATTCTCATCAGATCTAACACTGAAGTTGAAAAGAACTTATATATTTTGGTGAAAGACCAAGACAGTCCCAGGAGACTTTGCTTTGCCTATTTAGGAATCTTCTGTCTGCTAGTCCAAAATCGTTCATGACTGAGCTTGTAACTTGTGCTGCTTCTTTCTGTCAAACTTCTTAAATTGACTGAAACGGATATTTAGAAGACAGATATTTGTAACTCAGTGAAATAGCACACAGTACATAACGTGCAAGTGAATGCTGCTGACAAGAGCTGATACGCTTGTCCCAGGCTTCACATCATATAGAACTGAGTGTGTGTGATGAATGAAAGGTCAAAAACCTTAAAATAGCTGATGTCCAAAAGCTCATCTTCTCCCTCAAATTCTAGTGCAGATAATGTCACCATTCAATTACTGCTGCACTAATTCTTCCTTTTCCAACACATCATGACATTCCGATGCCAGATAATTTTTGATGTCCTTGTAACCAAACCTTGGAGGAAGGATGGATGTCACATATTTTCATTTAAATATCTGGGTTTAACACAAGTGACAACTAGATCATTGCTCCAGCTTACTCCACTATTAAAAAGATACACATGAAAGAAACTTCTATGCACCTTCTCTCAGAGGCTTCAGATGATCTGCCACCTGTGATTCATTAACTAAATGAATATTTGCTTCCTCAGGAGCAGTGTAGCTGTCACTTATGCTCTTAAGCAGTAAGCCTTTCTCAAACAACCTGTACCTGCTTCCTTCCCACCCACAGCACAGACAGCGAACAGTCTAGCACCCATCCATTTAGAGCAGGGGGTTCAGTGCCTTTTGCTTCGGACATTGCAAATCCAAATACCTTCCAATACCTGGTCTGCCACACGGACACACACAGGCAATGCATATATTCACCCAAAATGAGATTTGGGAGCATGACAGCCACCAGCTGAACAGCAGGAAGCAAAGCATGCATGCTGTTTTAAAGACAATAGAACTCAGCAGCTTCTTCATCAGTAAGGTAAGCTTCCTCGTGTGGAAGCTGTCACACCCCCTCTAGCTCAGCTCCATCACTCAGCCACTAAAGGACACTGGCTGGGTCTCTGGTGGAGCTGCTGTCACACAGGCTGGTGGCCAGACATCCCCTTTCATTCCCATCTCAGCATACAGGGAAAATCTCTCCCCTGGCCTTCTTGCAGTGGGAAACATTAGAAAGGACACTGCCAACTTAAGATCTAACTTATGTTTCCTTTTTCCAAGGTTAGCATGCTTTCAGCCCACTGCTGCTCGCCCCTGGCCAAAGGCACTTTCAGTTACAGCTCTGCTACAACCCCAGCTGCTGCCTCAGCCTTTCCCTCGGCTGTGCCACACTTCAGAGCCTCTGTCAGTGCAAAGGGCCCTTCTGCTTTCTTCTGCATGCCTTTCTTCCTCGCTGAGAACAGACGCACAGGCACATCACAGCCCATCCCACCGCAGAGACATGCAGAGATACTGAAATGCCACCCAGCGACCACAGAAAGAAAATGCAGCAGATCGGGCTGATTGCTTCACCTGAGATTCATCACAATCAGTTTCAGCTGTGTCAACGTTAAACATCTAAAGTGATCATATGTGGCCCAGCACAGACACCATGGAAGCATCAGCAGCCCAAGGAAAGGCCACAGTCCTGTTTTGGTGATCCTAGGATGTGTCACCTGGCCTCCACTCAACACTGGCTTGTATCTGCCAGGCCCTAGAGATGTCTCAGACTTCATATTGTGTCTTTTGACAAGACCCCAGGAATTCCTCTACACCAACAATATAACTAACTACATCTAGGAGCTAAATCCCACCCTAGGCCAAAAGCTCTGCAGTTTTTGAGCATTCACCTATAGATTCAACTGGACAAGAGGCAATGGCTTATGTTGCACTAGGGGAGGTTCTGACTGGAAATCAGGAAACATTTCTTCTTGCAAAGTGGTGAGGCACTGGAACAGGCAGCTCAAGGTGGTTGAGTCCCTGGAGGTGTCCAAGAAACATAAAAGATGCGTCACTGAGGGATGTGGTTAGTGGGCATGGTGGGGATGGGTTGATGGTTGGACTAGATGAACTTAGAGGTCTTTTCAACTGTAATGATTCTGAGATTTACTTGCCATTTGTTTTATAACTGCACATAGTTAACTTATGACATGGGTAGCAGTGGGTGGCATTTAGCTCCAGGTTGTAGGCATGAAAAATTAGGTACAGAGAACTACAACTTCACTCAGATGGCCTCTCTTAGGTAACTACTGCCACCAGACTTTTCCCCACTTGCTCTTCAGATTTCTGATCAGCTTTTGATGTACAGATATCTATAGATACTGAGGTGTCATAATCCATCACTAGAATCTAAACCAAATTGTAAAGCAAAAGCAAACTGTACGTAAATGCTTTTCACAAAATCAGTACCTTCTGTGCATGAAATACTCAGCAAAAAGGTGACGCCTGCTGCTTCAGAAACTGCTGAATGTTTTGCTATTGCTGACTAAAATTGAGTGAGATTTTTGATGAAACAATTTGCTCCAATGAACTACGCCAAAAGCACACAGTCCGTGACATTTGATCATCAGTATCTTCAGACAGTGTCACATTTACTCATTATTGTGAAATTCTGTCGTTAAAAGAATCATTCAGTAAAGAAAATGAAGTAAGGTAATTTTACACAATAGAAGAAATTTGAGCTTAAAAAACAAACCAAGAGCCAGCTCTTCAGCTGCTGAAAACTTCATTCGCTGTTACTTTGAACACCTGAACTGTGAAGATTTATACAAAAAAAATCCTTATTTTACTGACGTTAAAAATGCAGTTCCAAGTATTTTTATCATTTTACTGAAAATACAGAAAAAAGAAAACTATCAATGAATCTCCTGAAAGCACACAACGTTTTGAAGATTGTATCATTACCGCTGCAATGAGGATTGGCTAAGGCCTTCCATTGTTCTATGAAATGTCATTTTTATTCAAATCATTCTGCAGAGACATGTTCCATTTCAGAGAGAACTTCGCTGAGAAATGAACTTCAGTTTGAACTTCTTTTGCTGTTTTATCCAGAAGAAATAAAATCATTTCTTAAGGAAAACAGTACTGACTTTGTCTCCTCCACCTAGTGGGAGTGCACTGATCAGCAAGCTACTGAGAGAAAAACTATAAACACACATATGCAAGCCGCCCTTACAAATAAAATGGGAAATAAAACATTTGCTCCCTGCAGCAGTCCCAGCTGCAACAAGGAATGCAGTAATATGAAGAGACAAACATTTAGCTGGAATGTAAGAAGTAAGTGTTTCCAATGGATAAATAAGGTCCATCAGCATGTGGAAGGTGTGTGTATGTAACATGTCTTCCAGCACTAGATCCCATGAGTGGGTGCCACTGAAATATGGGAACCATGCAGCCCTCAGATGACACCTTGCAGATTTAGATCCCTAACGATACAAAGAGCATCTATTCCATTTAGAGACCTGTGAGCTTTCTTTGGCTTCGTTTTTCTCCCCAAGCATTGGCTAAGCTAATAAAGCATTTAAAAATATCAGTCTCTCACCTTGTAGAGACTCCTCATAAATACTACTCTGTCTTCTTTGAAGGGCCAGATTTTCTACATGGGAAAATCAATACAGTTTCACTGATTGAGGATCTGGCCTTAAAAGTTTATTCAATGCATTAAAAACAGCCCAGTACAACATACGTCCTGGCAGTAGAACAGTTCTGCAGATTAATATTTGAAGGAAATTTGGGCAATAAAATAAAAGCTCTGTTTTGAAATGCCGCCATTTTTCAATCAGTGCTGACCACCACAGATTCTTCTCTTGTAACCGGTACGGCTACCGCTGGTGTTTCAATGTCGTTTTCATCAAGCTTCAGTGCAGCATTGTCCAAGCCAGCATTGCATGGCTGTGGCACGGTGGTGGGCTCTGCAGTCTGAGTTGGAGTGGAGCAGTACAGGATGAAGCCCACCATGATGATGACAAAGGACAGGATATAAAGACCTGAAAACTGGCAGAGGAAAAAAGATGCATTAAGTCTTGTCTCATGCAAAAAGGTGCAAATGTTGCCTTCTTCTTTAAAGAAGGTAAAACCCATCCTTTCTCTTAAATATTTTTTAATAAGCATGATCTCACACTCTATACTCAAAGTCTGGAAATCAAAATTCACCAGTTCCATTTACCGACAGATTCAAGCTGCTGTTTTTCTCTGTGCCTCCTCCTCAACACTGTTGGGTTGGGAGTATCTATGAATCCCAGCAGATAGAACTAATGGCCCTGTGGTGATAAGTAAGGTAAGCTTTTATACACGTGAAGGCTAGAACGCTGCTCCCCAGATAATTTTGTTTCATCACAAATAGCTTACCTCCTAGCAAGAAATGAACCTCTCCCTCCTACTGCAAGTCACCAAAGCAGCTGGCTCTCTGCACAACTCAACCATCTGCAGGGCCAAGTAGGTAGGAACAAAACTAGTTTGCTCCCTACCCCCAGCAAGTCCTTGAAGAAAGGAAGACTATGGCACCTTTTACAAGGTGGGTGTTTGTGCACCTTACTGAAAGTGAGGAGTTAGTGTGTAAGGACATGAATTACTGAAGTATATCAGGCATCTGATTTAATATCATTCACTTGCCTGTTGAAAGCCTAACAACTGCCAAGATTCATCCATCTTGAAAGGAAAATAAATGCTACCTTCATGATAACAGATTCAATAATACAAAGTGCTCAAGTTATACGCAGCCAAGAACACTTTTTCATCAAGTTTGTTAAAATCTTCTGTATTGTCGTTGCCAAACCACAGATTAAGAAGTAGGATGATGGACATCGTGCATCGAGAAACACAGAATTGTAGAGGTTGGAAAGGACCTCTGGAAATCATCTAGTCCAATTTCCTGCTAAAGCAGGTTCCCCAAGTAGGTTGCAATATTTTGTATTTTCTACACAGCCTGACAAACTCCAAAATGTACCCAAATCTTGTCATTTCCTTGAAAAAATATGTTATAGTTTGTCAAGCAGCAAAACTGGATGAAGTGAATGGAGCTGAAATGGCAGTAGCCTGATCCAAAAGAGACTGAGGGAAACATAAATGAGTCACTCCAACTCCCAGCTGGTAATCACTTGGCTAGGGAATCCCTGGAAATCACCACACAAAAGGAAAAGCAAGCCGAAGCACCCTGACCCTGCAACATCTGCCCTCTCTCCTTGGGTCTCTGTCACAGCACCTTCAGACCTTTTCCAGGGCTGTGCTGCCATTCAGTGAGACCTGGACAGGCTGGAGAGTTGGGCAGAAAGAAACCAGATGAGGTTTAACAAGCAAGTGTAGAATCTTGCACCTAGGGAGGAATAACTGCAAGTATCAGTACAGGTTGAGGGATGAGCTGTTTTAGCAGGGAGGTTGGACTAGATGATCTCCAGAGGTCCCTACCAACCCCTACAATTCTGTGATTCTGTGAATTCCAGAGACTGCTGAAAATTAACCCATCCTTGAGCAGATTCTGATTTTAGTCCATGTAGGTTATATCCCTTTATTTAATACCAAGCCGAAAGAATACTTGAGGTTTTACTGGAAGACTGTAACTCCATCTAGTGTCCGTATTTTCAGTATAACCTCTGTAAAGGAGTTTATTCAACAAAAATGTTTGAAGACCTTATTTAAAATCTCTTGCAGGTTGTGGCATTATTACTGCTCCCTTTTTTGGCCACTTCATTATTTCTAAACACAGATGCAAGTCCATATTTTCCAAAATACATTTTTGGAAGTGACTTAGAAAAGATATTTTTAATTCTTAAAAGGTAAGTACAGTTCATTTTCTACAGTCATCTATAATGGATGCTCTGTAGTTTTGAGCAGTTTGGAGCAAAGTTTGAAACCCAAAATAAGGAGGAAAGCTGAGCTAAGAGTCTACTGAAAATTAAAATCCAGTTGTCACTGGATCCTACCGTTCCAAAACTGGTTCTCTATAATGCTGAAGAGAACGTAACCACATACAAATTAAGTATCTTAAGCAAAGTTCATGAGCTTCTCGTTAAGCCTCTCCAGTCACCAAGTGACTGATCTGATTACTCCAATTGCTGTAATTTGCTATGTTCCCACAAGTGATTCTGGATGGAAAGTGTTGGGTGAGATGAAATGTTTTCAGTACTGTCATTAAGCTTGAATAGGCACTACAAAAAGTATTTCAGAGAGCAGTAAAAGTAATTGCTTTTTGGACAGCAAGCAGAATAATATATTTATCTGCTTTTTTCTTTTTTTTCAGCTCCTTTAGTCACTCCTCGGCAGTACTGAGAGCTCAAGTCTTCTTGTTATGTTTGTAATGAACACATTATATTTCTAAACGAAAATATTGATTTATGGAAATCAAGCCAAAATGCTTCTCTTTCAGAGCAGTCAGATCCAAACCCTTTATTGGATGCTTGGAGAGATGAACCAACTCAACCACAGAGCTCTGCACAGGGAGTACAGCAAGGACTCTATCATTTACCTTGGGAAATGACTACTATCTCTCAACAAATATACATCCCACAAAGTGTGAAATTGTTTCTAAAAATCACTTAACTGCCCAATGAAGCAATGCTAGGTAATTAACTATGAGTCCTGACTGACATCTGCCAGTGATGACTGATACGAGCTACAGAAATTTAGAACTGTAAAAACAATTGTTCAACGGCTCACAAAATGCTGTATCCATACTTTTGGAGTAAAAACATAAACCACAGTGAGAGAGATTACTTACTTTATAGTAAAACAAGAAGAGTCCAAAGAAAAGACTGTAGAGGTCTGCAGTCAGAATGCCCAAGTTGACCGAGGTTGCACTCGTAACTTTAATCACTACTGGCATGAAGCTGTACAGCCCAAACATACACAGGGCAAATGCAGTGAACAGCAATGCTGAAAAACAAAGTGACAATTTACCCCTCAAGCAGAGAATAATCACCTTAAAGATCACTGATATTCTTCAGATGTTTCAAAACTCCACATGTTTATCTTTCAGGATAAGGTCTGCTAAAATATATGGAAATGTAAGCTTATGAAAAACACAGCAAAAGTAATTCTTTTCCAAGACTACCCAGTATTGCAAAAAATGACTGTGTCTATGCGAGAATGTTCTTGTTCTTCCCTAGTTAGCACAACAGCTGACTGAAGGCATTTCCAATAACGTACAGTTCTGTTGACATCAAAATGTGTCACAAAACCAATTCTCCCAGTATTTCATTAGGAAGGAAAACAAAAATGTTCTTGCAATGTTCCAATGCCAAACATATGTGATTAAACAAGCTGGACTTCTATATGGAAAAAGCAAAAGCTGAATTCAAATTTTATATTCAACCCTGCACATTTTGTCTTTGCTGAGCACTTCAAAGTTTACAGAAAATATATCTGTGACAATATATTAAGAATGCTGCTTAATATCCAGAGAAAGAAAATGAAAATGTCAACGTCAAATCCAAACGATTATCATTTTTTCAGCGTCCTGAAACGCACATCATTTTCCCATACACATACCAATTTTCCAGTTCCACTGAATTTTCATTAAATCCCTATGTTCCACAATGGCTCTAGAATTAGAGAAAAGATATAACAAGTAAAAAAGAAATAAACAAACACTCCTTCTTGAGTTCAAGTAGAGAAGTAAATGAGCAGAATACATAAGAAACATTTGATTTGCAGTCCCTTAATTTATGCTTGAAATGTTACTGAATGACACTAACTCCAACACCTAACAAGCCTGAAAAAAGACTTGAAAGCTGGAGTGTATGAAAGTCAAGAGCACTTTTACTTAATTCTTATGCCTTCTTCACAGGCTTTTTCATCCTTCAGAGATTTACTTCTATTTTATATACCATTTGAGGAAATCATTAACTATAATGATGAGAAATGAAGAACATAAAATTCATTAGTTAGGCTTAAGTGCATGTGGTCTATTATGGTTATTTGTAAGAGTATGGCCATGTAATCATGGCCTCATTTTAAACTGAAGTTTAATACGGAAGACCTCTAACGATTACCTCCTAAACCTTTCCACAGAGAAAAGCCATTAAGAAAGACATTCCTGCAAGCAGTCCTCAGTGCACTGCACGTCCTCGTGAAGGTCAACAAAATTGAAAATAAAGCCAAGTATTGTATGCTGCAGGAGCTGAGCTTTAGAATTGCTGTAATAACAGCAGCACAAACAAAAAGGATATAAAATGAATGCTGATCAGGAACAAAAATAAAATTCAAATAGAAGGAGTCCCGTGTAGGCCAAATGGACAGGCAACAAAGAGATAATTTAACAAACACATCATTTCATTGAAGACAAGCAATCATCTGTAGAATAGTCTTAATTAAGTTTTAAAATAAATATTAGATCCTTACAGCTGTAGACCGCTGATAATAGTCCCAAACAAGCCCACCATTCCTAGAAACTCGACTCTGCTCAGATTTTTCACAATGTATTCCTCACTCACATTAGATATGGCATACAAAGAAGCACCCAGAAGAACTAAGACATCTCCAATCACCACGTCACTTCCTGTACAGAAATATTAATCCACAATAAGGGCAATGCTGCAAACACTTTTTTAAAAACAACTTTCCTTAAATAAGACAAGCAAATGTATCTCTAGTATCTATTTTCTTAGCAAGGAGGGGGAAAGGAAATGCCTATGAGCAAGCAGGTTGCTGGCTGACCCTGCTAACTGCTCACACCTCTGGCATAGTCTGGAAGGAGTTGAGCTTGACACTTACATCATATCCTGACCAAGCTACTGCTGTACAGTGTGGTCCAGTTCTTCTGCCAACATCAGGCAGAAGAACTGGAGAGAAGTCCAGGTTAGAGATGCTCTACACTTTTCTGAGTATCAGCTCTGATTCTGCTGTAAGGCAAAAAGGCATCTATTCATTTGAGTGGAACCTGAGCTGAGTTTCAGGTTTATGGCATGTCTAAAGTAGGCACCCTAGGTGGGTGGCAGCATGTGTCATGCTGTGATGTGTATGTACTGTGCAAGTGGGGCTCACTGTAATACAACAGTCATCAATAAATGCCATCACACATCAGCTATTCTGCATGTCTATTACTGTTGTTTAAAACCTTGAATTGATTTCAGACTTCCTTCCCTAAGCCAGCTGGCAAATGCTGCAAAGATATATCTGCTATATGAGGGTAACCAGCAGTAACAACACGCAAGTCACTGAGTAATGCTCAGGTGTCCTGCAGGGAAAGAGTATTTCTCTCCCTTAGAGCCAAGATATTTGTGTCACACAGAATTAAAGCTTAACCTGAATTTATCTTTCTACCTTACCTAAAGCAGAGGCCCCAGAATAATGTCAAGAAGGCTTAGCTTTACACTGCCTGATGATGGTAATGATACTTTCCTGTCCTGCTGTTTGCTCACATAGAAAATTGCACATCAGAAAAGTCTGCTCATAGGCTGACAGAGTGCAATTAAGATAAGGTCTGAAGGGGGAGGAGGTATCTTTTCTCAGACCATCTCACACGTGAAATGTGAGAGCTTTCAAGAATGAGGCCTTTCATCAGGTCTGATAAACAGCAATGACATTTCACACCAGTGTTTCCCTTTTAATCCCAATCTACAAGCAAACAAAATTTCACAACTCCACATAAACTGGTATCTCCTCAGCCACTGAATTCCTGAGGAAATGCAAATAGCAGCGTGTCTTCTTTTTTTTTTTTTAAAGCTACACCCATTCCCCCTGCATTTGCTTCTCTTCCTGCTTTGCAAGTCAGAGCACCGTGGGAGCCACGAGCCCATTTTTCCCTGCACGATGCAGAATTCCTTACCTTCACTGTCCTGCCTCCCTGCCAGAATGTCAGCACCCACCATTGTTCCGACACCCAGCAAGCAGACAGCAACCGCGATGAAATGGATCAGTCGGTACCTCGCACGGAGAATGAACCAGGACAAAGCCATCAGCACAGGAATCCCAAAACAATCCAGCAGCTGTGTGCACAGAGAAACGATTTTGAATAGAAGGCTGCTCCAAATCTGAGTTTCACTATCCTGAAAGCAAACGCTCAGGATTTTATTTTCCATACCAACCAGACGTTACTGAAAGACACAAATCAACCCTTGTGGAATCATTTCAGTGCCGGAGGGACCACATCCACATCTGACTGTAAAATGCATTTCAAAAAGTGAGGAGGGGCTGGTGGGGCACTGCCGCCTGGACAGAGCTCACTAATCTGGAAACTCTTCCAGTGGTGGATCTAATCAATCCCTGCAGCTTCACAAATTAGTGCCAGGACACCGCACTGAAGCCACATTGCTTTCCAAGACATCGGTACGAGGAGATTGTTCACTGACACTTCCTTTTTTGCCCCTCCAGCTCATCTTTCACTCCTCCTCAAAACTGTAATTAAAGTTTGGGGGTACACAGTGTTAAAATCCAAAAGTGCTAAAGGATACAAATGATCTAATGTTGCATCAAGGCAAATAAGGCAAAAAAATGCAGGTGTTGTTATGTTTTGTTTTTCTTCAGGTGGATCCTACCAAAAAAACACTGTTAATGTGCTGGAAGCCATGTGCAAAATTGGTGAAAGAATAAGAAAAACTGGTCACCTTCTCAATCTCCCAGCTTCCTAAAATTATGTACAACTCATCAATGCTTTTTCAATTCATCACAGTTAAAGCTGACCCTCAGTCAGAAACAGGTGATTCTGTGATTTATCTGAGCTGCTGCAGCAATGACACGAGAGCAGGAGTATAGAAGCATTTCAGGTATGTCTGCAGACACTGGCCTGAGAAGATTTTAGGTTCAAGGATGTCTGCACTCCTTGTTAAGCAATGACACTGACTTCTGTTTCCTTTCTGCATTACTCTCACCCTGTGTGTTCCTAAAACCTTATACACCTTTGCCTCACTGAAGCTATACTAATTTCTCCCTTGTTGCAGTGGAAAGAAAATAAACAAGAGTTAGCTGTATACCTAACGCAGAAAAATGAGTAGCGGCAGCAAATGGACATAATGTTCTAGAATAACCAAATAATATCGAGAACATTCAGCTAAGTATAATTGGTTCAATATTTAACTCAACAAAATAGACATTGTTCTCTAATTTGACTACGGAAGAATGAAGTGAATTTTCTGACCCGCCTCAACTGAGTTGAGCACCATACATTGGGGACCAGTTTACAGCAGAACATGTAGTTAGCCTTCCAAAGTCTGTTCACAAATTAGCCTTAAACCCTTAAATCCTGACCTCCTAAAATCAGTGTCAAGGATGGGGTTCAGGTCACCAGGACCATGGCAGAAGCATTACAAATCAAGGCAAGAGCCAGCAGTCATTCCATGGTCAGCTTTTGTCAGCTTCTACCTACCACCATAGTCTTGTATTCCTTAGTTCAGCCATTGCCCACAAGGATTTTAACAAAACAGACTCAATAAAGCCTTGCAAGATTGAACTTACGAAGCTACAAATATTAAAGCCTTACCAGCACATCACTAAAGAAATTGTTGCAGATTAAATCCTAATGGCGATCCCTAATCCTTCCACCTATTTGTCTTGCTCTTTGGACTGTGTCCAGCTAGCCCAGCTTGAGAGGCCTGCAAAAAGGAACGGGTGCTTGCCCAGGCTGTATTATCAGATGTCAGAACCACACAAGTTGTAATACATGGCATCATGCATTTCAATACAACTTTGATCTATTGAAAAAATAACATGCAGCGAACTTCTGTCCTTTTCTCTATCTCAACTTTTGTCTAGGCTCAAAAAACAAAATAAACTTATCAACAAATAAACTTATCAACAAAAAGAAAAAGCCCTACAATCTTCTGGGACTTCCTCCTAATTTGACTTTTTTGACAAGTATCAAGAAGAGTCATTTATCTGTTTCACCAATTACAGTTCAGCTCTCATAACTCAAGATTTTCCACTTCTGGTGTGAATCAATTCTCAGTGCAGAAATGTATTTGAAAGCACAGGGTCTTAAAGATTTATCCGATGTGAATACTACAAAAATACTAATTAAAAAAATGTTTACACACACTACAAAAATACTAATTAAAAAAATGTTTACATTTTTTTACATTTTTATTAACAGAGGAGATGTGTGGTTTACACACACATCTCCTCTGTTAATAAGTAAGCTTTCACTTCTCTGTTTATTGAGAAGTTACTGTGTAGATTTCTAACTTCCAAGCAGTTTTCCAGCCCAAACAGAGAATGGAACCAAAACGTTTGGGGAAAAAAAAGTATTTGGGATGTAAGGAAGAAGCAGATAATCAGCCACGACCTCTTTCTGTAACAGCAGATAGGAAATCGCTGCATCCAGACCAATAGTAACATGCTGTAGAGCTACAGCACCCTGCTTAGTGGACTTGCAGCTGAGACATACAGTCAGCAAATGATGAACACCACACACTGGCAATGTGCTTCAGTGGGCAATTACATTCAGTTGTGGAAAGAAAAAATCTGATTTCCAACTACTGGATCTCACCTTCCTTTCATCTACCACATTACTAAGCTCTTTGGTGGAAAATGTTCTCTTCTACACAGGATCAAGATCAAAGAGGTGCAAAGCAGAAGCAACATGAAAATACTGTGTCAATGGAACCATTGAAAAGAATAAGGTTTATTTATTCAGGCTTCATAACATTTATGGCAGTACCACGGCACTGAGTACTACTGTCAGCAGAGCCTCAGCAAACTCACCTTACTCAATTCTAGCCTGTATTTTAACACTGGGAAAAAAAACGATAAGATGTTGATTTGATTTATGAGTGCTTTGACCCAAGCCAGGCTTTGGCCACACTGCTCATAGGAAGGTTTTAAGGGTAGAGTGAGTAAATCATTAAAAAATGTTTTAATACATGGTTAATCAATTATCACGGACTGCAGGAGGTCATCGGTTTGTTATAACTGCTGGCTCCAGGCAGCTCTGAGAGCACTAAAGCTGAGCAGCTCACCCTGCACGCTTCCCCACGTGGCTCCCAACAGGCAGGTTCCTGCTAAACACCAAGCACTGACTGTATTTTTCTCCTGTTGAGGTTCATAGTCTTCCACAAACTGATATTCTAGCTATAAAATTTCTGGATTATCAACAGGGAAAATGATAGTTGTGCCAATAGCTGTTTGACAACATGAAACCTTAGCTGCACCACTTGTGTTCTGCTATGAAATACGTGGTCAGACAGCAATACAGGCACATCCTCCTTCCAGCATGGAGCACACCAGCACTGAGGAAGACTCAGCCACAGCCCAGCAGGAGTTCCAGCTGTGCATCAAAGTCTTTTTCCGTATTTACAGAGAAAGGAGAGTTGCCACTTGATGTTATCTCTAAAAATCTCCCACACCCCCTCCCAGTAATGCTAGCTTTTCATAACTGAAGGAAAACCAAGTGGGTTTCTTGGGTTTTTTTTCCTGTGTTTGTGTGAAAACACATGGAAGTCCCTTGCTGAGCGGAAACCTATATTTGAACAAAAAGGCAGAGCTGAGAAGCTCCAGCCAGCCAGCATTTTTACAGTAATTTGGGAGTACAGTCTTGTATACTCTTACTTTGCTCTTACAGCCCCTGGGCTCTTCACTACTGAAGCCAGAGGCTCTGAACCACACATTCTAATGTAACTGCAGAACTGCTGGCTGCTCACAGACAGCAAATGCCTCGTATGGGAGCAAACCGTAGGCTTTTTTTGTCTTGAATCTCATTTCTGACAGCGATGAGAACCTGGTGACTTCAGAAAACATGCAAGAAACCTGATTACAGCTGATAGTCACAGCAAATTCACAGTCACTGAACTGGCACTTGAAGCACCAGTCTGGAGGCACACACTTAGTAAATATTTGAATGCAGCAACTGAACTCAACCCACTGTAGCTATTCTTTCTTACTGTCTAAGAAAGATATCGTGGGAACAGCTTTACTACTTCTGAGACAGATCAAAGTCCTGGCGCTCTTAGCTCTAAAGCGTATGATCAAATAGCGTCTCAACTATCAGCTTAGCTTGATCTTAAGCCATGTCATTCTTAAGTCAATAATTTCTGAGGCATTATTTGTGAGTAATTAAAGGCTTAATGAGCCATAATACCTAATCATGAAGTGGCAATGTGACAAGGACAACCCAGAAGGCACATTACTTTTCCCTAAACAGCACAAGAAAACACTAGTACAGTTCCCGCACCACAGGTGTTTATTGCTTTATAGGTATTTCATTTAAATATTAACCCTTGTTACTTCGACTCAAGAACAGCAATACCTATGCACTCCTTTTCAACTAGCACCTTATTCCCTTATTCTGTATGATACATTATGCCTTTATGTAGGTAAATGAGGCCAGAACCCAAGCCACAAGTTCGCCATTGTTAAGAGCAGGCATAGGCTGGCACAGCTACGTCACCTTCCACTCTTGATTCTGCACTGTCCCCTCCCTTCTCCTAGCAGAAATAGTTCATGCCTGTGAAGAGTGGCAATAACTGCTGCCACAGTCCTGCTGCTATTTCAGAACAGATGTGTCCTAGTGCAGCAATGAAGTACCAAGCACTGCCACTGATGAGGACAAGACTGATATTTGGGCATACAAACCTCCCTCCCATCTCTTATAGAGAGGGCTTTGAAGTGCCACAGTCAAAAGTCACAGTGCTGGCCCCTCACCAGGAACACCAGCTGACTTCCAATATGTCCTCACCGTGGCATTACATCTTCCAAAGCTTCCCACTAGTTCTAGGCAGATCTACTCTACTCCCATTGGACAGAACCAAAGCTGAGCCAGCACTATCTGGTCCTAAATCTTTATTCTTTGTCATGACAAAAAAAAAAAAAAAAAAAAAAAAAAAAAAAAAAAAAAGCCCTGAGTGGCCGTCAGCAAACTCTTAGAAGTGCTTTCTATCAAAATAATTAGAGTTCAACTCAAGAGTTGGCACAGGGTAATATCAGCCAATTTTCTCTGCTTCCTGGAAATGTTGCTCATGATGCAGGATGCTCTTCTCTGTACTGCAGAGAAAATAGATATTGAAAGGCTTTTTCAGGCTTAAATAGCTTCCATGTCTGTCCTATGAATCTCATTTCAGAAATGAGTCCAAAACTGCAATCAAAGCAACAGTTCAAAACAGAGATAGCAGTCCTTACCTGTACGCTTGTGAGAGTTGTGTATTGGTAGGCTTTTACAATCATGTAATTGGCCTCAACATCAGCCAGTCCCAAAAAAATATACTTCCACCACCTCTGCTTCAGGATTTGAAGGAGACTGTCACCACCTGTTCAGAAGAGAGCAGTAGCCAATGTGTTTCTTTCAAATCAAATACTGCACAAGAATCATTTTTTTTTACAAGTTCTCTGTTTAAAGAAAGGGATAACAAAAAGCAAAATATAACCTGGGAAAAGACCATATAAATGGTGAAAAGCACAGTCAGTATTCCAGAAGAATTATATATATAAATTCAGAATCTTTAAAGAGTAAATATAGGAACTACTAAAGAGCCTCTCACTAAAATTTTTTTACAA
Organism: Callipepla californica brunnescens; assembly: GCA_023055505.1. NCBI lineage: Eukaryota > Metazoa > Chordata > Aves > Galliformes > Odontophoridae > Callipepla > Callipepla californica. The sequence continues at coordinate 109,328,120 of JALIRH010000001.1, read as the reverse complement.
CAATGCTTATTTTCCTTAATATGACACAGGATTTGAAATCAAAAAGAACAACATAAAACAAATATAAAGTGAAATAAAGTTATGTGAACGTAACCATGAAATGTACTCCCACGTGTTACTGCAAGGCAAGAATTTCAGCAGGAAGTAGGCCAAGTTCTGTGTAAGTTTTTTAGTTTCAAACTGTAGGGAAAAAAAAAAAAAAAAAAAAAAAAAAAAAACCAAGGAAGCAGAACTTCCCCTGTTTTACGTACCAGTCCTAAATGCCAGCATTGTTGTATAAACTAGAAGAAGCAAAGAATAGTTGATAAAACTTTGAAACATTGGAGTATTCACTTGGTACTGTTCTGCCAGGTACTGGCTTGTAACAGCAGTCCCACAGATAAACAAGGACAGCATCTGGCCCAGAAGTATTGTTTTCAAAATATGCCTGTAAATATGAAAGACAGCAAAGTAAGGTTAGAATTAAACATTACAATTATTTATTTTTAATAATTAGTTATTTTACAGGGAAAAAGCCATTTTATAGATTGGTATTTCTCTTTTTTTAACCACCTACCGATGTTCTTCCGTTTCTCCAGCAAGGAGCATCATGTCCATAGTGAAGGTCTCAACCACATGACAGCCAGCAAAAATTGGTGAGGCTGGTCCAAACCAGAGAATAAAGACTGCAATACACCTGCAAGCATCTCCACACAACTCAGCCTGGGTATTCAGCCCAATGAAGGATCTACTCTCACCACAAAAGATTTTGACACGCGCATCCTGAGTTACACCTCCTGTCCTCCACTGCCTCATCTCAACTTTGGTCAACAGGAATCCACAGTGTGGCATAACTGTTATCTCAGAAGATACTAGAGCCTTTGCAAGTGAGATGAGACCCTACGATGAGCAGTGCTATGGAAATACAACAACATCAATACTTACTGTGGATTTTTTTCTGCTATATTTTGTTACATTCTGGTGCAGCTGAGGATGGAGTTAAGAGCACATTTGTGCCAATGATCACGCTACGCTTTTACAATGCTTTCTAAAGTGCAATCCACAGCTAGAGGAAAAGCTCATGCTTTTTCAGTAGCAATTCCTCATCTAATATGAAGTGATTAAGCTAGAAGTTCTTACACAGAGAGGCATGTAAAGCTTGCTGTATATCCCTTTCTTGCCAATGAAGCTAGAGTCCCACCAACCTACTCGCTGCCTGCACACTCACAAATAACGTACAGCGAGATGGCCTCAGTGCTGCACTGCCTGTGAGTGGCTGTTCACATCTGATTTGTTTACTCTGAAGAATACTGATGACAATTTATCTGCCTGTACAACACAGCAAATTTGTAGCTGTGAAATATCTGAGCAAGGAAAGAGCATCTCATTAGGATTCTACATCTAGCCTGTGCCCACAGCTCTTCGCCGACAACAAACAGCAAGACATTCTGACACACTACCAGAAAGTAATACCACTTAGGTTTTTTTTTCCAATGCGTGCGTGACTTGAATGTAGTAATTACTGGGTAATCCAGCCATGATGTGCAATCCAGCTACAACATGCAATCCAGCTGCCAATATCATCTCCAAGAAGGGTGTGTTCTGGGAAGCCAAAGCCAACTCAAACCATGCCTCCCTTTGGAAGCAACACAACTTCTTTAAACGGATTGAAATTCAGCTACATGGAATTCATTTTCAATTCAGCCTGATCTCAAAGTTCACCTGACTTCAAAAATGCTGCTAAAAATTTCTTTCCAAATCCACTCAGATGAGACAGCAAATCTCTGAGAAGTCCAGTGGTGCTTCACTTCCAAAAGAGACAAGTACCACATTTTGCTACAGCTCGCCTTGAGCACTCCAGTAATGGTGCACATCCACTCTGCAAGCGTTCATTTATCTTGTGACAATCTTGTAAGATTCCGTCGAGTCTTGTGTGAACCCTGGCGCATGAAAAACCAGTCTCATTTTTAGCACTTCCAATGAAGTAAGCAGAGACCATGTTTCAGCTAGAATTTTATCATGGCTACTTTGTAGCACAGAATTAGCTGTACAAACAGCCAAAAACAACCTACATAAGGAGTGGTTGTTGAAAAAAAATAAATAAAAAGCAAAAAATAAAATAAAATCTGTGAAGCTACCCTGCTTCTGTAATATTGGATTTCTTTTTATCCTGGCAAAGATCTGACTGTATCATTTGGTGAACATATTAGCAAAGATTTTGCACACATCCTAGCCCTTCCTTCAGACTGATGCAGAAACGACTTTTTTACGTTCACCTGAAGAACTCAGGCCACCCAGCACCATTAAGAAGAACATCACATAGGGAGCTAAAGTTTCAAAGATGAGATTTCCCTCCTCCCTCCAGCAGGCTGAACACTGCTCCCAGCTCTCCTGTTGCTAACCAGAAGGTTATGAGAGGACAGAAACCTCACTACAATATAGAGGAGGAACAATATGGTGATTAAGAGCAATGGTTTCAGTAGCATAGGCAGGACCACCCTGCAGGCCTGGCCCCATTCAACATGGGCCTCTGTGTGGCAAGCTTGTCAGCACTCTCACAAGCTCTGCAAAGTCATCCTTGCACCTCCTCAGCGTCCTCACTTCTCTAGAGCAGAGGTCTCCATATGCAGGCTGCATTTTGGCACACTGGATAACAATCATGCTCCAGTGAGAAGTAAATCTGCTGCCACTAAAATGTGTGTTGATCACCTTCAACCGCTGGATCTCAATAGGGCTGACCCCCAGCTATCCTAACAACTAAACTTCTCCAGCTTAAAACACCCAGGGAATTATGCTCTCCCTTTGTTACAGTGGGAAGAGCAGTGGGCCCAAAACCTGCAGAGCTGTTCACTTGATGGTTGCAGCACCAGCAATGATTGCTGTGTGGTTAATGTATGCCAAGGCACTCCTACCACATTCCCTTCTGTAGCACTCCCACTGCTTCACTCTCTTTATTTTCCTCCATTTTAACTCATGGATTTTCGTGCCAAAATGAGCTTCTTCAAACCAAGAAGCCAACAGCACGTTCCCAGTGCTTGAGGCAACACTTCAACAGGGCAAGGCTACCCACACTGAACATGTGCTCAAGCTCTTTCCTTGTGCTGTATTAGTTCAGTGCCCTCCAGATTTACAATGAAAATTAAGTAAAACACCTTTACACAAAGTGTTCTGGCCTCTGCCAAATTTTAGAGTAAAATTTAAATCTTGCTGGTTACACTTTGCAAGACAAGTTATCTCATCAGGAAAACACGTGTGAGACATCGGTTTCCATTTATTTCATGCTATAGCTATTGATTAATGTGATTCTTATCAATAATTCATGGGGTTGGTTTGTTTATGAAATATTATTAATTATTAACTCTTCCATGCTAGAAATTGGTCTTTCCTTTTTTTTCTTTTTTAATGCACTGGTAAGGACTAAATCACTCCAGACTATGATGACACAAAGTGGTCACAGACAGCCTTTTAGTCACAGTTTATTTTCTGATGGTGGCATGGGTTTTCTTATTGTTGCCAGAATTTTTTGTGTTTATCTGCTGGGTGGTTGGTTTTGATTTGCTGAGCTTTTCTTTGTTTGGTTGGTTGAGTTTGGGTTTGTTTTCTGGTTGTTTTTTGTGTTTGCCTGTTTTGTTTTTAGACTGCTTGGCAAGCAGCTATTCAGTTATCACTTCTCCTCTCCCGTTAGGAATCATGGGCTGATTCAGGTTGGAAAAGAGACTCAGATCACCAAACTGAACCGATAAACTGCCAGGCCATACATCCTATATGAACAATCCTAAAAGAGGCTGTGAGTCATTTTTGGAACAAGTGAAGATTTGCCACAACATGCTCCAGAGCCTGCACTGCTCCCACTCAGCACACAGCTCTCAGCATCATGAGAACACCAGGCTGCTGCTCTGTGGCTCTGGGGGAAACGCAGCAGAAAAGCACATCGGAACATTAAAACATATTCATCTTATAGATGAGAAAGTTAAAGGAACTCTAATAGGCCCATCGCTAACAGTTTTGTTGGTTACTATTTTAATAAACTCTAATTTTAATGTGAATCTTTTCCCCACGAAAAAAAATCAACTCTTTTCAGAAATTAAAAATTTAATTAATGCCACCAGTTAAACACTAACAGGTAAAGCCTGGCAGCATACCTCGTACACACAGCATTTACATTTCAGCTTCAGCTACTGAGCCCTTCCTGAACAAGGGAAACAAAAATAAGAGACCACTTTGTTTGAACAGCCTTACATTGCCATGTGAATTGGTACAGGAAACACAGGTGCAGGATTTCCAGTGTTGACCTTTTCAGTGTTTTAAAGTTCTGCTTTGTAACCGAGGTCAATTAACTCATAAAAGGCAAGGAACTGGAGTGGGAAAACAACAACAATAAAAAAAATGTTTTGTTCCAAGAACCAGAATGTACATCTCATGGGTTTTAATATGTACTTCACGCAAAAAAGCCCATTTAGTCTCCTATATGTGTTAAACCTTTGTATGATTCTCTAAGTCTCAAGTGGATGAGCTTGCAACCACCTAGAAAAAACATTACAACTCAACTCAGTAGCACAGAGAAGCCTTTGGAGAAGACAGACAGAGCTCTGTTTTCTTTGAAGCAGCATCTAGACTCAAACAGTACAGCTCTCTGGCAACATCTGGCAACACCACCAGTACCAGTGATATCACCGAGCAGTTCCTGCTAGCTCCATCTTGCATTCTGGGGCACTCCTTAAATGCAGGAGGTACACAAAAAAAAAAACTTATAACCAGAAAAAGAAAGACAGACCTTTAGAGGCCTGTACTCGACCAGCTCAGATCCCCGCACATCCCAGCCATCGCACTCTGGATTTCAAGAACAATGCTGGCAGCAGCCAGCACTTCCCTGTGCACTGGGATGCACAGCGCAGCGCTTACCTGAGGCTACATCTGGAGCCCCAAAACGCCTTTTAAACTGATAGCTGTTCTTTTTCTCCCTCGAAAGCAAACTGAATTTGTAAGTGAACGGCAGCATCTGAGGGCTGGGGGAAGGAGGAGGCACCGTACAGCCACTGAGGCAGCACAGACCAGCGCAGGGACGCGGGTCCTGCCCGCACTGCTTGCTTTCCTCCAGTTTTCAGTGCTTTTCAGTGCTGCCACGGCGAGCGATGCGCACTGATGGGACCCAGCCCTGAGCTAACTCCAGACACGTAGGGAAGAGAAACACTGCCCTTCTAGGCTCCACGCTTACTCCCGGCTGCTTTTTTTCTGTTACCATCTTCCCTATTACCCCCACAGCCCAGCCGCCCCGCGCACACCGCCGGCACACGGCTCACCACGGCTGCTGTGCCGTAGCCGCGCACACGCGACTGCCGGGACCGCCCGCCCCGCGCTCCCAGCCCATCCACACGAGCCCAGAGCAGCCCGGCCGCGCTACCGAGCCCGGCTCCCCGGGATGCGAGTCCGGCTCCACGTGGAAGCAGCGGGCCGCGGACTCACCAGGTGCACAGCTTACCGCCCAGCAGCGCCAGCAGCCGGCGCGGAGCGGCAGCGGCGGCCCCAGACGGCGGCGGAGCCTCGGCCTCAGCAGCAGCAGCATCAGCAGCAGCATCAGCAGCGGCATCAGCAGCGCGAGCAGTAACCTCAGCGGCCCCGGCCGCCTCCATGGCGCGGCGCTGCCGCAACGCTGCGCTCACCGCGCGGGAACGGAGCGCTGCGCCGCGGCCGCACCACCCGGACGCGGCGGAGGAAGGGCGGGGCCGCCACCTCGCGCCCGGCCGAGCTTTGTGCCCGCAGAGCGGCCGCCCAGGGGAGGGGCGTGGATCCCGTCCTTCCTCAGACTCACCGCTTACGCTAAGCCCGTGTGATTTTTTTTTCCCAGATTTCTACGCAGCCTCGAGCTCCTCCGAGCATTCAGTCCACATCTGTGGCGACTGGTGCTGCCCCTAAGGAGGTGTCCTGCTCTGGTTGATGTCACCCGTAAAGAGCGCTCCGCTCACCCGCAGGCATTTTGCGCCGTTGTTATCTTAGCGAATGACACTCTGGCTGCATCGCAGGTGATGGAGTCAAACCCGAGGCCCCTAATAAAAAATAATGGAAAAAAATAATAATAATCCTGCAGGGCCTCTCGCAAGAAATCAGCGTGTCAAGATTAGCTTCAACGCTGTGACAGTTACGAGTCAGGTAACGCTGGGCATGATTTTCCACAATCTGGAGTAAAAATAAGATTGCAAAGCTGAAGCAGAAGTGCCAGACATCACGTATGTTGTCACAACTGATCTCTGCAACCGCTCTTCTCTTTGCCTTTCATAGCGTTTCTGACACATCTGCCATCTGCTGATTCTGGAGGCAGGGAAGCGAGGCTCTGGTGCCTTTTGTCTCCAGTTCAGCTCTTGGGGTCACTCGGCCCAGGTGGGCTGTATCTCACAGGTACATTTGTTAGACTTCGGGACTAAGTTCAGTTCACAGTGTGATAAACACTGCTATCTGCAGAAGGTTTTACGACCTGTGGATAAGCACGGCCATGAATGCAGAAGTATCTGAGATATCTAACTGTGACTTCGTGCTCCTGCTTCGTGCTCCTGCTTTTACCATGCTGACATGGTGTGCCCATGTCTGCACGTTCTGGGATGTCATGCATCCAGCTGCCCTCTGCCAGTGGCTCTGGGGACACCTTCCATGCAGCCCAGGAGCTGGAGCTATCGCTGCCTCGTGCTGCCTCACCTACAGAGACTACTTTTGTTTAGAGAAGGTATAAAAGTATTAGCACAGCCATACACGTGAGGCACAGGTGTACCTCCTGTCTCCATCTGCTCAGTGTCTGCTGCCAACCTTTATCTGCAACAGGAAGCACAGTTAATCATGGTTAATCTGAAACTGCTGAAGTGGTTCCAAATACCAAGCAGAACTGTGAGATTTTTTTACTGTATTTATACCACTAGAGGTCCTCCATGGTCAGATTATGATTTCCACTTTTTTTTTCTATATATATTTATGAGTGCTGAGTACAAAGATTACTGTCTACAAAGAAATTTATTTTCTTCACTGTAATATAATCACAGAAAAACAGTGATTTTCCTTGTTGAAGCTTTTTATGACAAAAAAAAAAAGAAGGATTTTTTCAAACAGATTTTTTTAATAGAGATTTCTGCTTTATTTTGAAATAATACATCAGTTTTATTTTTTTAGTTCAGCAATTGCACATATAACATTTCTAATTTTTCACAACTTACACTGTTTCCTCACCATCACTTATTTTCTCTCAGAACTAATGAGGCTAATGACTTAAATCAGGATAAGCATTTCGAACAATTGAACAGCATAGAATGTAGATTTGTCTGCTGTTTCATGATTGCCTTCCTACTGTTCCAAGTTAAAAGCCAGTTTAAAATGTTTGAAAGCTGTCTGGAAGAACTGTGCAACCTTGGGAGCTTAAGTAGCAGGACTGATGTTAAATTCATCTCTACAAAACATGATAGCATTATCTGGAAACTAGTAACAAATACTTGTAGCGTATGCTCATTATTTGGAAACAATTAGGAATTAAGACAAAGAAGTACTTGCTGTTCTCAGGATGGCCATGAGCTAGAAATGTCTAGCAGCAGCACAAAGGGCACTCAATGGCAATGGGCACAAAGTGGCACGCAGGAGCTCCCTCTGAACGCCAGGAGCACTGCTGTGCTGTGCGGCTGGCAGAGCACTGGCACAGGCTGCCCAGAGGCTGTGGAGATTCCTTGTAGGTCTTCCAAAGCCACCCAGATGTGGCTCTGGGTGCCCTGCTCTGAGTGTCCCTGCTGGGACAGGTGACCTCCAGAGGCCCGTTCCAACCTCAGTCATCCTGTGATGCTGAAATCCTGTGATCAGTTGGAATCAAGACAGACATACAGTCCTGGAAAGGCTTCTGAAACATGGTGTATGTGCTAGTTAGTCATACTGAAGAAAAATGTACAGAAAATGCAAAAGAATCTGCAAGAGACCATGAGAGTATGGCTTTAGTTGGACAATCAGGCCCTGAAACGAATGTTCTGAAGGAACAGAAGTAACAAAATTATAACTCAGGAGCCAAGCATTCACCTCTGAGGTCATCAGTGTTCTGAGGCTGGCCTGCTCCTCTGAGCTGTGACCCCTGGAAAAAAATGAGGTTATTGTTGCAGACATAGTGCCTCAGAGGCATGAGTAAAGCAATATGAGTGCTAATTTCAGTCATAGTCAGCGAGATCTCCAAGGGCACTTGGCTTCACATTCAAACACAAAACTGCCTCCAATGTTCATCCCTCCAGCCCTGGCAATATCATAAACAATACTAGAAGAGCCAAGGGGCAGATGGAGATTACAGCCTCCCTGGAAAGGCAGACATAACAAAGCCCAAGGATCACCAACATTTGCATCTTCTTAGAAGAACATGCTGATAGCATGACTTTGTTCCAAACACTCTGTCCCAGAAATGAAGAAAACTGTTTCTTAATTCTCTAGTAGATATCTTTGACTTTTAGAAGTACATCCTTCTGGTGGCTTCATGAATAACATTTAACACTTCCATCTGTGCAGCTGCAGCCTGTAATAAGACCTCTTCAACATCCATCTTCTCTTCTTTGGACTAAATAAACTAGTCTTGAAGTTGGTCACTCTGATGACTATGAAAATAATGCCTGAAAAGACACAACCTAGAGTTTTCTGTTTACAGACTGGGTTGCACTTTATTCAGGAATCACAGAATCATAGAACTGCTTGGGCTGGAAGGGACCTTAAAGATCAACCAGTTCCAATGCCCTGCCGTGGGCAGGGCTGCCACCCACCAGCTGAGGCTGCCCAGGGCCCCACCCAACCTGGCCTTGATCATCCCCAGGGATGAGGCTTCCACAGCTTCCCTGGGCAGCTGTGCCTGTGTCTCATTACCCTCTGCATAAAGAATTCCTTCCTAACATCTAACCTAAATTTCCCCTCTTTTAGTTTAAAGCCATTTTCCCTTGTCCTACCACTATTAGTGTAAAAAGTCTGTCCCCCTGCTGTTTGTAAGTTCCCTTCAGTATTGCAAGGCCACAATGAGGCCTTCCTGGAGCCTTCTCTTGTCCCGATGAGGCCTCTGTCTCCCCTCCCAATCTAATGAACAGTTGGACATCTTTCCAGGGTTGGTTTTGAACAATACTGGCATTGACGCTTTTTCTTTATACCTCTGTAAAGGAGTTGTAGGTAGAAATATCATAGTTGTTATAAATATAAGCACATGAATGTCGTTCTCCAGCTGTTCCAGCCAAATGTACGTTCCTTGCAAGGCATTTATTGGGTTTTAATTAAAAAAAAATATTATTGTAAACTCTGAATAATTCAGGTTGGAAGGAATCTTTGGAGGTAATCTGGCTCATCTCCCTGCTCACAGCAGGCAGTTCAGGATAATGTCCAGTTGAACCTGAGTATCTCCAAGGCTGGAGATTTCACAACTCTCTCAGCTCCTGCCCCAGTCATAAGTACCCTCATGGTAATACACATATATATCCTTACACATATTCAAAAACTCCCTTGATGAAAACATTAACTGTTGTCTTTTGTTCTTTTGCTGTGTGACTCCAGGAAGAGTCAAGTTCTGTCTTCTCTACATCTTCCAGTCACAGAAAATGAAGACTGCAGATCTTGTAGAGTGATTCAGCAGTTTCAACATCTAGCATCTGAGAAGCACGATTTCTGCCTATTTCTTTTGAGTATTCAGTTGTCTTATTTCTTATTAACTGTTTCAGTTCTTTTCTTCTGGTCACATATACATTGAAAAGAGTGCTACTTATTCTTAGGGAAGACACTGTTTTTAAAATCAACATATGCTTTCTGACATTTGGAACCACACTAGAGAAAGAGTATCCTGTAGAAGTATAGTAGATGTTACACAGGAAAAAGATATTGCGAATCAAATTCAATATGGAGCCAAGATCAAATTCATTTATCTTCATTTTAGTTTTTGTCGATATCAACAAAACATGAATAAAAAGATACATAAAGAGATATATATATATAAGTAAATATATATATATAAAGATATGGTAGAAAGCAGCTACTGTAAGCTTAGATTGATAATGAAGATGTAAACTCCTCTAAATACTTTATCAAAACAAACAACAAAAAAAACCACCCAGAATGCAGATGTTTAAAGGGACCTCTAGAGAACACTAAGTCCAAGTCCCTGCTGAAGCAGGCTCCCTAAAATAGGTTGCACAGAGTTCTGACAGATGGGTATTGAATATCTCCAGAGGAGACTCCACATCCTCTGTTTGAATGCTCTGTCACCCTCACTGTAAAGAAGTTCTTGTGCATGTTTGTCTGGAATTTCCCATGTTCCCATTTTTGGCTATTGTTCCTTGTCCTATCACTATGCACCGCTGAGGAGTCTGGCCTCGTCCACTTGCCTCCCACACTTCAGATATTTATAAACATTGATCAGACCCCCTCCCAAGTCTTCTCTAGGTTGAACAATGCCAGGCCTCTCAGCCTTTTGTTGTACTGGAGCTGCTCCAGGCCCTTTATCATCTTTGTTGCCCTCCACTGAACTTCAAGGAGATCCCGTTTTTTTTTAATCTGGGGAGCCCAGAACTGGACACAGTATTCCAAAAGTGGCCTCACCAGGGCAAAGTGAGGGGAAGGATCACCTCCCTTGACCTGCTGACCATGTTTTAATGCACCCCAGGAAATCATTGGCTATCTTGGCCACAAGGGCACACTGCTGGCTCATGGCCAACCTGTTATTCACCAGGACCCCTGGGTCCTTCACTGCAAAGCTCCAGCAGGTCATCCACTAACCCACACTGATGCACATGATTATTTCTCTCCAAATGTAGGACTCTACACTTGCTCTTGTTGAACCGCATCTTATTTCTCTCTGTCCAACTCTCCAGTCTATCCAGGTCCTGTTGAATGGCAGCACAGCTTTCAGTGTGTCAGCCACTCCTCCCAGCTTCGTATCATCAGCAGACTTGGTGAGTGTGGACTCTATCCCATCATCCAGGTCACTGATTAAGATGTTCAGCAACCCAGCACTGATTCCCAGCTAACACCGCTAATTACAAATCTCCAACCAGACTCTGTGCCACTGACTGCAACTCTCTTGAGTTCTAGCAGTCAGCTCTCAACCCACCACACCATCCACTCATTTATCCACTTTCTAAGCTTCATTACAAGGATGCTGTGGGAGGCAGTGTCAAACACCTTACTGAAGTCAAGGTACACAGTGTCCACTGCTCTCTCCACATTAACCCAGGTAGTGATAACACTGTAGAAGGCTACCAGGTTGGTCAAGCATGTTTTTCTCTTGGTGAATTCATGCTGACTACTCCTGATAACTTTCTTCTCTTCCACTTGCTTGGAGATGGCATCCAAAACAAGTTGTTCCACCACCTTTCCAGGGACAGAGGCATGGGTGACTGGCCTGTAGTTTCCCAGATAATCCTTCTCACCCCTTTTGAAGGCTGGAGTGACATTAGCTATCCTCCAGTCCTCAGGCATCTGTTCTCCAATACCTTTCAAAGCTCTAACATCCCGCATATGCAAAATCTTTTTTTTTTCATATGGCCTACTCAAAAATAATAATAATAATAAAAATCTATTTAAATAACATGATAATCAATTTCCTCCTAGAATTAAAATACTTTTTTTCTCAAGTATCTTTAATTTCACTGTTAAGTATTCAAAGATTTTGTTGTAAATATAACCCTGTATTTTTATAATTGGATTTTAGGTTTGACTTCTTTTTTGAAGACTTGAAGTTTTCAAAAGTCCTGATGGCTTTCTTGAAGTCCTAAAGACTTTCTTTAAGTGAAGAGAGAGCAGAAAACATTTCATGAAAGTAGAACAAAAGTTAAAGGGATTATATGTCAACCAGACTTGTGGAACAACATTCCACTCTTTGTTTTAATCTTGGCAAGACATTCCACTAATGAGTAAATGATGTAAGCTGCACCTTTGACGTAACATTAATTTAGCTGAACTTTCACCATGTTGGAAGGCACGGGAAGACATTTTGAATGTGCAGTTTAACATATCATTAATATTTTTTGTTCTTGTAGAAGAACGGAAAATTAGTAGAGCCCTTTGTTTGTCTTTTATTTATTTATTTATTTATTTGTCAATATGAGTCTTGGAAGATTTTACTCTTCTAGACATTCTGGCAAAGCTTAGCTTCCACATTAGCAAAATGTTAATACTTTATGTGCTGGAGTGCTTTCCTATACATTTCTATTAAGATATGTAATCTGATTATTTTAGCCATTCCTTTTCCTACTCCTAGAAGTGAAATTGATCACAGAATTCTCTTTATCTCACATACAAGGTAAATAATTTCTATTATATCTGTGATAGAAGGAAAAGAATGTCTAGACTGATTTACAGGAATTTTACTACAAAATCACCATTTCATGAAAGTTGACACTTTTGTTTGTGTACACTATGTTCAGTTGTATTGTTTGTTTGTTTGTTCTGTGTGATGCCTCTTTGACTTACAGATTTTTCAGGCACGCTATTGCCAGCCACTCGATCCACCAGCATCCCTCAGTCCTCCACTACTACTCAGCCCACTGATATAACTTCACTACAAAATCTGTGCCAGAACGTGAAGAATGGCTCACAGATTTAGCATTTTTGGTGGATTTGGCCACTCATTTGAGTGAGTTAGATGTGAGTCTTCAAGGGGAAAATCAACTTAGCTGTGCTATGTTTAAAGCATGACAGTGTTCAAAATGAAACTTATGGCAAGCTTGGGTTATGGCAAATCATTTTATGTGTTTTGATGTATTGGCTAAGCACATTCCTGTGAACTGCAAAAAATATGCAGCCGTACTTTCTGTTCCAATAAGGGAATCTGAGAATAGGTTTCAAGGAAAATCACCACTCACAAAACTTTCTTCAGAAACCTCTGATGAGCACCATGACAGCTCAGTAAGAACCGCAGCTACTTCCATCCAGCCACACTGATATGTTAGGTTCACAGAAACCTAACGTAGCCTAAGTGCCGACGAAGGAGAAGCAGTTTCCCTGGTTGTGATTGAGCGATAGGCTGGGGCTGTCTCCTACACACTCTTGTACCTGCCCTGCTTCCAAAACTTCCTGCTTTACCCAATATATCAGTTTCTTTCCACCTGGACAGCTCAGCATCTTTCTGCTTTAGAGGTTCCTTGCAAACGTTTTCGGTCTCCCCTCAGCAGCTCCTCAGGCCGGACTTCCCCTGTCTCCCACTGCCACCTGCTGGGTAGTGCTGCTCATCTGATGTATCAGGCAAGGAGCTGCCTTTCTTTCAGCCCATTATAATCTCGTCGCTAAAAGGAGAGCTGTGCGCCCACTGGTGTTACTGTATTGTGTCAAACCAGACACAGGATGTGAGCAGCAGCATTCCAGGATTTGAGCATTGAGAACCCCTACAGATCTTTGATTCCAGCAAGGAGCTTTTTCCTTGTGAACCCAGACAGTTTCTGGGCCATAAGAGCTGAAATGCTGAAAGCAAAGATGAACAAGTGGTCTTTGAGAAACTTCTGGCAGATGTTAGTGTGAGGGTTTCACCTGTTGATAGTCGTTTTCGTTTTCATCCCTGATGTCACTCACATTCATCTGTGGGATCAGGAGCAGAACCTGAATAGCTTTCACTGACAAAAGGCTTGTCTGTACATTTTCTGAACCAGAACAGTTTAGTTTGGAGGGACACTAATGTCCCTGATATCAATAGAAAGACTCAGTAAGGGACATCCTTCCTCCCTGCAAGGGACCTCAGAGCTGGTTCTGCAAGGGCATGCAAACCCTTCAGAAAAACAAACCTGCTTCCCTCCACACACCTCTCCCCTCTCTTTTTGTTCTCCCATCTCCCATGCCTCTCAGTCCCTTTAGTGAGATGGCAGGCAGTGCAGGAGGATAGGATCAGTACATGGTGGCTCCTCCATCAGCGGAGTCATGCCTTTCATGTCATGGTTTTTCTCCTGCTCAAATCTGATTACTTTTGTCCTGGTACCTTCCTCCCCTTCTTACCTGTGTCTTTCACAGTGATGCTATAAACACATCTGATGGGTTAGAGCTTGGCTGATGGGCTCACCTGTGTGATAGGGTTACTGGAGCCAGCTGGAACCAGCTGTGTCCTGCACAGGGCACCTCTGACTTCTTCCACAGAGGGCCCACTGCATCCCCTCCAAAAAAAAAAAAATAATCCTTGCTAATTATGTTCAGTACACAGATATATACAGCTTTACAAGCTACATGACATCCCTGTGCCATAGTGCAGCCAGGGATAGGAGGTGTGTGGGTTGGATGTGTGGTTTCTTTCACAAGCTCCACATCCTGTGGAAGTGATGGTGCAATTCTGGAGGGATCGGGTGAGTCAGTGTGGTGGTTCCTGCTGTGCTGTATATTGCACTGACAAGAGGTCATGAGGTTGAGCTGGCCTCTGTTGTGCTCCCTGGGTTACCCAGAAGTTGCACAGATGATCCTGGATCCTGAGCACTGTCCTCCCCATAGTCTTTTTTTCAGAAACATCCAGTTACTCCAGTACCCTGAAGTATCCTTAGCTACGGAGTTGGTTAAAGAATGCATTGTTGATGATAAAGCCATTTCCTTCTGATTTGCTGACACTGTCTAGTTGCTCCAGTCATTTAGGATGCTTTTGCAATCCATGGTGATCACTGGGTAGTTTGCACAGCTATCTGTGCCATCTGTTTCACTGAACACACCGAAACCACTCTGTTGTTTGGGACTGGTTGTTGATCATGGCTTAACTATGTAAACTGTATTACTTTGTTGTCTTTTGCAGGGCCCCTCTTGGTTTATTTATTTATTTTTCTTTTTATTGGCTGATCTTTCTTTGGGATCATATACCCAACCTTAAATTTGGCATCCTGAGAAGGGTATACAGCTTTGAGAGTTGCAAATGATATCATCACTAGTTTCTTGGAAAAAAAAAAAAAAAAAAAAAAAAGAAAGAGTAAGTGTGAGTCATGTAAACGGAGGAAGCTCAAAAACAGACAGCTGTAGGAGGAACTTACAGATTTGTCAAAACTGTGTAAAGCTTGGGAATTCCCAGGGGGGAGGGAGGACTTCCTGCCATGGAGGCACTTGATCCTCCAGGGTAAATAAGGTGAAGCTCCAACTGTCAGCACAGGGGCTGGCTTTGGGGTGCAAGACCTTGAAATCTACTTGCAGTTCCAAAGCCTGAGACAAGCCTTTGCCCTAGAAGTAAGGATGGAGGACAGCTGCCAAATTTTGGAATGAAATTTGCTCCTAATTTACACTGCTCCTCCAGTGGTCACAGTGATACTGGTGGTGTGTTTCTGTACTTGGTGATAAACGATCTAGTTGTATTAATCTGCTTGGAAGGGTGGATGTAGCAGATGGGTAATGATTCTTGTCCTGCAAGCATACACATCAAACACAGATCAGAGTTTCACTCCATCAGTCTAATTTAGACCACTCCAATACCAGAAATCCCAGAGGAACAGGTCGCTCACTCAGCCTGGCTGGCATGCTGGGTCCATGGTATGCAGTTTCTTGGGCTCCAGCTTCTATCAACTGACCACGTGCTGTGTTCTCCTCACTGGGCTATCATCTAAAGCTGTTTCTTATGTTTTATGTTAGATCATCAATATAAAATGGCAATGGCTTTGTTAAAAATTCAGCCTGAGGCCCAATCTCTTTGAAGTTCTCCACCCCAAGGCAAATTATCAGTTGCTGCTGCAACTTCAGTAAACCCTCCAACGTTCCTCCCAAATAATTTTCAAGAATGTAAACATTACCTGTGTTATCAGATTATACTGGATTAATCTAGTCACTTCAAGCTTAGCTGATGTATTCATGCCTCATTTGTCTGGGCAACTCTTCCAGGTAGGTGAAACTCAGTGACACCTAAGAGACACAGAAGTTTTTTGTTTAATTTAAGAAGTGCAGGGAGAGTTATCTTCCATCCTGGCTCAGCAATTACATTCATGTATCATTGTCTTCTCTGTCCTTTGTGAGGCCTGCAATGGAATAAAGCATAAGAAGAGCCACAGGATAGGACAGAGACATTGGGAAGGCAATTTGAGAGCCAATATTCCTCTTCAGAAATAATCGGAGAATGCATCTGAAGCAAAGGTGAGTATGTAGGAAAAACAGAAAATCATGAAAGTGAACAATAAATTATAGGATTCCTTCAGCAATGCAACACTACAGAAGATAGTATTGACTTTGGCCAACATGCTCAGGATCTATGGCACAACACTGAGACAAAGAATATTCTTTGTTAGCTGAAATCTGCATTGTTTCATGCACAGGCACTTCCCAAACAGAAGATGTAGGAGGTTCACATGGAAGAATGCTTGGAATCCCAGGAGAAGTCATTCCAACAGACAAATGGAGAACTTGAGTGAGATATAAGATTGGCAAATGACAAAGAAAAAAACAGTTTAAAACTGTTCCTCCTTGTCCTATCACTCAGACCATGTGTCAGATGCCGTGTAAATACGAGTTATTAATTAAAACTACCTGCAGCAGCTCCAAAGTCAGTTTAAAGAAATGCATGCTGTTTCCCCTGGCCCCATCCTGGCCACAGAGCATGAGTTCAGCTCAGTGTTCTGGTAGAACAGATTGCATATTCCCGTGTTTTCCTGAGTTAGCTGTACTTCAGTAACTGCGATGTCCAAAATTGAAAGATTGTGGAGATAGATACTGTCTACTACATTTGCAGTAAACAGATGTTAGTGAAGAAAGTGTAATTCTTGCTGTAAGCCTGATCTAGACTCAGAAAACATCAGCTTGGAAGTGACTGCCCTGGGCATAACACAGTGTTCACAATGTTTTGAGGGAGGAGATGGTTGGTGAAGAGTGGTGAGACAGATGACAGGCCTGTGGATCAGGTGAAGGTAGTTTATGTATGTGAACAGGAATGGCCTGATAGCTGGCAAGCTGTAAGAATTACTTACTGGTTATAAAACATTCATTAAGCAAACACACAGTTCCCCAGCTTTAATGTTAAGAGTCATGACTTCTAGTTCCCAGGCCTGTCTTTGAAATTATGATGTAGTTCCTTCTGGAAGATTGGGTTTGAGAAGCTAGAAGTGTCCCTGTCTCTGTCTGGGTGTTTCTGTTCTTTACTGATGGCTTCCACGAGTTCATTCTGCTGTGGGGTGCATTGCCTTGCAACCGTTTCACAGTGCCATTAAAATCCTGATGAGCACGGCAGATCTGGGATATGTATATGTAGGACTCATGGACTTTGATTGTTCAGTTGTGCAGCTTCCTTTCCCCACTATGTTTGCACACATCTACCTGAACAGCACAAGGAACATCTTCACCTTCATCAGCCAAGGACATATCCTAAGAGAATCAACTATAAAATGTATACAGGAAATCATTAATAATACCATAAACTGAAATAAGCTGATAACCCCTACTACATTTTCCTAGAATCTTCCTCTCTTCTTTGCCTGTAGATAGCTCCAGGCATTCCAAACACTGCACCAGAAAAAGACTTCCAGGATATATAACAAACAAACTTCACCTTTATGTGGTGAAGGTTTCATGACACATTCATTTTTTCTCACCACCTCAGTTCCTGCTAACACATCCCTCATGAGAATTTGCACCCATCTCTTAGCAGCGTTCCACAAGTCTGTGGCTCTTCCGTATTATTTCCAGGCAAACTGCTCTCTGTCTGAAGTCTGAAGCTGGAGCTGCATCAAAGTGGAGGAATATGCAATCTGTGTCTGTATCTTCCAGGCAGAGACATGTTGGCATTCTGGTAGCAGCCATGAGAGCTGCATGCAAACCAGTGTAGGGAAAAGACATCACAGATTGCTGCAGACGTAAAATAAAGCAGTACTCTCATTACACTCAAGCTGTGAAATTTAATCAGGCTTGAACAAAAAGTTCTTACTTTTGTTTAGCTTTATGAATTTACGTGTGAGTTGCTGAGCCCTACAGAACAGAAGGAGGTGAAAGGAAAGTGTTATGGTTACGCAGGCTGAGCAGAACTGTTTAAATCCAGAAGCACACAGGTGGTTTGCAGACCTGCAAAGGCTGCCTCTGTGACCTCACACAGCAAACCTGGACGTGGCTGCCTCAGCCCCACTTCTTGACATGGACACTGAACATGACTACACTGATATTTCTTACATAATTCCCTATGGCTTTGACAGGGATCAACAGTCATCTGTCAAAAGTGTATTTCTCTAACTTCTCTAAGAGAAAGCAAATTGCTAGCAGTACGTCATCGTTACTTTTTTGATACTTCCATGCCTGAGGATACTTTTCATAACTTTTCTTTCAAAACCACATTTTTAACATCATCTTCAATATTAGAGGGACTTGTGGTGCTGACCTTACAATTTGCTGGTCTTTTTCGCACTGCAGCCAGAAACTCCTACAGTCAGCATCATTTAAAAGAGAATCTGAACAGTATGATTGCTACAAGCTTAATCATAGTTTTGAGAACGGGTGCACAGCAAGCCTTTGTCAGACAAGAGGCTGCTTGAATCAGGTCAGCATCACCAACAAGAAGAAATGTACTCTTTGCCATTGAGTCTCTCGTAAGCAAATTCAGTGATACTGAGAAAATAGATTAGTTTACACTAATAAGGGAGGCTGTATGCAGCTTTGTCCTCATCAGCATTCAGCACTTGTAGCACTTAACCCCAGTTTCCACAGATGCAGACATGCACAGACCTGCTCAGCTGCTGCTGCAGAACTGTCTCCATATTCACAGTGCGAGAGCAAGTTGGTTTTTTCACCATATTGTCGGGTGAATATTTGCTCAGCACTTACTGCACCATTGGATTGGGGTCCTGTTTTCTTTCACTCCGTAGCACTCCCTAGCCTTATGCAACACCTTCTAATATTTTTTTCTTAATTAATTACTTCAGGATATTTATATCTGCTTCTTACTGAGTTCCATAAACCATAGCTGAAGTTTCTGTTTGCTTCAGAGAAACTCACTAAAGAACACCACAGGAGAAGGTGTGAAACCCAGCCAGTACTATCAACTGCAAACAGTAAGAAGAGCGACAGATTTGTTCTCATGGCACTTAAGAACAGGCTGAACATATCAACACAGTGCCATTGTGCTACTTAGATACTAAACTTCTATGTGTGCATCAAAGGAATCAGTGAAGAAACATTAAAAGAATGTTATGGTTTAAGAACTGTCCTTCCTGCTATCACATGAAACCCATCTGGCTCCATGGCACTGAATGAGAGGAATGAGAGTCATCGTCATTAGCAGCAAATATCCCATCTCTAGTGCTGATCTACTAGAAGAGAGCTGACCAACAGCACCTTCCAACAGCTAATCCATACTGAGACTTTCTGTGATGAAATGAGCAGCTGTGTCAGCCTCCAGACCAACAACCTAGGCCGTACACATGGGGCTGGCACCTTACAAACTGCTCCCTCAATTCTCTTAGGCTCTTTGGAAAGCAGTTTTTCAGTCCCAAACCAGGGTTGAATATTGATTGCTGTGGTTCATGTCTCCTGAAGTCCCCGTATGACATGTGTCTGTTATAAGATTGTGATTTGGATATATGTGAATTTCTATCCTCCTTCTACAGCAGCTTAGTTAGGCAAACCAGACCCTGGAAGCCTGCAAATGTTTATATGGTGCAGTCTGAGCCAGACGGCCTGGTGCTGTCAGCTGGGATGGTGATCCAGGCAGGGCCTGGGTGCTACACCGCCGGAATCAAGCTGCTGACAGCACACACCTCATGGCTCTGTTTCACAAGCAAACAGTTCTTGTATCCAAGTGCCACTTGTGCCAAAACACACAGAAAGGACTGCTAGGAACAACCTGTAAACATGTCACACCTTAACCTGCAATCACAGGGATAATTTCACCCCGCTGGAGGTTCAACGATCTAAGTTAGCAAAGCTTTATTTTAAGTGTTACTCAAAGGGTACAATTCTGCTAGCACGAGCCACGTTCCATTTATTTTTCACACGAGTAGCTGATGGAAGTACAGGGCAAAAACATGAAGGGTGCAGACACATATGGGCACGCGGGTGCAGGCGTCCTAGGGATGGGCTGGCCGGCCCCAGAGGTCCTCAGAGATACAGAGTTCCAGAGCAGGCAGCATCCACAGAGATGACCCCACTGGCACCACCTTTATGTATGCTAAGTTGTGTGGTGGAGCGTCCCAGTGCCGCTCGCACTGCACACCCCACCCCAGCTCATGTTGGGGCTGCAGGCCGTGATACGAGTGCTGCATGCAAAGCTCTCTTCTGAAGTGCGAGCTGGCCAAGGGCTCCACACCACGGAGCTGCTCAGACTACCTAAGCCTGCATGGTGCGATGTCCTTGTCTAGTCTCACACTTGTCACTGTTTAATGCATCAGAGTAACAAACCAGTCAGGGTACGAGAAACCTGCTAACTGCCGTCCCGCAGAGTTGCAATAGAGATATAAGCCTAAACACGCCCTCCCCCACCATGCGCAGTTAGCCTTCAGCCGGACCTGAGACTGACATAGCAGAGGAAAACAGCTGCATGAAAGAAACCATCGCCCATCTCCTCTGCCCTCCTTTTCCTGAACTAAAAGCCCACCTCGGGCTCCGCACCCCGGCCCGTCTCCCAGCCCGCCTCCCGCCTCCTTTGCCCCCGTGCCCGCACGATCCCGTTCCCCGCTTTCTCCTTTCCTCTCCCGGTCCGCCGCACCCACAGCCCCCCGCCCCCCCCCTCCGCCTCCCTCGGCTCCGGCGCTGCGGGGCGGGCCCGGCGGGCGGCACCGCCCCGCGGCTGGGAGGCCCCGGCGGGCGGCTCGGCCCCGCCGCCGCAGCGCGGCCGGGGGAGGGCGGCGCGGTGCTGAACGGACAGCGCCCGCGGGGACCGCCGCCCTCCCGCCCCGCCCCGCCCCGCCCCGCCCCTCCCCGCCCCGCCGAGCGCGGGCGGCCGCAAGAGGCGCGGGAGCGGGGCGGGGGGGACGCGGCCTCCGCCCGCCCGTCGCGGAACTCCCGCCGTCCTCCCGCCTGCCCCCGGCCGGACCCCGCGCGCCCATGCCGGGCGTTGGGGCCATCGGAGCGCGGTGCAGGCACCGGCCGCGGAGGAGCCCCCGCGAGAAGCCCGAGGCGAAGCCGGGCGAGGCCGGGGCCGCCATGGACGCGGCGATTTGGATCTATCAGTTCCGGCTGATCGTGCTGGGCGACTCCACCGTGGGCAAGTCGTGCCTTCTGCACCGCTTCACGGAGGGCCGCTTCCCAGGGCCGCTGCACTCCGACCCCACCGTGGGGGTGGACTTCTTCTCCCGGTTGGTGGAGATCGAGCCCGGCAAGAGAGTCAAGCTGCAGCTCTGGGACACGGCGGGGCAGGAGCGCTTCAGGTAGGGGACCCCGACACGCCCAGCCCCGCCGACCCCTGGCCCCGGCGCCGTGCCCCCGTCCTTCCACACCACCCAGGGGCATTGCCGTTACCCCGGCACGTTTCACTCCCCTCCTCCCAGCTGCTGCTCCCCAGAGAGTCCTGCCTGCTTCCTACCTGCACCCCCACCCCGCTGCCCGACAGTCCCACCCCGCTGCAAACTGCCCACCGTCACTCCATCCCATTGCTCACCATCGCCTTCACCCCTCTATTCACTGTCACTCCCACCCTACTGCCCACCATCACTCTCATGTCATTGCCCGCCGTCGTTCTCACCTCACCACTTACTATTACCCTCACCCCATTGCCTACCATTGCCCTCACCCTACTGCCATTCGATTCCCCTCCTAGCTTCCTCCTTTCTCAGCCTTTCCTTTCTCAGCCCTTCCCCTCACAGCTCACTCTACCAGGTTTACCCCTAAAGTCCTCAACCTAGAGCTGCAAAGCCTCCCCAGCATCCTTTCCCTTTTCCAGCTGCTGATCCCCACTTTGCTCTCCATTTCTTACGTTGTCATCAGAACTTGCCCTCCCTACTGCATTCCTGCTCCCTCCCATGCAAACTGGAGAGGCCAGGCCACCTCCCTGCTTTGCTGCTTTTGCAGCACCGCAGCACTGTGAGCACCAGCTCAGCCCTGGCACTGCCAAAGTCACAGGGCAGCAGGGACAGTCCCCTCTCAGGGTTTCATCTGCCTTCTGCACTTGCCTGGCACAGATGGCTGCTAGGAGCCTTCACTAACGCTCTGCTCATTTTCAGTGTAGCTGAAATGCTGCGCTGAGAGCCAGATCATCTCCTTATTCCTCTCTGTCACAAACAGGCAGTGATTTTTGCGTGGGTTCTAGTTTGGTTCTAGGGTTCAGTGGATGTGAATTCAGGCGAGAGGACAGCCCATCTATCTATTCCAATACGAGCTTAGCCCACACTCCTGTTACGGCGTTTAGCAGCAGGGTTGAAATGGGTCTCTTTCTGATGAGAACAGAGCCCTTTCTGTTCTCTCTCTTCCTCTGCAACAGTTGTGCAGATGCTGGCACTCTGCTGGAGGTGGGATTTCAGCACCTTGCCAGGGGACGCGAATCCTTTTGTTCAAGCACTACAGTGAAACAAAAAAACTTTCTCAGGCAGGCATGAGTCACAGGCTTCCATATGTCTGTGCGGGCAGGACCCCGAAGGCTCAGCAAAGAAATGACGGTGATCACTGCAAGCTCTTATCATTTTTCATCCTCCGTGCACTTTCCAGCAAAGAGCACGAAATGCGTGTAAACAAGTGACTAAGGAAATGTAATCTCTTCATTTTGAATTTGCTGACAAATGGCTGGGATGGCCAATGACAAGGCACTTGGCTGGAAAGAATGCAAATACGGAGTTTTGCATACATTTTAACTCAGATGCTAGCCGTGGTGAATGCTCGGGGGATATGCAGTGATGAGTCATGCACTCAGCTGCTTTAACATTTACCACTGGTGTACATCTGTGTGTTTTTTTTAATACCTAGCAGTTACAAACTGGAGGGAGCAGTTTTAAACATCTGTTTGTTTTTCTGCCAGGAGCTTCTTGTCAGTTGTTGTAGCAAATACCATAGCATTTATTGTAAAGTCGGTTCTATGCTTGCTCAAGAAAGCTAGAAATACTTGACTAAATTATACGCTACAGGTTAAAAACTTGCGTACTCTGTTCTCTGCTAATGGAGAAGACTGCAGATCAGAAGCAAGGATCGTCTCGGGGAAGAACTAATTATTCCGAGAAGTAACCTAATTCTGTGCAGTGCAAAGCAGTTTGCAGCTCAGATTCCCAGTTCTGCTCTGGCTCACTTGTGCAGGTACTTCTGATGGGAGCAAAGCCTGTCTCAAAAGCCCCCCAGGGAATTCCCAGTGCGCAGTGCAAAAAGCTGGCTGTGTAATAACTCCCACCCCTTGGGGCATCAAGGGACGTGCCCAGGGGAAGGTGAGGTGGGACACACCTGCCATCACATCCTCTTGAAATACAAGCCTTATTTTCTTGTGGAAATTGTTTTGGAAAAGTTCTTACTCGTGTCTGGTTAACTGATGCCACTCTATTTGAACTGGATTTCATGCGTATTCTTAGAAATCATCCTTAGCTCACGCTGTTTGCATTACTGATCACGTAAAGTAATTCCTAATGCTTCCAAAGAAGGGTAAGCAAACTGCAAATGCTAGTGTTAGACAGTTTACTTATACTGAGCTCTGCCAGTGCAGTTACTGCATTTACTTTGATACCAGTGAGGCATCACTAAGCAGAAGCTCCTATTGTGCCAGCCAAAATTATCAGTGCCTCCAGTAGCTTAATAGAACAAGAACCTGTGGGCTCGGTTAGTCCGCAGGTCTATAAGGGAGACTAAGGGAAATACAGGATTCACCCTGATTCTTTTTAAGGATCTTTTGAGGTTAGCTGTCATTTAGAGCAGCCCGCTGCTTTGGGTTTGTGTGTCACATTGTCTGCTTCACTGTGATTTGTTTGTTTTTTCCTGTATCTGAATCCAACACAATTAATTTAAATAATGGATTTTCTGAGTTTACAAAGCAGTGCTGCAAAGATCAAGAGTTTATTTCAGGAAATTAGAGATTTAATCCTCTGGGGATTCTTCAGTTACATTAACTCACTTTGTAGCAGACCATTATATTAACTAGGTACATTCCGTTTCTAATACATTTCTTGAAAATAGAATTATCCTTTTTCTCCTTTGTGAGGAAGCTGCACTTATTTTCAAACTTACTGCCATTGCAATGGGGTCTTTAGTCCTGGAATAAAAGTAACTTCAAAATTAGATAAAGCTTTTAGAGAAAGTTTGGTTCATCCGGGAAAGATCAGTAAGATCATGAGAAGAAACACTGTGACTGATCTAAAGTCATCCTAATGTGATTAATACATCCTCTAACTCATTTTCAGAAACAATTGCTCAGTGGCCATTGTCTTAGCAAGGCTTTCCTTAGGAGTATTAATTAGGATCTTACATCTTCAACCTAATATTTAGATTAATCTAGGAGAAAGACTTCTGTTTGAGTCAGTATTCTCCCCAGCCATGATGCCAGTTTAATCAGAATAAATGAGTGGAGCTAACACGTACTCACAATAGAAATCAAAGTTTCAAAAGGAATCTAGGTTTTGCATTTAAAAACTACTCCTAATTAAAGCTGAAGACATTAAAGTTATCCTGTGGGGGAAAAAAAGAAAACCATTCCAAGATATTGTTATTGTACTTCGTAACTTAGAACTTCTTAAGGAGCAGTCTCACCTCCAGGAATTCCAAACACGGAATGGGATGTTATAGCATTCGACGTCCAGGGGCCGTGGTTCTCTTTTCATACTTACACTACTCAGAGCTCTTTAGCAGGTTCTGATGGTAATTTTTGCTCTGGAGTAATTTTTTTCCAGCCCTTTATCTGAATTTACCATTCATTCACTACGAATGCCAAACATTTCACAAAATGTTATACAGCTTTTTTTGCTAAAAATGAGAAATAAGAATGGTCTTGAAGATGCCAGGACAGTCTGTATTTAACAATTACACAGGAGTGTTGCAAGTTATAGGAACTTTATAACTATACCTTATTTTCAGGAAGGGGGGGAGAAAACAAGATTTACCTTTTCAATTATGCTTGTATCTATTTTTGTACCTATCAGACAAAGATGATAGAATACGTTGGGTATTTGACATGGACTGCAGCACACCCATCGTGAACAGGCCGGTGCAACACAAGGAGTGCCACTGATCCCCATTGAGCTCTACAGCAGGCGTGCTGCTTCCTTTCACTTAGCCCAGCCACAGGAAGAAGGCAGACTCCCTCCTGGAACAACATTAGCTCACTACTCTGACTAAGGCACACACAAATAGTCTGGTTTGGGCACATCCATTAACTATGGCTCTGAGAAGGGAGGGTTCAGAGTCTCCCATGCCAGAGAAGCAGAGAGAAAAGGCAGCGGTGTCAGGCTCAAAAGAGCAGAAAAGCAAAGTGCTTTAGGCAGAAAGATAAGACACATGAATAAAGACAGATGCAGGGCTGAGCTGAAGAGTTCAGTCTCCTTTCAATCAAAGTCACAGGCAGATTTGCCAGGTTCTAAATACACAGTTAGTTCTGCCTCCCACTTCCAACCAGCATCTCCTCCGAAGGGTCTGCAGGAAGGGTCTGCAAGATGCCACTGCCATCTTCCCCATTTTAGAAGGAAGGCCACTGGTTGGTCATTACTTTTTCACCATGATCCCACCCTGTCCCTAGCCTAAAGGCTTTCACTTTCTGCTAAGAGAAATGCTCCCCTCTCCGTCCTTTCCCACAGATAATGAATTATGGTGCTGCCAGTAACACATTCCCTTCCACAATGCTAGATTTAAGACAATTAATTAGCTGAGTCAAAATGTACTGTACGTGGGAAGCCATTATTTCTAGAATAATTAAAGATCAGCGTGGAAATAATTGGAGCAAGGGAAATTTGAACATCCTTTATATGTAAGTTGGATAATGTCAAACTTCACCTGTCATCCATTCCTTATCCTGACCTGAAGAACTTGCAGGACCGTCTTCTCCTCAGAAAATGACAGCAATAATGGAGTTAAAACTTCAGCTTGCTTTTAGAGACTGATTATGCAACTTTCACCAAAGAGTGTAATGATGTCGGTGGATTCTCTGCTTGTGAAAAAACACAGAGAGGGCCAGTCTGGTTTTGTCTAAGGTCTGTACTTAGGAGTCTTGTCTCTGATAGAGTCTGAATTCTCCAGAGTACTCTGCTGGACTGTACTCAATTTGAGGGATTTCCTGAGTGATGCAGTTTGTCTATTTTCTAAACCCCATCAGCCTCTTGTTCAGTGCTTGTTCAGTCTGCTGTGGAATACAGATAGCCTCTTCGCATTCATAGCATCTTTCCCAAGTAGATCTGCAAGCCTACCAGCTGCTCTATGGAGAGCCCTTGTTTTGTTTTTTCATTCCTTTTGAATCTGACTCTTAGCTGTATTTGGTAGCCCCGGGCTTTTGTACTTGAAGATTAACTGAGAATATTCACCTGCTCTGTCTGGGACTCTTGTGGTTTTGTATACTTCTGTCATATCTCCATCAAGTTTTCTCTTTTCTAGTCTGCAGTGTTGTAGCCAACTCAGAAATCCTTGCTTCCTGGTCTTTATAATCACTGAGATGGTGCTTTTCCTATAGGAGAAAAGTGTCTTGTATTGAAGACTTTTTCTTTTCAGTTGTCACATAAAGTGTGCTGAGAAATTCTTCTTCAAAAGCTACTAGAAGATCTTGCTCTTAGTTGGCTGGTTGCTGGAGTGAGATCCAGAAGCTTGTGTTAGGAAGGTTCCCTTCACAATGACCCAAGATAACAAAGGGGGAATGACGGTGTTGGGAAAGGGGCTGAAGCCAACCCTGCTTTGAGAGGCTTCTGCCACTTGAAGATCACAACCTAGAATTGCCTTCTGAGGCCAAAGGTAGAAAAGGGAATGAAAAATACTCTCCTTGTTTGTGGAGCATCTGTGCCTATATCTGTAGCTGTTATAGAATGCAATTATCATGGCCCTGAGTGCATCAACAGTCTGTGCAACCTACAATACAATACAACAGTCCTACCACAGGTCTGGTTGCTTTGGTGTCTGATCAGTTCTGGCCGCTTCTTTACAATAACAACACAAAACATTCATGCTAGTAGCAGGAAAACTGTGTTTGGTCGTATCTTTCAAAATCTAGCAGTGCAACTTACCAGGAAGACTGTTCAACAATCTGGGCCAGTGTTTTCACTTTCTGGTGCTGCGTAGAGAAGAGTACAGAACTTTTTGAGACAAGAGGCAGTAGTACAGCTGTAAATGAGTGATTAAGGGCTTTGCTATGAAGAGCAGCGCTGTACAGTCTAATCATTGGTGTAAGCACTTGATGGATTTTACGTTACATGGCTGCTGGGTGAAGGCGAGCTCTTCCCTCTGGTGTAGGGAGAAGGTTCATCAACAGAGGGTTGTGGGCATGGAACCTAAAACCAAGTCACAGCCCCAAGCTACTGGAGTTCAAGGAGCGTTTGGACAGCACTCAGATATAGAGTTGGAATGTTGGGTGGTCCTGTGTGGAGCCAGAAGTTGGACTCTATGATCATTGTGGGTCCATTCCAACTCAGGATATTCTATGATTCTAAGTAGTGCATTAGGAAACTGTGTGGAAGGCAGGTATCTTCACTGGAACTTCACCTACATTTTGTGAGGAGCTTGAGCCCATCGATGATGCTAGGTGTGTTCTTGGGAAGCCCTCCCAAGCAGAACCCGTCTGGACACACAGACTGGTACCAGCTGGGTAGGGGCTGTGGGAAGGGGGGCAGTGTCTGCCGAGCAGCTTGCAGCCCGCACAGAGGCAGAGCATTTGGGTCCTGGAGAAGTTGCCTAGGCACCACGGTCAGAAATGCAGCTGAGTATAGCACAGCTTTAGATGTTGGTCTTACAGTTTTGTCTAAGCCTTGTTGAAGGCACCTTAGAAATCCTGTCATCTTTAGCCATAACATTAATGAGGCAAAATCTGCTCTTGCACTTAGTTTCCTAGGAAAAACAGAACAAAACAAAAACAAACAAAAAAAAAACACCAAGTCTACCAAACCATTGAAGTTAGTGCTCTTTCATTCTTGGTGTGATATAGGGCACGAATGAGCGGAGGGACATTCACTTTGCACTGTTCACTTCCCAAATAACTTGGGAACATCTACTAAATAAAACACAATAAACTGGGACATCCAATAAGAAAAAGCATTTGTCGACTTCTTACTTTTCTCTAACTGTTGTATTTAAGTCAAATATTTTGCACCTGCAGGATATTTCAAATACTGTTGAACAACTTGCTACGTTCGCGTGCCCAGATGTTTTTCTCAGTTTTTTTTTCTGCTGAACGGGTGATTTTGAACCATCTTTGTTTCAGGCAACATTTATATAAAAAATAAGAACCTTGATCACCATCCAGTGTTAACTGACATAGCTCCATGGAACTAAGTTACATCAGGTGAGAATACAGACACCTGTATGTAAGCACATGGTAATACATGAAATACTGATCGTCGGTACTCATTTCATCAACACGTTATACAACATAATTCCAAATAAATATGCTCAGTAGATGATGTGTTGCATTTTCAATACTAGCTTTTCTTCAACTGCTCGTACATTTCTTCAGCATAAATGTTATCAAGACAGAGGTTAGTTTCTTGAAAATTGGTTAGACTACGTTCCATTGCTCCAAACCAGATCCCATTTTTGTCACACATTTCTTCTCTAAAACCACTTATTATCAAAATAACCAGTTATTTTGATTTATTCATCTATGTTTGCATGTTTGCAAGTTCTCTACTGCTGAAAAAAAAATTAAGAAAACCTGAAGCTGATTTTTTTGGTATCTTTATTCAGTACTTCACAAAATACAGCACCCTTTATTTACAGTCACTTTTCATATCCAGGCTGTTTGAATCAATCTGAGGGTAAGCTCATGTTGTCTCCACATTCAGACTCTTCAGAGACTTACTCCATGGTCTCTGTTGCTGGGAATGTAGAACAGATCTTTCTAAAACATTTGAAAAACAAACTCTCTCTGTTATCTAAATGAAACAATTTCAAATGCAGTTTGCTGCAACTGAATGAATTTCTGCCAAGAAATCTAAGTTTTATCTATCTGTGCACTTACCTATCTGTAATGTAACTACTGCTCCTAATTATACTTCAGTGTTCAAATTGTTAGAAAATACTATATGAAATGTGATTAACTTAAAGTCAGAAGGAGCTCCTTTAATGAAAAATATTTATTGTTGTGTAGAGTTAATCTCAATTCAAGATGTTTTGAAGCTGCATTCTCTCCATAATCATGTGATAAAATATAGTTAATTCTTGAATATATTATTATTTCAAAAATGACCGTTAATACAGATTTTCTGTCTCATTTCAGTTGGACAAAACTTATACATACATACTTGCTATATGTTTATGTAACTAATATTTGTATGCAATTCTAGGTAGGCCAATCACTTTCTTTAAAATATATCTTCTCACCTTTTCCATCCTGCATCTCTGCTATGATGATTAGAGACCTAATGTGTGTGTATATATATATATATATTTCCTTCTAGAACATATTACTAATCTTCTCAGAGGAAGGATCTCCTTCTTCCAAAATTAATTCTGGTGAATGGTCTGGAACACAGTGAGCTGAAAAGTAGAAAACGTCACTACTCTTGGGAGTTTCGTGCCAAAAAAGAGTAAATGGAATTAATAAAGAGCATTTCAACCTCCACATGAAAGATCTCCTGGAAGCAGAATTTGTTCTGTCAGTGCTGTAACAAGTGTGTGCCCAATTTGCTGTAGTGCTGTTGAGGGATTTCCTTTCTTAGCCTGGTACCTGATGACCTCTGCAAGCACAAGTAACTGAGATTATCTGTACAGCTCTTGTTGTCAACTAATTTGTCCATGAGGAATACAAGCAGATACAGGTTTCTGGACATTGGCCTACATATTTTGTTTTGAAATAACCAATTAGATCAAAGTTAAATGAATGATTGCATAAAACTGAATGAGTTGGTGTTTAAAGCTAACAAGCATTGGACAAATTATATATATTATTTTGTGAACATGTGCTACAGTTTGCTAATAAAGAGTGTTTTGCAGAATACTCAGCATTAAAAATTGGCACTAGAAATGTTGACTTCAGGAACGTTTAGAAGGTGGCTTTTGAATGTAAGGAAAAATGAAAAATGAGCTTTTACATATGGAGGAGATAATAAATGCCCATTTCAAAAAAGCTAAGATGATTCATAAAACTTACGGAAGATTTTAAAAAGCTGCTGCATGGAAAAGTATCCTGTTTACAAATGAGGTAAAAATGTATTTTAACTTTCCTTTTGTGTTTCTTGATTGTTTTCTGTACAGATCAATAACACGATCTTACTATCGCAATTCCGTTGGCGGCTTGCTAGTCTTTGACATCACAAACCGGCGATCCTTTGAACATGTGAAAGACTGGCTGGAAGAAGCGAGAATGCATGTACAGCCCTTTCAGATTGTATTTCTGTTAGTAGGACACAAGTGTGACTTGGGGTCACAGCGCGAGGTTACGAGAGAAGAAGCAGAAAAACTGTCATCCGACTGCGGTATGAAATACATAGAAACCTCAGCAAAGGATGCCACAAATGTTGAAGAGTCCTTTACAATTCTCACACGAGACATCTATGAACTTGTAAAAAAAGGAGAAATCACAATACAAGACGGATGGGAAGGTGTTAAGAGTGGCTTTGTTCCAAATGTTGTACATTCATCAGAGGAAGCCGTAAAGCCCAGAAGACAGTGCATCTGCTGAATTCGTAGCATGCCAAAGAGCACATCAGGTGTTCAGAAGATGACACCAACCTAAAAACAGAATAATAAATCTGAGATAAGATTAGATCATGACATAGTTGAATCACAGAACGGTAACTTGCTTTTGTATCCTTCTGATTCATAATTTCATAAAATTTTAAGGTTTTTTTTTTTTTCTTTTAGAGAGTACAACATCTTTCTGTGGTCTTCAGGAAAGGAAATGATATATTGCTAAAGGAAACATTAGTCCTATAGCAAGACACTTTGAAAGTGCAATAATCATCAAGACAACATCCTATCTTGGGCTCTTGGGCTCTGTATTTTGAATACAGTTTAAAATCAAGCCTTGCTAGGAGAGGATGAGACGAGCTTTTTACTTTTGTTCATCCTGCTTTAGTTTTGGGCAGGAAAATATCATACCTTATACTTTTCTAATGTGATTCTTTACACAAGTGCAGCATTGCTTATCAACATTAAAATTCAGTACATTGTAGAATTCCATAAGAACAATAACTAAATAAAGCAAGGTGGAAGAGTGCTCCAATAGCAAACACTTTTGATATGACTTTGAATAGAAGCCTTACTAAAGAAAAAGAATGTTTTAGAAAAGATGATTTATTTGTATACTGAAAAAGGGAATAGAAGCAATGAAATTTAACAATGAAATGTACTATTGAATATTTTCTGAATTACCAGTGAAACTAAATGTTTCACTGTTCACATATGATCCAGTTGCTTTTTGAGTTGTATACAAAACAGGTTACCCAACTGCTCCAGTTCCATTTTGGAGGCCAGATCCTCAGCTGGACAGTTATCATAGCCACCCCGATACCTAAATAGTGATGTTCATTTACACAAGCTTTAAAAAATATAAGAACTTCTGTCTAGAAGTAAAAATAAATGTTTAAGTGCTGCAACCCGTGGGGTTCCAGGGTTTGAATTTTAGCAGAATAAGGATTGGTTTCGTCTCGGCCAGTAAATGTAACTAAAGGTTTTAAAGCCAAAAGTGTTAGTGTTTGAAGAGGAAAGGATTTTTAAGTTAATACTGGGCTACAAACAGTAAAGTTGGAGAAGCACTATTCTAAGAGAGCAACACACAGGAGCTTTTAATACCAGTAATAATAGGAAAAATCTGTGGTTGTAGCATTTTACTGAGCTTGAGGTCATCTTCCTACTACTCTGAGTACAACTTAAAGTAGCTTTACACAAACTATGCCCTATATGTGTAGCACTTAAATACCAAATAAGTCTATGTCTTTTGTATCTCTAGCACTGTAACGAGATTACTTGATCTCCAGAGTTGATAAGCATCCACATTTTATCTGGGCATACTCATAACCTCAGAACACTAAGTCAGTTATCTTCATATAAAGATATATCAGGCTACAGTTCTCTGTTTTTGACACCAGAGAACAAGTTTATCTAATCTTATTTTTTTTCTTTAATAATCATGAAGTTGGTTTTCCTTCAGATTGCTTTAAGTCCTTCTGCAACACTTTTGTAAATATGTCATAGTACCAATACAAGTTGTTTGGTTCCAGTTAATTTATTCATTTAGGGCCACTAAAATTATTGACTTCAAAAGGAACTGAAAGGTTTATTTTTCAATAGCCTGAGTCTCACTTGCACTGAGGCCCAGTTACACTGTCGTAGAAGGATACAGAGGCCTTAATAATAAACGGGAATCAGCCTTAATTCATTAGCAATTAAAACAGTCAGCTAATTCTAGTCACAGCATGCTACAAAGTAATTGCTGTGAGTTTGACTCTCTATTAAATGACATTTTTTAGTCATTTGCACCAGCTCCATTTTGATTTGAGGGCAGTTCAGGCACTCTTTAAGTAAATGTAAATGACTGCAGATGCCAAAATGGTGTGCAGAATCAGGTTGTGTGCGTTTGATACCGACTGCCCTATTGTACCAGGCCCATGTGGTGTATCAAAAAATGTCTTAGTTGCTTAAGAATACAGAATGGACCAATGAGTAAATCAGAGGCTTAGGAGTCAGCGGTAGCTCTGGTTCACTGTGTGTTTCTGAGCAAGGCATTTAAGTTTTCCGTGCCTCATCTGTATCTCAGAAATTGAGATGATTGTTCTTCCTGGCATTCACAAGGACCTTTGAGACCCAATCTGACTGTGTGATCTCTGGTCTGGACTCTTTTCCATCTGTGATATCTGTTGTAAAGTGCTTAGCACCATGGGATGTATCATGTGGATACTGCTCTTTTCTGCTGTACCAAAAACGATAGAAGAGATGAAAGCAGCCATATTACTACCAGGTACTGCTATTGTTACAAATCTACATTTCACATTACTTGCAAGTTAAAATCTTCACGTTAAACTTTTCTTCCTGAATACTCCAAGCTTTTCATTCTGTGTGAACAAAATCTGCGTGTGAGGGGCTGGCAGGGAAGGGTCTGGGAGAAGAGGTGAGGGAAGAGGAGGTATGCACAGAGAGAGAAACAGTCACCAGAACAGAGCCTTAATGATCTCAGCTGTGAATGTTGTACCTGTAGTGTCACATTTATTGCAGTGGGAGTAGAGCTTTTAACCAGATTCAACCATGTAAGGAGCTGGGATTGCCATTGCAACAGGAAAAGAAATTCACTGCATTTTAAAGTACTGTGCACATAGCTGTCTTATTTGTAATTCCTAAAAATGTAGACTAACATGTACATTCAAATGTTGTCTATCTTGATGATGTATTAAACCAATACTGCACCTTCTCACTATACACTTGCACTTCATGAAAATGTCTGATAAGCAGGTTACTTGCTGATATATGTCACTCTGCATTCACAGGCTTTGCAATAACTGTGAGTAACCACCAGAATACGCTGTACAGTAGATCATAGTTAAGTGCATTTTTTTATTTTCTCCCCCAAGGAAGGAAAAATGCGATGCTTCCTATTAATGCCAGAATGAAATTTACAGAAATTAAAGAAATCCCAGTTGGCAACCAAGTTAAGACATAGTATCCCACAGTATTCTCCTGCTGGCAGCCCGTGGCTTGGACAAGTAAGGGTAAGGAGCTGGCTGGAGGGCCAGGCCCAGAGAGTGCTGGTGAATGGAGTTACATCCAGCTGGTGACCAGTCATGAGTGGTGTTCCCAGGGGTCAGTGCTGGGGCCTGTCCTCTTCCATATCTCTGTTGATGACCTGGATGAGGGCATTGAGTGCACCCTCAATCAGTTTGCTGATGACACCAAGTTGTCTGGAAGTGTCGATCTGCCTGGGGGTAGTGAGGCCCTACAGGGGGCAGGCTGGATCACTGGGCTGAAGCCAATGGGATGAGGTTCAACAAGAGCAAGGGCTGGGACCTGCACTTTGGCCACAACAGCCCCAGGCAACAATACAGGCTTGGGGCAGAGTGGCTAGAAGACTGTATATAAGAAACAGACCTGAAAGTATTGGTTGATGCTTGGCTCAACATGAGCCAGCAGTGTGCTCAGGTGTCCAAGAAAGCCAATGGCATCCTGGCTTGCATCCGAAATAGTGCTGCCAGCAGGAGCAGGGAAGTTATTGTCCCCCTGCACTCTGGTGAGGCTGCACCTCGAGTACTGTGTTCAGTTTTGGGCCCCTCATCACAAGCAGGACATTGAGGTCCTGAAGGGTGTCCAGAGAAGGACAATGAAGGGTCTGGAGCACAGGCCTTAAGAGGAACAGCTAAGGGAGCTGGGATTGTTCAGTCTGAAGAAGAGGAGGCTCATGGGTGACCTTACTGCTCTTTACAACTGCCTGAAGGGAGGTTGTAGTGAGCTGGGGATTGGCCTCTTGTGTAACTAGTGATAGGACTAGAGGGAATGGCTTCAAGTTGTGCCAAGGAGGGTCAGACTGGATGTTAGGAAATACTTAGTCTCCGAAAGAGTGGTCAGGTGCTGGAATGGGCTGCCCAGCGAGGTGGTGGAGCCACTGACCCTGGAGATGTTCAAGGAACACTTAGACGTTGTGTTGAGGGACATGGTGTAGTGAGGGCTGTTGGTGATAGGTGGATGGTTGGACTGGATGATCTTGTAGGTCTCTTCCAACCTCAGTGATTCTATGTGTGGATGCACAATGGATGCACAAAATTCAGTCACAGTATCTCAGCTACCTCATATTACACATGCTTCCTTGCTCTATTTAATTAACATCTGGGGAAGCAATTTTCCCCTAGCTGTAGACCCAAGGAAGCAAATCATCTCCTCCAAGTCTCCAGCCTCACTTTTCACCCTGGCACAGCCATCTCAGCAGCCTCTGTTCATCCTGAAGAGTGCCAAGATTCTCTGCATGAGAATGGAAGGGGCAATGCCACCAACTACAGAGATGTGCTGGGCTGTTTAAAAAATACCACACATCAAACCACAATTGTCTGTAGCTAGCGTTTGCATTGCTCATTTCTCAGAGTCCAAAGACAATCTTTTATATAAGTTATTGGAATTATAATTCTAGAAGAGGAATCTGTAAAATATACACCTCTCTAAGAAGCCTACCAGAAAGGGCTATGAAAAAAGAAAAAAAAAAGAAAGAATTTCTGTGATTATACTTTGTAATACTTAGCTGTATGCCCCTCTGCTTACAATGCCCATACTACATAGAGTCATAGAGTCATAGAACGGTCTGGGTTGAAAAGGGCCTCAAAGATAACCTTGCCTTGAATGCCTCCAGGGATAGGACATCCACAACCTCTCTGGGCAACCTGTTCCAGTGCATCACCACCCTCTGAGTGGAAAACTTCCTCCTAACATCTAACCTAGATCTCCCTGTCTTAGTGTAAAACCATTCCCCTTGTCCTAGCGTTATCAAACTGTGTAAACAGTCATCCCCTCTCCTGTTTATACTCTCCCTTTGAGTTCTGGAAGGCCTCAATGAGGTCTCCCTGGAGCCTTCTCCAGGCTAAACAAGCCCAGTTCTCTCAACCTTTCTTCATAGGAGAGGTGCTCCAGCCCTGTGATCATCTTAGTGACCTTCCTCTGGATCCATTTCAAGACCTCTACATTTCTTAAGGTTTATAACAACATCACTGAATGGATTTAAAACTGGAAGGACTTGTAACAGAAGAGAATTCATCTTCCTGACCTCAGAGAGAAAAATGAATATATGCCATGGATGCACATATATTTATGTCCCAGCCCATTTCCAGCAGAAATTCAAGGCCCAGGTTGCTTGAGACCTTCATGTGAAAACCACCTCTCTACCTATGGTGTCAATACATTCAGCAGTATTTCCTCCTCTGTGATGCAAACACAGCTGTGGAAAAGATGAATTTTACTTCTGAGCACGGCAGAATTGTTTATCATGTTCCCATGAATGTGCAAATCTTATGAAAGCAATGTGACTGAAGACATGCCAGCACAGCGTAACATCAAGACTATGAGGCTGCACAGGTTCCTGGAGACAATTTGCCTTGCACAATACTTAATTAGTGGGAATGGAGCCTGTGTTTAAAGAAAACTACATTGATTCTGAGAACTCAAAAATGTTTTACTAAGCTGTACACAGAGCTCCTCTCAGCAGTTGTTCTCCTGGGAGCTGCTGTTCCAAGCAGCCACTGGAACAGCAAATACAGGATTCCACTGCTCCCCAAGGACTGGCCAGTCACGAGTGAAGACCCTGCACCCACCTTGCAGACTCTTTCCCATTTCATCTTCTCCCCTGCAGGTCTCTTTCACAGGAAGGAACAACAGCAGTTGTATTTGGCACTAAGGTAGGACAGTGAATAGGGTGAGAGCAACAGCTTCTACTATTTTAAAGTAAGACTAAGGTACTGTGACTAAAGGGAGGAATTAAGGAAAATAGTTCAGTCATAATCCTAGTAACAAAGAGCTGGCAGGGCTGCACTGTTCTTCAGCACTTGGGAGGGTTCTCAGTTTTGGTTTTCAGTGCCAAGCAAATAGAATCATAGAACCACAGAATCCTCAGAGTTGGAAACGGCCTTTAAAGGCCATCTAGTCCAGCTCCCCCACAATGAGCAGGGACATCTGCATCTCAGTGAGGTGCTCAGAGCCTTGAAAGTCTCCAGGGAAGGGGCATCCACCACCTCTCTGTGCAACCTGCCCCAGAGCCTCACCACCCTCACTATAAAAGACTTCTTCCTTATATCCAACCTAAATCTCTTCTCTTTAAATTTGAAACCATTTTCCCTTGTCCTATCACATAGTTCAGCTACTTAGTCACATTTCATATCGATTTCCTATTTTAAAATAATTACTGTTTATTATTCAGGAAAAAAAAATCCCTCCTCAATGCAGATTATTTTCGTCATTTCCCTGATGTCTGGCCAGTGTTAAGCACAATGAAACTTGCTCATTACTTCAAGGCAGAAGCTCAGAAGCCACAAGTCTCTGTTCCAGTTAGTGAGACTAGTGAAACAGCAATGCCTTTCAATTTATTGGGACGTTTCTCTGGACAGTTCCCAGTGGGAAACAGTGTCTGCTTCCCAGAGAATTTCTAAAACAAGAGACAGTGCTCATTGAAAAGGAGGTACATATGTAAGCAGCATCAGAAATGGCAACTTTTTTTCATACTCTTACATCCCAACACGCCTCACAAATTCTAGCTTTGAGTACACAGAGTGAAGCAGTAAAGTTTTGGATAGTATCCTATCTAAGAAAGGTTAAGAGAGGAAAAAGTAGATCAGATGTAATTCCCTGCAGCAGTTCTCTGCAGCACTGTGCCTGGGCACGGAGCAATGGCCACATTTTGTCTGGCACACACCATGTGCTTCTCCCTGTCCCTGGAAGAACTATTCCTTGGCAAAGCCCTCCCACAGCTTCTGCACATAGCAGAACATTGCCTTCACTGCAAGTCAGAGCAGAAAGCACAAAGTTTTCCTCTGAGTAAGATGTGAGGGAATAACACTGTTGTCTAACAGCGTATCAGAAGATAACAAACATCAGGGACAGAGAAGAGTTATTTCATCTAAAGGACAGTGTCATGTAAGAATGAATGGACCATCCTGAAATGCACAGGACAGGCATTTCTGAAGATACCAAGATCTTCAGCAGTGTTAAGTGATAGCAACAGTAATCATCTCAACTCCCACAATGCAGTGATCTTCCCAGAGCACTGCTGTGATCAGCTGAAAGGGCGACATGAAGCTCAGATGGTAAACACCAGAAATAAAAGTGTTTGCTTTCTTGTTAAAATAGAAACATTGAGGAGTTTGGTCACCAAGGTGTTTCTTTTTTCAGCTACGGGTGCAGGTGTCTGTCTGTCCTCACCATTTTAAAAGAGCTGTCTTCAGGGACTGCCGTGGCACAGGTCACGCCACGGGCCGTGTCTGTCCACTGCAGCCATCAATGATGCTTTCCCACTGAAGGAAAGAACATATGATTTAGTACCCCTACTGAGCACATCCAGTTTGAGTGGAGAGGAGTATAAAACTGACTAATCACCCATCAAATGCTTATTTCCATCACAGACTAAGTGAAAATTAGAAGAAGATATGTTTCAGGGAATTAGATGGGAGCATAGCAGTGCATATTTCTCTGTGATGCAGCTCAGAGTCAGCAGGTTTGCCCCTGGGCTCGATTCACTCCAAGCCATCTAGGATATTATGCAGCTTATTCATTTCACTGATCAGCCAAATCTTAGGGAGCTATCATTGGCAAATGATTCTGAACCCACAGATAGCACTAGGATGAAGTGTCATTCACTCTGTCTTTAACAATCCACGCAAAGTATATAAAACTGTAGACCAATGTAGCACCCTATACTAATCATAAACTAATAACTTCATTACCCTCAGAATTTAGTAATAGTCCATTTGCAGCAGAATTAAAGCAAATGAGATAGGATTATGTAACACTTTTTACTTTCAAAGTGCTCCAAAGTGGCACTAAAATGCCACGAAGCAAAACCTTGAGGTTCAGAGATGTCTTTATTTCCCAGAAAATAACGTAAAGGTCTTTAGAAAGAAAAAAACCAAACTGTCATTATGTAGGGCATGTGAAATGAAACAATCATTGTTTTTAATCAGTTAAAAACACTGCTCTCCCCTTGTTCCAGAGCTTCTCAGTCATCACAAAATCATAGAGTCATAGAGGGAAACTTGAGGCCAACGAGCTCCAGCACCCTGCTACGGGCAGGGCTGTCCCCCCCACGCTCAGGCTGTGCAGGGCCCCGTTCAGCCCTGGCACTGAGTGCCTCCAGGGATGGGATACCCACAGATTCTCTGGTTAGGCTGTGCCAGTGCCTCACTGCTCTCTGAGCAAAGAATTTTTTCCTACCATCAGCTGCTGATCAAGTTGTTCAAAATCAGCTGATAAGTGTCGTTCAAGTGTTCTTTATTTCCTGGCTGGCACCACTCATAGCTACTGCACGGGAGCGTATGAGGGCAGAGTACAACGCTCAGTACTCAGTGCTTTCATCAGTGCTCCTTCCCAGACAACAGCATGAA
The DNA here is from genome assembly GCA_023055505.1 of Callipepla californica brunnescens. Classification (NCBI taxonomy): domain Eukaryota; kingdom Metazoa; phylum Chordata; class Aves; order Galliformes; family Odontophoridae; genus Callipepla; species Callipepla californica. The sequence continues at coordinate 109,289,169 of JALIRH010000001.1, read as the reverse complement.
TGTTTCTGCAGTGGCTGGAGGATTTCTAAGGTTGCCTACAAGGAATGAGACCACAGAAAGTACTTAATTGCTGCAGTTCTTACATTTTTGTGGAAGGGTAAGTTTGCATTAAAAGTGCAAATACGGAGAAATCCATCATGGTGTTGGATGGAAAGGGAAATGGGAGAGGAACTGCAGGCTCCTGCCCATGCCCAGCCCGTCACTGCTGAGTAATCTGTGTTCATCGAGACACCCTGCTAAGGCTGGGCTTAAAGATCTCCTTAAAGAAACAAGCACAGCTTTAAAAATTAAACAAGCAGGAGTAACTGGTACAGTAAAGAACATCCTGGTCTCATATATTATATAGCAGGCAAGCAGCACTATGGAATAAGTCACTTTAAAGCTTAGTGTTATGGAACAGCCCAAATTCATTCCGCTCAAATGCAGGCTAAGCAAAATTTGCAGTTATGAAATTTGAATGATTTGCATCGTGGTTTTGTACTCTAAGCTTTGCATCAAAGAGAACCAAGAGGAAGCTCTCTACAGAGTACTATTTCTAGCAAAGTTCTGTTGGTTGGTTTTCTGTTTTGTTTTTTTTTTCTGTGCAAATGATGTTTCATTTCTTTCACAGAAGCAGTTGAAAAACATCACTGAATAGTGGCATTATACCAAGCGTGTACTTAAAAATTAGCAGAGGTGACAGAAACCGAAAGGAAAACCAAATGTCAAATAATAGGAAACAGCCTCATTTTAAAAGAGCTTGAGGAGAAGAGGATAAACCGGTTGATGGGGTAGAGGCCAGAAATGTCTGCCTCCATGTCACAGTCCATAGAACACCCACCTGTGTCTCTGTTTCTCTGGCTCACAGACCTAGGAACCTGGAAAGCAACACTCACACTGCGGCTGACGCGCACATACACAACACACACATTTCACTGACCCTGCCAGAGCCCTCACTGGATCAGCACTGCTGTTGGGTATGCACACAATGGGCAGTATGAAATACACCTCTATCTGCACTATCTAATTATATACAATGCACACAACTGTATAACTGTGCTTTATATATACAATAAATATCACATATATACTCAAATATGTTATACTTGTTCTATATAACATCAAAGAACAAAAAGTTAAAGGCTGATTGAAGCATTCAGAAATCGGAAACTGTCAAATAGGAGAGCTTTCAGTACCTCTGTGTTACTTCTCAGCTAAGAGAAGGCCTTAATTACACCATTTATTAATTTAGTATGACTGCGGGCCTTATTTAGTCAACATTATCTAGAAGTTCAAAGAGCACAGATTTGTGGAATATTTTCTTAGTTTTTCTATAGAGCTAACACCTTAGGGTCTCTATGCCTTGGGGTAAGAATTTATCTCCAAATCCTTCACTGTATGCTGCAGAAGAGGCTCAGAAAGCACTATCCTCCCTATCTGCCCGTGAGAAATAGATCCCTAATTGTTAGAAGCGTGGAGGGAGGCCCAGTGCCTGCTGTCTCAGGCTATATCTGAGGCACTTTTTGCCCTGCATACTGCTCCCACTGGCCCCAGTGGTGGCTGTGAGCATCTGCCTCTTGTTATACCACTGCCCTTCCAGATGGACAATCAGAAGGTTACACATATTTCTCCTGGTAGCTGAGGAAAAAATGATAGAAATGAAGGAATGGAGGAGGGACAAGAGGCCTTATAGAGGCATCTAGATAGCCTGGAGCCACTGGGAAACCAACAATGGCATGAAAATTAACAAAGGAAAATTCTGGGTGCTGCACCCAGGATGTACAACGCAGGACACTGGCACAGTCTGGAGCTGAGTGGCTGAGGAGCAGCTCAGCAAGAAGGCACCTGGGGGTGCTGGTGACAGCAGCTCAGCACGAGCCAGCAGCGTGCCCTGGCAGCCAGGTCCTTTTATGGGACTGTAGAGTCACAGACTGGTTTGGATTAGAAGAAACCTTAAAGCCCATCCAGTTCCAACCCCCCCACAATGGGCAGGGCTGCCACACACCAGATCAGGCAGCCCAGGGCCCCATCCAGCCTGGCACTGAACACCTCCAGGGGTGGGGCACCCACAGCCTATGTCAGGGCCTCACCACAGTCTTAAGAATTTCTTCCTGGCAGCTAAGCTAAATCTCTCCTTTTTTAATTTAAAGCCATTTTCTCTTGTTCCATCACTATCCACCCACATGAAAAGTCCATCTCCCTCCTGCTTATAAGCTCCCCTCAGATACTGGGAGGCAACAGTGAGGTCTCCTCAGAGCCTTCTATTCTCTAAGCTAAACAAGCCCAACTCCCTTGACTCTTCTTCACAGGAGAAATGCTCCAGCACTCTGATCATCCCTGTGGCCCTTCCCCGGACCCAATCCCACAGTTCCATATCCCTGCTGCACTGGCCATCAGGATCCCCAAGTCCTTCTCCACAGGGCTGCTCTCAAAGAGTTCTTCTGTAGGTCTGTGCTGCTGAGGGGGTCGGCCTCTTCTCCCAGGTAACTAATGACACGACAAGAGGGAATGGCCACAAGTTGCGCCGGGGAAGATTTAGATTAGATCTGAGGAAAAATTTTTTCTCTGAGAGAGTGGTCCGGCACTGGAATGGCCTGCCTAGGGAGGTGGTTGAGGCACCGTCCCTAGCGTTGTTCAAGAAGCGTTTAGATGAGGTGCTGAGGGATTTGATTTAGTAGCTTGGTGGGTAGGGATGGTGGTGTGAGGATGGTTGGACTAGATGATCTTGTAGGTCCTTTCCAACCTAATGAATCTATGCTATCTGCGATGGCCCCGATCCAGGTGCGGCACCTTGTGCAGGCAGAGCACAGCAGCGCTACGGCCACGCAGGCACCTGGCTGTGCTCACGGTGTGCTGGTGGCACGGCTGGGACGCCAGAGGAAACGTTTTGGATGAGGATACGTTTTTGCATTTTTAAACACGAAACCAAACTGATGTCTGCTAGAGCTAGGCGCTCACAAACCCCACCCGGGAGGTGCCTAAAACCGCGCGAGCACCGCGAGCAGCCAAACCGCGAAGTCAAAAGGCCGCGCCGGGAGCGGCGACCACCGCCGCCGGCGCCTTCGGCTCGAGGAGGGGGGGGGCGGCGGCCGCTAGGGGGCGCTGCAGGCAGAGCTCCCGCCCGGGCCTCCCTGCGCGCTCGGCGGCGGGGCCGGCTCGGCGGCGCCGCATCATGTGGGCCGGCCCCTTCCATGGAGCCGGCGCTGCTGCCGAGCGCCTCCTGGGCGGACGCCGCCATGAGGCTCTGAGGGGCGGCTGCGTGCGGAGGAGCCGGCCGCGGAGCGCGGTGCCGGCCTCGCCCCCGGGCAGGGGAACGCGGAGCCGCGGCCGCCGCTACTGCTGCCGCCGCCGCGGGTCGGGCCGGGCGGGCGGGCGGCCCGCGGCCATGTAAAGCGGCGGCGGCCGGGGGAGAGCCGAGCCGAGCCTGGGGAGAGAGAGGAGCCGCCGTCGGCGGGGAGGCCCCGCGAGGGGGAGGGGGGGATCATGGCGACGTCTAATCTCCTAAAGGTGAGAGAGGGGCCCGCGCGCGGGGACCGGGCAGAGCACGGCAGGGCAGGGCCGGGCAGGCCGCGGGCGGAGGGGCGGCCCGGGCCCGGGCTCGGCTGCGCGCCGTGCGCTGTGCGCTGCCGGGCTCGGCGTGGGGCCCGGCCGGGCCGCGGCCTCCTGCTGCCGGCCGTGCTGCCGGAGCGGGGCGGCCCTTTGTTTATTTCGGGGAACCCCGCCGTGCGGAAAAAGAGTTTGGAGTTGAACAAAGAGTTGGGGAATGCCTTCGCGGCGAGCAGGTGTGGCCGTCCGGCTTGCCGGCGCGTTCTGGCGTTTTCTCGTTCGCCAAGTGCGCTGTTCTGCCAAGGGAGGACTCCTCGAGGCCTTTAATCGGCTCTGCTGCGGGGTCAGATGCCCGCAGGCGCTTTCCCGGTGTTTGGTGGCAGATGTCAGCCACCGCTGACTGCACCAAGTTGGCACAGAAGTTTTTGCTGTGACAGGCCGTGCCAGCCCGGGGCTGCACCTCCCGAGCTGTGTACGGAGCTCGGCCCTCTGTGGCCTTCCAGGGCTGTGCCAGCATGCCCAGAGCCGGCCTGCCCTGCACAACTGCTCCTGGTATCCTCAGAGAGAGCCAGCCTGCCCCGCGCAGCTGCTCGTGGTGCCTGTCTGGGTTTTCGGCCTGATTGGGGTGCGAGGCCTTCACGTGGCTGCCAGGTTTGCTTACTTGTAGCAGTTAGTCGTATAAAATAGATGTATATTTAGAAATGTATGTGTGGCCAGCTCTATGTATTATGCTTCAGTACAATTCTGTAGAGGTGCTGCTTGCATTGCAGCAGCCTGACCTATCCTGGCTGTATGGCTTTGCCCTGAGGCTGTTCTGAGACGTTCAGTGAGAAGAAATGGTTCAGTGAGAAGAAATGGTCAGTAGCCTCATGTCTTCCTTCTGTCCAAAAAAGGATTCACTTCTAAAAACACATACACTTATAATATATATATATATATATACATTATATGATTATATATATGTATAATTTTATTGAAATGACATCTAATTAAAATGAACTTTCATTCGGTTCTCCCTTTTCCCCTGTGACTGGTTATCTAGATATTCAAGCAGGTGAGACTGAACTACAGATCTGAAATGAAAGAATTTAGGACTGCCGGAGAAAAGCTTTATGTCCCGCTTAGAACTACTGAGACAAAACGGGATTTCTTTAGGGGAGCGTGGTTTTAGAGCTCAGACAAGCTCAGGCTTCTTGTTATTGCTTCAGTCTGCTGCTTTGCATACTGAGGGTCTCTGGAAAGGCCGTGTGCTCTCACTGGACGTGGCTGTTCAGCTCATAGTGACTAGAAGAAGCAGGCCTGTGGGATCTGTTAGCTTTCCTCTTCAGCTGTTTTGAAAGAATAAGTGTACAGTGAGTTCAGATAGAGTGAGAGGCCTTGCTGTTGTGAGATGGCTCTCACTGATCTGAAGCTGTTTTGTTGGTGTAGTGGCATCTCTGCAGTTGGCCTTTAAATCATTAGCATTTTAAATGGACAAAGGCACGTGCAGTGTGTTACAGGAGAAATGCTGCGTAGGTGTCTGGAACACCTGGAGCATTTTTTAAGCCATACATCTTACTAATGAGGGAGTTTTCTAAAGACAGTGGACTATGACTGCTACCTCGTGAAAGAGAAGGTCATGCAGTGATTTGGCTTTGTTTATAATGACACACTAAACCAATAAGATAATTGTGGCTAGATAAGGGCTTTTGTTCCCTGGCTCTGGTGCTCAGTGTGCTCCCAGGGCAGCGAGCTGTTGATTCCAGGTTTTTGCCGATTGACAGTGCCTTAATCGTACTGGGATTGTGAAATGCAATTCTGCCTTCATGTTTAGGGCAAAAGAAAAAAGAAAGCAGTGTCCTCTGCATAGTAAAGACATATGAGGTTTTTCTGTATTAAAAACAGAAGAACAAAATCCTACCATAAAATCAGAATCATGTCAGGTTTAGGCAGGTCTTGTTTTTGCTGGGATAAACAGGAACTGAGAGTTTTCTGTTTTTCCCCATCTTCTCTCAGCCTCGTGCACAGTTGAGAAAGCAAAGAGAAATACTCCTTTCTTATTCTAGTAATGAATCCTTGCTGAATCAGTACCTGACAGCCTCTCACCGCTTCACAGGGCGTCACTTCAGCTGCACTGGTGCAGTTTTTGTACTTGTAAAAGGTAAGTGAATTTTTGAGGGGCTGTGTTGGAGTGCCAGCTGTTGGCTTCCTGGTGACGATTCGCGGTGTGAAAGCACACTGGTTTCTCTGCAGCTCCTGGAACAGAGCTGCTCAGCTTAGCACAGCACAAAGGAAACCTGTAGCTGTATCCACGTGAGCAGATCTTGATGCTTCTGTGGGGCTTATTGGAGCTGCTGGAGGTGGCAGCAAATGCAGGAGTTGGTGCAAGCAGGTTGAACTGCAGTCTGAGCCTGGTGTCAGCAGGGAAGCAGCAGAGGAGGTAGTGGATTTGCCGTAGCCTTCAGTGAAGTGAGAACTGTGATCTGCCTTTCTTTTGTTTCAGCTGTGTTTTATGGGTCTTATGCCTCTGTCACTTAAAGCCGAAAACGTTCTGGAATTCTTTAGTTCTTCAACTTAAAATATTTTCGGATACGTTCAGTTTGTCCTGCCTATTTCCAGTTAGAACAGCTCGTGGTGAATGCTGCGTTGCAGTCAGTTATGCAGCAGGGCTTTCCCTGTGGCTGTCGTTCTGCTTTGCCTGCTAACTTTGCTACGATCATTTCACTGATTTTTAGAGCTGCTAGTCACAGAGATGAGTCGGAACGTGAATCACAGAAGTGTAGAAAGGCCTGGGTTGAGAAGGACCTCAGAGCTCACTGAGTTTCAACCCTCCTGCCATGGGCAGGGTCGCCAGTCGGTAGAGCAGGCTGCCCGGAGCCACATCCAGCCTAGCCTTCAATGCCTCCTGGGATGGGGCATCCGCAGCCTCTCTGGGCATCCTGTTCCAGTGCAAATTCTCCTCTTACTGTAGGCTGTAGGACCTCATCCTTCCTACCTCATCCCTTTTGAATTAGCCTTTATCCACAGTGTCTGAAAGCTCAGATGTAAAAGCATAGACATATTGAAATGTGCTCAGTGACAGAGGGTGCTGCTTTTGCACAGTACCGTGCAGTGCATCTGGTGGAGGTCAGCACTGCAACTGCATGTGGCCTAAAATATTGAGTGTACGCAGTGAAAAGCACTGGGTGGCTGAGTGAGCGTGTCAGAGTACAGAGGGATGGCAGCACGGAGGCAGCTGGGACCTGCCCGCCCTGGGAGCCTCACTCCTGACCCCTGGGCCAGCTCCTCTTGTGCTTGCGTTTATTCAGGCTCTCACAGCATCTCCGTGCCTGCTCCTGCTGTGCTTCTCTTCACCTTGGTTGCAATTTCATGTGATGTGGTAGGACCCCGGTCAGGAGAACTGTTAGTGCCACCATTCTGTTTGCATTCCTTGTGTTATTTTGCTGACTCCACATAACATCTGCCAACACGGTCTGAGAGGTTTTTTGCCCGCCGTTGTGACATGTTGCATTTGGGTGTTTGTTCATTGAGGAGAGGAATAGGAAGAGTAAAGCTGTAGTATATTCTGCAGTGTAATAGAGATGTTATTTATGTTTAAAGTGAAGTTGTGTTAAAATGGAAATTTAAATCTCTGTGAGCATGTTTAGTAAAGTGTCTTCTGAAACACGGAGTATTTTACAAGTGGAGATATTTTTTTTGCAGCATTAAATTTTAAACTCCAGGAGTGGTTGCTTAGTCAGGCTACGGCCATCAGTCCTCATTCATGCTTTCAGTGGGGTGCTCCTTGCCTTCCTGCTTACCTTCCCTTGGCTGTGTGGCTCCAGGCCGGGCTGGACGGGGCTGTGAGCAGCCTGGTGTAGTGGGGGTGTCCCTGTCCATGCAGGGCTTGGAACTGGATGATCCTTGAGGTCCCTTCCACTCTCTGATTCTTAGCAAGTACCAGGAAATTGGAGTGTCAGTCTCACAAATACTGCTTCTTGCAAATGCAGGTTTGCTTCTTCTGTGTTTTACAGTGAAACACTGACATGAATAGAGCGTTCATTTTCTTTTATTTTCTGTTGTGCTCAGGGCTGAGTTGCAGAACAGGGTTTTTACCTCTATCAGAAAACATGTGGGGTCTGCTCTGAACTTTCACTCCAAAGGGAAACTTTGGAGGAAGTTCGTTTTATTCATTTGGTAGTGCCTGGAACTTCCAACTCTACAGCAGCTCGTCTTTCAAGTTTTTTAGCCCTCAAATTGGGACTGGGAACAGAAACGGCAGCGAGAACAGTCTAATCACTTTCTTAGGAATAGAGATGGGAGAAAGCCATCAAAGTTTGAGAGGGAATTGCAAAGCCAGGCCTGTCTGGGGAAGCGTGTGCTCTTGGGTGTTCAAAGATGAGGCACTCAAGTTACTTTTTTTTTTTTTTTTTCCTCCAAAAAACATCTCTGAATTTCACAAGCCACGAGCAAGTTTTTCTTACACGTTGAAAGGACTCTGATGTCAGCCAGGGGCTGTTTCCTTGAGACCTAAGTTCTGTAGCCATTGCAGTGCAGAGATGGTGCTGCTGCTAGAGTTACTGTGGTGCCTTTTGTGCCTCTATCATGTAAAGCTGAGACATGGGAGCTGCAGGGGGCACAGGTACCAAACTGTGCTTATGCTGAATATTAAATAACAAGTGTACTTGGAAATTTAAAAGTACAAGTTATTCAGAAGGGGCTGGTTTCGAGCACGCAGCAAGCTGCTTGTGCTTATCTGAAGAGCTGCTAGTGGCAGAACAGCGCTCTTGTCAGAATTGCAAATAGTTAGGCTGTATTATTTGCTGTGTTTGAAGTGAACTGTGTCAAACGTAGGATGACCAGCCAAGACGATGGTCTGTGCAAAGGCAAACTTAGCAGTGGAGATAACCAACAGTCTCCTGTCACAGCTCCTGATTAACTCATCTTTCTAATGGCAGTTTTTCTTTTTAAAACGTGGATTAGTAAGCAAATGGGTTTATGATGTGTGCAGTAAAACCTGTTTCTCTCCTACAGTGGTTTTGTTCTGTTTTTCCAGTAATGGCAGTCTGCCTGTGTACTACAGTGGGTGAGATTTATTTGGCACAAGCAGAATGATGGTGGGAGCTCTTGGTTTCTTTAGCTTTCCTCTTTAATGGTATAGTGAGTGTGAAAAAATTCACCTGGGATTAGATTTTTTGGCAGGATTTGAATTGGTCTTAATTGCACTAGCTGTAATGCTGGCTAATTGCCCTGGGTGGTTAACCCCTAGGAAGGGGCCTGTGATGCAACAGCACCTACGTTCCTCTGCTTCCCTCCTCTCTCTGCTGCGTGTGCCAAACACACAGTAGAGAAGAAGGTTCGTGGCAGCACCCACAGGTACTGCTCCCGGTTCCTCACTGCCACGTTGGCTGTGGTCATCTATTGCAGCCAGGTTTGCAGCTGTGCCTCCTGGCTGCTGTGGATGTTGGCTGGAGCGGTTTGTCTGAGCAGCGTTCACGTTGTCCGTGTATCACTGCACTAACAGGTGAAGGGTTTCCAGAACGTGCTGCACTGTAACTAGTGCTGTGCGTTAAGGTAGAAGCTGGCTAGCTTTGTTGAGCTGTGGGATTGTTGCTCAACTGCCAGGTTACCTGAGACACCTCTGACAGGAAGGTGTTTTTATGCTAACCACGGAAACTGCAGTCCTTACAGGTAATTCCTAATAATAAATTATTTTACTAACAGGACATCATTTTGTTCCTTTTAGAATAAAGGTTCGCTTCAATTTGAAGACAAATGGGATTTCATGCGCCCTATCGTTCTGAAGCTTCTTCGTCAGGAGTCCGTCACGAAACAGCAGTGGTTTGATCTGTTCTCGTAAGTACTTCTTCAGCATCTTGCATCCTCCTCTGGAATAGAGGTATTCATGGCTCTGCCGACAGAGAAGTCAGAGCCCAGACTTCGTGGGAGCACACAGAACAAAAGCACTAGCTTACGCTTTGCTAGGTGTGCCTACTTCAGAACAGAAGTGATGTTTTACTGACGTTCAGACCTTTGCAGAGCAGGTGGAGGAAGAACAGCAGAGCTTTGCCTCCAGCTGATCATAGTAAAGAAGCTTTCCTCCTTCCCACAAAGCTCTTGTTAGAGAGATACTGATGTTTGCTACCTGGGCAGTGTGTTCTTTGAGGGCAGTTCATTATTCCAATGTAAATATTTTTCTTCTGAAGTAACTTAGAAATGCTACTGAAGTAAAGGATAGCACAGATTAACCGGTATGGTTTGAATAATTTAATAGCACATATGACATTTTTCAGACGTTGTTTGCATTACTGTACTTTCTAAAAAATCTAAGAGAAGAGGATTGCTCTTCAAAGGTAAAAACGTTGCTGTTCTCCCCCTCCTAAAATCCTGAGTTTACTTCCTGTTTGGTGCTGATTTTTTTTAATTAAAATCCACCACGTCACCTTTGTCAGCATAGTGGGGGAGTGACTTACAACATACGTATCAGAAGCTTGTTTACAATCATCTTTGTCTCAACGTGGAATTATTTTCCCTCAAATACTTCAGTTGCTTTTTAAAACCACTCGCTGCAGTTTCTTTAATTTGTAGTGTCTTGTCTTCCAGACTGGATCTTTATTACTCTTTTCAGTAAGAGCAGTGCAGTGATTCTCTTTAGAGCCATCTTGCTGCACCTGTCACGCTTTTCTGCCAACCAAATGCAAAGGTAGTTTATCATGTAATGAGTTTTAATATCTCATGATATCACTGCCATATAGTTGCCAGAAACATGTCGTAGTTAAGTCACAAATTCAGTTCTGAGTCACTGCTTTCATTTTTGTAATAATTCGTTCAGTTATTCTGCATTAGTATTGAATTTTTTCCTTTATTATTTTGCTGGTGGATCAAACTTGAGTGTCTTTATGGCTAAATTAAGTATATGAAGGGAAAGGAGCCCACTCTCCTAGTTTCCTATTTTTGGACAGTGATTTTTGTTAAGATATTAAGAAAAGCATGAATGATGTCAGTGTCTTCTACCTGCCCATTGCATATGATCTTCCAGCACTGCTTTTTACTCTTCTCATGAGCTGATAGCATTCTCAGTTCATTAACACTTCTTTTTGCCTGTGAAAGTCTCACAAGTTAGCTAGACCTTTGTAAAGCACTTCTGTTTGTGTAAGGGGAGCTTTTTTATCTTGTACATTTTGTCTTTTCAGTTGCTTTTGTATTGAAATAACTGTGTTGAACTAATAGGAGCAAAGCCATGCTGTACATGATGTAGGTACTTTCCTGCAAAGACTTGGCCTTATTATTGAAAGGAGGAAGAAAACAGTGAGGATGGCAATGAGTTTAAAACAGCCTGGTATTATGTATGAAGGTATAGCTGAGGGGTGTAACTTGCCTTTTTTAGTTTTTGATATGAAAAGGGGATAGGAATGAAGTTACCTGTGGTGAACTGGCAGCCAGGGAAAGCAGTGCTTTGAGTGTTGATTGAAGTTTGTTAGTGGCATTTTGCTTTGTGATGCTGCCTGGTGGCTTTTCTGTAGTTGAGCTGCACTTTAAAGTGCTTCCACTGCCATTAAATGGTTATGATCTTCGAACTAGTGAAATCTTGAAGTGACCTGATACATCTGGTCTCAGGTTTCTCACAAGCAAGGCTGGCTTGCCCTGGAGTGGGAGAATGTTGTGGTGCATGGATTGTGAAACTTTGAGTGGACGCTGCATCTTAGAGTATTGTCGGATGGTTCTGGGCTGAGTTTGGCACATGATTTCCATCTTTGTCAAAGAAAAGCTTTAAAAAGTTGTCCTTAATGCAGTGGGATTACTGATAGATAGTGAAAGCAGAATTGATTTCTGTGTGTTGTCTAAACCTCCTTTAGCATAATCCTTTCCTGGTCAGGTTGCTGTTACTGCTTCCTGTGCTTTCTTAAAGTTTCAGTTTCTTCTCCAAACACATTTTCTTGTTAGTTACTGCTAGCTAACAACTTTTTTTTTTTAAAGAGGTAAACGAAATGTGTATTATTTTTCTTATGTATTCTGAAATTATGGCTGTTTCAGCCTCATACATTAGAGGATTAAAGTCTGGTTGTTACTAAAAGTGGATGAATTGTTTTCTAGAGACGTGCACGCAGTTTGCCTGTGGGATGACAAAGGTCCAGCAAAAATCCATCAGGCTCTGAAGGAAGACATCCTCGATTTTATTAAACAAGCACAAGCAGTAAGTTCTTAATATTTCACGACCTTCTATTCATGTTATCAGAAAAAAATGACCAAACAATTCTGACTTTCTCTGGATCTAAATGTATTTCTTTTTTTTGTCTGAAATGCTGTGATGTTCTGGAGGTCGGAATTGCTACGTGAACTTCTATTGACAAGCAGAAGACAGCCTTCAGCATTTGCTGTGCCTCACTGTTCCATTGTAGGCAGTGTTGTTTTTAAAGCACTAGTTTTGTTTGCCCAGCAGTGCTTATGGAATCTTCTTCCACTTGAACATTTCTTGAGGCAAAATTTACTATAAGAAATTACTGTCTGGAAAATACTTTTTGTCTGGCTTCGGTGGCGTGCTTTAAAATACGTCAAATGTATGGCATATTAGAAACATCTGTTCTGTTGGCTCAGCAGGATTTGCTGTCTAGTTTTATGGACTCCCACAGATAGTTGAAGTCATCGGTAGATTCAGAGGGAACTTCTGTTTTTAAAATGTGTAGCAAAAGATGCACTGAGATTTTTTTTAAATCTATTTTAGTATTACTTCTTTAATAAATTACTTGATAAAGGTCTAGGAAGAAGAAAAATGTCCTTAAAATTATTCTTCAGGTTTATACCACTGCAGCTTTGTTCAGAGGAAAACAATTTCTTGTGCTTGAAGTCTTATATATTGGTGTTTTGATTTCAGTTCCTTCAGCTTGATAGCACACGTGCATAAATGCTGTGCTGAGCTGGGGCCTTCAGTATGGTGTGTGTTGGCTGTTCTGGAGGCATCATTTTAGGCCTGACAACAGCCATTGTGCAGTGCTCCCAGGCATTACTAACACCTACATGTTAACTAGCTATTTGGGCCTAATGAGAGGTTACTGGATGCATCAGATTAAACTGTACCACTCTGCATAATATGACCCAAATCTTACAGGTTTATACCTTTCTGTAGTTGTGCTAGTACAGGCCTTTAAAACCAGAGGTTTTAAGTTTTTTTTTTGGCTTGCACGTGGCTTCACAAAAAGCAGTGCAGTTGGAAACATACTGCCAACTTCTTTGCTGTTACCCTTTACTGTTTAGGAAAGGTCCATCTGCTGTGGGTTGATAACCACTGCTCTAAACTAATTGGCACTTATGTGTGCAGACGTACTGCTGTAACTGGTTATTTTGTATTTTCAGTATGAGTGAAGTCAGAATCTATTGTTCTTTTGTCTATGAATGACCTCCTCTTCTTCCCCCTCCTCCAGAGAGTGCTGAGTCATCAAGATGATACAGCTTTACTGAAAGCATACATAGTGGAGTGGCGCAAGTTCTTCACGCAGTGTGATATTTTGCCCAAGCCGTTCTGTCAGTTAGAGATCACCTTAATGGGCAAGCAGGGCAGCAACAAGAAATCTAATGTAGAAGACAGTATTGTCCGAAAGGTAAGTGATAGGTGTTACAGAGTTGTGCTGCATGCTCTGTTCTGCCTTGGGTGAGGGTGGGAAAGGAGCTGTGCAGCTGGAGGTGAGCTTGCACCAAGGATGTTATAGGATGTGTCACCTTGAGGGTCAAAACAAGGGTGCAACTTTTTGTTTTAATCTCCATGGCAACTTAACTCTAATTTTGCTTTGGCTGCCAACAGTTTTATTCAAGTGATTTAAGCAGTTTCTCATGGTTTTGTTTGATTAATTTATTAATTTTATATGTGACAAATTGTTTGTGGTTTTTTTTTTTTTTAATTTAAATCCTAGGCAGTTGTAAACTCACCCCTACTCTTTCTATGCTTGCATACATTATACTTGTATATTATACTCTCCTCCATTTACACAAGCAGATTATTAATTCTACTCCTAGTTTACTTCCCTTGGGTAGGATCTTAACTGAGCCACATCTCTGTGTTTATAGCTCAAGTGAAGTATGGCTGTTGGTCTCAGAGTTTCCTGTATTTCCTACAGGCTGTCAGTCATATCAGTGAACGTTTTGTATGTGTAAAATCTTATTTCATATCTTGATTCATGTTGAAGAGGTCGGGGAACGTGGTGAGGAGTAATGGCTTGAAACTAAAAAGAGGGAGATTTAGATGACGTACTGTGCAGCACAGCTGCCCAGAGAGCTGTGGGTGCCCCATCCCTGGGGGTGGTCACAGCTGGGTTGGGTGGGACTTTTAGCAACCTGGTCTGATGGAAGGTGTCCTTACCCATGGCAGGAATTGGATTGCCTTTAAGGTCGCTCCCAGCACAAACCATTCTCTGGCTCTAAATCAAAATGGTAAAGAATGTCTAGGGGTTTTGAGTGTAGAGCGCTTAATGTTTCGAGTCCCATAAATAAAGGTCCTTGAAATTGCATTAATGTTTTGCTAGCAGAAAAACAAAGCTTATCAGTTGTAGAGTGTTAAGTTCTTTGGTTTAATATCATTTATTATCCTTTTGCATCACAGAAAGAATAGATAGTGAAATACAGTTTCTTTAGCAGTCTCTCATTTGGCATTGAAGATAATTTTAACTTTCATGATATGAACAGAAAAAATAAATGATTTCAGATGGGCTACTTAGGGTGGCTTGTTTTTTTCCAAGCTCCTGTTGTGACATGTAATCTGCTGTCCCTTTAGAAGGAGAAGAAGTGGGAACAGCAGCAGAGAGAGAGAGCACCACCTCAAGTCACCTTTTTTGGAGAAAGCATATGATGTTTTAGTAGGCTCTCCAAGATGTGGCAGACTTGAACTCTGCTGTGTGCAGAGGGCAGGAGACTAAGAAAAGAAGGAAAAAGCAAGGTGGAGCAGGGGGAATAATGAGAAAATACCAGTGACTGACAATTCAGATATTGTTCAGGACTGAAAGTGGTGTCCCTCTCTCACATGCAGTTCAGTGGGACCATCTCATGATGGAGTCATCAAAATCCAGTCTCCAAACTATCTTATTATTTCACAGTTACTGCTGAAGGTGATTACCTGGCATTAATTTCCCTAAGTTGCTAAAAAGTGCCTCTGAAAACTTTCCCCATGCCTGGGAAGTTCTTTATATACTCACACAAAATGATATGCATATTTTGATTCAGATATCTCCATTACATTATTTTTTTTATCTGTAATGTCTAAAAATAGCTTGACCATGATGAAATTGTGGTGTGCCTTTGATGTTGGCTGACGCTTTGTTTTATTCTCCATTAGTTACTCATTTCAGCTCTTGTAAACCCACTTTGTAATCATACATTGCAACTGTAACGTGCGTATTAACGATGATGAAAAAGTAATTGAGGAAGCATCATCAAATAAAGCTTTGCTTTTAAAGCTTCACAGTGTTTTGAACAATACAGATGGAAAATTGAAATGGAAGTTCAGCTGAAATAGAGAAAACTGAGAATTTAGAATAAAAAATGTAACTCTCTGAAAAGGATACTGGCTTTTATCAGGTGCTTGCTGTGTTTAAAAGGTCCAAAGCAAGAATGGAGGACCATGTAATCTCACCATTCACTTTGCCTTACAGCAGCATCAAGTTTCCTAATCTCAGCTGCTCAGCTGTGGGGCTGTTTAAATCTGTATGTTTTACAATTTGAACCTCCTTTCCTCTGCTGATATAGACTGATGATTGTTGTGCTGAAAGAGCATTGAGTGGTTACTGCCATGTTTGAAGATATGTGATGAATATGCTTTGCTTGCATGTTGAACTTTCCTGTTAGAGAAATGCAGTCCAAGAATATCTTTTTTCTTTTTTTTTTCCTTTGTGTAAGTGTTGTGTTGAGGTGTAGTTGTTGAGGCTGAGCCTGCCAAGTGCTTGACCGTGTTTGATTCAAAGGTTCCCCTGGTATTGCAACTCCTGGCACGTCCCGTGGCTGGGAATGTTATTTGGTTGGTTATTGATAACTGTAGGATACAGAAATAACAAGGAATGACTAAACAGTGCAGAAGTAATACAGAAAGATATAATATCTGAATCAGATGATCGCTGCATCCCCTAGCTGTCCAGTTTCATAAAGTATGCTTAAAGTATAAACTAAACACTACCTCTGTAACCTGGAAGAGCAAGTTCTAAGGTACTTATGTAACCTGAAACTGCATTATCATTTGCTTTATTTCTGATGCTGTTATTTTGTTTTTCTTTGTACAAAATTAGATCTGCATAGACCTTTCTGACAGGATTTTTTTTTTCTTCCTGATATGCAGCTCATGCTGGATACATGGAATGAGTCCATATTTTCAAATATAAAAAATAGACTTCAGGACAGTGCAATGAAGCTGGTTCATGCGGAAAGACTAGGAGAAGCTTTTGACTCTCAGCTTGTTATTGGAGTTCGAGAATCATACGGTATGTCTTGCACAGACACTGATCTCTCTTGCTTCCTTACTGAAGTAAACGAGTTTCACTGTAGCATTGCAGAAGTTGACAGATGCTGTGGTAGGGTTGGAATGATCATCTCAGCATTTTGTGGATTTTGTTGTTACCGATATGTCATTCCAATTAAATTATGTTCAAAGCATCTTTAACTTCTGTGTGATTTTGCTAGATATCGTTTTCTGTTTAGAAAAAAAAAAGTATTTTTAAGGAGCAAATTTCTTGATGTTTCAAGGTTGCAGAAATAACTTTACTCCTGTGCTTCTTTGCATACTGTTTCTGATTCTTCAGCCAGTTTGAAGAAGCACTAGGAAGGCTGCATCTAAGACTTCCACTCTTTTTCTTCTCTGCAAAACAAAACCTCTGTGCCATTTTGCTGTTACCTGCCTTTTCCTCAGAGCTTTGCAGCCTGTTCTTCTGGTTGCCTGCAGTTAATTTGAGTCTTTTTGGAGCAAAGATGGAACAGTTGGTTACCTTGAATGCAGAGGACGTTTGCAGGGTACATCGGATTGTTCACTGCAACCTTCTAGTGTGAAACTCACTTTAATGAGAGAGATTTGTTTATTGTTAGCCACGTGAATTTCCAGGAATTAAGTTTAGACTTTCTCTTTGCAGTTAACCTTTGTTCTAATCCTGAAGATAAACTTCAGATTTATCGAGATAATTTTGAAAAGGCTTATTTGGATTCAACGGAGAGGTTTTATAGAACACAAGCTCCTTCTTATTTACAACAGAATGGTGTACAGAATTATATGAAATATGTAAGTAAAAATTCCATTGTAATTTTGCTCTGGAAATGTTGCTGCTTAAAATGATGGCTGTTGTACTTCTGCACAGGCAGATGCTAAACTAAAGGAAGAAGAGAAAAGAGCACTACGATACTTAGAAACAAGACGTGAATGCAACTCTGTGGAAGCAGTAAGTACAGCGTGTACAGGAATTGCCAGATTCTATTCTTAATATATTATTATTAACCAGGAGTTGTCATTTGTTTGACACAGTGCAGTAAGTTGTAATTAAACTTATTAAAAATTATCCATTCTGTTCTTTCCTTGTGAAAATTTGTACTACTTCATAATCTGGTAATTTGCAATTTCTACAGATGTTTTAATTGTAAATGTAGATTAAAGTTCAAATAAAAGAGCAGGTTTTCATTCAAATGTATTTCTGCTCTTTGAGTCGGGCTTTTATTTTTTTTCTGTGCTGAACAATGGGTGAGGATGTTTGAAAACGAGTGGGGCAGCTTTGTGCACAACGGGAATCTCACAACTCGTGTAGAGTACCTGACAGTGTTTCTGTTCACTGCAATCAGAAGGAGCAATGAAAATTTCATTAAAGCTGTTCTAGATTTCCTCTCAGGCTGAAATATGGCCATTTAGTGTGTTCTGCTTGCGACCCTTTTCCCCCAGTTGAGCAATATTTCACACAGTTCAGACTCTGGAGGAAGATTTAACTGCAGTGAGCAGTTCATAATTGCCTATGTTGGAATCAGTTCAGGAAACAGGTTATTTTCAATAAATACCCTTTAAATCTGAATTTGCTGCAGTCCATCAGAGTTTATTTTATGTCTCATGTTCAGCTGTAAATCATTCATTTTGCATAGCTATATATATAACTTGTGTGAAGAGGCTGACAAAAGAGAAATGGGCTGGACGTGTACAGGCAGTTTCTGCACTAGATCAGGCTGTAGTGTGCTGCTCAAGCCACCCAGCCTGCACCAAATAGGGTATGCTGGAATGAGAACTATTCTTAGCTCTTGGATGTATACTTGGAAACTAAGTAGGGTAGTTGGTGTTCCAGAAGTGATAGCTCCCTTGAGGGGGAAAAAGGCAGTAGAAATATTAGGCTGGTTACTAGCTCGGAAGTGTTCTTATCACATTTACTGACCTATGCATGTTAAAGAAATGTGATTTCATGTGTAGACTTCTTAAAAATACAGCTACTTCTGTGACTTAATGAATTACTTGATCTTACACAGTATACGTGTTGAGAACAGACTAGATTTTGTGTCCCAGGGAACTTGAGACTGATCAGACTTTTAAGGCTGAATGAGCTAATGCTGTGCTTAATACGTTTCAGCTGATGGAGTGCTGCGTCAATGCTCTGGTGACATCTTTTAAAGAGACCATTTTAGCTGAATGCCAAGGCATGATCAAACGAAATGAAACAGAAAGTAAGTGAAGCTTCAGAACGGTGCGGGGTGAACTCAGCGCTGCTGCATAAAAATAGATCTGCTGGTAGATTGAATTACTGTTTTTAATAGATAGTGGCAGTGTTCCATGGATAGAATGTTACTCCGTGTGGGGAACTGGATCCCACAGAAATGACTGTTATTGGTGTGTTCTTTAATTTCATTTCTGAGATTCATGCGTACAGAACCTAACTTGAATGACCGAATAGCTCTTATCTTACTTGAATTAAATGGATGCTTCATTCCTTTTTTATTTAATATTTATTTTTAATTATTTCCCTTATTTTTCCTGTAGCTCATTTCCTCCACACTGAGTAATTTTGCACGTGTTGTCATTTCTTGATTTGAGTAGTTCACATGCACGGTGTCATGTTGTCTCACCACCCCCCACCCAGAAAAAGTGAAACATCTCTTTTCAAAGCTTTTGTTTCTGCGAAGCAGAGATATTTTTCTTACTCTGGCTACTGTTGCAGGACCAATAGGTCAGTGAACCAAACTGAAGTTAGCTCTGTGCCTTTTTGAAGTTTTCAGAAGGCACTGTAGCTCTGCTGCCAGAGATTGGGAGGTTAGCAGAAGTTTTGAATTCATCCTGTATCATAAAATGAACTAGACAGATCATTAAAATGTTGTAAATCAAGCCAAAATCACATGGTAATTAGTTTTTTGAAGGCTCAGTATCCTGCAGACAGTGAATGATTTCATGTCTATAGGATGTTTTCACTTCTATGCAAATGTGAAAACTGTTTCTTTCTAACTTCAAACAGTGCAGGAAATAATTCTCAAGGTAATATTTCGGCAGATATTTGCCCTCAAAACTATGTGGTACCAATCTGCTTGTGTAGCAGCATGATGTCTGGCAGGAATCCGGAGCTAAATCTAGAAAGCCACCAGCTTCATGTGAGTGTGGGTTACAGCGTCTGCGAGGATGCGGGAGGTTTGTCAAATCGAGGAGCTCTGGAAGATTTCATCTACAATATCCAAAGCATTTTTCTTTAGGAACTTGTTGAAGTTTTCCCACAGTCTTCTTTCCTTTTGGCTGCCTCTGCCCCTTGATACTGCTTGGTTACAAAGTACTTCTGTTTATGTTTGCTGTCTAAGAGCTCAAGCATCTCTCTTTTTTTCTTTTTTTTTTTTTTTTTCCCCCTAGACCTATGTTACCTTGTTTAAAATGCTTTAGTGAAGCACGCAGGTGCAGACAATTAAACTTTTAAGGACTAGAACTGTATGTTGTAATATAGACATATGTGTGATAATGTCCTTTGCTGTACACTCACTTGTGCATGTGTCTTTCTGATGTTAATTGCCTCGAAGAACTTCTTATTTTTTATCTTTATTGAACGCCATTGGACACAGAGGAGCTGTGTTTGTGGCTGTGGGCACTGCTATAAAATACTCTGTTACACAAACTATTTGATATTTACATGCCCTGCAAAGGAAGCAACACATAATGTCTTTAACATGGTGCCCATAAACTATCAAAGGTGTTATGACTCGCAAACACTTCAGAATCACCTTAGTGTCTTTTTGTTTGCTTTTATAGCATTAGGGATGGGAGACCTACATTTTTATGGAAGTTGTTTCCCTGCCTCCAGCAACTGCAGTGTATTCTTTTACCTTTTGTTTTCATAATGCATGCCTTCTGAGAGGTGCTTCATTAAAATGTTCCTTTTTCTTCTGTATTTGAAACCTGCCTTTGAGGACTCTGGAAGTCTTCCTCAGACATTCTATTACAAGAGACCACTGATTTTTTTTTTTTTCCCCTCCAGCTTATATCATCAGTATCTTAGAGAAGCAGATGTTGTGCCCTTTGATATATCTTTTCCTTACCACCCTTTTCTTCTCTTGTGTCTCTTCCCTGCTCCCACCTTGTTTTACAATGCAGATGAAAAGATCAAGTGAAAGTTGAGTGAGCTGTTTAGATCTGTGTAGTGCAGTGTTTCCACCACCTCCAGCACATCTGAATTGCCCTGGGTACTTGTGGCTTACTTTTGTCCTGCTTTCTGAAGTCCTGTTGGTTGGCCCATTCTCAGTATTCTCTAGCTGCAGTGCAAGCTCTTCTGGAAGGTTGTTAGTGGTTTCTGCTCCTTAATTTGTGCTGTGACGTTCTGAGGTTTTTGGCTTTCCTGTTTGGTTCTATAGCAGTTGTTGGGATACAAAAGTTAGAACATTTCATCCTCTGGTGATAGGACTTTGCAGATGTTGCTGACAGAAGTATTGTGGAGAAGAAAACAGGGAGAGCATTTGACTTCTGGCTTCCTATAGAGCAGATGTAACATTGAGAAACTAAGCAAATCTCTCTTTTTTTTTTTTTTTTTTTTTTCCCATCTGAAAAAGTTCAGATTCACAACCAGTTTGTGTCCTTCATTTAGCAGAGAATTTGGCTGTGTTTAGTCTGATTCGCAGTGGCCTCTCTAGAATTACCTTAACTCAGGTGTTGTGCTGTGGCCAGCTTTCTGGGAGGGATTTTTGCTGGCTCAATACATATTAATTTTTTTGTAATGTTGAAATAGCTTCCCCAGAAGAAGTTAAACTGCATGAGGTTTTTTTAAAGTTTGGAACTGGTAACTTTCAGAAGAACTCTGGGGAAAAAGAAGGGAAAAAATGTTATTTGTCCTGCTCAGTTACAATTACTTCAGACTTTAGTACACTCAGATGAAACATCGTAGATTATACTGGAAGGCATACAAGGAGAGCTCTGTTTGGCTTTAATTTTGAAATAAAAGTCTTGAATCTATATGATTTAATGCACAAACTCTTGTAGACTTCCAACTGAAAGAGGTCTGTTTTTGCCAGGGGGTTGAGGCATTCATACTGAGAACCTGGATTTAATCAAAATTGCTGCTGACTTTTTTTTGTTGTTGTTAATTCAGTTTGGTGATGTTAGGTGCATAAACAGGTATTACCTTACAGCAGATATTTCTTTTCAGCTGTAGAGGAATATCCTTGTGGGTTCAGACCCGACAGAGTCTTCAAAGCATTTTTCCTTCTTAATTGATTAATGGATTGATCCATTCCTTACACAGTCAGTTTCCTACTCGAAATATCCCTGCGCAGAAATGCAGCACCTCTGTGTTTTGTTTTGGTTACTTTTTCACAAAAGGTTTTTGACCAGTGAATTTATCAGTATTTGTATCTTTCAGAGTTGCATTTAATGTTTTCGTTGATGGATAAAGTTCCGAATGGGATAGAGCCCATGCTGAAAGACTTGGAAGAACATATTGTTAGTGCTGGACTTGCAGATATGGTAGCAGCTGCTGAAACTATTACTACTGTAAGTGTACTGCTTTTAAAAAACAAAGCTTGCTGAAGCTCAGTGCTGTAACTGTAGGTCATACACGAGTGGAAATAATCAGTGAAGATTCTTGGTCTAAGCATAAAACTTTGCAATACCCTTAGATTTTTATTTTTTTCACTCCTTACATTTTCAGTCGTTGCTTTAAGTAGTAAATTTGTAGCAAATAAAACGTTATAAATGAAGTGCACTTATATACTTAATGATAGGCTAGGATTAAATAGGCATAATCAGTTTTCTCAAAGTTGTGACTTCCTGATGAATTTTGTGATACACTTTCAACCATCAATCTAGGTATGGCTCTGGGTGTGGGAATCTTATGGGGTTTGCTTTCTGACAGTCTTTTCCAGCTTATCTTTTCCTCTGGGTCTAGGAAGCCTGGGTATTTGCAGCAATCATTTTGTTGGTCTTTGAAAAGATCTTTTTCATTTGGATGGTATTATACGGTATTTAAAACAGTTTTTTTTGTGCATAGGAGACATTAGCCTGGAAGTCTTTGTCAAGGCTTCCATGTTGTAAAGCTCTTAGGTACAGGAATAAAAACAAAATGCTCCTTGTAGTTGTGGAGGCCTTGGGGAGACTACACTGTTAGCATTAGGGAATGCTATGTAAGCTCACACTAACCCCTGTGAAATCTGTTTATTTTAATTTGATTTTTACCTCTAACTTTAGGATTCTGAGAAGTATGTAGAGCAATTGCTTACACTATTTAATCGATTTAGTAAATTGGTTAAAGAAGCTTTTCAGGATGACCCAAGATTTCTTACTGCAAGAGATAAGGTATGTGTTTCTACTCATTGCTTGCTTTCAGCTCTTTAAGAAGTGTTGGAAATGATATTATGATGTCTTTCAAATCCTTGTGCCCACGCACTGGTAAATCTGGAAGCTGCTCTACTCTGATAACTCTGTGGACTAAAAGTTGGTGTAACTTGTTAACAATTGATTTGTTTTGAATTTGTTTTGTGATAGTGCATCATGTTTCATTTGTGTGTAGCTTTGAAATACTGTAGGTTAAAGAGGATCTATTTTTGAGCTCCTCGAAATTTTAGTGGCAATTCAGTGATATGTTTCAAATGGATTGTTTATTTTGGGTGTAGTCGTGTGGCTTGAGATACACAACCCGTTCCATGTGATTCTTTCCTTTTAAATTGTTGCTTAAAGTGGTGTGTTAAGAGAGAAGAGGAAAATGTAAAACTTCAGTTAATGAAAAACTGAGTCATAGGATTTGAACTCGTCTATTAGCTCAAAGATTACGGATTTGATTTTCAGTATAACAACTAAATTAATTTCTTCCCGTGGTAACCTAAAAAGGCAGATATAACTTTAAGTAGAAATTGAAGCACTGATTATCTGTATTCATTTGTTTTAGGCATACAAAGCAGTTGTGAATGATGCTACGATATTTAAACTTGAATTGCCATTGAAGCAAAAGGGGTAAGTGATATAAACTTGAATGTGAGTCAGTGTTATTAAATTGTTCAAGGCAGAGCTTCTGTTTAGGAATGTCTTTAAGAGGTAACACTGCATTTAAAAGTGCCTTGTGTTCTTATATTATGGGATTTCAGATTGGTTATCCAGGCCTGCTGAGATGCTCTTCATGTGGCAGCAGATCAGTGAACAGCAGCTTATTTAAACACCTTTGTTGTAATTGTGAATCTCTTGTTTTGTAGAAGAGTAACAAATCCATTTGTTAGTTGAATTTGAATGCACCTTCCTGGATTATTGCTTCCAAAAAGCTGAGCTGGAAAAGTGCTGGGAACACAGCCATCTCCTCTGATGCTGAGAGTAACCTGTGTGGGTTTTCTTTCTTGGTTGCAGTGCAGTTAACCAGGTTAGCTTAAACAGCTTTCAGTAGATGATTAAGCTGACTTGTGCACTTGAGAAGAAAAAGTTTGTTGATGGCAACTATTCTGCTAGCTCAGCCTGGAGGAGATAAAAGTCAGTCAGATTCTAGCATTTAACATATGGTGTGCTGCTTGAGTAGAAATCTGTGTGGTTGGGATTGCTTCTGTGTAGTTTGTAGTCTGACTTGCTTCAGAACCAAAGCTTACGTGGCTGGGCTGGCAGCAACAACTCAACCAGTTTGTCCTATCGCACTGAAGTTACTGAAGCACACACATCTCCTATGAAATCTTGTGGAAATAGGAGCACGGGTGGGAAAAAAAGAAACAACAGAAGACTGAAAGAGACAGTTCCTATTTTTTGGAAAAGACGGGCAACAGGAGACGTGGATCCATAGTGATCTCTTGTTGGCTGGAGTGTGGGTTACTGCATTCTTAAAGCAAATGTGAGTTTCAGAGGTGCTTTTCGTTTATTTGCTAGGGTTTCCTTAAAAAATGAGTCTGTTTTATGGACCATTTACAGGGTGCACAAAACTAGGTGCATTCTGTGGCAAGCTAGTCTGCTCTTTCTAGGAACCACAGATACAGTAAGTCTGCCATCTCACAAGGCAGTTGTACACGTTGAAATGATTTTCTGCACTTCTGTTGCTGTATGTAAAGCCTGTTTTGTTGTTTTTTGTTTTTACTTATTTCCGGTTTATCATATGTCTCATTTTTCCTGGTAAATAGTCACCAGTTTGTCTGTTTCCTAGTGAAATTGTACAACTTGGAGTTTATTATTTAGCATCTGTGAGCTGGGAGCAGTGTAGGTATCAAAGTCTGTTCAGTATTTTTGTTCACAGTCACAGGATGGTTGAGGTTGGCAGGGAGCTCTGGATCCCTCTGGCCCAGGCCCTGCTCAAGCAGGGATGCCCAAGGCTGTGTCTAGGTGGCATGGTTCTTAACACTGTTTGCTTTTGGACTGACAGTAAGCTAGGGCAGGGATTAGCCTTGCTGGTTTTGTTACTGGAAGAATGCCCTCACAACGAGCTGGATCCCTGCTTTGCATTCTTTGTAAAGGTGTAGGCAAGGTGGAGTTCTTTTTGTCTGTGCTGATGTTTAAATTTCCCGAGGGGGTATGCAAATCAGTGCCTGTATCTGACTCCTAAAAGCTAATTTGCCTAGTGATCTCTTGGTGACCGCTGTGATGGCAGTGGTCTTCTGTTAAGCATTTTTCCCAAGCTCTTTCAGGCTGCCTACATGTACTGTCTCTTTTAGCATTCTTCTGCTGTAGATGATAAAAAAGGCTGAGAGAATGAGCAGGAGCACTGGATTGCTGAGCATCCCCATGGCTGTAATCTTGCTCAGTGCCTTTATGTTTCCACGAAGATCTATTACAGAGAATGTTGGCCCTAACAATTTGAGACTAGAAATCAAGTTGGTGCCACCTGACATTAGGAACAGGGATATTGAGCGTCAGCACAGTTTTTTTCAGTAGTATATGCAGGTTCGGAATGCAACCTTGTGATCAAAGGCCTTTTGAAGAACCTCAGTCTGTCTACTGTAGTATCTTCTTGTTCAGCTTCAAACTATATTTAATCTCCCTGCTGTTAGACTGCCGTTGCTGCCTCTTAGGAAATAATTTGATTGTGTGGCTATGTGATAGGTGTGTCAGGTTTTGCCTTCTGCAGGTGCACTGCAGGAAGTTGTTCCTGAGAACTGTCAAGAGGCCGTACCAATGAGTGAGATATTTTGCTGTGGTATCTGTTAATTCTTTACTGGAATATTCATTACCATACAATATTTATTGGATTTAAACTACGGTTTGAATGTAATTGTACTTACAGTGTTCTGAAATGAAAAGCACTTGGAATGATCAAGCTGCAGAAGCTGTCTGAGAATGCTTATTAGTGTTCTTCCAAGAAGAAAAGGGAACTGTCCCTGATTTTTCATTAGTGTTGAATTCCCGTGTTCTGCTAAGGCCCCTGCCACAGGGAGTGCTTGGCTTGTCTTGTTTGCAGCGTGACTGCTCTGCAATTACAGGATTCTCTTCAGTTTGAAGATATGTTGTTCTTTCTTTCTTTAGTGTTGGACTGAAAACACAGCCTGAATCCAAATGCCCTGAGCTTCTTGCTAATTACTGTGACATGTTGCTAAGAAAAACACCACTAAGCAAAAAATTAACCTCTGAAGAAATTGAAGCAAAGCTTAAAGAAGTGGTATGTTCTTGCTTTCTTCTTGATTAGTCTGAAGAATGAATTTGGTTGGTGCATTTCCTTACATGGGTCAGGGCCTTGATCTTCAAAAATAGTTGTGTGAAGTACAGCAGTAGGAAAGGGGGTTCCAGATCATGATACACGTGTTTTGTATCTTATTAGCCATTTGGAGTTTATATCTGTTTGTTGTCCTCACAAAATTAATATGCTGAAGTGTTGCTTATTCCAAACTGTAGAGTGTCATGGTAGTGGATGTTAGCATGGACAGCAACGCAGGGTACTTCTTCACGTTCATGTCTTCTCTGATTTAAGAGGAGTTCCTGACAGCTGACTGATGAACAACTTGAAGGTGTGGTGTTATACAAGATGAACAGCTGATGGCTGTGGTGGCATAGCACGGCTCCTCTCAGGTCACCCTCAAGTGGCCTTGTGCTACTTCTTAGTGTACAGGTGGCATTGGATGAGCATTTTAAGACTTGTCTGGTGGTGCAAGTAAATATATTAACATCTTTTTTTTTTTTTTGACAGCTTTTGGTACTTAAATACGTACAGAATAAAGATGTTTTCATGAGATATCACAAAGCTCACTTAACAAGACGCCTGATATTGGATATATCAGCTGATAGTGAAATTGAGGAGAATATGGTGGAGTGGCTCCGAGTAAGTAGCTTGTTGTCTTTCTTTACTTGGCTGTTCCTATTGCACGTGGTATTAATTCTCTCTGTTAAACTCCTTAGTTCCCATTCCTTGCTTCATCGAGTTCTGTTTTTAATTGCAGGGTATGCAGATCATCTTACGCTTCCATTTTCTTATGAGACTTTGTGAAAGTAAAACAGCTGAGCTCTTTTTCTAAGAGAAACGTTGATCCTAATAGTGATAATCATAGCTCTTAAAATATTCCATGTATCTGTAGGCTCCGTATTTTCCCTATGCAGATGAGCAGAGTGCAGTGTGCTTGTTGCTCAGGCATGTAAATAATTTGAGACGGCGGTCTAATTGTGAAATTTTATGTAAATTAGAACATTATTTGAATGCCTCCATTCATTTATTCCTTAATGCATGCACGTGTTCTTCAGCACATGGATTGCTTTAAAAAAAATCAGTGTATTTCTCAAGGGGAACTACTTGTGATACTGTAGGGCAAATAACCCCAAGGAAAGCACTCAAGGAAATAGTGCGAAAGGTGGTATATTTTTGGTAGGCTTTAAGTAGATGGTATACAAATAAATAGCAAAAGAGATTGGCTCACCTTGATGATGGTTGAGGCTTGCCGATAACTCCACCAGGGAGGGATCTCCAACAAGAGATCCTTCCCTGCTGGTGGTCAGCCCTTAAATGGGGTCTTGGGAGAGGTGGAGTCAAACTCCACCCCTTCCAATCACACTCAGTTGTGCCCCTGCAGCTGACTCAGGGCTTGCCTCAGGTGATCAATCAGTGGATCAGGCCGTGATTCAACAGTTCCCATACAGATACATGTAAAAATAATACAAAAAAACCCCTTGATATCACAGTGAAGTTTGTTGGAATGAAGTGATGCTGTCTGTGCACTTTAATGCTTTTTTCTCTTTTTTGAGTTTATTATTATTGTTCTTAGCTGTCTGTGTCATAGCTTAGTGTTTGTTTGTTTATACAGGAAGTAGGTATGCCTGCAGACTATGTAAACAAGTTGGCTAGGATGTTCCAGGATATCAAAGTATCTGAAGACTTGAACCAGGCCTTCAAAGAAATGCACAAGAACAATAAACTTGCTTTGCCAGGTATTGCTTTCATATGATTTGGTGGCTTTAATTTCTTGTGCTGCTAAAGTATCCTCTTGAGCCTTGAGTTAAGAGTTACATCAGCTACAGGTTGACGTGGTCTTCAGGGCTCTGCTACCCCTGGGTTGGAACGTCGGTACTCTTGGTGGACTTTGCTTTTCTTACAGTTCACTCTTGAGCTGTATCATTCATGAAGTTGCTTGGGTATGTCTTGTAGATGCAGACTCCTTAACTGTTGCTAAATTCCAGGTTGGGCTTGATTCCATCTCCAGCCAGGTGAATCCTGTAACTATTGTGCCCTGGTTGTTCTTCGTGAGCACTTTATGCTGTCCTCTTCCTTTACTTGCCAGTAGGAGAGGCTGATGCACAGCACGCTGTTAAGAGTTCAGACTGCATTTCTGAGATTAAATTTCACTGATGAGAAAGGCTAGAGGGCATCCAGATTTGGGCCTGCTGCTGCTGAAGTTCCTTAAGCAGTGCTTGCCAGCATCAGCCATAGAACTGCATCGCTGCTTAAGGAGCTGTGCAGAGGGAAGGCAAAGAAGCAGAGGTTTCAATCAGTATTGCTGGCAGAAAGCCAGCGGTCCAGAAATTACTGTTTGCATAGGTAAGCACCTTGCTGCTTTCTGGAAATTCAGTCCTTCACTGTTACTCTTAGAATAGGAGAAAAATGCATTGTTTGTGTGCCCGTTACACCTGCAGTTTTGTATAATCCAGTATTGTCTTACAGCTGACTCTGTGAACATTAAAATTTTAAATGCTGGTGCCTGGTCCCGTAGTTCTGAAAAAGTGTTTGTGTCACTGCCCACGGAGTTAGAGGATCTCATCCCAGAAGTTGAAGAATTTTATAAAAAGAATCACAGTGGTAGAAAACTGCACTGGCACCACCTCATGTCCAACGGAATTGTAAGTGTACGGTGTTTGGTGCTTCGGTCTCAGTGCTGCGCTCTGTGTGTTTGTAGTAGCAAGGAAGCTTGTAATCCACAAAGCCTCTCCAGCAAAGTTGTCATTCTGTTCACAGATAACGTTTAAGAATGAGGTTGGCCAGTATGACTTGGAGGTAACAACGTTTCAGCTAGCTGTGCTGTTTGCGTGGAACCAAAGACCCAGGGAGAAGATCAGCTTTGAAAATCTTAAACTGGCAACTGAGCTCCCTGATGCAGAGCTTAGGAGGACTTTATGGGTATTTCGCTTTCTCTTGAAACAGATTTCTTCCTGACTTTTTTGGTCTCTGAAGTACTGAATTAGTATTTTTAAAGTGCTGTCAGATAATACTTGAAAACTGAAGTGTGAACACCTTTGTTTCTTAATTACTCTGTTGTACTACTGTTGAGCACACACAGCCTTTACATTACCACGTTCTCTCTGCTCAGAATTACGTGACGTTAAGCTCTTGGAAACAGCAAGATCTTTCTGACCATGCACTGCCTAAAGCACGCAGTTATGATCCTGGTTTGTGGAGTGGGACTGGTCTAATTCTGGGAACTCTTGATAAATGGATGTTGCTTAAAAATAATGCAGCATTTGCTCTACCAGTCTTTTACTAATTTAGGTCACGAAGGAAACAGAAATCGTGTACATCATGCGATACCACACGCTACTTCTGTAGCTGTGAGTTTGTGCATTTTTTCTTTTAATTATTTTATTTGTGGTTACTCACTTCAGAAAGAGATTCGGTAAGCTGTGTCCCATCCCTCATTTTACTGATGACTTTGTATTGCCCTCTGGCGCCTTCGAACACGGCTGTGTGGTTCCTCCACTGCAGTCTGCACAGCAGGGAACTATGTTCTTAAATAGTACTTGTTTCCATTTAGAAAGTCTGGTGTTTTATTTTCATTCTTTTTTCCCCCCTTTTTCTCTGTAGTCTCTTGTAGCATTTCCAAAGCTGAAACGTCAGGTTTTATTGTATGAACCTCAAGTCAATTCACCCAAAGACTTTACAGAAGGAACCCTCTTCTCGGTGAACCAGGAGTTCAGTTTAATGTAAGATGATGTTTGAAAATGAAAATAACAATGTGCTTTTTTATAGTTAAAGGAATTCACTTTAACCTTCATCCTTGGAAGTTGTCAGCACTCAGCTAGGCACAGGCTTTGCTGTCCTATATTCACTTTTGGTGACAGTCATGCTCAGATAGGTGTTTGAAGCAGGTGCTGTCCAGCAGCGCCTTCAGACAAGTGCTTGTATGGTTCTGATTCCTGTGAAGTTACATTTCTCAAAAGCTGAGGGATGAGGTGCAAAATGGGAGACTCTGCCATCTTCCCATTACTGGTGAGCCCGTGAGGTTTTAGATAGGAAAATGCCAAATGTGCTGCTGCTGGGGCTTAGTTTCTTGCCCAGGGTCACAATGGTTTGTTGTTCCTGTCATCAGGATCAGAGGCTTTGGGAAATGGTGTGACACATGACAGAAGAGGCAGAAGTTTGGGGGTGACCACTGAAGAACACCATCAGCTTTTTGCCGTGTCTGCTGCGATGTGTGGCTTTTACCCCTCCATTTTTTTATGCTATGCAGACAGTTCTTGTGATGAAAAACAAACTAGTCCTATTTCCTGAACTGTGTTGTAAAAACTGCCTTGAAGAACCCTCGTTTTGTGTAAGAAAACTGAGAAATATTTCTCTAGAGATCTATGCTTTAAAATAGTGCAGGTGACTTTTCAGTTTTGGTCGCTGTCAGTTTCGGCTGATGATGCTTTTGTAACACTGCTATGTTGGAGGTGGGCTTTTTGTGTGGAGGAATTGGACTGAATTTGAATTTGGCTCTCCCAGTCCTGCTATGCCTCTAGTCTATAAACATCTGATACGTGATGGTTGTCCTTGCTGCCGTAATTTAAATTTAATAGGGATTCCTTAATTGAAAACGACTTTTTGCCTTATTTTTATACAATGCAACTTTTTCAGAAAAAACGCTAAAGTTCAGAAAAGGGGCAAGATAAATTTGATCGGCCGATTGCAACTTACCACGGAGAGAATGCGAGAAGAGGAGAATGAAGGAATAGTCCAGCTAAGAATATTACGAACCCAGGTAAGTGTGTGTCAGAGGAAGGTCACGTTTCCTTTTCTTGCGTGGTATTATCACAGCAGCCTGCTGTTGCTGTATGGAATGAATGCTTTTTAATCCTGCTTGCACTTCTGCTCTGTGGCTCTGATCCTTTGTGAAGAGCACGTTCTGTGTGCTCGTGTACTTGGAGTTATCACCTTCTGTTTCGCTGTAGCAGATGATCATTTTTGAAGAGGACCAAACAGCTGTTAAACAATTAAAGAAAGCACAGCTGTAGTGGTGGGTAAAGCTGACTCACCTGAGCCGCGGGCTTGAGCTGTGTATTATTCGGGTCTCTTTGATTTCTGTGTGTGAAGAGAACAGAATAGTGTCAGAGATTGGATCATACTGAAGTGAGAGCGACGTGGCTTTTTCAGATACCTCTTTAGAAGGGAGGTTTGTAATTAAAACTTAGCTGGGCAGATGGTGTTGTGGTTTGTAGTCCTTTCTGAGACGGCTGTCATGCCCAGCCTTCTGAACAGGCAGCTCTCAACATTTGTGGGCATCAGAATGTTACTTGCAGCGGCGCTTAGAATCACGTTTTACCTCCAAATTGCAGCCTTTTTCTCAGCAGTCAGATTAAACTCCAGGACAGCCAAGCTGTAAACTGTCTCACCTCGCTTAACCCTGGCCATTCTTTTATCCTGAGGGTTAATGCCTGCATGTGGTTACCAAATGAGAGCACCTTGTAAGTGCTACTCTGACATGTAAGCTTGTATTTCTCAAGGTATTCACAAGGAGTGTCTCAGATCACTGTGGAAATGGTGACTTTTGCTCAGAGAATGGGCAGGTGAACAGATGTCAGGTTTTAGTGACTAACTCACACTCTAGGTATAAAATTGTGCAGGTTCACCATTGGCTCGAGTTGTATTTCTTGTGCATCTTGCCAGTGTTTCGTTCTGCTGTTTTATCACCTTCTTCATGAAGACAGTTCATTATGTAGTTAGGCTTAGGAACTGTGGCTTACACTTAGTGCCTGACTACTGGCAAATTCGAAGCCGTTTACTTCCTGGATTTATAACTTCAAATGTCCTTTGAACATACCCTAAATTAGCCTTCTGTACACAGTTTCCTTTGGTTTGAGCTCTGTCAAGTTCTTGGCCACGGCTTGGAAGGTATCGCTGGTTTGACTTAGCAAGTAAAAAAGTGTTCTTATTGTGTTGTTTTTTCAGCATTCTTGATTTCCTTTGTTCATTGTTGTAAGCCTCGGGGAATAGAAACTCCCAGGAGATCTTTATACTGTTTTATTCTGAAGTTCGGTCACGATAGTCAGCATGGGCAGCTGGCTGTAATTCACACAGGTGAAATGCTGTATTGAGAGCGTGTCCATTTTCAAGTGGGTTAATGTTTGGCTCTCGCTTCAGAAATGTGTCAGCGAGAGCAGATGTTGGCCCTGCCTCGTTTTAACTGAGGTGTGTCTTAAGTGCAGTATTTACAGTGGCAAAATAATTCTTATATTTGTTTTTTGAGGCATTTCTTTGCTGCTTTGCCATAGCAGGAGTCCCCTGTAACGCTGCGGTTGCTTTGTCATTTCCACCAGACGTTTCAGAATGTTTTCTCTCTCGTTCCCACCAGGAGGCTATCATCCAAATAATGAAAATGCGGAAGAAAATTACTAATGCCCAGCTTCAGACTGAACTGGTAGAAATATTGAAAAACATGTTCTTACCACAAAAGAAAATGATAAAAGAGCAAATCGAATGGCTTATAGAGCACAAATATATCAGAAGAGATGAGTCGGATATCAACACCTTCATCTATATGGCATAACTTGAGGACTGTGAGATGCTGAAAACATAAGTGGAAGGGTGCTTGGGCAGACAGCTGCAACAGCCTGTGCTGCAGAAGGACCTGTTCTGACTTTCATTACGTATTAAAATCCCTGCCTTACCTTAAAGAGGACTCTATTTTGCCAATCTCATTCAGCTAGCATGATGGCATTCCCTTCATGTTGCACACTTTTAACAGCATGCTGTTTTGTGGGAAACTTGCATTCATGAAGAGCCCATTGTGAACTTTTCAAAGTAGATTTGACTTAACACCCACCAGGAAGAATACAGGTTTGGGTTTTTAGATGACCAGTACTTGCACAAGGAAAAAATATTCAAATATTCATGCACTGAGGAACTGCTACTAGTTTTGTTTTGGTTTTTGTTGTTGTTGTTCTTTTTTTAATGCGATTAGGACTAGAAGTAGCACTTTCACTTTTGTGTTTTGGATCAACAGAGTAATGTACTGTCCACCTTTGATCCTTTTTGTAATAACATTTGAGAGACACATGCCTCGCAGACTGATACATATTGGTTATCATTAAAATCTGTTGGCTAGAGCAGTGCTTCAATCTGGTAACTGGATTTTAATTTTTGACACATAAGTGACATAAAATAATTCCAACTCATGGGTGATATTCTTTAAGCAAGAGATCATTGTTTTTAAATTGTTTTCTGTAAAGAAGTGGATATGCATTATTTGTTACTTCATTTGGACAGATGATTTGGTACAACCCTTTTTGAGAAGGCAAAGCTTTCTTGAATGATATTCCACTATAAAAACAGTTTCCATCGATGGGTCCGTTGTAGCGAACAGAAATATTAAGTGTATTTCCTTGTACACTTAATATTTTTATTCCAGATATTAAGTATGACGTACATCTGAATGCATTAAGGAGTAATTGATGCAGATATTCTCAGAAAGAAGATAACACTCAAAGATCCCTGTATTAATTCCTCACTGGTAACTCTCCATACGTATGGATGTAAGGTTAATCATGTCGGCTGTTTTGTTCCTTGAAAGTCAACATCTTTATATGAAAAACAAACACCTTGCTTTTTTATCCTGAAACTGTCAGAACGGGAAATAGAATTCCTACAAAAATGGTAAAAAGCTTAGGAAAAATACCTTGTGTGATGTATGCAGAGAGGCTGCCAGGGACGCACCAGGAATTTCAGTTTCTTAGTGTTATCTCTTCTGTTCTCAATCATCTGAAGTAGTTGTTTGGCAGTGCTTGCCTCCCTGCTACTCTGAAATGTCCCTGCATGTCCTGGGCTGTGATAGGAATCACTGGAGCAGAGTGCCTGCCTTGGGACGAAAGGTAAGTTGAGCCTTACTCAGTTCTGTATGAATATTCGTATATAAATTGTGCATTTTTTTTAATTTACCAGTTCAAGTACAGTATCCAAAGGTCTCGTCTTCTCAAGTGATTGAAAAAGCATGGATAGGACTGGCTTTAGTCAGAAAGAGAAACCTTCCATTAAGAGGAGGAGTTTATTTTACGTGGTTGCAGTGAAGGATGAAATGAGAGTGGTTTAAAAGCAAACTTGCTACGAGAACGGCCGTTTGCCCCCTTGAGGAGGCAGCTTGGTCTGCTTGTTGAAAGAAGTGCCATCCTGACTGCCTGGTACGGTCATCTGACTAAGAAATTTGCAGTAGCGGCGGTTTCATGAACAAGGAGAGTTGGAGAGACACTGAGATCTGTCAAATTAGAGTTTACAAGTTACAAAACCCCCACAGCGCAAGCTAGATGCTCTTACTGATTGAAAGAGAGTAGATGCTGTTCAGAAACATTGCATCTTTTTGTTCTCCTGCAGTGTTGCTATTCAGAGTCAAAAGCACGTGGTGCTCCGTGCAGTTAGCCACTGAAACTATCCAAATACTAGAAAACAGAATTCCTAGAAAATCCTTGTGCTATGGGAGTTTCAGTATTTGTAAGGTAAATTAAAGTAGTAAGTGCTCACCTGAGGTAGTTGGGAGAAACTGACAGCCCAGAGCTCTATGCGGCCTCCGACGTCAGAGACTGCAGCCCTTAACCGCAGAGCAGCGCGCAGATGGAGCGCTGTGGACGGGGCGGTGCGCACTGTGAAGCTGCTCACAGGCCGAGAGCGCGCCTCACATGCGGTTGTTCAGGAAGTTGGAGCGTGCAGGGAGCAGCAGGTTGCTGAGAGCTAACAAGCTGTATTCTCCCTCAGCTCATAAACACGAAACAGTGTAAGCTCAGAGTCACCTGTGTACTTCTCAGCACCTGGGATGTGGAAGCGCAGTGGTCATGTGCCTGCCACGTGGTCGTGTTTCTGTAAATGTACTCTGAAAGTAGATGTTGGCTTTTTATCAAATCTGAGAATCACACCAGCAAATTTGTTAGAGATGCAGGATCATGTTTAGCATCCTTCATCAGGTCACTTTCACCAGTATGCACTTAAAACTCGTATTGGCTGGGGCACAGGGAGGTGGCTGGGGGAAATGTTCTCTTGGGGACGGCACAGTTCAGCTCTGAATGAAAATGAACTATTTTTCACTTGCAATATGGCAACAACGCACTTTTAAGGCTGCAGTTTTTAGCTATGAATACATGTCCAAAGACCTTGCTTAAAAGAGGTGCTGCGTCTGGGAAGCGTGTTGCCACACACTGCCACGGCGAACGGCTGCGGGGAATCCTGCTGTAGGCGAGGGGGGGGAACCGCTCTTCATGGGTTTAATTAAGGAATACTGTTAAAACTTTCTCTGTCCCAACATCGCCATGAGGATCTCAGTTTCAATTCTGAAGTCTTCCATTGTCCTCTTCCCACCGTTGGTGTTCCTAGCTCCTCGTTTTGTTCATCTTTCATTTGTTTGTTACGACAGTTTCCTAAAGGAAATGCTCCTCGCTCGTGTTCACTGTCGCAGGCGGGCTGTCTGTGCTGCGCGCCGCGTTGCTTTGCGCGGGACGCCGCTGTCCTGTCACGTGCGGATTTTAAAAATGCAATTGGCAAAAAGATTTGATAGTTTTACAGAAAGATTTGCTACCTTAAACTCAAACCGTTTTCTATTTTCATCGAAACGACTGGGACGCTATCTTTGTAATTCTCTGAGGTCAGATTTGTGAAATAAACACCCCACGAAAGCTTTCCTGTCACACACACTATATGTAGTCTGGAGTGTTGAGCAACCTTGAGTTCCTGAGTTGTAATATCTATCTGCGTACGGTATTTACGATTTTGAATGTGTGCCACTACCGAGGTGATAACGCTGTACAGTTTGGAATGGTGGTAGTTTCTGTATGGCAGTCCGGCTCAACTATTTTGATGTACTGCTTAATTTTTGAATTTTATTTTTTAAGTTGTATAATTTATTTTCTTGCAAAATAAAAATGTAATATAAAAGACCGCGCGTCTGTTTGGTCTCTTCCTCCTGCTAGATTTTTATGCCTAGTTCAGGCACTGCTCCTGACAAGCGCTCCTGTGTGGAAGTGGCCTGCTGCCACGGCCTGCAGTCTGTTCTGATCCGTGTAAGCTGAGGGGCAGCAAAAACAACAACAAAGCGGGTGGGCTGAGGGAGGAAGGACAGACTAAGACTTCCAGCTCCTTTCTTGGCAGGTCCTCCAGTCTCTGCAGTGACTCAAAGTGGCCGTCCCAGAGCGCTGCCGGCATTGTGGCCGCAGTGCTGGCGGCAGCTGGCCTCGCTGCGTGGGCACGCGGTGTGGGAGTGGCCGCTGCTCGGAGCTGTGCTGCTGCTCTCGTGGCTTCTCTTCTCTGCCTGTCCT
Source organism: Callipepla californica brunnescens (assembly GCA_023055505.1). NCBI lineage: Eukaryota > Metazoa > Chordata > Aves > Galliformes > Odontophoridae > Callipepla > Callipepla californica. The sequence goes on along the minus strand of JALIRH010000001.1, from coordinate 109,253,378 downwards.
TGTATTCTAATGGGAATTGTATTCTTATTTTTCTTCAAGTGCGCCAGTGAAAGTCGGTGTTCTGTGCTTTCTGGTATGTGCGAAGGTTGCGCTGTTGGTATGGAATAAATAGTGTTTTTGAATGACCCTTCAGTGCACGTGGCAGTTATCAACCCGGCCTCCTGTAGGCAGAGCTTTCACTACGACTTGGAGCAATCACAGCTGAGGCAGGATCGGTGGCCTACATGTGGAAGGCTCCAAGCTGTCCTCATTCTACTGATAAACTCACAACTTGGCTTTATCTTTGGCTTTGCTTACCACGTCAACATCTTTGAGCAAGGTGTAGGCAGGGAGCCTGCTTATCACATCGGCTGTCTTAGTGATGGAGATCTGCTAGGTGACGGACCTGGGCCCCGTACACCGAGTCCTGCGTGCCACCTGAGCTGTGTGCAGGAGGGGAATGGAAGGCTGCTTCCATCCGCTCGTCTGTGGCAGGGGCACAGGCAGACACTGAGCTGAGGAAGGAGCACGCTGAGCTCGTCTGCAATAGATGGAAAGACTGAAATCTGAAAACGACCAACGCTGAAATGAGTACATGAGAGATGTTATTGGAGTGAGGAGATGGTACAAGAATGAAGGAAGGGGTGTGCAGGGCGTTTTTTGCTGTGTACTTCTAGTTTGAAGACCATGGCCGTTGTACAGCTCAGGATTTGGTGTCTGTTGACTTCTACTGAAGATGTTAAGGGGCACATCTCCTGCAGGTTCAGAAGCAGGAATGTGGATCAAGTTGGGTGAGCAAGCAGGACTCGCTGAGCCAAGCAGGCACTGAACGTCCAGGGAAGTGCTGGAGTGCAAGGGGAGCAAATTGCCACAGAAGAGGGGAAAGTTGGGTGTGGCATGGAGGATTCAACCACGCCATAGATCTACTTTATGAAAGTAGAAAGGCAGAGAGTTGGGCAGAACTATTCCTGAAGCTCTGCAGCGTGGGCTCTGAGGGCTACATAATAACAATCAGCAGCTTGGTTTAAAACAGCGTGGGCTGTCCTCAGGGGTACGTGGAGATCGCACGTGAGATAAATTCACGACTGACAGATCTGCAGGTAAATACCGAAGGCAACGACATACCCTCTGCCAGGGGAAGATGGGGAAGATATGTGGTCAGGAAATCCAGAGAGCGCTGTGGTTCTCCTGCTCAGCCATAGGGCTGTTCTGTGCAGTCTCTGTTGAACTCTCAGTTCTCCGAAATAGAAACTTTCCTAAAAAAATCTTAAAGCTCTCCTAGAGGAGAAGGGATAAAGAAGAAAGGAGGAGAAAAAAAAGGGAAATAATAGGCTGACTGGAGGAAGTGGCAGGTGCAGGAGGAAGAAGACGACGATGCACAAGTATCACAGTACTGACGCCATAAAATGCTGGAGAGCACCCAGCAGAGCACTCTTGCCAATGCTCTGTCCTCTGCTGCCGTCCCTGCGGCCGCTGACATCCCGCAGGGAAAAGGCTTTCCTCCCTCGCCACTGTGTGAGTGCACACTGGGCCAGGCCAGGAGGCAGCTGGCAAGGATGTGGTCCTGCAACTCAGCATGGGGTCAGGGCATGGATTCTCTGTGTAAACTTTTTGTTTGTTTACCCAGGGGAAAGTGCAGCCCAAGCTGCCAGCAGAGATACTGCGCCTAGCTGCATCCCCAGGCACGTGGCGTGGCAGGGAGTGCTGACCTGGATGGATTTTTGGTTTATCCCATTAAAAGTTCTTCCTGCAGTTTTTTATGTTAAAGAGCTTTGCATTCTGGAATGCATGGTCTGGGGAGGAGATGTTTCTTTTCTTTTTTAGGGATGAGGCTGAACTCTTCTCAGCAGTGTGTGGTATAGGATAAGGGGAAATGACCACCAACTGAGGCATAGGAAGTTCCACACAGATGTGCGTGGGAACTTCTTCACAGTGCAGTGACAGAGCACTGGCACAGGTTGCACACAGAGGTGGTGGAGTCTCCTTCTCTGGAGACATTCAAGACCCGCCTGGACGCCTACCTGTGCAACCTGGGCTAGGGAGCTGCTGTGGCAGGGGGTTGGACTCCATGATCTCTGGAGGTCCCTTCCAACCCCTACAATTCTGTGATTGTTCATGTAGTTTCTCTATGTGCTGGAGTTCTGCAGCTTGAGACTCACCTTTGACCTAATGCTACTTCAAAAGCACCTGTCCTGCCCTGGCTGGAGGAGGCTGTGCAGCTTGGGGCTTCCAGCATCTTCAGGAACACGGGATTATCTGTATCTTTTTTTTTTTTTTTCTTGAGCAAGTGCCAATAAATGGCATTTTAATCAATATTTGGGAGTCCAAATGCTTTTCCAGGTGAGGTAATATTAGCACTGTCCCCAGTGCATTACATTTGGCACAGCTGGCAGAATCCCAGTGGGCTCTGGCTGGGGGGTGAGGAACAGACCGAGTGCCTCTCCTGAGGTTTCCTTGTGGAAATCCCACTCTGTGTGGAAATGGTTCCAGTGTGCATTCATGCTGCAGCTCCTGTAGGAGTTCAAAGGACCAAAGTGCTGGGCAACCTCTCCACAGATGGGATCCACACGTGGGCTGCTCCTCAGCTGGGGATCTAACATATCTGTGCTGCGCCACAGAATCACAGGGATGGGAAAGGAGCTCTGGAGATCACCTAGTCCAAGCCCTGCTACAGCAGGCTCCTACAGCAGGTAGCACAGGAAAGCATTCAGGTGGGTTATCCCTCCAGAGAAGAAGACCTCATAACCTCCCTGTGCAGCCCATCCCAGTGCTCCCTCACAGCAGTTCTTCCTCGCGTTTTATGGAATTTCCCATCTTGCAGTTTGTGCCCATTGTCCCTGGTGCTGGGTGCCAATGGCTCGAGGCCCCATCCACTTGACTCCCGCCCTTTTGGTACTGAGCACTGATAAGATCTGTCCTCGCTCCTGCAGGCGGACCAGCCCCAGCTCTCTCTGCCTTTCCTCATGTGCGATCCGCCCAGCCATCTTTGTTGCCCTCCATTGGACACTCTCTTTTAGTTCACGGTCCTGAGGAGCCCATCCTGGACACAGCACTCCAGACGTGTATCGCCTGTCTTTCCCATGTGCTGCTCGCATACGCCTTCAGGTCAAAACCGTCACTTGAGGCAGCATTTGTCAGCCTCTCCCCTGCCAGTTGAGCGAGCCCGCCGTTGCCCAGCGGGTCTCACACGCACAAACGAAGCCCTGCCCAGCAGGGGCGGTGCTGAGGGCGGCAGCTCCGCGCCTCACCCGCCGCCCCTCACAGCCCGGCGAGGGCGGGGCGGGAAGGCGGGGTGTGACGTCACGGGCCTGCCTCGATCTCAGCCAATAGCAGGGCCGGAACTAGTCCCGCCTTCGTCCCCTCCACCAATGGGAAGCGGGGAGGGGACGGGGCGGCGGTGAAGGTGACGGCCGGAGTCGGGATGGCGGCCGTGGCGATGCTGGGCCGGCGGCGCGCGGCGGGCGGGCTGCTGAGGGTGAGGCCGCGGGCGGGCGGTGCTGCGGGGATTCCTCCCTCGTTCGTCCGCTCCCCCCGTCGCGCCCGGCGCGGTGCGGGGCTGCGGCGGCTCGGCCAAGGTCACGGGGCCGGCCGCGTTGTCCCGCGCGGCTCTGAGGGCGTTCTTTATTTTTCAGGCTTTGAAGTACGCGGGCCGCGGCTACGCAGCGCAGCGCACCGTGAATGTAAGTGTGGCGCCGGGCGGGGCTGCGGGGCGCGGCCATGGCGCGGCTGCTGCGGCTGTTCGCTGGTTCCGTGCGGGGCAGGCGGACATCTAAAACGTGCGCCTTTCTGCTGCTGTGCTGCTCCTGCAGGGTTAGCACCTGGACGTGGAGAGGTAACGTTTAAGCCGAGAGGGAAAATAACGCTAAATCTGGTTTAAGAGACTGCCAGGCATGATGTCAAATGGCGTTAAACTGCAGCTTACGCATCCATAATCTGATGGTGCTCTGGCAAAGCCTGGTAAGATGCTTGCTCTTCCAAGGCATGAGGTGCTAGCTCTCTAAGTGTAGAGTAAGCATTCATTAAAATGTAGTGACAGTGCTTTCAGTGATGTGCAGACCGTGTCAGTACGATATGTAACTCCTGGCGTTTGGTGTGATGCCTCTACACATCTGTGGGATTGAATCAAAGACTTGACCAAAGGGAGATCTCTCAGGTGAGGACATCTAGAGCATGTTCCTCAGGATGATTTCCACACAGCTTCCATGCATCTGTAAGGAGGAGACTTTACAACCTCTGGGCAACCTGTGCCGGTACAGAAGAGCTTCTTGGTGTTCATAGGGAGCCTCCTGTGTTCCAGTTTGTGTCCACTGCCTCTTGTCCTGGCACTGAACATCACTGAACATCACCTGACTTCTTCTTTGTTCCCTCCCTTGTACTCATTGTGATACCCCTGAGCTAGCAGGCTGAGGTGTACCAACTGGATGTTCCAGTCCCTTAATCACTTCCATGGCCTTTCAGCACTCTCCTTCTATGTCTCTGTTATATTGGGAGATTGAGATCTGGACCCAGCATTTCTCGTGGCCTCATCAGTGTCGAACAGAAGCTAGTTAGTGTCTTCCAATTGGACTTTGTGCCGCTGATCACCACTTTCTGGTCCCACCCTTTTAGCTTCTGTCTGCCCATCCAACTCGTACATCACCAGCTTCTCCATGAGGACCTTAAGGGGGATGGTGTCAAACACCTTACTGAAGTTCAGGTAGACAGTATCCACTGCTCCCACCACGTCCATCGGGCTGGTGATTTCATCACAGAGGTTTATCACATTGGTTCAGTGTGACTTCCCCTTGGTGAATCTATGCTGACTGATAATCCTTCTCTTTTTTGTTGTTGTTAATGAGTCTGGAAGTGGTTCCCAGGATGAGCTGTGCCATCACCTTCCAGGTTACCGAGCCAAGGTTGACTGGCCTGTAGTTTCTTGCAACCTTCTTGAGGATGGGAGCAATACCTGCTTTCCTCCTGTTCTTAGGCATCTCTCCCAGTTGTTGTGACTGTCCAGAGATCATTGAGAGTGACTGTACACTGACAGCAGCCAACTTCCTCAGCACTTATGAGTACATCCTATCAGGGCCTTTAAACTTAGGGGTGTCCAACTTGCTTGAGCATTCCGTGTCCTGATTCTTTTCCACCAAAGAAGCCTCATCTTTGCGGCAGCCTTCTAGCCTGGCCTCTAGGACCTGGGATTCCCAAAGAGCAGCCTTGCTGGTGAAGGCTGAGGTGGAGGGGGCATTCAGTAGCTTGGCCTTATCCAGTTTGGGCCCCTCTTCCCTCCAGGCCCTGGGATTCCTTCAGGCTTCACCCATCCTGAGGCAGAGCTCTGTGCATTCCAGCTGTTGCTTCTTATAAAGAGCAGCTTCTCCTCCTTGTCTTTCCAGCCTGTCCTTCCTAGAGAGCCTGTATCACTGCAGTCCCTGGAGCCATCCCATCACATTCTGTCATCCCAACAAGGTCATAGCCCTGCAGTGGTGCACAGATCCCAAATTCCTTCTCTTTGTTCTTCACGCTGCGTGCGTTCATGAAGATATGTTTGGTTCTCTGAGCTGCTTGCAGGAAAAAGGGGAGTGGTGACACGAATAAAAGAGTAAAAGGAACTTAAAATATTGTGGTGTATGTGCCTGTGTAAAGATACTGTAACTTTTACTCCATGCTTGTCCTCTTAGGAAGTGGTGATAGCAAGTGCTGCAAGGACGCCCATTGGATCTTTCCAAGGCTCTCTTTCATCATTGCCAGCTACTAAACTGGGTTCCATTGCGATTAAAGGAGCAATTGATAGAGCAGGTACATGTCAATGTGTTTGCATGAGAAAACCTTTTACAGCTCAGAACAGTGTCTGTGTCTTTTGGTTTGACGTTGTTTGGTAAAACAAACTTTTTTGTCAGTGTTCCTCCCCCTCCCCCTAGCACTTTTAAGATAATACATAAATGGTATTTAGGTAAACCTGCCCGTTGGACCCTGCTTCCACCTGTAAGTGCTGCTTCCAAGGGCAGAATATTACTTGGGAATGTCTGTGGTGTTCCAAATTGCATGGAACATATGCTGATTGCTCGTCTGGGGTGTAGTTTTATGGCACGCTTCAGCTGATATGAAGGCTGCTTATTGCTGAAACCAAGGGTCCTTCCCCCCCTTCCCATTTTCACATGGTACTCATACTTGTCTGACACACCCTTGAGAAGCAATCTGTAGCTTTAAATCAGCCAAAAAGTCATTTTGGAGGAGAGGAGGGTTAATACTCTTTGGCTTCTTGAAACAGCACATAAAGGCAAGTTGAACAGTGGGGCTGTTGCACAGGCAGCAGACGGAGAGCTCAGCTCTTGTGCCTGGGGGCAGCTGGCTGCTCACTGCATTAAACAGAGCTGTTACTTTGGACATCGTTGTCACAGGGAGAAAGTTCTGTGTGTTTAACAGTTTTGGTCATCGGGTGACTGGTGAGACATGGAAATGTTTGCTTCGTTAGCTTCTTCTGAGAGATGGTAAGGGAGCTCTGATGTGAGGCCCCAGTTCAGCATCCCATGAGTGTGAGGATAGAGATGTGGGCACAGCATGTTTTGTTGCTTTCTGTAGGAAACCTGAATGGGTAATTACATCTTCTGTGTAAAGAATCCAAAATCAAACTAATTTTGTTTTCTAGGTATCCCTGCAGAAGAAGTGAAAGAAGTGTACATGGGTAATGTCTTGCAGGCAGGGCAAGGACAAGCTCCAGCAAGACAGGCTGCCCTGGGTGCAGGTATGCATCGTCTCCATTCTGGGTTTAAAGGTGTCCTTTCTTCACAGGGACAGCTCTAATGCAATTGTAGATGACTGAGCTGTGAGTTAAAGCTGGGAGGTGCCCAGCCTCCCTGGCAGCTGTTCTAATTGATCTTCTTATGTATGATTCTTCTCTTGCTTCCCATCTTGAGTCTGTTGCCTGAAGGGGAGGAGCAACAAGTCTCCAGGAAGGACAGTAATGGGGGGTGTGGGTGGCTAAAGTGCCTGAGCTGGACACTTTGGGCTTAGGTAAAATTGGTGCCAGATGAAATATTGCTGAAACACCACTATAACGTTAGTTGTCCCTTGAAATAATGCAGTTGTTTGTCCGACTTCCCTGATTTAGGTTTACCCATCTCCACTGATACCACAACTGTCAACAAGGTCTGTGCTTCAGGAATGAAATCGATCATGATGGCAGCCCAGAGCCTGATGTGTGGCAGCCAGGTATGTGGCTGTCACTGCTGCTCTATGGGAGGGACAGCTGATGCCGTGGGTCCTGAGATGCCTGTGGTCTTGGATTTGGGACTATGTTTTAATTTGCAGTAATGAAGCTAATTAGTGAGGTTTTGCTTAGGTTACACAACCTTGATTTCACAGTGACTTACATATGTTTGGTTTTAAGGAGGAAAAAAGAAAAGGTATTATGGCAAAGGAATTGTCAGATTAAAGGCTGAGTAAATAAGGTGCATTTATTGTAAATCCTCTCTGCTGCCTTTCCCCTTTAAATGTGGGGAATTCTTCAGTGTTTCTCATTTGAAAAGAATCAAGAGTTTAGAAAAAACTTAGTGTTTGTTGGAGGAGATTTCATCTTGACTTTCACATTTTTTATCACTTAAATGAATGAAATTCACAGGTTAAAGCAGTGCTGTTTTAAAGTATGTTAAAGATGTTTCAGGCTTTTCTGTGGATTTCAAAGAGGCTGATACTACCTGTTGTTGCTGGATTGTGTTTTTGTGGAAGAGCTTGATGGAGGAGAATTACCGCTCTCTGTCAGCTGCATTCTAAGACTCTCTGAAGTAAAGATATTGTCAGTTCAAGGTATATTTTTACTTTACAGAATGAATGGCTCGTAAGTGGCAGTTGTACACAGTAACTATGTATCTTGTTTACCTGAGGAAAAAAAGTAAAATATTTGATTTTCTCCTCCCCCAGTATTTTTCAGTTAGGCACCACCTATTGCTTTGGCCTTGCTGTGCTATGCAGAGAATGACACTTCACCCGGTGCCTGCTGAACTCGGTGCAAGGCTTTTTGCTGGACTTTGAATCAGGTCCAGAGCTTCTGTGCAAACAGCTCTGCTTGGATTTAGTAACTGACATCTGCTGAGCTCACTGCAGCGGTCGCTCGCTGCATTTGTTTGCTGGGTGCAGCCACGTGCTCTGAAGGGAACTGGAATTTTCAGCTCAGCCAGTGACACTGAGCTGCCCGGCTCAGCCAGTGCAGGCTGCGGGTCAGGAGGCTCTCAGAGCTGTACGCTGTGGTTTTGGATGGGTTTTGTTGCTTTTTTCCTGGCTGTGGGTTGGGAGATATTTGTGGTGTGAGTCGGTGATAGTTCCCAGAGGCTGTGTATGTAAGAACTGTATAAACAGCTGTCTTAGCTCCAAGTCTCATGCCTGTTGGAGTTGAGACACCAGGGACTCCCGTTCCTCTGATCTTTCACTGCCCTATCTCCTCTGCCTTTCCACTTTGCTGCCTTTCTAGTTTGTTTCCAGCCTCCTTGGTGTTGTTTTCTTTGTTACAGCGTGCTGCCGTTCCTGCATGCAGTTGATAATCTATTCTGAGCCAAGCCATTCTTTTTCTGAGCCAGAATTGAAAGATCGAATTACTACTTTCTTCCTGTAAAATATCTTCTGTAGTACCAACAGCAGTGCTGTACTCTCTGAGAATAACGGTGCTGTGTTTGCGTTCTTCCTACAATTATCTGTATCCTGAAGAAGCTGTGCCATTAATGACAGCTATCCTTCACACTGACACGTAAAACCATGAGGGTTTTGTGGGTTGTTCCGTGGGGACAGTAGGCGTGCTCGTGGTCCCTGTGGCTTTGCGTGTTTGTTTGCTCTGCCTCAGCATTTGTTCAGCAGATACGTTTACAGATGCCAGCAGTGATTCAGCCTAATTCAAATTCAGTGATCATCTTTATTAATGTCCCTCATAAAAAATGTGAGAAGGTTGTGAGAAGCTTCGGGGAGTTCTACACCTCGGTCTCTCAGTGGGTCTCTTGGACTCTGACTGCTGCTGGTTCTCAGGGATGTGGAGCTGCTCGTGAAGAGCAGACAAGAAATTAGAGGAAAATGAAGTGTTGAAAATAAAATGTGTACTCTGATCTTGGAAGCTCTTGAACTAGAAGTGCAGGCGGTGGACATGGCTCTTGCAGCTTCCCGCAGCAATGTACCTGACAGAAGTCAGGCTGTTCTGTTGGTATGGGTTAGCTCTCTTCAGCTGTTGTTCCCTCTGATTGCTTTTAAAATGAATAAAGAAACCTTTTCTATTCCTTTTCCTCCAAGACTTGCTGGAAAAACGAGATGTCCACTCTTAATCTTTTTTAGTGTCTGCTCCCAGACGAAGTCATGTAGAACACACAGCATTATTAATAACTTCAGCTTCTGTTTGAGCAGGATGTAATGGTTGCTGGTGGAATGGAGAGCATGTCCAATGTTCCCTATACAATGAGCCGAGGATCAACGCCTTATGGAGGAGTTAAACTGGAAGATCTGATCGTAAAAGATGGTCTTACAGATGTCTACAACCATATCCATATGGTAAATATTCCTGCAGAGTTCCTGAGAGTCAACCATAGGCCTGATGCAGCTTTAAGAAGTTGCTTATTATTAAACTGCATTGTTTAGCAAACCTAAAAAAGAGTAATGTACTCACGGAGAGACTGGAGAGAAGGCCGAGATGGGTGGGAAGTGGTGTGCTCGTTTTTCTTTCTCATTGAAGTCTGAGCAGCTCAGAGCAGGGATTAAAAGAGCAGTGGGATTTCTTCCACCATTGGGTGGGTTTTGCTGTCTCAGTGTGTGGGAGCAGTCGGGCTGCACGGTGCCTCTGGGGACAGCCACTTCTGCTTCGGCACATTGGTGCTTGTGTACCTATCCCTGTCTTCTGTTAGAAGGTTTGAGTTAGCTGCTGCGCTTGGCTCCGTTGGCACGATAGGTTGGACAAAAAAATGCAAACTGAGGGAGGGTTTAGAAACCAACCTGGTATGGAGATAACGAAGAACAGGCATCGGGAAGGAGCACTTTGAAAGGATAATGGCTGGTTTTGGTGTGCAGATATTTCTGACCTTAACCTGTAATAATACGCAACTGCAGGGCATCGTTTATGGACCAGAGTTCTTGCTGCTGGCTAAGAAAGCATCTCAGGAAGAATGTTTTGCTGTGGTTAGCCAATCTGCTTACTCAGTTCAGCCCTCACTGCTTCTGGGTGTGCTTTATTCCTTCTCAGAGGAGCGCACTCTGCCTGGGCCCTTGGCTCCAAACCACTTGTGCATTCCAACTAGAAGTTATGTTGATTGTGAGGCTTTTTGGAATAGACAAGCTAGGGGTGGGACAAGAACACCAATAAGGTGATGTGAACGCGCTGTTCTGTGGCTGAACAGTGTTCTCCAGCCTCTGGAGGAGTCAGCCTTTAACACTTCTGCGTGCTGTTTTCAATTGAGAAGAACCCCTTGTGTGGAGTGTGCCTTCCTTTGCAGCTTAGTGATCCGGGTTCAGAACGCACGCACTTCATGTGGAATTGGTATTCCGAAGGCAGGAGTTTCTGCTTGGCCATGACTGCGCAGATCAGAAATGAATATCAGTTATGTTCAGCTCTGAAATTCTGCTGATTTTTTCAGTTACATTTCTCGTTTGCGTCTCCTGAAATACCAAATGTAACGTGTCCATTTGTCTCCAAGGGCAACTGTGCTGAGAACACGGCCAAGAAGTTCACTATTTCCCGAGAGCAGCAAGACACTTACGCCATAGGCTCTTACACTAAGAGCAAAGCAGCGTGGGATTCAGGAGTTCTCAAAAAAGAAATAGTTCCTGTCACTGTTTCAACAAAAGGTATCACGGGAGGGCGTGGTGTCAGGAATTGTGCTTCTCCTTTGAGAGCTGTAACAGGGACCATGCACACTCACACGTGTGTGTGTATGAATGTGTATCTCAGGTGCTGTGAATGTGCTGTTGCACAGGCTTCGTGCTGAGCAGCAGGCAGTCATCTGTCTGCTTATCTATTTCTTTAATGCTGCACTCCGTAACTTCTTTGACTGTGTACTTAGTTCAGGTGGAACAGCTGGATGAGGTGTTTGTTTGAATCCCTCTGTCCCTTAAGGATACGTTCTTTGTCCCTTCCATTCGCCCAGCAAGAAGTGTATATCAATTTGCTGTGAATAAGTGACGCTTTGTTTTCATAAATGCATTTCTGACATGCATAAGTAAGTTTACATTTTTGACTGAAGAGAACATTTAATCTGTGTGCTGTGTTAGAATGTTTGAGAAAGGACTGCACAGGTAAAACTAAACCAAATCTGCATTTCAGGAAAGCCAGATACAGAAGTGGCAGAAGATGAGGAATACAAACGGGTTGATTTCAGTAAAGTTCCAAAGCTGAGAGCTGTTTTCCAGAAAGAAAATGGTAAATATTGTTAAGTCAAGTGCTTATTTTTTTTACAAAGTGCAGCAGTGCTCTAACAGAGTGAACAGTGCTCTTACCGAGCTTGAATACCCAGCAGTAATCAATGACCTTCTCAGTGCCTGCTAAAGAAATGTCTTAAGAAATCCAAGCCTGGTGTCACAGCAGCACGAGCTGGCTTAGAACAAGAAGAACCTGCACAGCAGTGAAAACCTGTTTGGTGCGTTTACATTAAAGACTGAAACAGCTGGCCTCGGTCAGCGCAGGTACAACCTCCTGGTGTGCCGCACATCGTGCCCTCGTGCCTCCCTGCGTGTATAGCTAAGGAGTGTGGCCAAATCAGAGCTGGCCTTGCAGCACTAACATGTTTGCTAACGCCGACAGCGCTGCCGATGTGGAGGGCGCGGTCTAACCCGTGTTCAGATACAGCTTACGAATACATGTGATAACACTTGGTCAATCAAACAATTTAAAAAAACAAACAGCTGTTAGTTGCCTCAGTACGACAGCTGTTAAAGTAGGGTGGAGACGTTGCAAGGCTGAAGGGCCTAAAGGATATACCTGAGCTGCCTCATCTGCCCCGTTAAACACGCTGCCTTTTCTAGGAACAGTTACGGCTGCCAACGCCAGTACTTTGAATGATGGAGCAGCTGCTCTGGTTCTGATGACTACAGAGGCAGCCAAGAGACTGAAAGTCAAGCCCCTGGCACGGGTAGTTGGTAAGAGTTTTCTTTTCTCATCTTTGAATACAGAAGTGGAAAATATTCTGGTGGTGTCCTCTGGCTGGCGGTCCTGTTTGTCCCGTTCCCCTTTGTGCATGGGGCAGAAAACGCGTGCCTGTAGGAGTCACCACTGCACCTCCTCAGTACTGACTTGGCAATTGCAATTTGATCATAGAGTTTTCTGTGTGGAATAATACAAAACCTCTGAAAATATTATGTTGTTGTTCACTTCAGGCCTTTGAGCTTCACGTGTACTGTTTTCAGTGACCATCATATTCAGAATTGTTCTCTTGCCTGGGTTTGCTCCTTGTGTGAGTGAAAATAACGTATGGCAAAACCAAGATGTGTTTAAACAACAGCTTTTGTGACTTTGTAATGTTTTTACAGCTTTTGCAGATGCTGCTGTTGATCCTATTGACTTTCCCATTGCACCTGCGCACGCTGTTCCCAAGGTAGGGACAGAACAGCTCCTTCAAGAGGCAGCAACGTTCCCCAGCACCTGTCATCCCTCAGTGCACCTTCCCATAGTCAGCACTGAAACTAAACAGGTTTTTCAAGGGGTTGAGGCTGGAGCATGGATTCTAGAGAAGGAGACTTCATATGTATTCTGACAGAATGTTTTGCAGTGCTCTAACTTTGGCCTTGTTTTCACTTCTAAAGTTTTCAAGCTGTTAGGACTAAAAGGCAAAATAAACGTGATGACAGAAGTACAGACTACCCCAGAAAGGAGCTGAAGGCAACTGTGCGCAGTGCTGCATCAACACAGTGTGTGGCAGTGGTCTCACTTAGTACAAATACTATGAAATGAAAATGTATTCTTGGGATCATTTCCTTTTCTTCTTTTGTGAAACTCAAGTTTGGGCTCCAGAAGCTCAGCTTTGCTTTTCCAGTGTCTGACAAAGCGGTTCTGGAACGTGAGCTCTGCTCTCTTGCTTGGCATGTAGTGTAGGGCCCTGCTGTTTGCGGTTTGATTTCACAACAGTCTTGTAATCATGTCTATAAAATACTCTAGCTTCCTGGTTTTTTCACAGCAATAATCATTTTTATGACTGTTTCTAGATTCTAAGCGAGACAGGCCTGAAAAAAGAAGACATTGCAATGTGGGAGATCAACGAAGCCTTCAGTGTCGTGGTGCTGGCCAATATTAAAATGCTGGGTATTGACCCACAGAAAGTCAACATCAATGGCGGCGCTGTCTCTCTTGGGCACCCCATAGGGTACGTAAGTGGTGTTCTTTTTGTCTGCATAGAAACACTGTTTTCTGCACGCTGCTCATCTGTTCTGTCATCAAATTTAGTGCAATCAGGAAAGCTAATAGAAATACAGCATCAAGCGTGTGCTGACTTAATTCAGGTGTTAAATCTTGGGGCACCTTAAAAAAGCATCACCCCAGTGTTCTATCACCTGCCGTTACAAAAAGCTTGCTTGGTACCACAGGTTAAAATCGCTAACATCACTGAATGAGCAGCAATGATTAATCAACTAGTTAAACTAGCAGAACTTCCAGGTAAAGGTACGAAAATAGCATAAGATATGCTACAAGGACTTTTCCTCCTATCAGCAAAGTCAAATTCCAAGTCCTGCCAAAGCGTTCTCAGCAGTGGATCTGAAACACTGTGGTCACTGATGGCAGCACACAGGGGTGGTCTCAGGGATGTTTGCTCTGAAGTTCTTTCCTCAGCTTCGGGAAGTGTTTCCTGCAGCTGCAATGTGCTTAAGTACATCCCAGTAATCCTCCTGAAGGGTGGGCGTGCTGCAACGTCCAGGAGGACAAATCCCTTTCCAATCTACTGAATAGAGATGAGAAGTAACCACGCTGTACATCGAGAACCAGTAGGAGTACTTCATGATTTATGATTCAGAAGCTGGCTGACAAAACTGTAGTCATAATCCCTCAAGATGTGCTGTTATCTCCTTCATCACATCAGCTCTGATTAAGGAAAACGACCTTTGTCTTAAAGGAGATTTCTACAGTGTCGTGACAGAATTTAAGTGTCTGATTTTTGCAGGAGCTGGATCAGTGCACCATACTGCATTACATCAATTGTAGCCAAAGAAGAAATTGAAATGAATAAGTAGCGTTGATTTGGTTTTTAGTGGAAGAGATTTAATATTAATTACCTTTCTATGAAAGATCTCTGATAAAGGCAGAGAGACTTTGTGACACACAGAGTATTTAGAGGTGGTTTCCTTTACCAAGAAACAGGAGCTTGTGGCTGTGCACACACGAACTCCTTCCTTTCAGTTCTGTGCATGGGGCTAAGGAGCTGTGTTGTTTCTAAACGCAGACCAAAGGGTTTGTTTCATCTTCTGTTGGTTTTATGCTCTTCTTTTTGTTTCCTTCTGGTGGTATTCTGCCAACAAGTACGAGTCAAATTCAGAATTTTCTTCAAACCAAGGTGTAAACTTTCTTTTCTTTTCTCTAGAATGTCTGGAGCGAGAATTGTCGTTCACATGGTCCATGCGCTGAAACAAGGGCAGTATGGCCTTGCAGGAATTTGCAATGGAGGAGGAGGTGCTTCTGCAATACTGATAGAGAAGCTGTAGCCCCAAACAGTGGATGGGGGAAAAAAAGCCTTAAAAAAAAAAAATAATCTGTGATCAAAGCAATGAGCAGCACCTGGCCCATCTTACCAGTAAGTGGGTGAGTTCCTCAACAGCTGCTCTAAAATTTCTGAGAACATCACTGATTATTGATACAGAACAACTGGGCTTTTGTAACTGACTCAACACAAGTTTTTATACAGCACAAGCAAAAAAAAAAAAGTGAAATCATGATAATGTATGAAGAGCTGACAATAAAGAATGCTGATGTTACCTGTGGCTCCTGGCACTGGTGGTTTCTCAGGTGCCACTGAATTCTCTGAGTCACAGCTGCAGTGCTCTGTGAGCTGGCTTTGTGTACAGTGCCAATGTAGCAGGGAGCCAGGTGCTGGGACTTGGCCGTGCAGGTACAGACAGAGCACAGCTAAGGGTGGCAAAGTGCCACTGCTGCAGTTTTGCTCGTGTGATCATCCATGGTATGCACTTCTGGCAGTACGCTTTTGAACAGAGGCAGGGTCAGGCCTAGCAGTGGGCTAGTGCTGTTCCCTCCTTCAGTGTCTGGCTGCACGCAGGAGCTCAGTTATGCCTTCAGGGAGACTGAGTTAAGTGTTTATTTTGCAAGTATTTCGCAAATAGGAAGATACCTTCCTGCACAGTGAATCTTGTGAGCAGTTGATGCAGCTTCTTTGACACGCTTTCCCAGATGGCAGAAATGGGCTATTTCACCCATGTGTTCTAACCCTAAAGCCTACTCACTGTTTGCAGGAGAGAGGCCGCACAGAGAGGTGGTGGAGTCTCCTTTTCTGGAGACATTGAAGACCCACCTGGACGCCTGGCTGTGCAGCCTGGGCTAGGGAGCTGCTTCGGCAGGGGGATGGACTCAGTGATCTCTGGAGGTCCCTTCCAACCCCTTCTGTGATTCTGTGGAACACCCAGACACTTCCACATTTCTTAGCTGAGGCAGAGGACAGCTGCTTTCTCACTTCACGTTTCAACAGGAAGTCACCTTTACCAGATGACTGCCTTTCAATTTCCTTCTGCTAAAGCAGGGGACTAAAGGCCTTGACGTGGCTGTGAAGGATGATGGTTTTGTGGTGGTGCTTTTTCTCTGCAGGGGAACATACCTGAAGAGGTAGCAGACAAGTGGTGATGTTTAAATGCTACACAGAAAGAAGAAAACTAACCACGCTTTGCTATCAGTTCTTCTGAACAACACCTGCCCCAACAACAGCAGCTGGGGACCTTTTCTTCCCTTGAAAACATAAATAAGTGCACTGATAGTTCGTGGCTTCAGTACTGCCACAGCACTTGCACTGGAAATGAAAGACAGTGGTGGATATTGGCCGCCCCCTGAAAGAGCAGCACTGCCTGAAGTACCACACAACTTACTTAGAAATACCACGCGTGAGCTGTCAGCACTACTAAGCATGAAAGGCTGGCTTCTAACAGACATGCTTTCTGCTTCCCCACTCTAGCCCCTGCAGTCAGTGCTGTTAGAATCCAGCACTTCATCCTCAGTTCTGCCTTCAGGAATGACAGCTCTATACCACCACAGTGCGTCTGTGTGAATCCAGAGTGCCGGGCTGGCGTGCGGAACAGCAAACAAGGCACACCTGTTATCACAACAAAAATATTTATTCAAGCTGTAAATGCTATGCAGTATTTAGTTATTGGATGGGTTTAATATAAACATCTACTGCATAATATTGGTTCCTTAGGAATCCTTGTATACTATCTGAAACATTGCCCTGTTGCTGTACAGCTCTTACAGGAAAACTTGCATTGTTTAAGACCTGAACAATTTGAGAACAAAGGAGGAAACACCGGCAGAGAGCACTGTGCAGCACTACAGCAAGGATTAGGGTGCTCGTTTTCTCCCATGCTAATTAGTACTTCAAATGCAGGTTGAGCTGCTCTTCTCTTGAACAGTTTTGTAACTGCAGCAGGAAAGTTAGGTGCAAACTTTACCACGTCTGACTAAAGCATAAGTAACGCTACCAAATGCTTTCTCAACAACGCAAATGATGGATGAAAGAATTCATCTCTGCAGGAGAGCACCTGAAATCCTTGTCCGGCTGTGGCTACAGTTTAAGTGTTCATACTGGAAGTAACTTTGCCTTCAGAAGCCATCTTGAAGAAGAAACGCTGTAAACACGGGAGGACTACACCAACTGAAATCCCGATCTCAGTGCCCGGTTGGGAAACCTTCAAGAGATGAGAGAGACCTCGGGGTGGGTTTACGACTGCCTTAGTTACTGGCTATTTCTGTCGGCCCGCTCGAAGCCCTACAGCACGGGTCTGACGGTTCCAGAACAGCGAGTACAAAGCAGGCAGAGCCAAAGGTGGCGGTCCTGCGGGCTGCAGGAGCACGGGGAAGCAGGCAGGTTGTGTGCCGGGGCTCACAGCACCCAGCTACAAACAGCCGCTGCACAAAGGGCCAGAGCGCTCCCACGGGTGGCAGCAGAACACACACAGCGTGGCGTAATGGAAACCGTACAGCTTCTGAACATTACATTTATACAAATGTACAACTCTGCAAATTAAATGGCTCTATAATTACGCAAGTGCTTTTTCAAAAATAAACATATCCCAACTCAATATTTACACGTCGCAACCTGCTTCAGAAACAGCATGATTCTGCTTTAAAGTGAAACTTCAGTGCACTGAAAGTGCAACTCACCCTTCAGAACTAATTTCTCATGCAAAACCTCAGCATAATGATACCTAGCTCTATACTGTCACAGTTCTTCTCTCATTCATCGTAATGCAAAGATAACAAGAACTTGTCCACATCCATTCCCGCTGGAAAAGAATTCGGGAGCTTCTTTTTCTGTAGGAGAAGAAAAGAAGAGTTAGGTTAGATCCTGAGAAGCTGGGGGTACCAAACCAGGCTGGAAGCATTCCCTCTTCCCTCGTCCTTCCATCTGCTTTGCAGAAAGAACTGCACAAAGCTCACTCAGAAATCAGATGCTGAAGAGCAGACAGACTGCCATATCCCCACGGCGTACAAACCGTGTGTCTGACACACACAGCTCTCAGCCCTGCTAACGTGCAGCGTGACTGACTGCTTTTCATTTCCACTCTCAGGACTATGTTACAGCTAAGCACAGCAATCACTAAGCTGTACCGTGTCTCCTTTTTGGTCACTGACACGTCACATTTTATGCCTCACTCACACCTTTGCTATTTGCCAAACCCTCACGTCAAAGGCAAGGTTCTGTGGACTGCAAAGCAGGAGAAAACACCAAAGGTGGCTTCTAGTCCTAGGAGTAAATACAGATGCAAGAACAGTTTGGATTTTAGGAAGGCTGAATCTAAATTGGCCCAACTTCTAACAACGCCAGCAACTGACAAACATAAAAAGGATGTCAGGGACTTGGACTAACACCTCTGAACCACTGTAAGCAATATACACGTCTAATATTTTTACAGTATTAATAGTGTTTGTACTCACCTTTATTTTCTTCTTTTTTGATGGTGTGGGAGAGCTCTGGAGCTCTTTCCTATTTGTGGAACGAGAATTTCTCTCGCCCTCATTCAAGTCCTCTAGCTTCCTTTTCTTTACCGTGCTCCTCAGAGACCTGAACTGCTGGGTGTTGTCCTTCAGCGGAGTCGCAGTACTAGTCCTGGCAATGGCAGCCCGGGACAGGATCATCAGCGTGTGAGCAGCCATGCTGACGCTGTTCTCGCTGCCAGTTTCGCTGGCTGGGCTGCAGGCAGGCAGGTCCGGTGTGGCAGGAGGGACCATGATCCGAGGGGTTGCACTGTCCTCGTTGAAACGCCGGCACGTTGGGGTGCGGACGCTATCTGTGGTATCCTCTGTGTGCCTGTCTCCAACTCCAGACGGGGTTCGGGGTACCGGCAAGTCGCCGTTTTCAACTGTTTTACTGCTAGGGCTATGCCACTGGATGTCCTGCAACATTTCCACACACTGCTTGGTGAACGGACTTGACAGGCAAAGGCCCTGGGTGGAAACTTTAGCTGCTTCTCGCTTTGGCTCCTTTGAAGACAGAGAAACGGACGATGAAGACTTGTTGCTCCCATTTGACAGCGACCCTTGCTTCTTGTTCAGCTCTTGCACCGCAGCAACTGTCTTCTCGTTCCACAAGCTAACGCTCTGCTGGCCGTTGGACAGTTTGGCCGTGTCCTGGCCCTTCTGTTTTTCATCGCTGTCTCTTCGCAGTTCGTTTTCTTTGTTCGCTGTGGCCTTGTGGAAGGGATCTAAGGGAAGCCCCGCCGTTCCCGCCTTCCGCTCGGGCTGCGGCTCCTTCAGGGGTGCACTTCTGCTGCTGCTCATCTCTGGCTTACACAGAATGCGAGGCAGCGTTTTATCTTTCTCTCGCTTTGCTGCCTGTGCTTTGGCAGAGCACGGTGCCGAGTCCACAGCAAGCGAAGAGGTTTCATTCCTTTCTTTTTGGGGCAAACTCTTAGCTGTCTGTGCTTGGCTGCTCCCACCTGGAGCGGGTAGGATATTATCAAAGCAAAGCACTCTCCTGTGACTTTCCCCTTGCCTCGAGTTTGAGCTTGTGCTCTCTGCTGGTGCAGCAAGCAGGTTCTCCTCTGCTTTCCTTCCTGGCTCTGCGGCGATAAACTTGTCTGAATTTCCAGGCCTGAAAAAAAAGGTACTTTAGCAATTACTTATACTTCAGCAACACAGTTCTTACTGCACAGGTTCACCTCAGCTGTCTGGAGATCAGTTCAAATTAACACAAAGCTGAATGATCAAAGTACCATGATCTCATTTAAACACCCTCAACTTCTTAAAGCTCTCTTCATTCTTTGAATAAAGATATACACATTTTATCAACACACAAAAGACCAAGAGCAGGAAGTAATGAATGCGGAAAGCTCAGAGGCCAGAAGGGCTGACAAAAAGGTGGGAACTGAGCCCAAAGAACTGCTAGGGAGGCTGCCACTCTTGGACTTGGGAAAAAAGCTGGAGGATCCTACTTATGCCATTGCTCAAAAAGCTGCCTTCCTTTTAGGCAATGCTGTACGAAGAAATTCATGGCGAGAGAAGGCAAGCAGCTCTGAATGCCTGGTACTTCTTACCTTTGTGTTCGAGAATTCATCTGGTTGGAAGTTTCGGACACACTTGGCACCAGTTTTCCTAGAACAAGAGATAAAGCATTGGTAGACTACTACTATTATCTGGGGTAACTTATCTCACAATTAGCGCACTGACATTTTCCCTGGTAGAGAATCAGTAAAAATCTAGCAAGAAAGCCGAGCAAATTTTTCATTAATTTAGAATTTCCAGATGAACAGATAAGCAAGGCACACCACCGAGAAGCTTGCTACGTACACGCAGGTAGCAGACATCTGGCAAGACAGAACTAATGGAGCTGGATTTACAGATGCACAGCCAGGATTTCCAAGTAGATGGAAGGGAAGTGACTACAGGGAGCTCTCTTGGTCACCCATCAGAGAGCCAGAGTGCAGACTAACTGCACCATCCTTATTTCTTCTTCAACTTCTTTCTATTTTACTTTTATGCTTAAGCCCAAATCCTCCTCCTGCTTGTAAGCTCCCTTCAAGTACTGGAAGGCCGCAATGAGGTCTCCCCAGAGCTTCGTCTTCTCCACGCTGAACAAGCCCAAATCCCTCAACCTTTCTCCATAGGAGAGGTGCCCCAGCCCTCTGATCATCTTTGTGGGCCTCCTCTGGGTGCACTCCAGCAGCTCTGCATCCCTCCTGTACTGGGACATACAGACAACATCCCTTTATTCCTCCCAGGGCACCCATCCCCACTCTCACTGGTCATACTTTTCCTTTTTTGGCCAAGCAGGTCCTTGATCAGCCACACTCATTTCCTTCCTCATCTGCCTGATTTCTTATTCTAGGGGATGGAGAGAACTCGTGCTCTCAGAAAGGTGTCCTTAAGGTGCCACCAGCTCCGTTTTGTTCCCTTGTCCCTCAGGACAGTTTCCCAGGGGATCTCCTCCAACAGTTCCTTCTTAAACAGCCTGAATTCACTCCACTGGAGTTCAGGGTTCTGACTCCACTCTGCCAGCCCCGTGTTCCTCAAGATCAGGAATTTGACCAGGCCACGGTCACTGCAGCCCACGCTGCCTCTGACCTTAACCTCTTCAATGATCTCTTCCACATTAGTGAGCACCAGGTCCAGCAACACTTCACCCCTGGTGGGTCTCTCCAACACCCGAGCCAGTAAGTTGTCCTTAATGGATTCCAGGAGTCTCCTGGACTGCTCGCAGCTTGCTGTTTTCCTAGCACATATCAAGGTGGTTGAATTCCAAAACCATTTATAAACGTTTATAACTCAGAACCGGCACATCTTCAGAACCTTCACTTTTATTCTGCCCTTCTCAAGAATGCAAAGTGAGTACCTGTATTGGCCTTGCTTCTTGCTCCAGGAACCTTCTGCGATTTGGGAGGGATGGGAAGTTTTGGGACATTTCTGCTGCACACTGGATTAGCTACAGGCATATGCAAAACCTTAGAAGAATCAAAATACTGTTAGAATTTAGCAGAAGAAATCTTATCACTTGAGCTTTAATTGTGAAGACACAGCTTTATCTGACAGGTTACCTGGCGGGCAGGCGCCGAGAAGGAATTCCCGTTTTGTCCCACGACTGAGAGAGGAATCATTCCCACCATCCCCTGCAGAACAGGCTGCACTGGAGACGTGATGATAATAGCAGAGCCTAAAAGCATACCAAAGTATTACAACTGTACACAAACAAAAATTAAAGTGCAGCTCCAAATGCAATGCCTCCTGTTTTATGATGTTGGCCCACGACATCAGAGGCAGACGGTGGTGGTAGGGCAGCAGAGGTGGAACCTTCCCATCAACACTCTGTTGCATTTTGCCACTGTACAACACACGGCAGCAGAGAGGCAGTCTGACACATGGGCATCTCACATGGAAGTGCACATGAAGCAACGGTGTGCCACTGAATTCCTCCATGTGGAAAAGATATCACCAATGGAAATCCATCAACACCTGCTGAGCGTTCACAGAGACCAACAGTGACTCTGAGGATGGTGAAAGGTGAACTGTGTGGGCAACAACGTGGTCATAGCAGCAGTGAAATGGCTGGCAACGTCCACTGGTGCACAGTGTGGCATGCAGGCTCCTGTTCATAGCCAGCAAAGGTGCACAGCTCATGGCAGAGGCTATGTTGAAGAACAGCATTTTGTAGCTGAGAATTTGCTCTCTCAAATAGTGCTACTGTGCTCATTGTATCTGTTGTAGTTTCCATGGAAATAAATAGAGGCATTATTTCTGGAGCAACCTACATACTTAGGAAAGTGAAACTAAACACTTTGAGACAGAATTTCTTCAAATTCTGCACAGTCAAACCTCTGGCAAGAAAATGTCTGCCTTTCTTGAAAATCTTCACAGTCATTATACACTAAAACTAGAAAAGAGCTGTTACTTCTATTTTGATAGGATTCTTTAATTAAACTCTTTTTTGAGAAATGGCTCAAAATTAAGCTTGAAGTACAATGCAGCTATCTTAAGTCTTGAACTCTGAATCAACGGAACTTATAAAAGGCAGAAATACGAACATCAAACAGTTCCTTTTGATGCTCAGCAGAAGTACCTATCACTGGCATCCTATCACACAGAATCAGCACACTCTAGAAGTCATTACTGGGATCTTTTTGTTTTACTTCTGGTGCTCCCACACATCACTTCCCCCATATGAGCACAGCCCAAGCCAGGGAACACTGCTTCTGTTTGTATGCACCTATCTGATGCACGTCCCCAGCCACTGAGAGGTGCTCCATGTGCTATGGTTATCAGTGAGTTTGAGATCAATTACTTCGAAATAAATAAAGCTCAGTAAGACTGGTTTCAACTCTCTGAGCTTAAGCTTCCTATTTAAATATTTAAATCGCTATTAAAATAGAGCTTTCAAGTAAGCTGAGTTTCCAGCTGCCACACACATGGAAATCGTAACTGCAAAGTGAAAGAAAAATCCACATTTCTCCAGTTGCATGAGAACCACCAGCAATTAAAAAATAAACACAACAACTGAGGGTGAACGGCTGCATTACGGCACCCAGCAGTGGTCTTTAGATCCTGTGCACACTGCTGCACTCATCTCTGACCACAGAGAGGTGACTATGGGCAGAAATCCAAAAATAAAGGTGACAAGTTTTTAGTTTTGGAAAGAAATCAGCCTGTGTCGATTGTAATTGGCAGGACTACAAAAATGGCTTTAAAAAACAGCTTTAAAATGTGTGCTGTGGTAATAGAAATCATAGAATCATAGGGGTTGGAAGGGACCTCAAGAGATCATCAAGTCCAACCCCCCTGCCAAAGCAGGCTCCCTACACCAGGTGCACCAATGCTTCTATTAGGAGAGATTTTATGTTGCAGGAAGAAGTAAAGTTATGTTTTGGTTTCTGTTGAAATGCACCTCCACTGTGAGGTAGGTCAATGGAAAATGAGGCAATATTTCATTTGCCACTGTTAAAAATCACGTGATTTAAACTTCTGAAATATCAGGTTACTCTCCCTGGTTTTTGTTTCTTGTTAGCAGTAATTAACACTCTCACGAGACCCTACTTCCAGGGGCAGCCACAGCAACTCTTAACGTTTCAGTTTACTTTTACAGAAGTACAAAAATGCACACAACATCGTTTCTGCAGTAATGAAGTTACCTTGAGGGAAGCTTGGTGAGACAGCCTGGCTCCCTGCAAACGTCCCGCTGGCTCTAGGAGGAGTCCGCAGCTGCTGGACTGCTGGTGCTTGGGCAGCCAGAGGCATGGAGCTGCTGGGAAGCACCACCACGTTGGAAGGTGTCACAGCTGTGCCCAAGGCAGCTGGATCAGTCACACACGTGGCTATGTACAGGTTGTTTGTGCTGCCAAAGGCTGTGCTCGTTGCTGGCATCAACTGAATAAACCCTCCTTCTTTGGAAAGATTACTTGTGCTTGCAACTGAAAAAACAGTGCAGTCCTCATTCTGAGTGTTCACTGCAGTGACCACAGGATCCTTAGGTCTGAGCACGAGGAGGTTCTGCTCTGCCAAAGCTGACTCCGCACTTCTCTCCGTGTCTTCTGAAGTCACACATTTGGGCAGGCCTGCGGTTTTGCTCGGGGACTTGGCTGGAGATGACAATATTATTGTTGGCAAATTTTCCCCCGTGATGCTGGAAACAGCATTATTCAGCTCCGCGTCGGACGAAATGAACGGATCGTCGCTGATGATGATCTTGAGGGACATGATGTTGGAAGGATCGACATCCATCGGCTGACTGCCAGAAGATGCACCGCTCACACTTTTGGCTTCGCTGCTCAATTCATCTGCTGACGAAGCGGTCTCTGGGAGAGGAGAGCTGCACATTTCAGATGGAGTAAGGTTATTTGCAGCGGATACTACAGAGATCTCTGTACACGCGTCACCTCCAGAAGAGAAATACATGTTATCAGTATCTGCTTTTGCAGAAGATGAAGCTTCCTGCGTTTCTGCTTGTGCTCCCTCTGAGCTCGACAGTCCTGAAGGGAGGTTAAAATCTTCCTTCGGGTTATCGAGCGCGTGCTGATCACCTGACTGTGTTTTTTTAGGAGTACCAGCAGCCTCAAGCTGCAACTCCGCTTTGTCAAGATCCGAAACATTCCCTGTGGATTTTGCAGCACAGCCTGGCTGCACACTCTGATCCTGCTGGTCAGTAGGGTGGCTCAAGCTCTCCTGTGAAATTCCAAGTACCGGTGCTGTATTGTTCGTTGCAGCCTGCTCTTTTCCTGGATCTGCTGATGGGCTAGAAATGGACATATTATTTTTTCTCAGCAGTGCACTGTGGGCAGGGCTCCCATCAGAAGGGCTTGTAGTGAGGGTTTTGTCAGATGCTGATGTGTCTGGTGAAAAGTGACACTTACTTCCAGGCCGCGTTCTGTTCTCACTCGCTCGAGAACTCTCCTCCAATGAAACCAAAGGAATCTGCGGACTACCAGAATGAATATATTCCAAATTAGGACCACTCTGAGCACTGTGGCTTAGTTTATCTTTTTCACTTCCCGAGCACTTTTCACTTCCAGGTACTAGTGCAGACGAGTCCTTTTTAGCATAAGAATCTTGACAGTGTTCATGATGGTCGCTATCCAGAATTTGCCTCTTGTTAGATTCAGGCAGAACGGGCACAGAGTCAAAAGCAATTTCAAGCTCACCAATTTGTTCATGGGTAATGGCTTTAAGTACGTCAGTCTCCTTCCTTAGCCTACAGCTTCCATGCAGTTGTTCACTGGCTGCGTTTTTCTTAGCCATGTCGTCATCATTAATGGGGTTCTTCAAGGCACACGACGTTTCTCCCAGCTGAAAACCTTTGCAGGACAGCACTTCTCTAGAATTATCACCTGTAAAACAGACACTAAATTGGTTCCACCAGTATTACAAAGGCCAACAATTTTACAGGGTTTTAGAATTAACTACTCACTTCAAACATTTCCATTACAAAAAATGAACAGATTAGAAGGAATTTTAGAGGGAATAAACCCCATAACAAACAACAGCAGACAACGAAAGCCAACCAAACCTACACTTACTGGTTTCTTCTGTTCCTAAAGAACTTTCAAGTGTTTCCAGGTTATCTGCATCCACCAGAATTGTGTTTTCTACCCCACTCTGACCAGAAATCCCAGCAGGCAAGTTCTTGTTTACCTTGTTCTTCCCTATTTTCAAAATAAAGTACAAAGAATGATTAAATATGTTATTTTAAATACAAATGTAATTACTGCATTTTAAATGAAGTAGGTAGATTTCAAATTCAAGAAATGCTACCCAAAACACTTCAAAAACTCCATACTCATTATAAATCCAGCAATAGTACAGAAACGTCCTTATATTTTATGTGAGGACATCGCTGATCAAAGAGAAAAATATCACAAAGAACAGAAAAACAGATATGAACATTCCTTATATCAGAAGAGTCTCAAATTTCAGCCCAGTGAAACCTCTGCACTTCACAGTTACGTATGCCAGAATCTAATTCCGAGTTACAGGACACAGATGCCACACAGTCTATTTCTCTTGCAAAAAAGGTCTACTGAACTCCCTTTGCTTCCTTAAGGAGCATGTGAAAAAATACCATCATTCCTTTATAACCACAGTGCAATTCAGAATAATATACTCTACCATAATCAAACAAGTCAAAGAGCGCCTGAAAAGCCGGGTCTGATTCTGTCTGCTCCAGAATGTCCTGGATAGCCTCTTCCGACATATGAATTTCACCCTAAGACAAGACATGCAGAACTGTTAGACAACTGCTTTCACAGCTTAAATTAAAATGGGTAAGAATCATTTTCATCTTGTGTTCAGCTCCATTACTTCTGTTCAGTACATAAACATGAAGACAAACATCGGCAATGCTTCTGCCACAAATTTCATGCCTCTAAAAAAGTATCAGCAACTGAAGAAATAAAGCCCTGCAAAATCCCAGCGTTTCTGCCACGTGTCACAGTCTACAGTTGGGATACTCTCTAATGATGAGCACTTGTTAAGACTGAATTTCAGGGTACACTGGAAGCTCACGTACACCGTGTGAGGACTGTCAGCCTGCACTAGCCAGCCACAGGCGAAAAGTCCCCAGACTATCCCTGACTTCTTGTTTTTGCATAGAACCAAGAAAACTAAAGGTTTTGTTAATAGAAGCCAAAAGAAAAAAAAAAAAGTTTGTCTTGGTTTTAGTGGAAATACAGGTTTGAAAAAACAATCTTATTCAGGCTCCAAAGAATTCCTGTTGCTGTACTGGATGATCTAATTTACCTTACAGCAAATGAGAATATCAAACCAGACTAAGCATGTTAGCAGACCAAAGGATATTCCACATCCCTTATTCTATCTAGAACATTTTCTTGTTATGAAGTCATTGATCAAATTCGCAGTGATAAGGTCCTGAAATAACTGGTGCCAAAGATGCAGTGATAAGAAGGCAGCTGGTGACTGAGAGACAGTGTAATTCAGCCTAAAGTCTGAGGATGAACTAACTTCAGAATTAACCACCACCAGAAGTGGTCCCACTTCCCCGCCTTACGATCCTGCTGCGTGCTTCCACTGCCCTGCACAGCACTACGAATGAATTCAGAGTGTTAAACTGGCTAAAATTCAACTCTAGCAAAAGATCAGTAGCCTGTTGGTTCAGATCTTGAACCAGCTCACCTCCATACAACTACATAAGAGACGATGCTCATAAAGGAAGTCGTGGGACTGTCCCCTGGGCAGAAGTTATCCATAAGATGAGCTAAGATGTCTTTCAGAGAGAGGGGAAGGAGGGAAAAAGGGAAGGAGAAAGGAGAGGAGGACAAGCTCAGATAAAAGGTAGAAACAGGTTCGTCACAGTCTGCATTACTGATCATTCTGATGTAGCAATCTTCAAAAATGAAAAAGGGCAACCCAGACCCACCTGAAGTCCAAGGATTTCATCAATTGAAGTCTCTTGTTCCGTAGGGCCACTTTCTGTCTGTTTAGGTGCTTGAGTGACATTGCCATCACTGGAACAGAACACTTATTAGTTCAGAACTCAAAAATAGATCGAATAAGCATGCAGATTAAATTTAGAGTTTCCTTCTATTACCTGCCCAGGATTTTGTTAATGTTCTCAGCTAGCTTTTCCTGAAGAGATTTGTTGCTCAGGATCTTTTCTCTGGCGTTTTCAATGACCAATTGCTAGAAAGCAGAGTTTTAAAGCAGTCAGCTTTCTATTTTTTATTATCACTAAAAAAAGAAGCTTGAATTTTCAACTTACTTTTAAAATCAATCAGTTCAATAGACAATACACTCTTGGAAACAATAGCAATAACAAGCTCTACGTCAACTATTTCTTGTGTTTCTGTTACAAAGTCCTCCTCTTTCTGAATAAGCTGACTTAGTTCTGACTGCAGTATCTTTACTGTCACAAGGACAGCTGAACTATGACTGCACAACCTCTCTATTGAAAGCATCACAAAACAATCCTCTATCTTTGCTCTCCTCAAGTACAGCAAGGCTTACTGTGCTTTCTGGTCTTCCTTTGCTAGAAGGTTACTAACAGCTTGCATGTGTCTTAGCAAAGTCAATAGATCAAGGAAGAAAAAAGCCCAAAACTCCACCCAAACACACTACATTCACAAGTTCAATACACAGATCAAATATAAAACAACGAATTTAACTTCTAAAGTTCATTTCTGTAATGCCTATAACAAACAGCATAAAAATGTAGTTCTCTTCAGTCTGAATTTTCTTCTTAAATGTAAATACCTTCCATAATGATATACTCACTGGGAAGTTACCATCAATAAACTCTTCGAGTGGCTCACTTTCTTTTTCTATTATTACTTCATCAGGATCTTGAGAACTTCTACTTGCTGCAGCAGGTCCACACGCCGCAACACTTTTCCTCTTCTGAGATTCACTGAAACATTCCAGGAAATTTGTCACGTTCACTAAATAAAACTTTTTCTTCTTTCTTAGCAAATGAAAGATTTTAATCAACACAAGATACCACATACTGGAAATACAACAAAAGCTTACACTTGCTTCATTATCTTTTATGTATACATTGTGTTTGACTTCATAAAAGAAATATCCACAGATTGTGGACAAACAGCACAATGGCAAACTGCATGTCATTTATGCTAATGATTACAACACTGCATAATCTTTAAATGATCTTAAACAAGGTGTTACCTTTTTCTCCTTCCCGGAGAAAGCAAGTTTGAATGAAGCTTTCGTTCCTGTGATGCAGGAACTTGAATGTGTATGAAATCTCCTGCTTTATAAAGGAAGAAAGAGACAACAATATAAATATTCTTTTTTCCAGTGACATTCTTAAGGCAGAATAGAAAGTTCCACATCATTTATTGCTTTCCAATCAACTCCTTGGAATTCATCAAAGACTGTTTGGTATTACCATGAAAATGAGAAGCACTCCTTTCAAATACACTCTGAGAAAAATTGTATCTTCTCTGCTGCAACGAATGTCTTTGGAGAGGGTGATTACAGATAATTAATGACAAAATGATGCACTCCTGATCTCTGAACCCATGTTAACAAGCAAGGATGCAAGGGCCATTTCTCTTTTGGGACCTCCTTTTATTTTTATCACTTGAATGGTTATGGAGAGCTAGGAATTTTCTAAAATGTCTTCAGTGGAAAATGATCAGCCCCAATTTCACAGAAATATTCCCCTATATCCAGATTTTTCACACAAATAAATGTTTGAAAGGAAAAACAAAACTGTCACTTACTGCCAATCTTGTTTTCTTGGGCTTGTGGCTGGTGAACAAACAATGTATTCAGTCTTGCCTGTGATATACTCTGATTTATTGCTGGCTTGTGGATAACTTGAGGAGATACAGTAGAGGAGGAATACTGCAGTCCTGGCTGAGGGGCAACAGATAACAGTCCTGAATTTGGAGGAGCTGATTGCTGAAGCATTCTCTGTCGTTTCATTTCTACAATTCCACTTCTTGTACGTGCTACAGATAACAAAGACAACATGAAAATATACAATAAATGATCTTAAAAAGGATGCTGACTTCCAAGAAGCCGTCATTGAATACAGTAATTTTAGACCTAATTACAGATGCTTCGCTGAAACATTTCTGTGTTTCAACAACTAGTTTATGAAACTCAACCAGCAAGCAACACTGATCTTCTGTGTTACAGATCTGAACCAAAGGAGTTCAAGAAGTACTACTTACACTGACACTGTAACCATGCTCATACCACTGCTTAAACATTTACAGGAACAGATCTTACCAAAATGTCATTTCACTACATAAAACATAACTCTCCTTAGCTGGAATAGCTAAGAGAAGGCTATTTGTTTTATTTGTTCATCGCACCAAACCTGACAAATTCAAACAGAATGCCATCCAATCCAGTGCATCTCAGATCCAAGAATAATTGTTACCTATCTTTCACATTCTCTTTTCTCATACAGTGCTACAAAAAAAAAAAAATGTATTTTCGATATAATAACGTTGCCCTTAAGAGTTCTCTCAGCAGTTTTTGCAATGAAAGAAACAATTCTTGACAAAACAAGTGTCCTTTTTTTGTTATAAATAACAACTGTCTTCATGTTTTGCTTTGATATACGTTCATATAGAAATAATCTTTAGAATTATCATTCACTGGAAACACACCACAGTAAGACGGTTACATTTCCAGTTCCTCTGTGAGTCACAAATTATGTCAACAGCTTCAGGATTCAAGAAGCAGTTTTTAGATTTTTGAACAGCATTAAAGAAAAAAGAGTTTTCAGCAGACAAGAAAATGCTATACTGACAATTTAAGTGACTTGCAGAAGGCTCAGCTTTTCTGTTTGGTCTCCTGACCATCCCAGTAATCTACAGGCTGTGCAGAAGGCAGCAGTCACATGCTAAGAACTACTGCATTTGAGAAAGGGCAATACTTTAAGAATAAGGCTGAGTCACTGCTTGCTGCTGCATTCTCTTGTTTCTCACCAAAACAGATCATGAGAACAAAACGCCGACTGATCCCACATGAACAGCTCAGATACTTACTCCTCTGATTAGCAGAAAACCCTGTGGAACCCTGCATGCTCCTAGAAAACAAAGCAGGTGACATAAATGAATGGAGCGCACTGGAAGGACCCAACTGTGCATCGTGATGGCATCACACAGTTAACATCGGTCTGCCCACAGTCAAACAGTTCTTCAGAAAGCATCTATCCATTCTTATCTTTATTCTTTTAAACAACGGCCACAGATTCTTCAAATAAAGAATGTGTTACACTCTTGATCAAGTGACCACAATAGTATTGGATTCTATACGACCCATAACGTATTGCTTTATGACTGGAAGGCCACCTATAAAACCATAACAGCAGATAAGAAGGGCGTTATCTCCAAACATCTTCACAACTACCAACTCTCCTGTAACTTTCTCTTTCACCATCTTTCAGAAGCAACAGATAACAAAACCATTCTCATATAACAGTAAGGAGATCTGAGCAACATAGGGTCTCAATCTTATGGAGCACTTTACTTTTTTGTTTGCAAAACTGCATTACCTTATCTGAGAAAGTGTATAGTCTAGTTTTTTCCACAGAGATGACATCATGGCTGGAACTTCATTTGTTGTTTCTAAAACAAACAAAATAAGAAATGCATTTTACAACAGGTAACATGTAGAGCAAATGTAAAATCACTGACAAACTATTATCATTTAAAAGCATCATTTAACCTTAGGGATCTACTTGCCATTTGTAATCTAATTTTCAGTGTTCTCCTAATTAGAGAGCCTCAGCTCCTACATTATAAGACTTTATTTGATACGAATGTACACTGATCATGGAAGCAGTTCTTAGTTTTAGAAGGCAGAACAAAACTGAAGGAAAGACACTGAAGATGATATTTCTCCATGGAATCTGCACTTGGTTTTGGTACCTGGGAACACACGTGCTAACCTGAACTGACTTCCTGAGTTCTGAACGTGGGATTTATGTTCCCAAATCACTTGGCTGATTTTGAAAATCATAATGTGCCATACAGCCCTTTATAAGTCAGGCTTTATTTATACTTGCACAAACAAGTAAAAATACTTGCTACTTGAAGTACAGAACATGCAAGTAGAAATGAAAGGAAGCACACACATTCCTTCATACTATTTACAGCGTGCCAGGATCAAAGCACTATGAAGGAATCATGTTTCTAAGTTACCATTCCTACTAAACATAGCATGAAAAGACAAACATTTTAAAGAGTAATCCAATCACGATATTTCTTAAACTACAAGTCTTGGATCTAAACAGAGCTGATTATGCAACGTCTAGTCTGAACATTTTTAATACACAACATGCCGAAGCTCAGTCACTGCTTTTAAATTTTGAATAACAAAAGCTCTAACTCTCTACAATTCGTGTAAAATATTAATTGATTCAGACTTTATTTCAATCAGTTTTAACAACCAGACATAAAACATTTCACACCACAGGATTCTTCATTCTTTATCTCAAAGGAAACAGCACAATGTAATGAACAGAACCCTACACACATTCTGCACAATTTACTGTATCTTTGTGCTTCACTCAAACACCAAGTCAGAACACTTAGGCTGGAAACACCAAAGACAATCTGCTCACAAAACGATGTTCTAATTCACAGCTGTCTGCATAATGCACAGACAGAAAGGTGCTCTAACTCCAAATACAGGTGGAGATATTTCCTCTTCCTCAAGGAAGTTCACAATTTCAAAACAGATTTTGCTCTGAAGCTTTACCTTTTGTTTTCATGGCTACATATTCATTAAGAATAGTTGTCAAGTTTTTTCCACAGAGGGACTAGAAAAGAAAAAACAAAAACACACTGATTTTAGAATCTTCTCTAATAACTTACTCTTCATCTGCAGTATCTCATTATATTTAAGCAGCTCTTTAGAAGACTGACAATGCTGATCCTCAGCACAAGAACTGTGCCTTCAGCAGCTGGTGCAGAGCTATCTCAAACCAGGTAGAGAGCAATCGATTAACAACATGTCATAACGAACACAAAATTTGAAGTGGATGATCTGCAGTCAGATCTGCACATCCTCAACTCACCTTTGTTATTATGGGATAAAGACACAAGATGATGAGAACAGCTCTAAGAGATTAATGAGACACCGTGAAGGAATGCAGCATGCACTGAGATGCAAATATGGAAAAACGTCTGTCTAAAATACAATTACTAATACCCACATGGAATTCACTTTCCTACCATATTTACTTATGCTGTTACTTCACATGAAACAAAGAGAATTAAGACTTTCAAATTATCACTATCATTTGCTGTATCTTCTTGTTTGCTAGCAGGATTTCTACAGCACATGAGAAATACAGCTCTTTATTGTAAGCATTCTGAGCTTCTGTGAAACTTTGTTCTTAGATCCCATATCACCTCTTTCCTTAAAAAAAAAGAAAGAATCTGCATAATCTCTACTTACTTTTATTTTTTTCCCTATGTCTTGCTGTCTTGGTGGCCATAGCTTTATTCTCAGCTCCCCCCACCACAGTACAGGTGACAAAACATTTGTAAATGAAATAGGTTCACCAGTCTGGTTCAAATGGGCTTTCAGAGTTCAGATCCCAGAAAAAGAAAAATGCCCAAATTTTGAATATTAGGGATATAATCCCAGACCATGTAAAAATAGATACTCTAAGAAAAGGGAAAGGAGAACAGCATAAAGGTGCACACATAACCACTAAAAGGTTGAAAGGAAGTAATACCTCAAAGCTGTAAATTACATACTATATTAAAAGTCTCATCTTGAGATGTTAAAAACACCACATGTTTGGTTACCCTTCAGCTGCACATACAGATATATATATACCTGGAGCTATATGCTCTACTTGCATCCCCTCCAAAGTGCCACATTTCACCTGAGACAAAGCAGATGACACCAAGCAAAGAGGAAGCTGAATGAAAACACAGTGCTGGTCAGCAAATGGTACTCCCAGACAAAGCAGAAGCACCTTAGTTATGGCAGTGTTCACATGAAACAGCACGTCACTGGGGCAGCCCTGAAATCAATGAGATCCTTACAACACCACTCCATAAACCAATCCTCAAGGCTGTGAGGCTGGCTAGATTCAATTTGCTGAACACGATTTGGTTATTTTGTACTTAATTGCTTCTTAGTAACATTAAATATTACATACCAAATCACAGCTAACCCCGCTGGATACAAAAGATAAAGTGAATGATCAAACTCATCGTTTTAAAGAGCATTTCAGAAGCAATCGTAACTCTGAAAAACCTTAATATCTTTTCCATTTGGTAGAACACAACTGAGGTTACTGTCCAGCAAATAGCAACTCACCAGCAAGCAGGCTGGAATGAACCCATCCTCCGTGCAGTGCTCCGCGTACTCCTTCAAGTCGGAGCTTTCTAAGATAAACTCCCGGCAGGTAGCTAGAAGTTTTTCCTGTTGTAAATACCCTGCAACAGATCAGATGAACACATTATATTTCAGACATTTCTTTCGCTGAACGGATCTCAAACATTAACGCAAACAGTTGTGCACGGCAGTGAGTCACTTGCAAAGGATTTCCATGCTGGAAGAAGATGGCAGAATTCACGTTGAAGAACATACATCCTGCAAAATATTCCCCTAATAGTTAAAACCAGAAAGGACACCAGACACGACTGGTACTTGTGGTTCCAAACGATGTGAGGATGGGAGCGTGGCTCTGCTGGCAACTCCTGAGCCCTGGCTGCAGAGGCTGAGAACACGAAGCTCACACGGGCTGAGCAGCCTAGCTGGATAATAAAAGGAATACTGTGGAACAGTAACACTGTGCACCTTCCTGCTCTAAGAACAGGTAAAATGTGCAACTGCTGGAACAGCGTTTTGAACTTCTTTCCACAAATACGTTGTATAAAAATCAACAAAATAAAAACATTTTCTTCACTCGATTCCTGCACTTTGCTTTTGGAACAGATGCACAAGGTGCCATCTGCAAACTGCATACACCCCAGGACTCAACAGCTACTGCAACATGCTGAACAGGTCTACTTTTCCAAAATTACAATCCTTAGCAAATACATTCTGCTTTAATAAAGCTTTTCATGTCCTACTTTGAATGTCAACTACTCTTACCACTGAAAGATAAAAAGAGCTCAATCTGAATGAAGGAGTTGAGAACAAAGAGCCACAAAGGAAAATGCCTTTCCCTTCTTGTCTGTAACAGAACCGAATATGAAATAATTTCAGGAGGTGTTGAAGTACAAACCTAATTACACAATGCAGGATATATACACATTAGCATACAGACCTACACAGAACCCGCAAACAGACTGCCTATAGAAAAAGGCTGACATGAAGTCTGCATGAAGACCAACATCACCTGGCAGATCCAAACACATCTGGAAAGGGCTCCACATTCCAGACACAAAAAACCCACGCCTCAGTCTCCAAACAGTAAGCACATTTTGCGGTCTGGGAATAACCACTGTGGGTGCAGTCACGATGCAGGAATTGGCTTACCTGATAAAAAGCGGTGGTGGCACCTATGGAAATGAAAGGGCCACCCAATTTCATTCCTCGACCATATTTCACTAGAAAACAGCCAAACCAATTAACTTGCTAAAAGCTAAGAGCATATTTGGGGAAAATATAAATATATGCTGGTCTTATTCCCACGCAGGTAGTTTCTCGAAAGGAAATGCTTATGGTTTACGTTATACTACTGAAGGGGGAATTAGAAGACAGGAGATTCTACTAAATAATTGGTCAGCTAAAGCTCTACCACCAGGTATTTTCCTCATATGTGGTGATAGGGCCTGGGCGGGCCTTCCATAAAACATAGTAGGGGGACCATGTTATCTAGGAAAATTAACCTTGTTTGCTCCTCGCCACCAGGAATGGCTGAATATATCTAAGGCACTAATCAACAGCACTAGTCGTTGACATCGGAGAGCCGCTTCAGCACTGACAACCGAATGCTCGGACGAGATAAAGTTATGGACAACAACAGCAAATGTCTTCGCTTCTTTCCTGGTTCCAGGTGTAGCGGCAGCCCAAGCATTAACCCAAATCGAGAGACTAGCTTGTTGGACTGCTAAACAAAGTAATATTACACCGTTGATTCTTGAAGAAATGTTAGAAGATATGAATAGTCTAAGACACGCTGTTTTGCAAAATCGCGCTGCCATTGATTTCTTGCTGTTAGCACAGGGGCATGGGTGTAAAGATTTTGAGGGTATGTGTTGTTTTAACTTGTCAGATAACAGTCAGTCTATTCAAAATCAGATCCACTGGTTGCTCAATCTCACAAGTCAGGTAACCAAAGATCATAACCCAATCGACGAATGGTTTCGATCAATTTTTCCAGGCCTTTCATCCTGGCTCTATGATTTGTTGAAGGAAGGAATAAAATGGGTGTTAATTATTATTTTGATTATAATTATAGCTCGCTTAGTAGTAAGCTGTACAATGCGACTTACTACGCCTAAAGTAAATCTGGCCACCTCAACCGATATATTCCAAAATTGGCTGATAGAACAAGGAGGA
Organism: Callipepla californica brunnescens; assembly: GCA_023055505.1. NCBI lineage: Eukaryota > Metazoa > Chordata > Aves > Galliformes > Odontophoridae > Callipepla > Callipepla californica. Next base: position 109,217,815 of record JALIRH010000001.1, on the reverse strand, counting down.
CATGACTATATTACTTTAAAAGAAAAACAGGGGAAATGTCAGGGATGTAATAAATCTGGGTAAGAATAATGGTCTTAAGATGTGGGGCAATGTTGCGTGCAAAGTTTATAGGAGACCATACTTAGTAACAGAAGCCAAAACGACTGGATCTGATTTCAATAGAACTAGACGTTATCTGAGGAATTCAATGTTATGGAGACTTTATCTAAGAAACTGGATGTTATGGAAACTACTAAACAGTGTGTAAACCGTGCAATCATAAATCACTATAGCTTTTCTGTAAGCTTCTTCTAACCAATCATGTAGCTAAAAGATTATGTGCTGGAAACCGAATCTTAGCAACAGAATGACTATATAAGCAGATATGTAACCAACAATAAAGGAAGCTTGCTCACGTTGAGTATGTGTATGCTTCCCCACGTTACCCTGGGTTAACCTGGGCAAATGCTGCAAACCTAGTTTGCAACACTCTTGGCCATTATCAAGGACAGGGCATTAGCCAAATAGGGCTTGGATCTGTGCCTGTATGGCTGTCCTTCCCACCCATACACATAAGAATCTGCAACGTCTCTTGAATCTACTATTACATCACCACAAGGGATGACTGAATGCTTGTGTATCCCCAGGTACACCAACTTCCTCCAAACTAAGGCCTTTCAATCCTCAGAAATGGCTGAATCAATATTCTCTTTGTAATGGAACTTACCTGCTCGTGCATGCACTTAATAATTGTGTAATGTTACACAATCTTTGACACTGCCAAAACTAAATGAATGCACAAAACGTTGAGTTCCTTCTGAAATGGGAATGATTCCTTATTTTGCTCTACTTAAGAAAAGTAAACATTAAACTCATAGCACCAACTGACGCTTCATTAGAAAAAGATACGTTTTGTTACATGTTTTCCTCCGGGTAAGCTTATCTTATGTTAGTTTTGTTTATCAACTCAAATGCCACCAACCTTCACATGACCAGAAAGCTAGAGAAAACAAATCCTCATCCAGAAGCACTGAGCTGTCAGCTTGTTTACCAGCTCACAGCTCAGCGATGCCTCACGGAGGAGGAATCCCTAATAGAGAGCAGAGCTCACTACAGGAAACACCTGCTCCACACCTTGAGCTGCTCGGCTCAATGCACTTATGATGCATGCACCACTGTCAACATGAGCTGGGATGGGCCATCCCTTGTACAGCCAAGATTTTCTATTGAGTGTCTCACAGATAAGCTGTCTTCCCAAAACATGTAACTCAACCAACTTGCTATACCAAAGCTCAGTGAGAAATCTTCATCTTCCTTGGTTCATTTTAAATCTCCCTCCAAAATGCGCGCAGTTTCTTGAAACTTTCTGTTTCAAGAAATAGGGTGCACTAAAGACAGCATGGCCAGCAGGTCAAGGGAGGCAATCCTCCCCAACTACTCTGCCCTGGTGAGGCCTCATCTGGAGTTCTGTGTCCAGTTCTGGGCTCCCCAGTTGAAAAATGACAGGAATATCCTTGAAAGATTCCAGGGAAGGGCTACAAAATGACAAAGATCCTGAAGCACTTCTCTTATGAGGAAAGGCTGAGAGACCTGGGTGTGTTCAGCCTTGAAAAAAGAAGACTCAGAGGAGATCTGATCCACGTCTATAAATACATAAGGTGCGGGAGGCAAAGGAACAAGGCCAGACTCTTTTCAGCAGCGTGTGGTGATAAGACGAGGGTAAATAGTCAAAAACTGAGGAAATTCTGCACAAATGTGTGTGGGAACTTCATCACAGTGCAGTGACGGAGCACTGGCACAGGCTGCACACAGAGGTGGTGGAGTCTCCTTCTCTTCCAGACCCACCTGGACGCCTACCTGTGCAACCTGGGCTAGGGAGCTGCTTTGGCAGGGGATTGGACTCCATGATCTCTAGAGGTCCCTTCCAACCCCTACAATTCTGATTCTGCTTCTATTCTACTGAAGCAACAACGCATCCTTACTGGCCTCAGTTCTCAAGACAGCAGCAATACATATTACGGGTAGAATTTAAAAGAAACTGTGCTGGAGGAACCCTGAAGACGCGGCCTTAATGGCTCTAGGTCAGGAAAACAATGAACAACTGAAGGAAAATCTGAAGGAAAGTGCCAGGAAACCTTACTAATCTGCTCACAGCTCACCTACTCTGTAATATCACAGAATGCTTCGGGTTGGAAGGGACCCTCCAGCCCACCCAGCCCCATCCCCCGCCGTGGGCAGGGCTGCCCCGGGCCCATCCAACCCGGCACTGAGCGCCTCAGGGATGGGGCAGCACAGCTCTCCGGGCAGCCGTGCCAGCGCCTCACCGCCCTCAAATGAAACGTGGCTCTCACGTTGCTCTCATCTTTGGCATTAACCAAACAACACGGCCATTTAAACAGCTCGCTGTGCCGCCCCACTCCTAAAACCACCCTTCGCACAGCCGCTGAGCTCTCGGCTCGGCCTCGCAGGTGGCACACACGGGGAGGGAAAGGGAGGGCAGCAGAACCTTCACCCGCTCCCATCGGGTACCTCGGCTCGGCTCTGACGCCCCGTATCACGCCGTCCGTTCTGTTAGCCGCCCGCCCGCCCCAGGCCGCCCCGCCCGAGCTCTCCCTCCCGCTTCCCTCGCTCACTCACCCAGCACCAGCCGGGCCACGTCGGACGGCAGCAGCATGGCGGCGAGGCGGGCGGCGGGGCACGACTCCCCGAGGGGCAGCGCGGCCGCCCCGCTCTGAGGGGAAGGCGCGGAAACTGCGCCGAGCGGCGCCGCGCCCGGCCCCTTCCGCCGGAACCCGCCCGAACCCGCGCATCCGCTTCCAGGTCTGCCCGCCGGCGCTGCGCGCCGCTCCCGGCGGAGCTCGGGCCGGACGTTGCCACGAGGCGCTCCCGCCGCGCCCTCAGGGCGGCCCGGCCCTCAGCCCACGCCCCGAGGTGAGGGACCCGACCCGGCCCGGCCCGGCCCGGCCCGGTGGGGACCGCGGGTGGGCTGCGGCCCCGCGTGTGGCGTGGTGGAGCCGTTGGTGGAGGGGGCGGTGGTCGTGGTTACTCGCCACGGTGTGTTTGTGCTTCAGGGTGGCTTTGGTAGTCCGCTGGGGGTAACTGGAGCAGCGGCAGCAGGAGGGACAGTGGATTCGGGCTCTGGGATGCTTTGCTCTTGTTCCTATGGCACAGTCCCACTAGTGGTCTCAGAGTTGCTTCTTGCTTTCTGCTCACGTTGAGGAGCCAGTGTGTGATGGAAGCACGGCTTCCCAGGGGCAGATGGTGCCTGACCGGTTTGGTGGCTGTTTGTGGTGGAGTTACGGAGTCGGTGGACAGAGGAAGGATAACTGATATCTCCTCCCTGAACTTGTGTACTGATATGGTCCAGCACCACATCCTTGTATGCAAGTTGGAGAAATAACGGGTTTGCATGTTGGAGTATTTGGTGGATAAAGAGTTGGTTGGATGGACGTAGCCAGAGGGTTGTGGTCAATGGTTCAGTTTCCAGCTGGAGGCTGGCCATGCTTGGTGGCTTAGAACTGTTATTCTTTAACATCTTTCTCAGCCACTGATGATGGGATGGAATGCACCCTCTGCAGTTTGCTGATGGCACCAAGCTGAGTGGTGCAGGTGACACAAAAGAAGGAAGGGATGCCGTCCAGAGGACCTGCTTATGTTTGAAGAGTGAGCACATTTGAACCTAATGAGGTTTAATAAGGCCAAGTGTTGCACTTGCAATCTTGGATATGTGAACAGACAAGGAGAAGAACACATTGATAGGAGTCCTGTGGGGTAGGAGTGGGTCCTGTGGGACAAAAAGCCAGGCTCATGCCAGCAGTGCTTGCAGCCTGGAAGACCACCAACATCCTGGACTATATCAACAGAGGGGTGGCAGAAGGAAGAGGGAGGAAGTTGTCCCCTTCTGCTCTGCCCTCATAAGGTCCCATCTGCAGTACTGTGTCATGATCTGAGCCTGTAGTTCAAGGAAGGAGTAAGAGTTCAACAATCGGTCTCTTCTAATCCAACCAATTCTATAATTTAAATGAGTTCAGTTGCACGATTCAGCAGGCCTGCAAGCTAATGACCATTTATACCCATTTGGTCACCGTGTCTTTCTGATCAGCCTTAATCCTAGGTAGCGACGAAAGCTGAGGGAGGTGGATACTGTGCAAGGCAGCAGATCTGACTGCAGTTATAATTGCCTTATTTGTCTCAGTGGGTATTCCTGTATTCCCACCTCAGTGCTCAAGAGGCAGTGGTATGCATTGTGTGTATCCAGTGTCTTACTGCAACCTCAGCAGCACGTGTCTGGTGTTTCCTAAAGGAGAAGTGTCAAAACTGTATGCAGTTCCATTTCATGATCTGTATCAACACAATTTTCTGGAAAGCAGAAATGCAAGGTCACCTAAATTCTATCACTGTTAAAGGAGATGGTGCCTACTTTTAGTAGTCATGGAAGGAAAAGGTTGTTTCCTTGTGTAATTGGTACTCAGGCATCCTTTGGTGTGGGGAGTCCAGAAGAGCTAGTTGATAAGCTACTGCATACCTAGGGAAATGAAGGATATTAGAGAGGAAGAGAGTGAGTTTTCATGATGCTACCATCTGACAGCAGCATTGTATGAAGAGTGCTTTTGGTAACAACTAGCTGCTGAAAATCAGTGCTGTTTGATTGTCGTAAGCTCTGTGTCATTCTAATCCTATTGGCATTGGTATTTCACTCGGTGTTATCTGGTCAGCACTCTGTTATCACTCACAGAAAGAAAGGAAATCAGAAGGATGTGAAAGCAGTCTGTGCTGTCTGGGACTGTTCTTGAGAGTGCTGACTGTGTTCTTAACATCAGATTCTCACCTTTAGTCCTTTTACCTGTAGGAGCTAGACCAGAGAGGAATGAATTTTTCAGTGAAGTAATGCGATAGTTGTGTTTGATATTCAGTTTTCAATGTATTGTATTCCCAGTTCTTTAACTGTCTGAATTGGCTCTATGTAAATAAGGTAGTTACTGTCTTTGCCTTTTCTTCTGTTTGCAGGTGCAGTTGTTGAAGTGAACCATGAGTCTTGCATTACACGATCTGCTTATGTGTTGTCGTCGCCTTGAAAATGAGAGAGCTACAGAGCGAAGGGTAGCGATTTTTCTTCTGCTGTGTGTGCCTAAGCTAAGGAGGGGAATCATTAATAACTTTTTTTTTTTTCTCGAAATACCTTTTCAGAATGAAATTGAGAATTTCAAGCGGCTCCTCCGTGATCCTGAAACAGTTCTGCAGCTGGATCGGAATTCCGATTCTAGGAGAGGAAACCAACTCAACTGGGATGCTGTGTTCAGGTAGTTTTCATTCTTGTCTGGGGGAAAGCAGCACTCTTTTGATTTGTGGGTGGTTACAGTTCTCTTCTGTGGTACAACACTATTTTGTTTATCAGACTTAGTTTGGTACTTACCATTCTGCAAATTGTTTCAGACTTCCTTTCAGTTTGCAAACAGGGAATAAGTTGTATTAGCTTCTAAAGGAACAAAATCCAAAAACAGCTAAAAATTCATTAAATGGCTTTGTGCAGTGTTTAGCATGCGCAGAAGATGCAGTGGTCTATTTCTCAAAATTTCTGTTGAGAAATTTGATTGTTAATTAGGTGGTTGTTTTTCATGAAAAAGTGAATTGTTTTTGTTTATTGAAAATGATCCTCTGTGTCTGATTCACAATTTATAGTACATATGTAGATTGTAGATAGCTTGTGAAAATCTTTTGTGTTGCTGAATTCTTTTGAGAAGCAATGAAAGGACTGTAGCTTGTGAATTAAGGAAGTAGTGCTGTGAAGTTAGTGGAGCCCCACCTTTGAAATAATCTGTTTTAGGTGCACTCTAAGGTTGGCTGAGAGGGAGTCTGGTAAATTCTTAGAGAAGTTGGACCCACTGTTATTTTCTTTTCAAAAGTACATCTGAAGTATTACTTGCATAGCCTGGTCTTTGGGTGGCTTCCCATTATGCTTTTAATTGGATAACGTTAAAATAGTTCTTGTTTCATAGCTGTACAGAAGATGCTGTGAAAAGCATTTGATGCTTTTTATGTGCTGCTTTTCAGGTAGGCAGTAGCATATTAAAAATATGAGAGGAACACAAAAGTGGACTTTAATCTGAGCACAAAGAGTGGGCCAGAATTTCTACAGTAATTGCCAGTGATGAAACCAGTGAAGATGTTTGTTTATTCATACCGTATGTTGATTTTAAATGATACAGAAATAGGACTTGAAGGGACAAATGATAAAGAGCATTTATTATTTTGTGGTATAATGTTGCATCATAAATCAAAGCCCTTTGTACTGCATCTTTTCTAATTATGCATTTTTTTTTAATATCATGAATAGTTTTTAGGGAAGTTTGGTTTCTATTCAAGTTGCTGCTGCGTTATCTTGCAAACTAACAGCTATTTCCGTCATGCTTAGGCTGTCATATATGTCAGTTGGTTTTAGATTTTATGAATTAGAATTTCAGTATTCAGGTTGGATATTGGGAAGAATTTCTTCTCCATAAAGGGTGGTCAGGTGCTGGAACAGGCTGCCCAGGGGGGTTGTGGAGTGTCTGACCTCGAAGGTGGTCAAGAAACATGTAGAGGTGGTAATAAGGGACGTGATTGAGTGGAGAAATATTGGTGGTGGGTGAATGGTTGAACTAGATGATCTTGGAGATCTTCTCCAACCGTGGTGATTCTGTGAGTCCTTGAAAATGTTAAGCACTGATGTTCTAGCTTAAAACTTGTACCTGTTTTACTTGAGTCATAAATTTTCAGATTGTTGATTCATATCTGTTGCTTTTTTGAAGTGTCCTGAAGAAATATTTCCAGAAGGAAATGGAAAATCTCAGACTGACAAAACCAAATGCATCTGCTTCAACCCAGACTTCTAAACAAAAAAGGATGCAAGAGATTGGCAGTTTAGTCAAATATTTCATCAGACATGCTAACAGAAGTGAGTAATAAATATTCATTTATGATTATTATTTTTTTTCACAGCTTTACTGTAATTTACTCTGAATAAGTTACGAGGGCAAAGTTCATCCCGGTCATTTCTGGAAGTTTATGATTTAAATATCTTCATGTGAATCAGTCCTTTGTGCTCCTTCTCTGTCCTTGTTGACAATCACAGTGCCATTTTCCTAATAATTCATTGTGCTTATAACTGATGTATCCTCTCCTCTTGCATAATTGTTTTAATTCTTAGAAGCATTTTAATCAGATGATTCCTAACAAAACTGTTTCTGAACTGTAGTTTCAAGTAAAGTCCAAAATGTTCATTTTATATTTATTTAATTCCAGATTTATTTAGCATGCTTTAAGTTTGGTAAACAGAGTCTCATGTTTTTTCACACAGGAGGACCCAGACTGGAATGTCAGGAACTTCTGAAGTTTGTCTTGCATATTATAAAAGATCCAGCAAGTTGTGCTGCTTACGGATCTGACTGTAGTAGTATACTTCTAAAGGATATCCTCTCAATAAGGAAGTACTGGTGTGAAATATCCCAGCAACAATGGCCAGGTAATATTTTCAAGTTTTACTGGAAATGTCTTTTCCTAGAGTTTGCTTAGGGGCATTTTAATTACTTAATCCTTTTCTTGCAGTGCCCTATTGTGTGAAGTACTACACAAACCTTTATTAAATTATTATTTGTCTATTGCTTGCTGAAACATGTAGTTGCACATGCATATTCTCTACAGGGCTTAACATGTATAAAGAATTTAACAGGTTTAAAGAATCCATGGAAAGACTGTGCTGGAAATAGCCTCAGTAACATGGTGTTGGTGTGCAGTTATTTACAGGTTTTTGGGTATTGGCTGGTAGAGTTTTGCTTAGCACAGCAGTTTGTAAGAATACAATATTCAGAGTTAAGGAGCATTTTATTCATTGGGTAATTTGTAATGAGGTGGTCACCAGTTGAGGAGGAGGGTGAAAAGGATGTTCTGTCACATTTACTGATATGCTGCTGTTTATAAGGACACACACATTGAGCAATTCATCATCCAGAATAAGATAGACATGTAAGTAAAGCCTTGCATTAGCAGAAATTCCAGGTAGCTGATTACCCACGTGAGTAGTTCAGGTGATCTACATAAGATGTAAGCCGAAATTGTTCCTTCATCTTGGAAGGTAGTCCCTTTGTTTGGAGCACATTCACAGCAAAAATGGGTGAAACATTCAAAGACCCCAAGCACTGAAATTAGAAGAGTTTCCATCCATCCTCTGGTAGACATCAGCCACCAAAATAAAGGATTGAGAGTGTTGGGACTGCTGGCTTCCTGTGAAGGGCCCATTGCCTTCCAGTGTGGTCAGTATATACGGTCCACTTCCACCCTTTGTTTAACTGTGTCCCTTCTGCACAAGGTTGACCAGTAACGTGGGGTTATGAGCTGACTCTGATTCTCCTGATGCAGAGAATCTCCTGAGTTCTGCAAGCTGCCTTATGTCTGCTTCTGAAGAGTGTGTTGGTGTCCCTTTTGAATAGGAGGCCAGAGTTAAGAGTGCCCAAGTGGAGGTGGCATTAGAAGTCCTGAAGGAGCCTGCCATGACGTGCATAAATTTACCCAGGCCTGCATGACAGTGAAACATTTGCCTTTATAACTGTCCTTAGCTGGCTTCTCCACAGTTCAGGAATCCAAGAATCAGATCTGTGAATGAAGTTACCAGTGTCAGCCAAATGTATTCAAAAGAAATTTTAGGAGGATACCTCCCAGGTCTTGATCCCTGGCTGTGTGGCTGTGACCACTTTGCAAACTCAAAGCAACTTGTGCTCCAGCTCAGAATGAATCTAACTTTACTCTCAGTGCAGAAGACCACATGTGCTTTCTCCTTTGTTGTTTTTTTCTTCTCCTGGTAGTGAATAATGACACAGCTGAATTCAAACTGATGACTTCTGTGTATTTAACATAATATTTTGTTTCAAGCATTTTTATGTGCTCTTAAATATGTATGTATCTATATATAATTGTGTATTTATAACATGTCCATACCATGTGTGTGTAGATCTGCTGATGCTATATGGAAAATTTTACCTCACACCTTCTGGAAAGATGAATAGAGTCTTGGTGGCAAGGATAATTCACACATTAATGAGGGGATATTGCTTCCAAACTGATGAGTTGAGATCTGATGTGTTCAGCTTTTTTTCAAGAGCAATGCAGTATGTGAGGTATGTTGCAAGTGCTCCTTTTTTATGCTAATTCCTGTTTTAGGTAATATCTATTTAAAGTGTTTGGGATTAAACTTGAGCAAGAGCTAATAATCCTTTAGATTTATTTCCTTGTTCTGTCTTTGAATGCTGTTTTAATAAACTTTTCACTCATACCTTTTGCATCTGTTGGGCAAATAATATTCAGAATAGAACTTCATTTTTACATTTAAACAATTGTCATGAAAAGAAATGTGACTGTCTCTTCTGATGTTTGAATGTTTGGTTTGTGTTGCAGGCAGGAGAGAAATACAGCAGGCCTGGATCATATTATTGCAGCAATGAATATTTTCTTTAATACATTTGCTGTAAACTGTCGCAAACGGATTTGTAAAATTGGAGAAGAAATTTTGCCTACAGTGCTTTATATATGGACTCAAAACAGGCCAAAAGATTCCTTGAAGGTATCAATAATTGAGTTATTTCTTCTCCAAGTTCATATTCATCATCCAAGGGGAGCAGAGTCTCAAGAAAAAGGTACAATTAAAAGCTCTTTCTTTTTCTAGCACTGCATGTGATCGTTTGAATTATTGTGCTAACTTTCTGAATTCTGTTATCGAATCTAGGAAACAGTAATGGAAATGACGATGGCTTGCCAGTAGTTTTGTACTGTAGCTGTACGTTGAAAATGAGTTTTTGAACTGCATACTCAAAGAGGATATTAAATGTATTAAGTCCTGTAAAGTTTGACTGTTCTTACCCAGAGATTATCATAATTACTGAAGTAAAGCACAAAGTCTTTGGACAAGGAGAATATTAGCTTAGATTGAGTTTAGATTGCCATATGCATTCTAATATGCTCATGACTGTTAGGAAATGACTACTATAGTTTGAGTAAGCCTGACTTTCTGTGTAGTACTGGTCAGAGAACATCACTCAGTAATTTGTGTTTGCCTGCCATGGCCTATTTCAATGACAGCAATATTTTTTTTTTAGGAGGTGGTTATTTCTGACTACAATTGGCAAAGAATTTATAATCACTCCAAACTTACATATTGCATATAGTTTTACTCTTTCCAGTTAGGTAAATAATTGTATATTTCAGAATTCTTCTCTGTGCGTATTACTAAATATCTTTCAACTTTCTTTCACTTTTTTTTTTTTTTTTACTTCATTCCACATTACATGGCTTATTCTGCAGGCCTGCATTTGTTGGCCTGGTTTGTATGCTCTACTTGGATTTTGGCTGCATTTTTATTATGTAGGTAGGCTTATGTAATGTATCAAGTGGGTGGTACATATGTTGTTATCTTTTTATTGTTTTTGCATGTGCAGGTGCATATAACTCAACGAAGTGGCAAAGTATCTTACATAACCTGTTTGATCTGCTGGTGAATGAAATAAATGTCATAGGTAGTAGAGGAAAGTATTCTTCAGGCTCACGTTCTGTTGCTGTAAAGGGAAGTTTGATTGAGTTAATGGCTGATATTTGTCATCAGGTAACATATTTTTAATTGAATATGAATTTGATGTATATACTTATTTTGTAAATTTTACTTTTTAAAGTAATGTAGCCTTTAACATTTCAGTAAATCATTTTGAGGAAGTGTCAGTACCTTTTGGTGTGTTAGTTTTTAGCTTTTGTGCAGTTTATAAGCGTTTGAATTCCTGAATTATACTAGATTTTGCTAGTGTTTCTTGTTAGAATGCAAGCATAAGTTCAGTTACAAAAAGTAATAAATAGTACTACTTATTGCATCTCAGGAGTCTTTAAACATGGTAAAAAATGGACCAGTTGAATTTGACATTTCAGTTTTCCTGTAAATACCTTTTCACATTTGTGTATTTCTTCATTTCTTTTCATAAAGGTATTTACAGAGGATACCAAAGTTCTGGAAATTACCCAGCCAAGTGGTGACACAGGACCAAGTAAACGCAGGAGGATTGAGTTTGGCTGGGAGGTCATTCGAGACAACCTGCAAAAATCACAGAAGGATTTTGATGTTGTACCTTGGTAATAACATCTTTACATGAAATGAATACCACTACAGACATCTCAGTAAATAACATTGTTTTCCTGAACGCGCTGTGCTTTCAGATTAGTTATCTGCACGTGGCTGTGGTTACTGTAAGCTTTGATTCTCACAGCATTTGGAAAGTAGTGGATGTCGTATGTGTCAAACAGACCATGAGGATTAGGGAATGAAGTTGAGATTTACTGCCTTAAACTGACTGTGTCATAGGGCAGCAGCCACAGACAGTTTGCCTATTCTGAACTAATTTATACAGTTTGCCTTGGTACCTTGCCTAAAAGCTCTTGAAGTGCATCTTTGCTTGGATCCTTGTAAAGGGGAACTGTAGTTGACATGAAGAGCATCTGTGGAGGTTCACATCTTCCTCCATGGGCTGCCACTGGAGAATGATGTGTAGCAGAGAGCACAGGAGGGAGTCAGAAGGTTGTTAAAAGGCAATGGATGGGTTTTTCCAGAACATAACAACTGTAGGCCTAAGCTCAAGAAGGTTGATACTTTAATATGCGGTTAAAATTGCATATTAAATACACTGAATGGTTTTGCTGTTACTGTTCTTCCATGTCTTTTTGTCTTTTCTTTGAAATTGCTTTGCAAGATACTGGAGCGGTGTAGCTGTGTGTGAAATGGTGGGTGTGCATTTATTGCTGAGGGTTGAGACAAAGTGGCTGTTAAGGATCTGTCTGAAAGTTAGCACCCCATTCTGAGTAGAGAGGTAGCAGTCTCCAAGTACTGTTGAGTACTGTAGACTTGTATTCGTTGCTGTGAGCAACACTCTTCCAAAACTTACCATTCCAGCTTAAGTTTTTGTTCATTTGATTAGTTTTATGTTTCTTACCAGTATGGATGTCATTTTATGTGTAGTTTCACCCTTGAAATCACTTTCTGGATCAGAGTGTATGACAGGCTAGTCCAGCAGAAGGGCAAAAGTAATATTCTTGTCTGAACTGTTCTTATCTCATGGTCAGAAACCAGTGAAGTCAGCTTGTAAGAGATTTTAGTGATAGTAAGGCTAAACAGGCAGACATTAAAAGTGAGAGCAGTAGGACTGCTGGATCTTTAACCTTTGATAATAAACAAATGAGATGAATACTGGAAAATATAAACATGGAATGACAGTCAAAGAATACATTGTTGGTTTACTTTTGAAGACACAGATTTACGTGTTTCATACTATATGCTTCACGTTGTATTTCCAAGGTTGCAGATTACAGCTCAATTACTATCGAAGTATCCCATGAGTTTTCCTAACTGCGAGCTGCCTCCGCTGCTCAATATCCTCCACCAGTTACTGCCTCATCAGCGTCGAGGAGAAAGGACCCCCTATGTGCTGAAGTGTCTCACAGAAGTAGCTTTGTGCCAAAACCAGAAAACTGATTTGAAAAGTAGCCACAAGTTAGAGCTGCAGAGGACGTGGTCAAAAATTTGGTCTCTTACTATTCGGAGTGTAAGTTTTCAGCAGATTGAAACAGAGAGCTTTGGATTACTTGGAGCTATGATTCAAGGGGACCTTGTTGTGACAGATAAAGAACTGTGGAAGATATTTTCAGGACCTGCATGCAAACCTTCAAGGTAAAATGAGAAGCAATATTTTGTGTATGAGTCACATTGCTATTTAGTATATAGCCAAAATCATTATTCAGAATGTTATTATTGTTGTTATTGTGGCTGCATTTGTTGTTAAGAACCATCTATGTTTGTGTTTTAAGCATTTGAAACTGACATAAATACAGGCATAAGTATAAAAGCAGAAGTGGAAGAAGAGAATCAAGCATCTTCAAATATTAAATCTGCCTAAAAATATAATATCTGATAGAAAGAGATGTGGTTGACTTTTTTAAAGTTAAAAACTAACTTTTCTTCTGAATATATTTGGATTCTGAAACTGTTGTCCTAAAACAGTATTTAAAATATATCTGTAACATTGAAACATGATTTTTGAAAATGCAGATTGTAATAAAGGAGTTTTCAGTATGCATGTTTATTAGGTGATGCTCCCCAGACATGCAGAAATACTGACTGCTCTAGAATGCTAATCAAAGATGCCGTCTTGGTTTTATTCTCAAAAATGCTGTGTTCTTCTTCTGTTGCAGTTCTGCAGTATGCTGTTTAGCATTAGTGATGTCTGCCTATTCAGTCCCAGAAAATTTGGATGTAGGAATGGAACAGAATAACTGTGAAAGAAATCTGGATTCTATGTTAAAGGTGGCAATAATGAAATGGATACTTTCTTGCTATTTGGAAGAGGAAATGGAAGAATGTGCAGAGTTGCCTCCTGTGCTCATCAGGTAAAATCTTTGTGGCGTACTTCTATATTTAAGTTCACTCTGTAATGCAGAAGAATGCCCAGGGAAAAGTGGATTTGCAGAATTGTGTGAAGGTAATGCTTCAGTAGAATTTAAGGGGTTTTAAAGGATGTCATTGCATGGACACAGTACAGTCATCTGCCCATGTCCAAAGTACGTGTTAGAAATTTTAAGTGAAAGCTTAAGCTTCATTGAAGGTATGCTGTGAATCTGATTAATGTTTGTGCGTTCTTCAGGCATCCAGGAACATGTCTGATTTGATGAAAATGCAAAGTAATTTTCTTTTTTTTCTTCTGTCAGTGATTTCCCTCATCTGACATTACAAAAAATTCTTGTGAGTCTTACAATGAAGAACAGCAGAGCTGCCATGACATTTTTCCAAAATGATGCTAAATGGTATGTTTTTAAATCAATCATTGTAAGTACTTGAGCAAGCAGGGGCAATGAAAAATGCATTCGTTCCTTGAGTTATTTTGTATCTTTCTGCACAGCAACTTACATGCTACATAAAAATAATAAAGCTTTTGAATTTAAGATGCTGTAGGAGATTTTGAAATAATCTCTTGCTAACAAAGCTTCAGGTACTGGGCAAAATGTCTTTAAAGGAAAACTCTCAACTCTCTTCACCAGTACAGCTAAATATTTGGCTCTTTACTGGTAACTCCATTAGGTATTTTTAACTCGTTACTAATATATTGTTTGAAATAATTAATAACTTCATTAAAATGTTAACAAGCATGAATAGATATAGCCTTCCATTCTAAAGGAAAGTATATACCTTAGGAATTTTCATGAAGAGAAAATCTGTAAAGGCTAGGTCATTACTTTCCATGTGTCCTCATGCCAGTCCACCTATGTATGTGGCCTCAGTCACAAGCTCCTCAAGTTTCTTGGAGTCATTTTGTGAAGGCTATTGCATCTATTCACTGATAGATTAAAATTCCTGGGCTACGTCCAGTATTGTCTTAATGAAATTGAAAAGTATATATTTTGTAAAAAAAAAAAAAAAAAAAAAGAGGACTTTTACGTATATGAATGTGTGTTGCAGTTATTTACAGTAGGTGGACATCAGCTGTCTCAAACTGATGTTGGTATGTGAACTGCAGTGGAACTTAAAACACGTGCAAAAATTATTTTTCCTTATAGTTTCTTCAGACAGAGATAAAATTTTATCTGTCCCATGGTGAAAGTCACCTCAGAAATGAAAGGTTAAGCAGAGTTGGGGAACACACAAGAAGTTAAAATATTTTATTTTGCTTTTGTTTCTTTCTTGTGTGAAGTAATTGCTTTAAAGACTTGTACGTCATATACTGGTTGCTAAAGTAAAACCAATATCTCTTCTTCAAGTGTGCAGCACTTACAGGGGAAAGAAGAAAACAGTTTTTCGGATGTTGAAGAGCTGTATCTGCAGACAACATTTGATAAAATGGATATTTTCACAAATTTTGCAGTAAATATTGTGGATAAAAATGTGACTGGTTCAAGACTTGTCATCAACCAAAGCCTTAGGGAAACACTGGAGTGCTGTCTTTTAGCAATGTCAGAAAAGCTTTTAACTAACTATGCTCCCAAGGTAAGTTAGAAATTACTGTTACATCCTTCTAGTAGTGCTCTGAAGCAGTATGTTTTCAAGGATGAATATATGGACTTTAATCGTTTTTCTGTTAAAATGAAATGCAAGGATTTTAAAGCTATTTTCAGTACTATGAAAAGGAGAATTTTTTTATATCGTTAGAAAAGTATCCAAGTATGTAGGGGAACTGTGTGTAAAGCTGCTACATTAGTCATTGTTAACCCAGTTTTTGAAGTGTTTCAAAACGTTTGTTTCAACTTCTGTGTCCCTATAATGCCCCAACATAGCCTGAGCCATAGAGCTCTCAAACAGATTTTGTATAAAAAGTCAGCAGTGTAAAAGTGTACTTGAACAGAAAGCTGCAAATACAGGCTATATTAACAAGAACACAGACAGTGCTTAAGGGTACTGGTTGTCCTCCTCTACTTTGTGCCCTCAGACTGTGTTTGGAATGCTACATCCATTTTTGGGCCTTCTGGAACAAAATATACACTTGGTGTGTTCGGTAGAGGCCACTGAGCTGATCAAGGGCACTTCTCCTTTGAGGACACAAAGAGGGAGCTGGGCTTGTTCAGCCTGGAGCAGAGGTGGCTCTGGAGGCACTTAACAGGTTTTGAGGAAGCCTGCCAACACCTATGATGTTATCTAGAAGACATAGCCAGAGTCTTCACATTGATGCATTGCAGGCATAAACTGAAACAAGGTCACACCAGATACAAGGAAAATGTTACCTGCATAAGGTCAGGCAGGGTACAACTTGCCTAGAGAGGTTGAGTAGTCTCCATCTTGGAACTTTTCAAGCCCTGAGCAGCCTGGTCTGGCCTCAGAGCTGACCTGCTTTGAGCAGGAGTCTGGACTCGAGACCTCCTGAGGTCCTTTTGAAACTGAATTATCCTGCAATCTGTTGTGTAGCTTCCACTTCTTGAAACAGCAGTCATTCCTTTGCAGAAAAATCAGAAATTTCAGAAGAACAAACACATAGTGGTGAAAAGCTGATGAAAACAAAAGCAGAAAAATTTTTAATTTTCCAGTTCCTTTTCGATTTGGTTTTGATACAGTGCTGTGCCTTTGGAACTCACTGTTAAGGTCCTATAATATTTGGTGAGACAAAAAAAGCAGTGCTGAAGCTTGGAACAAGGTACTTCAATTGGGAGCTGTAAAACTTATTCTTGAGTTTTCATATGTAGAAGTGGTGTGTATGCATGCATCTACCCATCTTTTTTAGGTATCCGCTTTTCAGGAATGTGGAAGCAATCCTCTTCCAAAGAAATTAAAAATATTTGTTAATTTTTTTTCTCCTTTGATTCAAATAGTTTAGACAAGTAAAAAGAGATCTCCAGAATATTTCTGCAGTTGGGCTAGCAAGCATACACAGCCCTCTGAGACATTTATTTGTTGACATGGTTGGGGCTAAGTAAGAGCCAGTGGTGGGAATATGTTCTTGACTAGGCTGTTGTTATCCTAGCAAAAGGTAAAACAGCCAAGCAGAACACATGACTGATGAAAGCATCATTATTATGGAACACAAAGGAGTGGGGGAATTGTATTGTTGAGAAGGAGAGAAGCATAAGGGCTGTGGGATGTGCATAGAATATTAACATGGGAGGCCAAAAGGTGTTGCTGTGGAACTAAGGCAGCTGCAAGTTGCATAATATTAGTATGCAAAGATTCATTAGTTCTGGTGAAATATGTATATATGAAATATATATGTACAAGTGTTAAAAAGAGAGTTAACAAATTCTGTATTTTTGTTGGAAAAGTTTTGTGTTAAGCTGCTGGTACTTACACTGTGTATTTGATTTAGTCTAAGCTTGTTGCTCCAGAACACCTGGTCCGATGTGTCAGCCTCTTGGTTGGTGTTCTTGGCTGCTATTGCTACACTGGTGTATTTACAGAAGAGGATGCATGTAAATCAGAGTTGTTCCAAAAAGCTAAGGTAAGCAGCAGTGTGTTTGGGAGCAACTTAAAGTAAAATATGCCATTAAATACAAAATCATTTTAAAAGTTCTGTTCATATCAACAAGCTTCGATATTTTCCCTCATTTCTGCTTAAAAAAAAAAAAAAAAAAAAAAAAAAAGCATTTAAGAGAAGTTTAGATGTGTTACTGCTGCTGAAAACAAGCAGTCGACAAACTGTTAATATACCAGTATTGATTTTACAGTGGAAAGCATTCCAAGTATGGATGCCTTTCTGTATCATCCCCTTTAAAAAGGTAAAATATTCATAGTCATGTGGACAAAGGACTATTTAGGATTAAAAAAAATTCATTTATAGGTCTTTTATGCAGGGATATTTTTAAGATCACTTGATGGTTTGCATCAATATGAAGACAGCTATTATTATTATTAATTTTTTTTGTTATTATCTGAGGTGGTTTCTCAAATATGAACATCCAAAACTATACATTATGAAGAGGTATTTTTCTTTTGTGCTGAATGTATCAGTGTGCCAGGCAGGTTTGTGCCATCTTTTTGTCATTTCTGCAGCTGAATGAGTCTAACAGAATTAAAATGAAAGAGCAAAAATTTTCCCATACTCAGCTGGTGCAGATTATAAGTATCAAAGCTGTATGATTGATACATGAGAATCACGAGTCAGGTCCTTTGTGTCTTTGTGTGTGCTGTGTGTCTGCCAACAATAAAGGATTTTAACTATTGTATTTTTAACTGTTGTATTTTTATTAGTCCCTCATTCATTACGTTGGAGAAAGCGTTTCTAACTCAGCCAGAAAGCTAAATGAAGACACCCAGATCAGCTCACTGAGGACTTTGATAACGCAGTGTACAAAGTGTTTATGCAACTGTACCAAGGTAAATCGTGTAAACTAATGTGTGCTTCTGTCTTCAAAAGTGAGGTCACAGTGCTGGATATCTCAGGTATGGTACTTGAAGTAGCAGAATTAGCCAACTGATACATCTTAATTTCTTACAGAACAGTGCTGATAAGGTGGTGTCGAATTTATTCCTGCGTTTGTTAACATCCAAATTTATCAATGATCTTCTAGATATTTGCAAAAATCTGGTAAGTACATTCTCTGTGTTTTTAAGTGTGTACTTTGCTATAAGAGGAATATCTTTTGCGGTGTAGTAATTTGGAGGCAAAGCAAATGAGATACTAAATGAAAAAGTAAACTAAAATACATTGAGCTCTATGGAGATTTCTAACTGGAAACATTTTTATTTAGCACTTGTATATTTTGAACACAGGCAGAAGGGAGAAATGAGAACAAATGGATAATATTTGATCAGGATTAGCATGCCAATTCACATTAAAAACATGTTATTTTTTAATTTTTTTAATGCTTTATTAGTGTAAGATACACAGATTTTATGCTGTAGAAAGAACTTCTGTAACACATGACATTTAACCTTAATGCAAATTCAAATTTTAAAAGCTTCTTTTTTACTTTATGGTTTGATGTATTTATGTGCCTTAAAAACACTGTAAAGGTGTTTTTTTAAAGATATTTATATTTTAACAGCAATGGTAAAAGATAATATCTTTTAACTTAAACTGTCTCTCACTGACAGAAGTGATAGGGTGGCACATAACTGCATTTAATACAACTCATGAAACTTCTGTTTTTGACAGATTGTAGTTTGAAGTGGGAAAAATGCTTTATTTTTCAGGTGGGAGGTAGCTGAGAATCTTATAACTTTCATCCAGTAGAGGAGGTAGTAATTACTGTAATAATTCCTCTGCTTTCCTTTCATTTCTGTGTAACTAAAGCGATGTGTATTCTGGAGGATTCTTTTTCAAATACTGAGTGTCACTGGTACCATCTAAAGCACAAAGACAAGCTTCTGTCTCAGAAAGCTTGTGTCTTTAAGAGAATAGTTCAAATCAAACAGCTTATGATGTAAGACAGATTTATCACAAAGGATGAAATTCATCATCATCCCTTTTTTCCTTCATCTGTTTAACTGGGAAATTGTACTTTCTTTCATTACTTTATACTGGTGTCATGTGATTAAAAGCCAACTTTAAAATAATGTGTTGTTTGTGTCAGATGACATTTACTGGAAAACCAAACGAATTAGGAGAAGTGGACCTAGTAGGGAATGACCCTGAGGAGAGCATGATGGAAGCAGATAACCAAGTATCAGATGATCTATTTGATGATCATTCAGTGGGTGACATCAATGATACAAATGACTCTGAGCTGCAAAATGTAACAGGTAAGCTTTCTCTGCATCCCAAAAAATTGGCAAGAACTGTATGCAACTCCTCACCCCTACCCTTGTTTTAACAAGTTGTCACTTCCTTCAATGACAGTAAGTTATCAAATTGTGCTCCTTTAAGTCAGGTAGTAGTTGAACCAGGTATTTTCTAAACAGTGATTATTTTGTACTTCATTACTATTTTAAAGATATTAATAAGGTATTGTAGGTCATCTGGAAAGGAGAAGTTTAGTTTATATTTTGATTAGTAGTAAGTTACAGGAAGCTGGTTAGCTTGCCCAGTATCAGACAGATGTTTTGAGAAAGAAGAGAAAGTGCTACCTCTCTCTTGTCATTAGATTGTGCTTCATCTTCTTAAAAAGTAGTCCTGTTTTACTTGTCTCCTTTTCCTGATCAGTAACTGTTGGCAGGATCAGTTTTCTTGCACTTCTGGACCTGTAGCAGGAGGGAGGTGAATCTGTGTCCTCAGGGCAGGTGTTCATTGCAGTTAAGACCTACTGGTGTTCTCTTCTGTTTCTATTTCTTATTAAAATTATACTTATCTTAGTTCCTAATCAGAACTATGTTTTCTGTTTTATTAATGAAGAATGAAATTATAGTGTTACATTACTGCCACAAAGAACTGGTCTGTTTTTCATATCTTCTCCAGACATTCAGTATGCAGTTCTAAAGCTTGGGTTTGCAGACAGTTAGAACTCTGCATTTTCTACAGAAGATGACATTTGTAGCTATTTGTTTTAGGTTATGATTTAGTTTTGGATACAGACATTAATATAGTGGCAGTTGTCATAGTTTCAGTTTTGAGTCTGTGGTTTAAAATATATCCTAATAATGGCTAACAACACAGTACACAGCTACAGATGGTTCTGCTGTGTTCATTGTAGTGCTGATGGGAAAATCAGTCACATGTATGGTCACATAAAACTGAAAGCCTCTGATTTGGGGCGGGGCTTAGAGGTAGGAAACATTCTAGAAGCTAGTTACTGATGCTACCACCTGCTCAATAACAAAGAAAACTTAGAGGTTGCTTTGTATTCTGTGTGTCTGGAGAATTTAAATTAGTTTTGTAAAGATATGAAAATTTTTTATAAAATTGTATTAACCTTGGAGAGGCATTTCTTACATGCATGTCTCCTTTTCAGGTGCTGTGAGCCCATTAGCTGAAGAACAGTTGACAAAGCAGGATTTACTTCACCTGGAAATTCTGAGATTCTTATGCATTTGTGCAACTACTGTCCAGATTCAGACAGTGAGCTTCCGAGCCTCTGATGTACGAAGGAAGCTGTTGATGCTCACTGATGGCAGTGTCTTTGATAGTGCTAAGCCACTGCATCTGCACATGGTGAGTGTGAGACTTCTGTTCTTGTACTGTTTTTTAGATTTTATATTCTTGTTGACATTTCTCTTGTCATTAGTTCTCTGAAGAGACATTAAAATGTTATCTTCTGATGGTTTAAAGTGTGCTGGCATGGGTGTAAGAGCAGTTAGAATTTGTTGTAAGCTAGAAAATTAAAAAGTTGGTAACTATAAACAGCTTGCTTTTATCATTAATTACTTGGTAAATAGATAATGCTGATGAGATTCTAGCATGTAAGAGATGACATTATGTTTCCTTACTCCATGTTATTGTATGAGTTAACTAAAAGTGTCTATTGGTTTTTCCTTTTATCTACTCCTTTTCTCTTTTTATTCCCCAGTACTTGTTGCTCTTGAAGGAGCTTCCTGTTGAAGAAAACCTCCTGCCTGTAGATGAAGTTCTTAAGCTTCTTACACCTCTTTCGTAAGAGAGAAACTCTTTAGCATGCATTAGAGTTATTTTAGTTGAACAGCTGGAGGATTTGGAGGCTGTTTAATGCTTCAAGTTCTTTTTTCTTCTTACTTCCACAGTGATGTATGTTCTTTGTACCGCCGAGACCAAGATGTTTGCAGAGTAATTCTAAATAATTTGCTGTCTGTGGCAGTAAGTTTGCCCCAGTCCAGTGCACATACTGAGGAGATAAGGAATGCACAAGGGCAGTTTTTAACAGTTGTTGGAGCCTTTTGGTATGTTTTATCTATTTAATGTAGAAGTTTATTGAGCATAACATTTCTGTCGTGCTGTTGTGTATCTTGCTGTTGGTATCCTATGAATCCACATGCATTTCCTTTAACTAGCATTTAACTTTTCTTAATTTCTACATCATTTATATTTAAAAGTTTTGTAGACCTTAGGACAGTTGTATTTAACAAAGACTGTCCTCAGAATTCAGAATCCTTAAAGTTGAAGAAGCTAAGATCACCTAGTCCAACCATCAACCCATCACCATCATGCCCACTGAACCATGTCCTTAAGTACCACATCTAAATTGGATGAATAGCTGCAGCAGATGATACCTTTAACAATCGTAAATGAGTATGTTTTGTAATTGTAGATTACCAATAAAATCATCAGCTCCTGCCTAACATAACTGTTGAGTGCGAAGTAGTGAACTGCAAACAGCAGAAAGAAGCTTGTTAGACTTTTCTCAAAATCACTGGCAACTTTTTCATTTATTCAGATGTTTTCCATTTTAGGAAATTAGCTCAAGGAAAGAGATGCACAGCACCAGTAAGAGTGGCACTTTTAAACTGCATGAAAGCCCTGCTTGAGGTAATCCCAGCTTTTCAGAAATGTATTAGCATGTGAAGTATTTACTTAAGAAGTATTTGAAAACAGTATCTGGAGGTTTTTTTGCATGAATCAGTGTATATTTCATTGTAAGTCTTCCATATATTTTAAGTATTCTGTATATTTTCTTCAGGCTGATCCTTATTCGACGTGGGCTATACTTAATGTAAAAAATGAAGACCTTCCTGTGAGTGAGGTTTTCCCACATTTTCTCGCAGATAGTCACCATCAAGTTTGTATTCTTGCTGCAAAGTCAATTACCAGGTGATAATGTAGATTTTTTTTTCTTTTTTTTCCTTCTGGTTTCTAACAGTGAATTATAGTCAACAACCTCTATCTCATGATCTGCATAGATCCCGTGTGGTCTAATATTACAATATATTCAGTGGAATTATTATACATATTACATACTTGCCTTGTAGTCTTTCTTAGGTATCTGCTCTTGTTTGTTTAGAAACAGCTAGAATTCATTTTTGGCTGAACCTGCTGTTGTGTTGCAGATTTTGTTGCAAATAGAAGTGAGAATTTAAGAATTATTTGAGAATCAATTTGAATCTATACATTTGTTTAGTAAATGTATTCCCAGCATACTTCATGACATGGAGTGTTCCACTGTGGCAGGCAATTGAAGTTTGTATTTCTTTACTGGCAGACTAGGGAACTTGGTTTTCAAGCTATTCAGCACCATTTAGGCTCAGTAGATGTTCTTTCTGTTACTGATAATGTTTGAGGAATAGAATGGAAGGACTGCTGTATAAGAAAGTTAAGAAAAATATTACAGCACTCAGAAAAGTGGAATCTAATTATTTGCTCTGCATTATATGCAGTAATTCTGTAAACTAAATGTTATGCTAATATTTTTTCTTTATTCCTTTTTTTTTTTTTTAAGCTTGTTTCAAGATGTGAAACAGAGAGATTCTTCCGGATTGTCAAAACCTCTTCCCTTGGAGCTCCAGCAAAAGGCTTTTGAGAATGTGTATCTCAGAGCTCAGGAAGGAATGGGAAATCTGGTAACAAGACATAGTTGTTAGTTTTGCCAAATTTTCAGGTTATAAATTAGCTAATTTCTGAAATAAATGTGTTCAGTTCTCTGAGAATATTAATTCTTTCAGATTTTTGGTATTCTGAAGTGGTGAAATGGTGGTAGGCAAGAAATTGTTTATACATACAGGTAGTCACTGTTTAGCCCACATGAGAAGTTTCTAGACTCTTTACTGTGTGTTTAAAACTGCTACTATTTGTTGTTGCTGTTTTCACTACTGTAACACTTAAGAATCAAACAAAAAAGGGAGCTGTAATATTCTAGACAACACAAATAGTGAATAGGAGGCAAATTAAATTCAAATTATGTATTTATGTTCTATAAAAAATTGTAAATTTCGTTAAGACCATGTTTGCAGTGGTACTAGAGCAGTGGTTTCCATAAAACGAAGATTTGCTTAAAAAAAGAGTATTCAGAAGAAAATTCTACTGTTGAAACTGTAAATACAGTGGTGTATGTTACTGTGGAACTCCTTTAACTGTTTTTATTATTACTGTCTTTCACTTTTCTCCCTCCCTTGCTATCATGCCAAACCGTCTACATTTTCCTTTTATTTTTTTGGCTATTGCTGTGTCACCTTTCTGCATGCTGTCGGTTTATTGTGCTTTCTCTCTCTGTTGGCTTGACTTGCTGTCCTATATCTTGGACCTGGTGCTGAGGCCTCATCCCTCTTGTTATCTCATTCTGCCAGCTCTCTTGCTCCAGCTTGTCATTGTTTCATCTGATTTATCTGTTTCCTTAACTCCCTGCTCTGTCACCTCAGCTTGCTGTCATCTCTCATTAGCTCCTGCTCTTTGCTTGCTGTTTCGTGTTGCTTTTCTTCAGTGTTTGTCACTTGTCAACACTGTGCATTAGGAGTGAAGAACTGTGAATATCAGCAGTTCCAGCATGCATCAGTTGTTTGTGCCTTTTCTCACATGGTAATATATACATTGTATTTTTAGGGAAATGATTAAAAAAAAAAAAAAGGCCAGGAAAATCCTGCTGCAGTGTCTGCTTTGGAGGCAGTAAATTTTGCAGATGAGGAAAAGGGTATTTGATGCTTCAGTCATTTCAGGCAGTATGTTGCCTTATTTTGAATTGCTGATGCTTAAATATGAACAGGAGTATATGAGGTACAAGCATGCATGCTGAGATGCTGGAGACAGGAACTCCTGCTTTAGAAGAGCAGTAGGCAGCTGGGGGAAGTAATTCTTAAGCTACCAAGCCAAGATTTTCAGAAGTGTTTGTATCAGTGCCCTTATAAAGCTCTACGTTCTAATTTACTGATTAGAAGATTTCTTGAACATAACTTTTGTGATTTCTTCATT
Organism: Callipepla californica brunnescens; assembly: GCA_023055505.1. Lineage (NCBI taxonomy): Eukaryota > Metazoa > Chordata > Aves > Galliformes > Odontophoridae > Callipepla > Callipepla californica. The sequence continues at coordinate 109,193,618 of JALIRH010000001.1, read as the reverse complement.
ATTTCTTATTTGAAGTTCAGTGATGATGCAAGTCCTGAAGATCTTTTGGACAAACAGTGTAATAGAAAAGCAGTTTTGCTGATGCTTATAACCATGGTTCTATGCTGCAGTCCTGTATGTGAAAAGCAAGCTTTGTTTGCTATTTGCCAGTCTGTGAAAGAGAATGGATTAGAACCTCACCTTGTGAAAAAGGCAAGTAAAAACTACAGTTTTATATTTAGGTTGTAAATTCAGCAAAGCAGTACTGTAATGGTACGACATTGTTTTAGTGTTGAAAGTTGATAAATTTTCTAATGCAGTGTGTGACTAATGTGAGACTTAAAAATCTGAATAAATTTGTGATTATATCTAATTATATCTAAGGGTAGTGATATACATTGGTTTGTCCTTTTTTTTGATTGTTTTCTTCCATAATAATTCTCATGGTGTAGATGTAGTTCCTTAGTTCCTGATTGCCTCCTTCAGAGATACAGTAATAAAAACTTAGTGAAAATAGCCTGTGCTGTATAGCAACTGTGTTGCACAAATAAGCATTCAGAAGCAGAAGGAAAGACATGGGGGTGTAGTACTTTCAGAATGCCATAGTATCATGTTCTCTGCATTCTACTTTATAATCTTATTTAATGTACAGGTTTTGAAGAAGGTGTCTGACATTTTTGGCTATAAGAGTATAGAAGACTTCATGACATCACACTTAGACTATTTGGTGGTGGAGTGGCTGAAAATAAAGGACAGTGGATATAGCCTGTCTGCCTTTCCTTATGTTCTTCTGAACTATACTGGTCTTGAGGAATTTTACAGGTAAATTTTCTATACAAAAGGAGTTTATCTAGATTATGACAGAGGATTTTGTATTTCTGAATGTAGTTACATCAATATTTTGTTGTATGAAAATGTCCTGACAGCTTGTATTCCAAGTATACTGCATAGTTTTGCTGCAGAGATTTTTTGTATGGCAATAGCAAGACACTGCAAGTTTAGTTACTGGGGGATCCAGTAGAAGAATAGTAGTTGCTATATTGTGCTTGAGGTTTTTTCAAAGATGTAATTCAAGGAGATATTTGAAAATGTATTTGCTGCATGTAGGTCTTGTTATAAAGTTTTGGTTCCACACCTGGTGATTAGAAGTCAGTTTGAAGATGTGAAATCACTTGGTAGCAAGATTGGAAAAGACTGGAGGCAAGTTCTGGCAGACTGTTTTCCCAAGATACTTGTGAATATCCTCCCACATTTTGCCTATCAAAGCCATGGACAGAGGGAAGTGGCAGAGCAAAGAGAGACAGCTTCCAAAGTCTACGATATGCTTAAGGATGAAAACTGCTTAGGGAAACAGGTATCTGTTTTGAATGCGTAAATTGAGTTGTATGACTTTTAACAGACCTGAAATAAACTTGTATACGTTCTGTAAAAATGTAAATAGTTCAAGTTTAAAGGTACAGAATTATTGCTGTGATTAAAACAAACAAGCCAAATTTGTATCCCAAATTTTTCAGGTAGCATCTTTCTGTGGGCTTGAAGTATACATATGTATGTATGTATACATACATACATACATACGTATGTATGTATGTGTGTGTGTGTGTGTGTATGTGTATATATATATATTAAATTAAAAACTAAACAACCCTGAGTTCTCTTGTTATGCATCTCTTTGCCTACATCAGATTTTCCTCTTAAAATATTTTAATGCTTTATGAAGATTCTCCTTCTTCCTCAGTGGCAGGCTCTGTATTCAGATCCAGTAGTAAAATTTGTTTTGTTTTGTTTTTTCCCAATAAAATGTTGGCCAGAGAGGTTGTGTGTGGAGTCTCCTTTTGTGGAGATTTTCAAGACCTGTCTGGATGCCTACACGTGTGATCTATTGTAGGGTGCCTTTTTTAGCAGGGGGTTGGAATCTATGGTCTCTAACTGTCTCTTCCAACCCCTGCAGTTCTGTGATTCTGTACAATCCAGCAGAAAAGCTAATTGTTCTACCTGTGACTGTCATAGGCAAGACCTGTCCAGTTGTTGTTTCTGAATAAATTGTTTTTCCTCTCTAGCAAATCGACAATTTGTCTCATAATAACTTATCAGAGATTGTGGTTGAACTGCTGATGACCTTACATGAGCCACCTAGCACTAAGGCAGAGGAGGGATCACATCTAAGTAAATATATTAGGTACGTATTAGTAGATTTTCAGAATGCTGTGTGTTTCTATAACATCATGCATTAAAATATGCTCTTCGTGCATTTTGAGTTCAAGAACCATTTAGTTATTGCACTGAGGGACATGATTTGGAGAGAAAACAAAGGTGACAGGTGGATGATTGGACTAAATGCTCTTGGAGGTCTTTTCTGAGCTTGGTGATTCTGTGATAACACTGAAGTTGAGAATTAAAGGACATCATTTTCAGTTGTAATGATACATTGTGTGCATAATTTCAAAAAAATTATTGCCCAACATTAGAAAGGAAAAGTTGTGTGTAATATATGATTTACTTGAAAGAATGAATGAGCAGGCAAGAGAATTTCATTGTATGTTGATGAACTCTGGACTAAGGCAATACCTGTTGAGGTCAGTTCAAACTTAGACCCTTTAGAATGTTTCTCTTTATAAAAATAAATCAGGTTTCTGTGTCCTTCTTATAACGGTCTGTAAATATTTAGGTGCCAGTGAGAAGTGAGAGTGAACCTTTTCATAACCAAATGTCAAAAATATCTTCATTTTTATGAGCCTTTAATTCTTTGGGTTTTATGGTTTGTTGTTTTTTTTTTTTATTTGGGGTGAAGTTGTTGTACTCTTAGGGAAGATTTGTGGTTACTTTTTTTTCAAGCAAATTGTTCCCAGAACTAACAAATACAGAAGCTTTACCCCATGACTTGCAAGTAGATTTTCCTACGAAGTGCCATAGAGGAGACTAGTGATTGGTTTCCTAGCAGTATGATCTTTCAAAAAATAAGAAAGGAGTACTGCAAAAACTGACACCTAGAAAGCTTCCATACAGGGGTAACAGACAGCTCAAAACAAGAAGTGTGTCACTCTGCTTGATGTTTTTGGAGCTTCTGACTTACTGAAAGCAGAAAGGGTCTTGTAGGAATTACCCATCTATTTCATTTTCATTTAATTTCATTTGACTCATGGAGTTTGATTCTTGGAAAAAAAAAACCACAAATGCCTCTTTTTTACTCACTCAGGGAACTGGATCCTGCTCCTAATCCTCCTCATTTTCCTTCTTATGTGATTAAGGCAACTTTGGACCACATTAGCAACTGTCATAAAAGCAAATTAAAAAGCCTCATTGCAGTTCTTTCTAAAAGCCCTGTAAGTATGTCGTAATGATTTCTTTTTCCTTTACAGTATAAAATTTTTCTTCTGGGTATATCTTAGATCAACTAGACATCTTAACCATGTGTATCTGGGGAAAAATCCAGTTTTAGAAACTGTGCTTAGTTTCCTTCTGAAAGGGAAACAGTCCTGAGCACAAGGACATGATAACCTTGCTGAAAATCCAGGCTTGGAGTGTAATTGCACTGTGTAATACATATACAGTAATGAATAACTAGAGTTGTTTTAAAGGTTGGGGAAATGTGTGCATACCAGACAATTTAGAAGCAATTTATATATATATATATATATATATATATATATATGAAGAACATTCTAAAGTATTATTTTTGGACAGTTGTATCTAATTATTACCTACAATTGAAATATTTTATTAGCTTCCCTTAATGATAGTATGACATCTTTTAGTCAAATTTTTAGACATTTGATTGTTTATCGTTAATAGTAGATAGGAAGGTATGTAAAAAATAAACATCACTTGCAATAAATCTTCCTGTCTTCTAGCACAATTACTCAAAAATGTATCTTTTCAAAGATTGTACTTTTTACTGCATATGTTGTAAGGAGCTCGACTTACTTTGCCAATCCATGAACAATAATAGAAATTCGAGATGAGAGAAAAAGAGAAAAGAAAAGAAAATAAGAGAAAGGAAACCAACTTTATGGAGTGTGTTTGTCTAAAACTTATGAGTGTGGAAGTTAGTACTGCTGGCCAGTGGAATTAGCCTTGTGTATATATATGTATATCTAAATATATAGATGTGTATCCCTATTGCTTAGTTTTTTCTTACTATAAAGTATATTTCTATTGGCATTATGAATTATATTTTTACTCATTGTTCTGTTTGTTTCTAGGATTCATTCCAGAAAATTCTGCTAGCCCTTTGTAAGCATGCATCAGATACAAACAATATATACAAGAAGCACAGAGTTCTTACTATTTATCATTTCTTTGTTAGTCTGTTACTTAAAGAAATAAAAGATGGTTTAGGAGGAGCATGGGCTTTTGTCCTCCGAGATGTGATTTATACCCTGATTCACCACATCAGCACCAGGTAAGTATGGTAATCATGCTATGTTTGTCATATCTGTGCTCTCTTGTTCTTACAACATTTCATATCCATGTTGCTCTTAATGTTCATTGATTTATAGAAAGAATTGAAATTTCCTGAACTTATACTGCTTTTCTTTGACAATTTTGGAATTTGAGATTAAAACTCTTACTAAAGTGGGAAGTGCTTTGTGCTATCCTTGTATTTAGTGTTCATTATACTGCAGAATTCCCAAACTATAATAGGCTATCAATCTGTGGAAAACAGAGCTGTTAGGAGGTTCTGGAGATGAGAAGAGTGTTTGGGAATTTAAAGGACGTAATAGAAAAATAAAAATTCTGGAGTTAAGTGCAAAGTAATCACATTTCACGCCCTTTCTGAAATTGTAAAGGGTGTTAACATTTTTATTCTTGGTATTAAGTGGTTAACAAGATGAGTGAATGTCAGCATGTGTTATTTTAGCTTGTCTTTGAAGAAAATCTGTTCTTCATCAGCCTTAAGATTTAAATTAAGATTCTTATTTTTCATGAGAGATATTTTCTAGACAATATCAAGCTGCCCTTTGAAACTGAAGTCATTCTTGTCTTTTTTTTTTTTTATATATATTTTTAAACTAATGGTTATGTGAAAGGGAGGAGGATTCAGAGGGTATGTTTTCCACAATGTTCTGTTTCTGTCAGAATGGTTCTGGCAAATAATTGAAAGCCTTTTTGATGATTTTGTTTTTCTCCTTTTGATTATATATTCTTCTGCATGTATTTTAATCCATTTATGAAAGTGAGTCTGTCAACTTCTGTAAGGTTTCAGTTCCCACATGTCTGCTGAGCTAAATCATTAAGAGTTGGTTGAATTGTTAAGGTTTAAGTTTAGAATCAGTTGATCCCACAAAGATTATCTGTATCACTCCTTTTTCTTTCTTCTTCCCTGTTGCATAATATGTTAATACTTGTGACGATGACAGTTTGTGTTTCTTTAATTTCACTTTTTGTTTCCTGTGGCAGACCTGTTGTCTTTAGAGACGTATCCATGCGCAGCTTTTCCCTCTGTTGTGATCTTCTCCAACGGGTTTGCCACACAGCAGTTACATGTTGCAACGATGCTCTAGAGAGCCACCTTCATGTGATTGTAGGAACACTGATACCCCTTGCTGTGGAACAGCCTATGATTCAGCCACAGGTACATTTGAGTTGCAGTTGTTTGTATTTATCCCTTGTCCATTATCATTTAAGTTCTAGTTCCGTTTTTTATATGCTGTATGAGTTTATAAAGCAATAACATCGTGTTATTTGGCATTAACACTTTGCCTCTAATTTTTTAAATGTGTTCTACTTTTAGTACAGCTGTGATGGCAAATGCCACATTCTCTGTTTGTAATTTCTTTGGCTTTAAATGGGGATTGAGATATATTTGCATCGTAGTTGCTGAAGTTATTTTTTTCACTGCTCTCTAATTGTTCAGCATTGTAAAGTTCTCTTTTTAGAGGTCAAAACTCTAATGCTGTCCCCGTATCTCTTATGTGTGCTCTGAATTTCTGGATCAGTTTCAGACAAACCTGAACCAAGTTTAAAACCGTCAGGGTAAATTTCAGAAAATGTGTTGCCTTTGCAGGGGAGATACAACAAATCAGTGGCACCACTGAAGGAAAGAGAGAGCAAAGGCAGTTGTAAGCTACTGGTGATGGCAAGTTGGTTAATCACTACAAGCTTTGCTTTCCTTCTGGTGATAATTTGTATATGTGACCTGCTGGGAATGGATTCAGTTAGATTCAGAGACTTCTAATCTGTAGCTGACAGTAAGAAGAGAGTATGCTTCTTGCACTGTAGTCCTCACATTTGCCTTCTGTCTTAATCTGGCCACGTTGTACAGTGTGCACCTTCTTGATGGCAGTATGCTGACCCCTTAGTATTTCTAGTTCAACTGCAGGTCTATGCTGATCCATCTGAAAATAACCTTGCCATCTATTTCCCCGCCTACTTATCACCATCAGATTTATAATATCTCTTTTCCAAACAATTTTATATGTACAGATGCAGGGACGGCTTATATATAATAAAAAAATACTTACATAACTTATATAAGCGTGTACATATATAACTTCAGAAATGCAGACTTTATATCCTAAATAAGAAACATGGCTCAAAATTGTCTTCTGTTTTTTGTCTTTTTGATTTCCATTTACTTTTTATGTTCAGGTCTTAGGCCTGTTGAAGTATCTGGTGATAGACAATAAGGATAATGAATATCTCTACCAAGCAATCCAGCGCTTAGATCCTTTTCCTGAATATCCTGCTTTTAAAGAGCTGCGAACGGCTCAACTGAAGATCAAATACAGTAAGGGACCATATTCTCTTTTAGAGGTAATTATATTTTAAATTGTATCTCTTGACACAGTGGTTTTTCAATACAAATTTACAAAAGAAAAATAGTTTTTGAGTTGTATGTATAGTTGAGAGATGTGAATTAGAAGAGATTTTTTTATTTTTATTGCCTATTTCAGAAACGGATAGAGACTGTAGGTCTCCATTCTTATCTTGCATGTATTATTCTCCATATTGTGGACTGCTGAAAGCATTCCTTACTTAAAGCTTTTATTTATGTGTTACGTGTACTTAGAACAAAATGTTGTTTTCCAGGAAATTAATCGCTTCCTCTCAGTGAGTGTCTGTGGTTCACTGCCCTTAACACGTCTCGAAGGACTGTATGATTTACGCAAACAATTGGAACAGTATAAGGATCAGATGAAGGACCTCCTGAAAGTCTTTCAGGGTACAAATATCTGATAATGTGTTTTATTTCTTTTGTGTCTGGTTTTAGACGTGTAGCAATTCTAATTTGACATTGAATTATTTGTCCTAGTTTTTGTATGTTTAATATGGTTTCACATGTGAAATAGAGTTGCATAGATTATTGATGCAGAATCTGAAACACCTCTTGCAGAGTGTGTTATAAAAATTAAATGAAGTGTTATATGATTAACAGGGTAAAATGCCCATCCAGCTCTTGGAGTAGGGTCACATATGATTGTGAATGACCAGGATAGTGTACAGTATAGATATATTGGCTGCTTAATGAGTTTTGAATATAAATCTCCCCGCTCCTTTAAATGTAATGAAGCTAAATTTGTGGAAAGGCATAGTATGTTAGGAAGTAAATCTCACAGAAGTTTGAAAATGATAGATTTAGTTCAGTTGAACCTTGCCATATCCCAGTGTTCTATTTCAGCTCTCAGCCCAGTCCCAATTCTTTTCTGGTTTGGATTTCAGATATTTGTAGCAGGGTCATTTTCTTTTTTTTCTCTACATCAAGTCTTCATATGTTTGTTTCACTGATTAACTAAAAAATAAAAAGAGCTGATGTAATTCACTGTTGATAAAATTTGAAGAAGAACACTAGTTTGTCTAAGGTTGTTATGTCGCCACTTCTTGGATATCATCTACCATTTTGGTCTCAAAATTCTGCTTGAAATGCCAACAAGCTTGCATGGAACAACTTGCATCAGAGCAAAGCCTGAATAATTTAGGCTTTTTAAACAGTTTAAGTTATCTGACAGCAGTTATAAAACAGAAGAAATTACATTTTAATGTTTTTGTTGTTATTTTATTTTGTTTTTGTTTGATAGAAAAACCAGAAGATTCTGTAATGGTGAAGCTTGTGGTGAGCTTACTGCAGCTGTCCAAGATGGCAGTTAATCATGCAGGTGAAAAAGCAGTGCTCGGTAAGTTCATTAGTCCCACAGATCTCAAAGGGCTGTCATTGCAAGCCAAAATTTGAAACTGTAACAGTTCTCAACATTACTTCCCACTGCTGTTTTGCCTTAGCTGGTAGAGGTCACCGTCATTAGAGTGGTATATTTTCTTTTCAGTCACTGCATGTAGCAGCTTTGACCAATAATGTAAATTCCCATCAGTATAGATGTGTTAGTCTCTTCTGTACTCAATAGAGACATCTGCTTTTATGTGGGTTCATTAGTAGACTGAAAAACATCAGGAAGAATGGAAGAATTTAACTGAAAATGTGGAAGGCATTTTTAATGGAAATTAAAATAGTTGCTGTTCATCTTAAAGGCTGTTGTGCATCACTAAAATGATCCTCACCGTTTAAGTTGAGCACCAACTATGTTTTGACTGAAGCTAAAATCCAAATCCCCTCTTATAGATTCATAGATTCATAGATTCATTAGGTTGGAAAGGACCTACAAGATCATCTAGTCCAACCATCCTCACACCACCATCCCTACCCACCAAGCTACTAAATCAAATCCCTTAGCACCTCATCTAAACGCTTCTTGAACAGCGCTAGGGACGGTGCCTCAACCACCTCCCTAGGCAGGCCATTCCAGTGCCTGACCACTCTCTCAGAGAAAAAGTTTTTCCTCAAATCTAATCTAAATCTTCCCCAGCGCAACTTGTGGCCATTCCCTCTCGTCTTGTCATTAGTTATCTGGGAGAAGAGGCCTCTTCTTCGAGAGGGATGTACCACCATGAAAGGTTTTTTTTCTGAGCTTTGATGTCTAAAACGGCTGTATACGTGCAATGAGAACTTTTGCCTTCATGTATGCTTTAATGTAAAAGGTTAACAAGTGATGAATGCTGAGTAATTGCAACTCACATTTATTTCAGTATCATGCAGCATTCTTCAGCACCTCTGCTAGCTGTGTGTTTCAGCCTTTTCTGTGCCATCTTTCCTTAGATGATTTGTTAAATGCAACCTATATGCCTTCAGTTTATTTTATTTTCTCTGGGTGTTAAAAGCAATGTTGTAGAAGATGGAGTGTTTTCAAGAGGCACAATGAGTATGAAGGAAAGATCAATAAATAGATTTTTGTTCCTTTCTAATACAAATATATATATATAATAAAAATGACCCCCCCCCCAAAAAAAAATATATATATCAGTGTTTTTTAGGTCATTTTTTCCTTGTATGTAGTCTTGTGTTTTTGTAATAATTTATTTGGAACACACTGAATCATTTTTAAGTAAAATACGGTTACTAATTCTTACTGTGATAACAGGCTTCTGTTGTGTTTATCATACCCCTAGGGAATGAAAATTGGGTTCTCCTTGTGGCTGTGTTTCTGACCTTTTGCCCTCGGTAACTTGGACACAAGCAAAAAAAAAAAAATCTGTTGTCTGATTCAAACAAAATCTTGAATTTGAACAAAATTCAGAGCCATACATACTATCAAAAAATTGAGTTAGGAAGCATAACTGTGTTATTGATGAGTTATCTTAAGCTGTGAAAATTGTGTATACACTTGACTTTAATCATACAGCTCCTCAAGTGATTGTTAATGTTTGTAGCCTTTATCCCATCATAATCTCAGTTTTGGTAATGCTTTATGCAGATCAAGTTGTGACAACAACTTTTTAGGACAATTCTTTGTTTTAGTGTGTGTAAGTATTCAAAATTACCTTCATTGCAGAAGCTGTTGGAAGTTGCTTGGGAGAAATAGGTCCCATGGATTTCTCCACTATAGCTCTTCAGCATGCTGAAAACACACTGGATTCAAAAGCAGTGGATTTGCTTGAGGATAAAAAACTTCAGTGGGTTTTCGTAATGTTAACTCATATAAATACTGCTCTAACAGATAATTGGTGAGTGTGTTTATTTAGTTCATTTTAGTTCAAAGCTTATTAGGGGCCATTAAGCTGTATATTGTTCACATCTGCAAATGCATTTAGATTGTGCCTGTTAGTACTGAAAGGCGTGCTTCCTCAAGGCTCAGATTACTTACTCAGTCAAGCTAGTAATTGTCTGCTTAAGATTCTCTAGTAAGAATCTCTTCTGTGTAGAAGAGGTTAGTAATGTTGTAGTGCAAATCCTGAGGCTTTTCTTAAAAGCAAAAGATGGGATGGCATATCCTATTTACAAACATTTTCTCATTGGACACACATGTTGTTAGATTATGGAATTCTTTGACTTGCATACGTACGAAGGTAACTTTGAAAGTGAAACAGTTAAACGGAATTATTAATCATAATATTCTCTATGCTGTTATTTCAGTATTGATGTCAGAGCTGCTGCTGTTTCCTGCTTGAAAAACATATTAGCCACCAATTCTGGCAGTGAATTTTGGGAAGTTTATAAGAATAAGGGTGATCCCATGTTAATCTATCTACAGCCTTTCAGAGTGTCTAAGAAGAAGGTACTTCTTTTGATACACCTTATTTATATGATATAAGGGTAGAGAAAGCATAGAAATAAGTATAAAGCAAATATGAAAATATTTATTGAAATGGACATTATTGAATCCAAGGCTTGGTCTTTTCTTCTGTCTGACTGCAAATGCTGATGTTATTGTACATTTCCTATTTTTTATTCCTATTTTAGCATTTGGGGTTTCTTTATGTAGGAAATTACCAGTTTAATTTTCAAAAAGCGTGCTTTCATGACTAGACAGACATTTTCTTGCTGATTACCTGCTTTATAATGCATTATTTCTCCGGATTCCATTATTTGATGCAAAAACTTGGTGGAAAATAGGTCAGAAAAAGTGTTATGTAATTAACCATGTATCAGACATTTCCTAATTTTCTATAACTTTTGATTTGCAATTTAAATGTAGCGTCTAATATGGTCTTGTTGGTGTTATTACCGTTAAAGTTTTATTTTTAATATTTTCTGATTTATTTGTGAATTGTTACATTTAATGAGCAAAGTTGATCAGTAAATTAAGGCACAGTCCATGTTTAATTGTACTGATTTGTGCACTTTGCAGAAGTTTTTTTTTAAATGATGCATTTTTTTTTATATTTGTAGTATATATTTTTTTCCTTCTAGGTTTTGGCAGTGCCAGCTAACGATTCAGAGGCTTCCTCAGAAACTTTGGATGACACAAACTTGTGGATTCCTCTGGGAGAAAGTCATGAGACCTGGATCAAGAACCTAACCCGTTCAATACTGGACAGTGGAGGCGTACAAAATGAAGTTCTTCAGTTAATGAAACCACTGTGTGAGGTGAGCTGAATGATACACAGACCGCTGTGGATGATGTACAAAATTATGAGATTACTCAACTAGATTTCAAATAGTAATTTCTACTATTAAGTTGAACGGTATACAATTTTCTCAATAGTAAATTGGGTATTTTACTGTCAGATACTTCAGATACTCATTAAATACACTCTTGAAATACAAGTTTTGGGTGAGAATTGTAATCACATCACCTCTACATGATTATATTAACTGAAGGCTAGTATAGTTCTATTGATGGTTGCATATTTTTATATACCTAATTCTCTTTCTTAAGTATTTTGTGTTTGTTTCGAATAGTTTGCAGTCTTGTGTCTGAATTGGTGCATTTCAGTTTTCAGTAAGAAAGTAGAGTGGCCATAAGGCTCTTGAGTTTGGTTATAACCTGAGTAAAAAGGGCTTATGATTCCTTTACTTAGTAACTTCTGTGCATAATTATATTCTAGGTGAAAACGGACTTGAGTCAAACTTTGCTTCCATATCTGATTCATGACATCCTTCTTCATGATTCAGATGAATCTTGGCGAAATAGTTTGTCAGTTCATGTGCGGAAGTTTTTTACTGCCTGTTGCAGATTTGCCTCGTCTAGTAGATCTGCTACACCACCAAATTCTGACTCAGGTAATGTTACAATATTTTTCTTTCAGCTGAAATAGGGATTCAACTCCTAAAAAAGTTATTGTCTTCTGACTTTGAATATGTGATGCACACTTGTAGGCAGACAGAATTCTAAAAGTTTTTGTCCAATTATTTGATAAGTAGAGGTGTCTGTGATTTTTGAAGCTTTTTCTTTGACAGGACACAAGTTGTTTATTCTCTACAACCACTTTCCTTATTCACAACTGAGTAATGTTTATTACTTGCTGAATTCAGATGCAAGACTAAAACTTGGACTGTGTCTTAAAATCACTAAGGAGCAGTTAATTTTCTGTCTTACTAAAAAAAGCATGAATAAAAGCAGTTTTCACTTAGATTTTCCCCTTGGATAAAACTTAACTCTTGCTTGAACATCTACCTGATGTTGGTGTTGGTCATTAAAGAGGCCTTTTCCATTCCAGTGGAAAGAGCCGTAATCCAAAAGAACTGTAGCTGAGTTTGAGTAAGGCACTAAGTTCCACTTGAAAGAAAGTACTGTTTTGGTATATTGAAGTAGACTGTGATTTATCGGTGTTCCTTTTAGCCTGGGGATATAACTTCGAATTGCTCTGTCTCACTGTAATGTACCTTCTAATCAATCTGACAACTGTCCTTTCAAATTAGATTGTGGTTGCAGTGAGCAGAAATCTGTCTAAAAAGATCTCTATTAATTAGACTGTGGGAATGATACTTTATGACTGAACTGATTTTCAGGATCTGAAGTCACATGTTACTCTTAGCTGAGCCTGGCCCTTACTTGACACAAACACAGCAATTTCATGATAATATTCTTTTTTTTTTTTTGTTCAGTAGCTCCTCTACTATATCTTTCAACTCCATCCTTCGCTAAAGGAATGAATCAGTACCATGTCTTTACAAGCAAGCATCAGGTTGCTGTGGAGTTGAAGGGAAGGCTTCAGTTTACACTAAGATTGCTGTAAATGAACTTAATGATAGTATATATATTTAAGGTTCTTTTTGAAGGTTCTGCCTAGCATGGCCGTAAAGACTAGGTCAGTATCCCTGCACATTTTTGAAAACAGACAAGTTTTTATAAACTTCCAGTTAGTTCAGAATCAGGTGTGAAAAAATGATAGAGGTCTCTTCAAACGTGATTCTGTGCACATCATCTTACTGAGACAGAAAATGCAACATAAAGGACTCTTATGAAATATGCTCATTATTTTCTCTTTTTATATATGTCCTAGAGCAAGAAGCCCATGTTCTTAGAAGTTTGGATAAAGTATCTCGACGAACCATGCTTGCTGTTGTTGATTACTTAAGGAGGCAAAAGAGGTGATTTATGGCTTTCCAAAATGTTTTTTGGCTTTAATTATGTCTTCAAATCTGTTGGTGGTCTAGATTAAGGAAGAAAAGTCTGGTAAAGAAGATGTTTCTTAAAAGAATACAGATTTAGTAACAACCTTGTATTTGCTATGGGAAGAACTAGCTAGCCTTAAACTGCATTAACTATGCTAAAAGAGTTTTCTGAAAACTTTTGGTGTGATAAACTTTTTGTAACCTCGTAAGGTTAGGATTTGGAGACTAAAGTGATGTTAGCCTTTGGAAGATTTTATAGTTGAGCTGGATTTATTTTCTTTAATATTAGAGAGAAGGCCTCTTGAAACAGTATTAAAGTCTTTTTTTATCAGATCTCTTTCAGGTACAGTTTTTGATGACAGCTTCTGGCTAGATCTGAATTATCTTGAGGTTGCTGTAGCAGCACAGTCTTGTGCTGCTCACTTCACAGCCCTCCTCTATGCAGAAATCTATGCAGACAAGATAAATATAGACAAACAGCAAGAAAGGTAAGCCTTGGGAATTGCAGCTTCTTGAAATGTCTTGTAAAATTGATCATGTTTCACATGCCCCAGTATTGTTTTATTATGTGAAAAGTCACTGAAGCTTTAAAATAAATGCTCAGGCTTTTGTACTGACATTTAAAAAGTCTCTAACAGTCCTTCAAAATGATCCCTGCCTTCCAAGTTTGCTAGATGTAGCACTCTCAAAATGATTGTAATTTTAATTACTAAGCAAAAAGAATTTGTGTGTTCTGGAGGAAGTTGGCTAAAAATACTTTATTTAATCTTGCTTCTTAAATGAAGCACTTTTCAGGTTCTTTTTCTAGTAATTAATAGTGTACCAGTGGTTAAATTATGTCCAAAAGTGAAGTAAGGGGAGAAGGAAACCGCAGAATTATGGCCAGAATTGTACAGTTTTAACTTTATTCATAATTTCTAGTGTAGAGCTGATCTTCCACTGATCCATGTGGAAGGAGCTTTAAAATACAATGCACAGTTATCTTTGTCTTTTGCTTTAGCAAGATCCAATATGGAACTAATTTACTGGCTTGATTTCTGCCTGCAAATAACCCTAAGTCAGAGAGCATATAATGAGAATATGGTTTTAAGATGTCCTATGATAGTTTTTACTCTTTCAGAGAAGAGAGCATTTTTGCTTCAGGCACTACAAAAGCAAATTAGCAATTTGATTTAATAAAAATTAGACATTATGTACTTCCCGGGGGGGAAGCCGCCAAAAAAACCCCACACTCTTGATATTGAAATTCTTTGATGTTAATATTCTCAATTCAATTGATGTATTTTGCCATTCTGGTAAGAGCCATTTTGAATAACTAGGAAACATAACAGTAGTGAACTTGTATTTGGTGTATGTGCCTTAATTCTCAAGTGTAATTTTTTCATTTCTTTAGTTCTTTGTATGAAAATACATTTATCTTTACCAATTCAAACATTTCCTGTAGGTCTTCCTTTAAGGCAGCTAAAAGTTTGACATTTGAAGAAGAAAGTGAAAAATCAACTATTGCTATTTTGAATGAAAAAAGTAAAGAAACTGGCATAAGTTTACAGGTATGTGCGTGTGCTTAATAATCTTTGAGCTTATTTGTATTAATACAGTTAGTAAGTCTCATCTGAGCTAAAGATTAGTCTAGTTGAACTTTCAAATATAGTTTTTCAAGTTCCACCTTTGCTCAGAGTGAACTCAGTGGCCTTGACAGACATGTTAAATGCAGTGTTTGTTCACGTGAAACACTCATTGGTGGCAGATTTTCAGTGACAGCAAAGCAGACTTTGTTCCCCAAAAGAGCTGACCTTATGGTGGTAACCAGCCAAATAGAGTACTTCTGTTTTGTCATAGAGAAATGCTAATTAAGAACAGTGACCTATTGTAGCAAGTTGTGATAACTTCAGAAGTCTAATTTCTTACAAGTCTTACTGAATAAAGTCTGACTCAGTAGCCATAAATTCTGATTCAGTAGCCCTTTTGAGGATACTTCTTTCCTTAGTTCATTATTGTAGAGGTATTGTAGAGAAATTATATAGTTCCAAGTTTTTTTATGGTACAAACTTTTCTTTCATTGATGATATCACTGAGATATTGCATAAGAGAAAATCAATCAATGGTAATAACAAATTACATGTAAGGGACCTGTATTTATGAATATATATGGTATGTATATAATTCACTTGAACTAGTTCCAAGAAAGAACTCTTTATTTTATGGTGTATGTTTTAGGACCTTCTCATGGACATATATAAAAGTATTGGAGAACCCGACAGTCTCTATGGCTGTGGTGGAGGAAGAATGTTACAGCCATTAGCACGGTATAATTTGTTAATGATCTTGTATTCTTTAAAGTCATTGGTTTCATTCCTTACTAAGGAACTTAAAAGTTCTTTTCAACTTACGATAGGATAAGAACGTATGAGCATGAAGCAGTATGGGATAAAGCTCTTCTGACATATGACCTTGAGGCAACCCTCTCTCCATCTACTCGCCAGGCAGGGATAATAGAGGTAATTCTATTTTTTAATCAGAAATGAATGTAGGAATTGATATCTGCTGTATTCAGTCATTCATTCACTAAAAGCAAGATTGTTTAGGACTCAGAGATCTCTTTGGTGATCAGATCCAGTCTTCTGCCATTATAGGTAGCCAAGATATATGATGTAAGACAAAAAAATATTTGCCCTGAAAACACCAAGGCTTATTGTCTTTTTGTCACTCACCTGTAATCTCTGTCTTGGCTCATGAAATGTTGCGTGTTAAATGTTAATGTTAAATAATTCAAAATATATTTAATTTTATACACAGTTTGGGCAGTTCCTGAAATGATGGAATATAAAAAGTAATTGGTTATTTTTTCCTTCTGATTCTTTTAACATCCACATTATGGCCACCGTCTTACTGAAACTTTTATCTCATATGAAATCAGTACATGGAATTGATGTTGTCTTGTTTTGATGACCTAAACAATGTTGCTTTTTTGTCCTAAAAATGTTTGCACCACTTCTATAATAACACAGGCACATCTGCCTTACACTTCATTTGATTTTCCTGTGTTACTTTTCTGACTATTTAGTGTCACTGCTAAACTTACACAACATTTGCCAATTCATATTGGCTTAACATATAATGTGGATAAGTGATCACAATTATAAAATCATGATGGCTTTTAAGTGGATAGGAATGAAACAGTTGTAAGAAACTTCTTCAAATCCCCACTGGGAAAGAACAGTAAACTCAGGCTTACTTTGTAGGAATAATGAAATGGAGAAATGTGAGCAGATGGTCCATTTCAAACATGTAATGAACATTTTATTTCAGAGAGTGCCAGTGACAGTAGTAATAAACCATTTTCTGAGTTTGTGGGTGTTAATAATGTGATTAATAATTATGTTATTAAAAGCTTTTTATGCTGAGAAGTTTTTATGGTTCTGCCTTACCAGAAGTTTCTTATGTTTCTTTGTTACCAAAGTAAAACAAACCCTTTTAAAAAACATTTCAGATTATCAAAGGAGGAAAAGCAGCTTTCATTAACTTTGTTAATTACAGGCTTTGCAGAATTTTGGGCTTTGCCACACTCTTTCCATGTATTTAAAAGGACTGGAACATGAAAACACTGAGTGGTGTGCAGAACTCCAGGAGATACGCTACCAGGCTGCGTGGAGGAATATGCAGTGGGACAGCATCTCATCTGTCAAGTAAACCAACTTACTTTTTCGCTTTCTTGAGAGAAAGACAGTGGTTTCAGTTCCAAGCAGGAGACATTAGAATATAATTTCTGCAATGCAAGTCCCCTTTATTTTAATCATTGAAGTAAATGCCACCATTTTTACTTAGACCTATTTTATATGTACTTCATTTTGTATTATCTTCATTTACTTCCTGTTCGTTCATATCTTTTAATGCTCTTCCTAAGTGAAATTTTATGTTTTTACTCAGACAGTAGAAGTGTCTTAATTATGTATGAGAGTTACATACCTCTATTTTAAAAAAAATTATAAGCATTTTTTTATATTTTTTTAATTATTTTTTCATTTATCTTTCTAAATGAGAAAGATACTTTAAGCCATTAAAGGTTTTCGAGAAACAAATAAGAAAACAAGCATTCATTTGTAGCTTCTTCATCATAAGAAGTAATCCCTCCCCATGTGCTGTGAAGTCTAGCAGCATCCTGGCTTCTATCAGAAGCAGTGTGGCCAGTAAAACTAGGGAAGTGATTGCCCTTTTATACTCAGCTTTGTTGTGACCACATCTCAAGTACTGTGTTCAGTTTTGGGCCTGTTTCTACAAGAAAGGTACAGAGTTGTTGGAGAGCCCCAGAAGAAGGGAAGTGAAACCATGAAGACTGTGAAGAACAAGTCTGATGAGGAACAGCTGAGGAAATTGGGGTTATTTAGCATAGAGCAAAGGAGGGACAGGGAGTTGGATCTTCAAGTCCATCAGTCTCTTCATCATCTTAGTGGCCATCTTTGTTGGACTCCTTCCATTATGTCCATGTCTCTCTTGTACTGAGTGGCCCAGAATTGGACATAGTACTCCAGGTGCAGCAGCTAACACTGAATAGAGAAGGATCACTGTCCTTGACCTACAGTGATACTTTGCCTAATGCATCCAAGAATGCCATTATTCTTCTCAGTGTCAAGGGCACATTGTTGCCTCATGTTCAGCTTGGTGTTCACCGAGATCCTAAGGCCTTTTTCTGCAAAGCTGCTCTCCAGCTAGGCGTTCTCCATGTGTCCTGGTGCTTGGAGTTGTTCCTCTGCAGGTGCAGGATGCTTCTTGTTGGACTTCATAAAATCTTTAAAAGACGAGCAGGAAAAACAGCATGTAGAACAGGAAAAAAAAAAAAAAAGAGAATGAGACAATAAGAAACTGGAAGGTCAAGGAGAAGAAAAAGAAAGTGGTTGTGGGTAAAACAAAGAAATGTAGATAGAATTAATGGATGTGGAAAATGGATTTGAACTGTTTTTTTTCCACCCTTTTCTCTTTTTTATCATTTTAAAATAATTTCTGAAGTTAAACTTAAAAAATACAGATACTGAATTCAAGATGCATACATACTGTAATGTATCTTCCAGCACAATACCATAAAAAATACATTATGATCAAGTTTCTATTGTACGATTGTTTTTGTCTTATATTTACCTAACTGTGAGCCTAAGCGTCGGTGTTCCAAATGTTTTGACTTTAATGTTCTTTCTTTCCTTAAAATAACACTTTGAATTTATAAAACACTGAACTGATCTGAAATTTAAAAGGTTACATTAGAATTTGTGTCATGTGGAACAGCAGTTCATCCAGCCATAGATAATGTTCTCAAAAAATATTCATCATAAAGACAAAACTGACTTATTTGCAGAAATTTCCCCTTAATTTTATGTTATTTTTGTTTCGTTTTTAAGGAATGAGACAGGAGGACCAGGGTACCATGAATCATTGTACGATGCTCTTCAGTCTTTGCGAGATAAAGAATTTTCTACTTTTTATGACACTCTTAAAGTTGCCAGGTAAAAAGAAAAATAAACCATCTGTGTCACCATTCTGCTGTTAAAGGAGGTGGAGAGAGTATACGTGCATGCACATGTGTGTGCATGTGTCTTTGTTTGTAATCACAGGTTCTTTGTAAAAGCTATTACAGGGCTTTTGTGGGTTTAAATTAAGGCTCTTTCATAGGATAATATTAGTTCTTCTGGACTGTAACTTGATATTTTTTTTTAACTTGTGCCTATACAGTTTGTGTGTTTATTCGAAACACATTTCCTGTAGTAAACATCCCTTATCTAGCAGTCCTCTTAAATGGGTTTATATCCTGACTAGGATTTTTCATGTCAGCTGTTACATATACTTTATTTATATTTGTCATATTTTCATTTATTGCCAAACATTTTTTTTTAAATTTAATGGTTCTACAAAATCTTACTTGCTGTTTAATTTTTGTTCACTGTGGAAATTACATCGCGGATATCTGCAATTCTTTTTTGGTATTAAAAACTGTAGCCAATTAAAACATCACTATTTCTGTTAAATCCATAGGGTGAATGAAGTAGAAGAGCTGTGCAAGGGCAGTCTGGAGTCTGTGTACACATTGTATCCAAGTCTTTGCAGATTGCAGCTAATTGGAGAATTGGAAAATATAGGTCTTCTCTTCACCAGGTATCTTTAAAGCATTGTTTTGTACTGCTTTTCCAGTTCTCTGAGTATTGATGATCAGGTCTAGTACACAAGTAAAATGACCTCAACAGATTTTATTCCTAAACTTTTCATATTCTTCCTTAAAAAGTTACGGATTTTAACTTTGCAGTGGGAACACAAATACAGATGCTTTCTGTTTCCAGAATGGATTTATTCCTGGTCTTGTTTTAATTATTTGGTACTTTCCCACTATTGTACTATATCTTATATATATATATATATATATATATATATCTTATATCTTATCCCACTTATATTTCCTCTGTTTTGAGTTCCCTGGTGTACCTCAGGGCAGCAGCCCTGTCTCTTAGCTTTTATCATGGAGCATAGTAGCAGTAGTTTTCAAAACTACTTCTGGAGTTTACTGTTGTTTCTCATCTTGCATTTCACAAGTATTTATCAAGAATTAATAACAGGTCTTTTCCATTTTGCTAATGACTGCAGACCTGCTACTACTCAGCAACTGAATGATATTTATTTGAAATGGCAAAGACAGTCCCAGCTTCTGGAGGACAGTGACTTCCGTTTCCAGGAACCTATAATGGCACTGCGCACTGTAATTTTGGAGATCTTGCTTGCAAAGGAGAATGAAAATGACAAAAGAGAATGTATTAAAGACATTCTCACCAAACATCTCGTGGAGCTCTCTAAATTGGCAAGAACTGCTAATAATACTCAGGTAACAAATTCCAGGAATTCAGTGATGGATGTTTAGTTCTACAGTTTGTAAAATAACTTGATTTTTTACCAGCACTAGAGAATAACTGTGTTCTAATTTCATTCAATGAAATGATTTTTGGAGACTTAAAAATGAAGAATGCACTCATTGTATTTGTTGGCATATTTTCTAATTTTCGGAATTTTTATACAAGAATGTTCTTAGGACTCTATTACTTTTCTTTTGTAGAGTTTTATATATCCATTTTTCACTTGCATGATATTGTTCTAGTTTTCCAGATCATACCTGCAGAAAGAACTCTATTGGATCACTTTATTTAGTGTTACCTTTGAGGATTTATGTCCTGACAGCATGGTGGTTTCTGCAGCTGCCCTTGCTGAAAACATTTAAGATCCAGAGTTAACTCTGGGTCACTCTAGCTAATGCATCTGGAATAGTAACTCAACAATGATTTATAGAGCAAGCTTTCCTCAAATAACCTTTGTAGGAAATAATTCCAGTTAAATATATAACCTGGGAAAGTGATTAACTCATATGGGAAAGTACATTAAAATTTGCTTTCAGAATGTTTCTAACTCTTTCAGTGAATAATGATTTAATTAATAGAAGTCTTTGACTTCATAAAATAGTGTGGTTTTCTCAGCACTTCCAAAATTGTTTGGGAAATATTTTTTTTAATCTTTTGCTTACCCAGATATTAACAATATGCTGAGGAGTATCCTGTATGAGTTAATGTTTTTTACTTTGATTTTTAGTTATAGGAAAAAAAACAAATTAAAATTGAGATGTTATATTTGAGGAGGTTTAGAACAGAGCCAATGCATTTCCGGAAACACTGGCATTCCAGTCTTTTCAGTGCAGTAGGTCACATACAGCTTTGGGGACATACTTTTGGGCCTTTCAAACCATGTGATGTTTAAAACATTCATGTTGATATTTCATTTTGTAGTTTGTGAAATTCAGTTTGTATTCTGTTTTTGTTGCAAGTTGGGATTTTGTTCAAATCTGTGTAAAGATTGATTTATCTTTTTACTTGGAATATATACCTAATATTAGATAGAATATGCTGCAAATGCAGAACAAATTAAGATGGAGTTTAAAAGTAAAACTTGCTATAAGATCCATGTATTTTACTTAAAGAATTGTTAATTAACTTTTTCTTTCCCCCAGCTTCCAGAAAGAGCTATGTTTCAGATCAAACAACACAACCCAACACAGTATGGAGTTTCTGAATGGCAACTAGAAGAAGCTCAGGTTTTCTGGGCTAAGAAGGAAGAGAGCCTTGCTCTGAATATTCTTAAAGAGTTGATAAAAAAATTAGATGCAAATTGGTTTCAGGTATGTGCTATATAATGTGATTTCTTATGGAAATTAGCTTATTTAAAATCCTATTTTTGTTTTTCCCTTGGAATAAAATGAAAAGGCTGTCTGTAATATTTAAAAATCTATTTTTCAGTCTCAGGATGTGTGAAAGCAAAAAAAATCTGTACTAGCAAATTGTAACAAAGAATTTCAGAGGGAATCTATACTAGTAGCAAGTATCAGAATTCATTTTTTAGCATCCAGTGCCACCGCTGTGAAATTTATAGCTATCTAAATTCAGATATTTATATCAATTAATTGCTTTCCCTTGATAAAAGGAAATTAATGTTTTATACAACATTGTCTGATAGAAGTATATCTTCTTGTTCTGTGCCAGTTATTAAATGGAATAATGTCCAAGTGGAACTGTGTAAGTATATTATGTTGGGAATACCATAAATGTTTTTCTTACAGGGTAAGATTTTGTCTGTTGTTTTATCCTTTATCCTTACTGTGTAAGTGTGTGTGTGTGTATATATATGCATGTGTATATATATATATTTAGGTCAGATGTTAGGAAGGAATTCTTTGCTCAGAGAGTGGTGAGGCACTGGCACAGCTGCACAGAGTGCAGCTCCCATCCCTGGAGGTGTTCAAGGCCAGGTTGGATGGGCTCCTGGGCAGCCTCAGCTGGTGGGGGGCAGCCCTTCTCGTGGCAGGGGATTGGGATGAGTAGGCTTTAAAGGCCCCTCCAACTTAAGCCATTCTCTGATCTTTGAATCCTCCATCATTTACAAATACCCTGGCATTTGAATTTTATGTTTTGCTTCTGCAAATGGAATCTTACCTCAAACAGGGAAATAATGTGATCAGTCTTAACTAAGATTCAGAGCCACTTGCTCAAGTTATTTTAGATACTTTTGCAATCTTCTTGGAAAATTATTCCACTTGATGTGAAGCATACACTACATTCACATCTCCAGGTGAGAATACATAAACTGAAAGGAAAAAAACCTGTCTTGTCTCAGTAGTGGACAACATGAAATTACTATAGAAAATATTTGAAGAATAGTTGAGCTCTGTGTAGCCAGAGTGCTCCTCCAGACTGATTTGTAGTGAAAGGACCAGAACCAGAGGTACTTTATTTGTAATTCCTTTTGATGTTTTGCTGTACCACAAATTTGTCCAGTCTTCTTTTCAGTGTAAGATTTTAATATCCAAGAAAACTTTCTCACAAAGAAATTTTATGGCTTAATTCTCATTGTCTTAAGAAATCACAACTTGGTTTTGTTCAGTTTGGGCCCTCATCTTCATTCAGTGCTCTGATCTTGAAAAATCAATAATCATACGTTCACTGATTCAGTTCCCCATATTGACGTAATGCTTGATCTCATTTGACTTATGTCATTGGTTTATGGGTCAGTTGATAATAGCATCCAAGAATGTTCACCTTTCAATATTATATTTACTGTGTTCATATAAGGAGGTTTTCTCTTTGCTCTGTCTATGATGTTCATCAGCTTGTTACAGTCACTGTTGCCATCTTGATCAGCTGGTCCTTGATATGTACCCTATACTAGAAGTTTTTTCAAAACTTGTCCTGCTGTAGAATTAAAACTGAACTTCCAGTCTGCTGACAAGTCCATTGGAAATCTACTCCATCATCTTTTCAGAGCACTTATTCACCAAGTTTCCATGTAGAAATCTGCCTGAAAAATGCAATGTTCACACGTACTCGGCACAATACCTGATCTTTCCTACACTGTCCACAGTGGTCATTCAAATTAAATGGGTATATTAGAAATAACTATTCTGGAAAAGAACTCTGAATTTATTTGATTTTTAATTTATGTTGTCATTATTTCCTTGTTTTTCATTGCTCAAACTGTCAGGTGTTTTAAAATAAGTATTGTCATAATGTGATTAAGTTACTGACTACTATGTATGTGGAGAGTCTGTGGTGCTGTAGATGCATTACATGCAATAAACCTAAGTGACTAAATTATGTTTAGAGGAGGGAATCATTTTATAAATTTTCTATCTAGTATGTCTGTGTTTTTAACAATTGATGCCTTCTTTTTTTCTTTTTTTCTTTTTTTCCTTCCCCAAAATTTGTTTTCATATAGGTGGAGAATGATCCTCACCTGAAACTGATGTATACAGAGTGTCTGAGGCTGTGTGGAACCTGGTTAGCAGAAACATGTTTGGAAAACCCTACAGTCATCATGCAGAAATACTTAGAGAAGGTGCATTCAGTCTTTGAAATGCTCAGTCTTTGAGATACTGCTGTTGTAAGATATTTTGTTAAAATGTCAAGTACATTTTACAGTTCAACCTTTATTTTTCTGGGTCAAAAATACGGATTAGTAGTTTAAACAACGAACAAACCTTGTAGTTTCAGAAAGCATTATATAACACTGTAAACTGACAAAGTATTTACAGTATGGTTTTTAGAATTTGCAGTGAAACGTCTATTAATATTTGCTTATAATGTTTGCCTTTTTCCTTCCACCCCATTCCCATCCTTTCACCTTCCAGACAGCTCCTTGACTTGGTCATATTTACTGTATGGGGATTGTATTTGTAGCAGTTTTATCCCAGGTGGTAGAAAATCTTGCACTAATGCTTCAAAGTACTGACATTTTTTTTTATATCTTAGGCATAACTGTTTTTATCTTCCACTTTTGACACAGCTTCATCATTCTGGTAATTTGAATCAGTGACTCACTTACTGTTTCCTTCTCTTTTTGGCACTTTTTGACTATTCTCTCTTTTTTTTTCTTACCATGTTTCGATACAAGGTTGTAAAACTTCATGCCTAGTTACTCTAAAAGTAGGTTGTACTACAAAAGTAGCCTGATAGGTTTTATTTTGTATTTGTGTTTATTCAGTCAGAGGCATCCTTAACTAACACAGTTCAGATGAGCAAGTGGCCCTGCTTGAACTTCACTTGAAGGATTTTGATAAGACGGCCTCCAGGAGTCCCTTCCATTCTGTGATAACAGTTTGATCCAGTATTGTGCAGTAGCCAACTATCTATTTGATATCAGCCTTATCGTTATTGTAACTTCCCTTTTAGGCTGTGGAAATTGCTGCAAGCCACCGTGGAGACAACAGTGATGAACTGAAGAAAGGAAAGACAAAGGCTTTCCTGTCCTTGGCTCGTTTCTCTGATAATCAGTACCAGCAAATTGAGAATTACATGAAATCCTCTGAGTTTGAGAATAAGCAGGCATTACTGAAGAAGGCCAAGGAGGAGGTTGGCCTCCTGAGAGAGCGTAGAGTTCAGACTAATAGGTGAGCATTCCAACTGAGAGGTGGTTAGTTACGACAGAGCCGTCCAAGGTTTCATCTTTACTGATTGTCTCTCTGTCTGGCCAAGTGATGCAGCATGGCTCTTATCTCTGCAGCAGTGGCTGAATCTATAATCCTTGTTACCTGGAGTTAATGAACTGTGCTTGGACATTGTCTAGGAAAGTGCTAGTTGGTGTGGGCCAAAACTAAGCCAAGGAGCTTTTCAGCAGTTAGAAAGCGTGGATGATCATGAGCCATACTTCACATTTATTCCTCGTTTGATAGGGAAAATGTTGCAGAGTTTGATGTTGAGTGAGTTTGACATTTTTTTCCATTAAACACTTAGTGAAAGTTTAGAATTCATCAATTTTTAAAAGAACTAGTGAGAGCAGTTGCAAGCAGGTGGTAAAATCTGTACTTCAGCAGTTGGAAAGTGAAGTTCCTACACAAATGATCAATACTGAATATTCATTGTTATATCAAGATTCAGATTAAATCATTAGAAAGAAAAAAGGGTGCTAAGTATTTACTTAGTGTGATGGATTTGTTTGGACATGCACCAAAGGAATAGCTTCCACCATTTCACTTCACAGATGTTTTGTATGTACAGGCTCAACAAAATAAACAAGTTAAAAAAGAAAAAGAAAATGATAAACAGCAGAACTAGGGATGGCCCAGTCAGTTCAGTGAGGATTAATTTCTGGTTTTAAAATAACATTTGTTCACGTAGATATACAGTGAAGGTTCAGCGTGAGCTTGAGCTGGATGAATGTGCCATCCATGCCCTAACTGAGGATCGACAGCGTTTCTTGTGTAAAGCAGTGGAGAACTATATCAGCTGTTTGCTAAGTGGGGAGGAACATGATATGTGGATCTTCCGACTCTGTTCCCTGTGGCTTGAAAATTCTGGAGTTGATAGAGTCAATGAAATGATGAAGGTATGTCTCCTGCTGTTTTTCCTATTATGCTTTTACATTCAATTATCCATCTTTCTTCTGCTCCTGTTTCTAGAAGATGAATAGTAGTGCTGTGCTGTATGTTTTTATTTGTATTTCCCTAGCTTTTCCATCAAAACTTGCCCTTTCTGGTCAGTATTGCTCATCAGTTAGTTACTTATTAGTGACAGCTGTCATTCTCACTGCATTTTAATTTTATTTCATCTTAATAGAGCATTTTAATTTGATAAGTCTGTAAGATGAAACACATTTCATGATCCTTCACTGCTGCCAGTGTTGCTCCTTACATATCTTGAATACTCCCCATGCCTTTCTACAACATGTGTTAGCACGTTGTTCTTGAGATCCATATTGTACATACTTCTGGGTGAAAGGATGTTCTTTCAGGCTCTCCGTAGAACACAGTAACCAGGGGCTATTAAGATAGTCATTCTTCTCTTGGTTATATCATATTGGCAGTGCTGCGGGATATTTCTTCATTCTTATATGAATGATCTGAATGTGTAAGAGATCTACATAATTTGTTGCTTCATTTTGTTACAGTTAGCTTTGAAGAATAGTAAATGTTCTTTTACTTACAGTTTTAATTGTAATTTAATTTAGTTGCTTATTGTCTTAAGCTAGATTGTAAGGTTTTTTGTTGTTGTTGTTGTTTTGTTTTTTGTTTTTTTTTTAATTAGTGAATCCAGATTTGGGAGAGCAGAGCTTAGACACATTAATTCAGAATACTAATAGAATAGCAAGTACTCCATTGGTCACCAAGGCCTAGGAACACAAACCAGTGTGCTGTTATTCTACGATTGCAGTTGGACTTGATCTCAAAGGTCTTTTCCAACCTGAGCAATTCTATGATTCTGTACTCTCTGGATTGCCATTTGATCACACAGCAATAATTACTGTGTTTAAATATAGCAAGCAAAACTCAAACGTCTCCCCCTTCCCTGAATTTTATGATTACAGTACTTCTTGGTATTGGATGCAACTTTTTAACTGAATTTTATCCACTACAGAAAAATGCAGAGAAAATCCCTTCTTACAAGTTTTTGCCCCTGATGTACCAGCTGGCTGCTCGAATGGGAACCAAGATGATGGGCGGTCTAGGATTTCATGAAGTTCTCAATAATGTAATTCATCATTTATGTATCTAAAGATATTTTGATTGGCATAGTGGTACGCTCTCCTAAACAATATGCACCTTCCTTCGTGCAGTTGTAGCCCAATGAGTTGTGGACACGATAAGTGCTGATTAAAATGAGTGATGCAAACTCAGTATTGTGGGGGAGGGTGGATCTAGGAGAGACAAGTTTGGGGATTTTTACATTACTCCATCATTGGTTTTGTTGTTGTATAAAAGTCTTGTGCAGATGTAGAAATGCATTGCGAAAGTATTGCAATTGTGGAGGTAATGTTTAAGTGATTCCTATTCTTTATTTCTCATGAAGAGTTTTAGAAGCTTAAAAAAGCTATGTTAATTAGTTCGTTTTCTTCTGTATGCTTTTCAATAATGGAACCTTTTGTTTTCCCTGACAGCTAATCTCTAGGATTTCACTGGATCACCCACATCACACTTTGTTTATAATATTGGCCTTGGCAAATGCTAACAAAGATGAGCTCCTGACAAAAACAGATGCAAAAAGAATAAATAAGTTGATTAAAAATGCACCAAAGGAAATTTCACAGCTTGATGTGGTAACTATGACAAATTCTATTAATCAGTCCTGAAGTAAATAAATGTTCTATCTATGTTATTTGTTTTAAAAGATATTTTATTGTAGAGCTCAGCAGCTGACTTTTGTTAGGAAAAATTGCAAGGAAAGTAGTGTGCTTTTGTGACAAAAAAACACTTTCTTTGTACATTAACTGATAATTACTGTTGAAATAGGTCATTACTAAGGCTAAAGAAAGCAAAGTTAACTTTTCATGCAACAAATACCCCCGGTTATCGCATAGAATTTTTTGATAAATGTCCTTTGTTTTTTATTCTTTAAGTAGGGACTTGAATACATCTGTTGTTAAAAGTAGATAGTGAATGGGGCATCCATCTGCATTAGGTGGTAACATCTGTTTGAACTGTTTAGTTTTACATAGTGTACTTTTGTTTCTTTATATGACATTAATGTTAAAAGCCATAATGATATGTAATACTGAACTGCAGCTTCACGCTAAATTTGTGGTTGTTTAATTTCTGTTAGTAGCTGACTATGGAATCACGTGTTGATTAATGCCCCTTCTCTTCCCCTTGGCTATAATCTGACGTGGTTGTTTGTCATTACTCTCTTACCCCTTGCTTGATACAATTTTTCACACATTTGTATGTGACTTTTTTCGCCTTCCTAAGATTTGTATTTCTTTTGTTATCACACCCTTAGGAGTTGGCTTATTCTAAACTAAACTGAGCATGTCAGTGTTAGGTACAGAAGGGAAACGTGGCAATACTTCTTCCCCTGTGTTCAGGCTTCTACTTCATTTGGGAGGAGGCAGTGGAAGCAGAAGGATGATGAGGGGACATCTGAAACTACATGTCCAGAAAAAAGTTCTGAAGAATTTTTGTTATTTTCTTGCACCTTGTCTGGACAGATTTGCTCCCTTTCTACCCTCAATAATATTCATTTTTTCTCTTAATCTGAGAGATAAAAAGCTCGTATCAAAAGAGCTGTCCATTACTGCAGTTTTTATGTTTTCATACAACTGATCTCAATTGTACTTAAGTAGCTGTATGCTATTGTGCATCTTTAATTGAACAAGGTGTTGTTTGCAATATCTGATTTTTATATGTTTATATTTTTAAGGACAGAATGGAGGCTGCTAGAAATATAATCAACATCATAAGAAAAAGGAGAGCTCACATGGTTAGAGATGTAGAAGCACTTTGCGATGCTTACATCACATTAGCCAATGTAGATGCTACTCCATGGAAAGCACAAAGAGGTAACTGCTGAAAACATGATTTCATGATTTTCATGTTTAATAGTGAAGATATACATTACACATATTCTTCAGTGCATAAAAAATCTAAATACCAATGCTTTGTTGAAGCATGTGCTAACATTGTCCCCTGGTTTTGATAAATGTAGAATTTGGCTTGGATTAAAAGTTGTAGGCATTGCTTGCACTGCAATTTCGACTTTGAAGTATGAAACTCCAGAAAACTCCAGTTGTCCTGTGATCATTTTTGTCAGCTCAGAACAGAACTGGGATGTTGGGTCCCAAAAGTAGTCTAAGCTGCTTTTTGTGAATTTAAATGTATGTATGTAATTCTAAATGTAAAGGTCTGAATTACATTTAATTACAGGAGGAATAAGTATTCCAGCTGACCAGCCAATTATTAAACTGAAGAACCTGGAGGATGTTGTTGTTCCTACCATGGAAATTAAGGTGACTGAAATTGAAAGAATTTTACATTATAGTATTACTACAGAGGGTGGTGACGCACTGGTCACGACGACTCTGGTTGCCCAGAGAGGTTGTGGAGGCATTCGAGGCCAGACTGGATGTGGCTCTGGGCAACCTGCTCTAGTGGTTGGTGACCCTGCCCACGGCAGGGGGGTTGAAACTCAATGATCTCTGAGGTCCTTTTCAACCGAGGCCATTCTATAATTCTATAAGCTTAGGATTCCCTTCAAGTTTTTATGACAGTCAGATTGTATATCTCTTCATGAAATTCTGGAGTACATTACAAGGCAGCTTATATAGGATTCTTCCCTGTGAGGTGGGAGATGCCAGCTGAGAACCTTCTCATTAGAAGGCCTTTGGAAGGCTGTATCAGACCTTGACCCAGAGTCTTTGGTTTACTAGATAGGGGCTTCTTTTGTGCAGATGGTTTTGCCACTGATAGCACTGGTTTGTCTTTTATCATCAAAAGGGTTGATGAGTTCCCTAAACCACAGAAGATCTGGGAATCTGAATCTCCTTCTGTAGGTGCTCAGAGTTTTAGTGAAGCATTCAGTGTCCAGAAAGCTCTTCTACTCTTCCTATTTGGCTCGTTTATATGCTTTCAGTCAGTAATGGTGAATGATCCATTCCCATTAGCATAAATTGATGGGTGTATTGGCACTTATCCTTAGGTGCCCAAGCATGTGGACATATTTCCTCTACCTAGAAAACTTAGCAGTTTGTCATGGTTTTATGATTTTTTGGTACTGGTATTCCACATCATAACATCATGTAGTGCATTAAGAGTCAAAGAGAACTACATTCCCCAGAGGACTTTGCAATGCTTTGTATTTTTTTACGTGTTTTCCGCTCAGAGGGAACAGATAAAAAATCTGGGGAATGTAGTTCTCTTTGACTCTTAATGCACTACATGATGTTATGATGTGGAATACCAGTACCAAAAAATCATAAAACCATGACACAGTTTCGGGAACGTGTAGTTGCTTTTTGAGCCAGCCATCTAAAATTGAATTTTGAAGCTCAACTTCCCTGTGTTGAAGAACCATTGACTATTTCTATTTAGGCTGTTTGACTTCAGAGGGCTGAAACTGCCGCTCACAATAAATACCACTTGTTTGTAGAACCTTCTTGGTTCCAGGTGTTGTTCATCTGTAAGGTGCAATTATTGTTTTCTTCGTTTTTATTCTTCCCCTGTTCAAATTATTTGAAATAATAGGAGATCTGTAATGTAAACACCTTGAGTGCTGTTTCCTTTCAGACAACTGAGTAGGGTTGCTTTGTAGCACAAGGGTATGCAGCACAGTTGAAGATGTAGGTCATACGCACATGGATGCTGTCAGAACCAGAGATGAGGCCCATTTGCAGCCCACTGTAAGCTTAATGTCCTCTAACCACACATAAATGTTTTCTGGGAGAATGCTAGTTGGCACAGTCACCATTTGTTAGAAAGTCTACAGCACCAGGTCTCCTCTGCCAGTGAGGCAGATATGCAGGAATCACTCTCTTGCCTTTGCTCAGCATATTTTTGTAGCTTTTACAGGTATTATCCTTGTAGATAACAGAACACTTATATTAATACTTAAGATATGGTTTGCAAACATCTCATTAACATTTTTTCTGAGACAAATTGAGGTATTACATCTATTAATTTTAAATTTATAATTTCAGGTGGATCCCACAGGAAGATATGAAAATTTGGTGACAGTAAGGTCTTTTAAGCCAGAATTTCACTTAGCAGGAGGTCTGAATC
Organism: Callipepla californica brunnescens; assembly: GCA_023055505.1. NCBI lineage: Eukaryota > Metazoa > Chordata > Aves > Galliformes > Odontophoridae > Callipepla > Callipepla californica. The sequence goes on along the minus strand of JALIRH010000001.1, from coordinate 109,162,758 downwards.
TACCAAAAATAATAAATTGTGTGGGATCAGATGGTAAAGAAAGGAGACAGCTGGTGAAGGTAGGTTCTGTCTGTTGTGATGGCAACTTTTAAGTCGTCAAATCATTTTTCTCTAGTATCCCTTGCATAACATAAGCAGACTTTACATAGTTCATTTTTTTCTGTTCAGTGATGCTTTAGTAAAGGGAATCACAACGTTCTTGTAACATTCAGTATTTTATACAGTAGTATAAAACAGCTTACCTGACAGTTAGCAAGCTTGCTGACTCGTGCAGACAACCACTGACCTGGAGCATGCATGGAATAAAATCATCAACATTTTTTTTTTTCTACCCACATAAGAATAATTGTGATTCAAAGACAGTGTGAAACATGTGGGGGCACCTAAATATCTGAACAATTTCTCAGTGAACTCAGTTGGTTTCACTCTGCCTGGCCCTGATGCCCCTGTAAACGTTCAGGAGCTGCTGTGAGAATTCTGACTGGCAGTTCAGAGTCAGATAATTATAAAAGTTTTAAAGGGAAATGGGACTCTTTAGGTGTGCATTGTCCAATCAGAATGGCAACTGATGCTGTTCCAGCCGTGTGTTGGATCCTTACCTACAGACAGCAAGGCTCCTTAGGGTATGCAGGTTGTTCGAAACCTTGATTGAACAGCATTTGTGAGAAGGGCAGCTAGTCAAGTTGATGATGAATCTGAGCTGTAGAACAAGAAGGTGGATGCTGAAGAAAGTGCTCTTTAACTGTTTTTTTCCTACTTATACAAAAGGGCCGTGATGATCTGAGACAAGATGCTGTTATGCAGCAGGTTTTCCAGATGTGTAATACATTGCTCCAGCAAAACACTGAAACTAGGAAGAGAAAATTAACCATCCGGAGATACAAGGTAACCCTGGACAGCTTCTGCAGCAGAGGAAAGAATGCTGCTGGTGCTTGATAAAGGAGAAAGCATATTTTTTCCTCTTTATAACCCAAAGATAATATAAAGTTACATTTATTTATGTGTGGTTAAAGCTGTCACTGTGCCTTTAAGTGTGGAATAAATTAATTATCACTGACCATTTTTTTTCCAACCCTTAAAAAGCTGCTGCTTGTTATATGTAGAAATATTGTTCAAAGCTTTCTTTATATGAACTTATAACTGAAATTAAGTCATTGCAGCCTTTGAATGGTAAGTTGCTCGTCATAAAACTTGAGCATACAAGTTTATTTATGAATTCTTAATTTTAGTCATGCAGTGTTCCTTGCAGTAGAATCTGGAGGTTCTGAGTCTGTTCCTGCAGGATTTGAATTACAGATCTGTTACTGCTGGAATTGAGAATCCTGCAATAAATTCTAATTTTAATGCGGAAAGAGCAGAAACTTTCTCCTCCTTTTCCTTTTTTATTTGTCAGGGATTGTAGCAATAGCTGTGGAGGTTAACCCTGAGTAAGTACTCTAGAAGTTGAAGTTCTTGTCTTTGACAAGTGAGAAATGTGCATTCCAGAATCTCTAAGGGGAAGCATCTGAAGTGCTAGCGTAGTCCACAGATGGAGTTTCATTCACATTTTTAAAATAATTTTAAGTAAAGATGCATGGTTTCACATGTTTAGAAATGGACAGGAACAGAAGGGAAGAAAGAGAGGATTGTATTGTGAGATAAAGAGACTTCCATAAGAAGAGAAAACTGAAGGGAAGAGGCTGTAGCTATTTCTCTGGGGCCAGAAGACTGTTGGTTCTCAAGGCTTGTTCTGTATTCTAGAACACTGATCCAAACCTGGAAACTTGGCTGGATAATTAATTATGTAGAGGAGAGTTCCCTTGGACTAAGGAAAAAAATCTGCAAGTATTTGCTAGAAAAACTTAGTGTTTATTTTGTATGTGCTTACGTGTGTATGAAGATGATATGTAGTGCTCAGCTGTACAGTTTGGCCTTGTGTCTTTTTCAACAAATGCAAATATCCATCCACCCATGCTCTGCAGAGAGCTGTAGTGCCAGGTGTGTGTGTGTGTAACTGTCCCCCGTGCAGCAGTGGTTTTGTTTGTGCAGGTGGTTCCCCTCTCTCAGAGGAGTGGTGTGCTTGAGTGGTGCTCAGGAACAGCTCCCATTGGGGAGTTCCTGGTGAACCCCGACAAGGGAGCCCACAAGAGGTACAGGCCGCGCGATTACTCCGATTTCCAGTGCCAGAAGATAATGATGGTGAGTCAAAATAATTAAAGAAAATATTCTGCCACTCAGAGAGCGTTCCTCTATGCTTTTGGCATGTAACAATATGACCCGTGGCATGGTTCAAATAGCTCTTCAGACTGTTCAGAGTGGACCTTGGGAAGAGTTATTGCAGTATCAAAACTGCTGAATGAATTCTTGTTGTAGAAAGGAACTGAATATGGATGAATCTCCAAAAAGTCTGTGAACTGTTTTCTAGAAGGTAAATATATAGGAATTTCAAAATAATCATTGCAGAGACCCATGAAATTCAATATAAAGAAACCCTAAATTAGCTTACAGTCATTATATTTTTCATTGCATTAAGAATAATTTTATTTTTAGGAATAAAGCAAAGTATGTGAGTACAAGAATATGATTTTAGAATGCAGCTGAGATGAATTACTCTTTTAATTGCCATAAGACAGTATGAACGGGTCTGGCTCTCATGCAATGGCAGTCATGTGCTCCCCACCCCTGTGTCACCTCACAGATGAGTCAGTTCAGGGAGCTAAACCACAGGAAGGGTAACTTTGTGTAATGAGGCAGAAAAATGCTTGGTTCCTTAGATGCAAGCAGGGAGTGGGTCTTTGTTCTGCTGATAGGAGGCTGCTAGATGGACTCACCTAATTCCATTTAGTTCTGCAAACTTTTACAAAAGTACAAGGCTGAAAAATGAGAGAAGTTGTGTATGTGATGCAGCTCCACCCCATTTAGGGGCAGCTGGCAGATCTGTCAGCTCACATCACACACTACAGTCACCACATTTTAGGATGATGTACATCTCCATTTCAAGCTTGGTGCTGCTCTGGTACCCAGTGCCATATGTGAAGGACAGTAGGTGGACTCAGTGTTGTCACTGCAGTTTCACATGTTACTTTACAAGGCCGTGATGTTATTTCCTTTCATATCTCTATGGTATTACCAGACCAAAGGTGTATTTAATTTTGGCTTGGCACAGCTTTTGCCTGTGAGTGAATGAGAGTGACTTTCTCACAATCACACGGAACCACAGAGAATAGTGTGAGGGGAAATGTGTCCAAAAGAACACATTTACCTGTACTTGTACACTAAATACATACAGCTGCTGAGTATGTTTTTCACATGTACCTCACGAGTTGTGTCTGAAAGTGGAATTGCTCAGTAAAGCAGACAGATGGGTGTATTAATGCATGCTGTTAAAAGACATTTGTTCATACTCAGAGAGGGGAGTGGGAACAGCATTGGAGGGGTGGGGAAAAGGATACAAAAGAGGAACGTTTCCTTCCAAAGCAATTAGTCATGTGGAAAACACGTTTTGTCTGTTTAAAGGATGCACAAAAGAAACATTCTGAAGAGAAATACAACATCTTCATGAAGGTCTGTGACAATTTTCAACCCGTGTTCCGTTATTTCTGCATGGAGAAGTTCCGGGACCCAGCTGTGTGGTTTGAGAAGCGGTTGGCGTACACTCGCAGTGTGGCTACATCTTCTATAGGTATCACACTGAACTATTAACGTGGCTTTTAAATTATCTTAAGATAAGATTTTACCATTTCAGAGGTAATGCCTTTTCTATTTTTGTCACTTGTCCAAAATGGAGAGTTGGAAGGGAGCAAAAAAATGCCAGCAGGTGTACCTGCACTGTTTTTGTGACTGAAATGGGTGATTCTTCCCCCCTCTCTTCTTTCTTTTATATTATGTTTGTGTGTTTAGGTTCAGATGGTTTTTAAACTTAGGAATTCTGTTGTTGAGCTTTTAAAAGCTTTTTCATTTCATCTGCACACTCAAATGTTTTAATCTTTTACTTTCCCTGTACTGTCAATAGGTGTGAAATGGTTATCTAAATTTGGCATTCTTCTTCGATTGTTCTGTCTCAGGAAGGAAATGTACAGTGGTTCTGGATTACTTCTGGATGACTCAGTTTTGTGTTGATTCTCTGGAAGATATTTGTTAGCATATTGTATATGTTGCAGTATACCCTGTTTTAGATATTAGCACATTGCTTATACCCTTAAGGGAGATTTAAATTAGATTCCAGGAGAACATTTTTCACTGAGAGGGAGGTGAGGAACTGGCACAGCTGCACAGAGAGCTGTGGGTGCCCCATCCCTGAAGGTGATCAAGGCCACGTTGGATGGAGCCTCGGGCAGCCTGAGCTGAGCCTGTGTAGTGGTTGGCAAACCTGCCCACAGCAGGGGATTGCACCTACATGATCTTTGAGGTCCTTTCCAACCCAAGGCATTCTATGATCCTATGAGACACTCCCTTTTTTGCAGAAAAACTAAGTAAATCCACAGTTCAGCAGGATTTAAATGACAGAATTTTATAGGAAATTTGTGAAGTGGCATTTGTTATTTAGTGGAGTAATGTTTATGTGGGAGAAGAATTAGTCTCACTTAATTTGTTTACACGTGTTGAAGTGATTCTAATAGTTTAATGTAATATTTTCCCTGTTTTATATGGCTGTACTTCTGGTTTCAACACTTGCCTTTTTCTTTCAGTCGGCTACATCCTTGGACTTGGAGACAGACATGTTCAGAATATCCTGATAGATGAGCAAACTGCAGAACTGGTGCATATAGATCTGGGTAAGTAGAAAGATAAAGAGAACCTTCATTTTTCTTTTTTTCTTTTTTAGTTCTAAACATGTATTTCATCTTCAATTTAGGAGTTGCTTTTGAGCAAGGTAAAATCCTTCCCACACCAGAGACTGTTCCATTTAGATTAACCAGGGACATTGTGGATGGAATGGGCATTACTGGAGTAGAAGGAGTCTTCAGGAGGTGAGTGGTCCTGTACTGCATCATTGCATGGGGGCAAGGAGGCAGCAGAGTACTTCTGGCACTATGACTGTTTTATGTTAAATAGTCCCAGTGCTTGAGGGGAGATTTAGCTTTCTGTTGATAATACCCATATCAGAGCACTGCTCTCTAAATCACACAGTGGTATTCATATAACTGTTCAATAATACAGTAAATATTTTCTAGATGCTGTGAGAAAACAATGGCTGTCATGAGAAATTCTCAGGAAGCTTTGCTGACTATTGTGGAGGTAACTGTTTTTTCATTCTTTCCAGTGGAAAGCTGCCACAGTATCTTCAATTTATGGTCTTAGAACAGGCTACTATACCAAATACATGTTTTTTGTTTGCTTTCTTGCATTTTCATGTACTACAGTTGGTCAGATTTGTTAATTCAGTAAAATCAAGCCCAGTCTGAATTTTCTCTGTGGGCTATTTGTTTCAGACATACAAATTTCCCTCTTTTGTATCTAAAATACCTGTGGCTGTCTTCTTGCCACAACGCCACGTTCTCTGCATGAGTAGGGCCACCTGAAGTAAATACTCTTTGTGTAAGTCACAGTGAAAAAACTTAAACTCCCAAGCAGCCTATAGTCTACATCAAAAATTAATAGTGATATTTAATGCCTAGAACTGTATGGAAAAAAAAAAGACCTCTTTGTTGCTGTGATGGGACCAGATGTCAAAACTGAGTCAAGCATGAAGAACTCAGATGCTTGGCATGATCAGTTGTGGCTTTATTGTTGCATTGTCTGCTAAGCAATTTTTTCCCCTCCTCCCAAAAAGTTATAATATGATGAATATTAGTGTTAGCATGAGCATGAGGTTCCCTCCCTGTTAGGGCACTGAATGAGCTGTAATTAACAGTTGAAATTAAATGAGTGCTTCCTTATGATGTAGGTGCTGCTCTATGATCCCCTTTTTGACTGGACCATGAACCCCTTGAAAGCTTTATATCTGCAGCAGAGACCAGAGGACGAGGCTGACATGAGCTCTACACTTGGTGCTGATCCTCGAGCACGTAAAAGGAAAGCCAGGTGCCAGATTGACTTGTTACTGATCTGCCAACTGCACTGTTACTGTGCTTTACAGGTTTTATAAATGAGCATCTCTCGTTCTGTTGGAGATCCATGTCTAGAGCCATTGTTTCCCTTTTTTCTGCCAGCAGTGACGACCAGAGCTTTAACAAGGTGGCTGAGCGTGTCCTGATGAGACTTCAGGAGAAGCTGAAAGGCGTTGAGGAGGGAACGGTGCTGAGCGTGGGAGGGCAGGTGAACCTGCTCATACAGCAGGCCATGGACCCTAAAAACCTGAGCCGGCTCTTTCCTGGCTGGAAACCCTGGGTGTGACTTGGAAGGATCCAGTATATTTTTGGAAGAAATTATTTTTCAGCAGCAAATGTCTTAGCATTTCAAATTTGTATTTCCATGTTAAACATTGGATCAGGTCTACTGTAAATATTTATGTATATATACAAGTATTAAGTGGATGTTTTGGGGTGATAGGGTTTTTTTTCATTAACTTGCTACCAAGAAAACATTGTTTTCTTTCTCCAGTTCACAATACAGCCCAAAAGCAAGCAGTGCTTTGCTGTTCTCTGTGGCTTGCAGGGTCTTCGTTCATACATAATAGTTTTAAAGCCTGGAAATCATCACTTGTCTAACAGCTAAATATCAAGTCTTGCAGATAATTTGCTGTTGTCCATTCTGCACAGCCATATGCAGAATGGACAATCTGAAGAGCAGGCATGATGAAATAAGTGACTGGAGTGCGTTTCAGGAGTGAGGGGAAGGGGACGTACGTTAAAGATAATGCCACAGCGATAGTTGGCAGAAGTGCAACAGAACACAAGAGAATTTCCTGTTTAATGATCTGGAAATTCTGGATATTTTTTTAGCTTAGTTAAATGGGATGTGACCCTTGAGCCAAGTGTAAAACTGCTGCTTTTTTTTTCCCGATGAAATTATGTATGTATTTTATTTTTATGAACCACTTACAATTTCTATTTTGCTACAGCGTTACTATAATACTGTGAAATGTATGTATATATATTTGATTTTGTAACTAACTTCTGTGGTAAAACAGAGTGACTCTACAGTGGTATACAAGATATCCCTCTAAGACAGTCATTCTGTGTCTGGAGTACCTTCAGAAACACTGTAGTTGTGTTTTGAGTGCAAAAAACAATAGTAATTGTACTCATTTTTACAAAAGACATTGCTGCTTCTGAAATAAAAAGGAAGAAAAAGGTTCATCAGTGAATCCTGGTACCAGAAGAATCTCCTCCAGTAACAATGTCACTGGTAGATGGAATAACTCTTTCTGAATCGTCTCTATATTCACAATTCTGACCAACATTTCATGTACTCTCCTGTTTTCCTACTGCACACTTGGAGTGGTTTTACAGCAGAGTAAGCAGAGAATTTCTGGTCAAATCTACATTTCATTGAATTGCATTTTCTCACAGTTTTTATGCTGTGTCTTTGTTTTACATTGTTAATGTCAACATAGTGAGAATAATCTTTTGTTTTCATGATGCTGACATAAAGATCTGTTGATCCTTGGAACCAAAAGCGCACTGTGGCTTTTCACTGGGGGGCAATAGCTCTGGTGCTGGAGCAGCAACATTTGGTCTCTGGAGATGAAACATGGGAAAGGGCTGAAAACAAGAACTTGAACAGTTTTTTCTGTTGAGTACAGATTGAAGAAAATCCAGTCCTGTTTCCTGACATTTCTTTCTCGTGCTTGTGATGGTTGAAGTTCTTCAGGTTTTTTTAATATTAGAGCTCTCACTGATGATACAAATGCATGTTGCATAAAGATCTTTGGCAGATCCTGTCCTTCCTTCGTGAGTTACAGATGCTCCACTTGAAAAGGAGTGCTGCCACCTTGCTGGGCTGCAGTTTAGCTTCATTGTTTGAAACAAACACTGGAACCATTAATATTAATACAGTTGTCTAAGGAAAATCTAATTTCAGAGGAAATAATGTAACTATTCCTCTGCAGTGTTTGCTTGCTGTTCAGTGTCTAGGTTGTCACGTTACCTGTGCAATGCCTCATGGAACCAAATGGGTAATTAGTGAAGACTGCTTTCTAATTGTTTTTGTTCCAGACATTCCTTAATTTTTAAACACTGAAATTAGTGAATAGTTTGCAAAACTGCATTGTCTGTAAGTATACAGTTTCCTTGCAAAAGAGCAGAAAAATGGAAACGTGGATGGAAATGCTCTTCAGTTCTGAACTCTAAATGGTTATGGCAGAAATGCTACTTCTAAAAATGAGGTGGACTAGTAGCTGACAGTCTCATACATTTACTGTAATTAGTAAGCTGAGGGCACTGGAGGACAAGTGATGTTACATTTTTAGTATTATTTTTTTCCCTGGAAATTATCTGAGTAATTTGAAACATTTAGAAAAGGTAATTTCTAAGAAAAACGAGCAGTGATCCGATACAGACATGAAGAGTTTTTTCTCGCATTTTGCTTTGTTGAAGACAGTGGTGTCTTTGTTTAAAATGAGCTATTTTCTGATTCTGTTGGATGAGTGTCCTCAGCAGTGCTCAGTGTACCAGTGTAGGTGTCAGCAGGTAACCCCACTGGGAAGATACAGCCTGACTGAACGTTTCCATCGTCACTGTCCCACGAGTAGGAACCAAGTCCAACTGGTTTCCTGGGGAGCTGCTTCCCATTTAGATAAAACCTGGATGTCCCTCTGTGTGGGTGAACATCTCACTCAGAGATGGCCCCTGTGCACTCTGACTGTCCCTCTGGAGTGTGTATCCTGAATGCTGCTTCTCAAGAAGCCAACTCTCTGTTCCCAGAGTACTATCCTACAGACAAATGCACGATAATTCTGCCATAGAGAATGAGTGTTTGGCTCGTAGAAATAAGTGACACCAAAGGAGTGAAACTGTTACTCAAAATGTTGCGTTCCATCACAGCTGGAACTTGTTTCATGGAAAAGCTGGACAGCTACTGAACATAAGAAGTTCTTCAGCCTGTGGTGCCCTCAGCAACGTGTGAAATAGCTTTTTCTTTCAGGTGTGATTAATTTATTTGTATTTGGAAAAGGTCTGTGAGATGTCGGCACCTGAAGTGCCAAAATGGCGTCTCCCTATGATGAGTGGAAACTGCACAGTTAGGATTTTGGTGCATGGTTGGACAGTGGAAGGTTACCTGATCCTCCTATGTCCGTTATGTAAGTGTATTTGTTTTACTCAGGTACCTACCTCCAGTATTTCCATCTTAAAAATAGTCATTAAAATTAACTATACTAAGAAGGAGAATTCAATCTTTTCTGTTCTCACCAGGTCCTCATAGGAGCCCACAGTCTTAGGATTCCCAGTTTGTAGTGATGGTTATAACATTTTATACAGCATGTAACCTCAATGGAAGGAAAGATGAATGATTTTATATAAGGTTTTTATTTTTTTCACTTGGACAATGATCTTCAAGGTTCTCCCCAAAGGTGTTAAGACTTCCTTGTGAAGAACAGCTTTGCCTTTACTTCTTGCATCCCAAAACTACACGTATCTGTGGTAGCATTCATCATACGTCATATGAATTTTCATTTATAGAAGACAAGGAGTATATTTGCGGGGGTTTCTCAGGCCGACTACAGAATGATAGCTTTGGAACCTTTATCCAGAAGCATTCTGAACTGTATGGAAAGAAACAAAATATGTGGCTGTGCTTCATCTCTCACAACTTAGCTGAAGTTCCAGAAACCTTTTGGTAATTGTACCCATGAGCTTACCTTTGAATCATCTGCTGTTGGACTTTGGCCCAATGATAACTAAGTGTGCATGCACTCAGGCAATGTGAATGCACACCCATAGCTGTGCAGTGGCACTTGCAGCATGTACGTTCCACCACGGATTCTCCACCTCCCCTGTCTGGATTGCAGAGAGCTGTGGTTTCAGTACACAAGTCTCAGGCTGCCTCCAGTTAGAACCAAATCCAAGATGAATTACACAGCTCTTCCAAGCTAATTGCAAGCTAATCCTTCCAGCAGTCCTTGGGCCTCCTCTTCCCCTAAGAGGCACTGGGTGCAGCAAAAGAGCCCCTGCCACATCGTGCATGTGACCTGTGAACAGCAGGAAACAGGTGAAGATAGAAATTCCTGGCAGTGGTAAGTGCTAAAATCAAGAATCACTGTGTAATAACTTTGGCCTTCAGTATGAAATCTGTGTGCTGCCGTAGTGGAACTGCTGTGCTGTGCTCTGAGGAAATTTATTCTGAAGAAGAAAAATACTGTAAATTCAGAGCGAATCTGGATTCCAATGTCACATGTGCTTCTAAGAAACAAAGGCCACTACAGAGCAGTGTAGCTGTGCTTTTTTGGGCAGGCAGTGCTTCTTTAGTCAGCTGCTATCATGGAAATTATAATTATGCTTCATAACAAAGCAGGAAAATGCAAACGAAGAGCAGCAAACCTACCGTGTAGAAATTGTATCCATCTGGAAAAGTTCTTCCTCAGAGAAAAGGTGGGCTCACTAGTGCCAGGTTTGGTCCTGATGTGGAGTCATATGGGATGCTGTTCTTAGAGGAATGGGAACAAGAGTTTCTATTCTGTATAGTTTGGAATCTAAGAGCTCATGTGGGCAATTATTTGTAACTGAAGAAACTGGACATCTAAACAATGGAGTGGTAATGCAAGTCAAGATACTTAAGTATTTATACAAGCAGTACCATTGCCTGCTACAAATCTTTTAATGCTAACTTATCAAATTACTGTTCTAGAAAACACCGAATCAAGAGACAGTGCTTTTTGTGTAACATAAGTGAAGACAGAATTAACTGTTCTTAAGACTAAACATCTAACCAGCTAGCATTGCTCTCCTTTTTGCCTAGTATTTCTCTCATGTTAAATAATGTTCTTAAGATCAGACTATGCTTGGCTTTTAAGCAGTTTGTTGGGCTTTTGTTTTTCCATACAGCAGCACGAATCCTAAATTACATCATTTTCAGTTATGTAAGTGTCAGTGAGAACAGAATCTGTCTGATTTTGTTGTGTTGTATTGACTCACTACCCCGATCAGTCGGCAGTGTGTGTGAACACACCTATACATTGCTCAATAGCCATCCCATCATACCCATGAATTGCCCCTTGGCTGTACCAAACACAGAAACCGAGGCCTGGCTGATGCCCTGTGGGCACACAGCAGTCCTACCAGCGTAATTAAAACAGCTTCAAACCTTTTTAGTCAGGCCTGTGAAAACCACTGTGGGTGCAAACCACCGTGTGACACACCAACTGTTTATAATGATCTCTTATCTGTTTATCTTAATTCTGTCGTTTACATGCAAGGTCTCACAAGGCACTGGCAATAGAAGAGGTACTGTGTGAAGGTAGGTACAGAAAGATAGCAGAGACCTTTGAGTCTGCAGCTATCCTCATGGTATACAGTGGTAACATAAAGCAGCAGTGTTCTGTCATCATTCGGTTCCAAATTAGTTCCTTTGCACCATTCCTTCTGTCCTTGTCAACCCTTTGCTTCAGTCCTTGTTCCAATGGGTTCAAAGCCACATTACTGATGTAGCTGAGGGGTCTTTTTGTATTCTTCTGTTGTAAAAGAGTTACTCATTGCTTAATTGAGGGCATAATGAAAACTGCTTTAAATTAAACAATGCCTAACAAGTCATATATATGTAAAATCATGCTAATAAATTAATCTGATGGTATAAGAAAGTATTTTTTAATTTCTACCCAATTGTGTTGTCCAACTACTCTTTAGAGGTACAAATGTCTCTGTAACCAAGTGATCTATACACTGAGGAATTTAATGGATTTCTTATCTGGAGGAAGAAGCTGTCACAGCATGCCCAGTATGTAAAGTCATTCATTTACTTTGAATGCTGGCTGCTGCAATGCATTTAGCTTATCCAATTTATGAATAACTCATTATTTCACTATTCGTCTTCCGAAGTCCATGAACTAATTAAAATTTCCTGAAAAATGCTTTGTCAGGAAGAATTAGGGTTTCCTTTTCCTGAATGCTCAGTTGTTGCTGGTGGTGGGTTTTTTTACTACATCAAGGTGATTTATCACTGTCCAATAATAGGGTTCAGGTGCTTTTTTTCTGAAAGATTCATAAGCTCACTTCTACGAATGGGTATGACACAACTCTCCTAGTACTGTTAGTACTGAATGTACAGAGAACAAAAGTGCTCCAAGGAACTACATTTACCTCTGTGAGATTGCCTGGTGTTCTTCAAAAAACACAATCAAGAACAAAATAAGCTTAATTATAGAATTTGTTTAAGATCATATACAGTTATCAACTATTCATGTGCTGCCCTACCAACAATTAACCTTAATTAACAAAATCATAGAATGGAATCATAGAACAGCCTGGGTTGAAAAGGACCTCAGAGATCATTGAGTTTCAACCCCCTTCCATGAGCAGCGTCACCAGCCGCTAGAGCAGGCTGTCCAGAGCCACATCCAGCCTGGCCTTGAATGCCTCCAGGAATGGGGCATCCACAACCTCTCTGGGCATCCTGTTCCAGTGCATCACCACCACTCTCTGTGTGAAAAACTTCCTTCTAATATCTAACCTGAATCTCCCCCGTCTTAGTTTAAAACCGTTTCCCCTTGTCCTATCACTATCAACCTGTGTTGTTCCCACTCCTGTTTATATGCTCCTTCACATACGTCAAGAAGAAAAAGCAATAAATGAAAATCTTACTATATTATCCCAAAAACTGATAAAACTTTGTATCTTAAAATGAAGCAAAGTAGCTTTCAGAGTAATTCAAAATTACAGATAAAGTACACAGAAGTCCTGATGACTGCAACAGTTGTATATTTAAAAACAAGCTGCAATGGGCTGTTAAGAGTTTGGGATGCAGCCTACATATTGCTGTAGAGCAGTGTGCACAGCAGTAATTGCATATGCCACTTGCCTGTGGAAAGAAACAATTTCTTTAGAGTTCATCCTAATAAAGGTGACTAGTATATATGTACTTTCACAAAGATGAACACCACCTGTGTCTGCAGTGAACTTCAGAATTCATCATCGCATTGGGACCAGCACAAAAGATGTGCCTTTCACAGGCCCTTTGATCTGGCTCTTGAGCTCACTGCACAAGATGTATACATGAATTTTTCCTTCAAGAAGTTACAAAACCCTACCAGGTTAAGAATCTGCTTCATGGGTTTTGCAGGATAGTAACCAGAGTTATTTACCATGTTGTCATTTAGGATGTTACTGAATTATTAAATCAGGAGGAACGTATGAGGATGCATCTTCTGTGGCAAATGTCAATGAGGATCTTGTCCATGACAATTTTTCTCCACAGAATGTGTGAAACGAACTCCCAGATGGCACATGGGGCAACTATGAGGAAAAACAGACACCAGGGAAAAATAGCTTGCTTTCTCTACTCACTCTGACAGAAAGAAGACTCCAAATTCGTTGTCTATTTGCCTGCACCAGCTGCTGCCAGCATCCTTCCAGCTCTCTCCAAAAATCTCCCTTTGCAGCAGCTGCCAGGAGCTACATTTGTACAGTGCTCAGGGTCTTGGCAAACGTGTCTGCAACAGCTTCTATGGGTGACTATTTTACACAAAATATTTGGAGTAAAGTCACAGTAATAGTTGCATTAGAACATGATAGAGTTTCCTTTTTTTTTTTTTTTAATCAGATGTATTCTTTAAAATACACTAAGCACGAGAATTTCTAATAATCCTGGGTAAGAATTCAATATATATGGAAATTCATAATATATTTCTTCAACGGGTTAGAGAGGAGGCATCCATGTGTATTTCAGGTAATCAAGCCAATAACATATCCTCTGCATTTCTTTAAAACATTTGAATTTCGTGTGATTCACTGTGTAACTGCACTCATTTGATTGAATCTATCTTTTGGTATAATCACTGTAATCAACCTGCAAGCATTGGTCTATCTGTTACAGTGCCAGAAAACGCTGGAAATCTTGATTCCATCATTCATTTTTTGTCTAAACAGAAATACAATGAAAAGCTTCAGCGATCTTCTTATCCCAGGGTTTTCCTTGGATGTTTTGGAACACTTTTTGTGACATAAACGGGCAGCAGGTTGTAAACCAGTGAAGTCATTGATAAATACACTGTGTATTATCTCTCAGTATCAAGACTCGGTCTTTCCTGATGGAAATTACTTTAATGAAAGATAATCACAACCACTTCCCTCATCCTTTGGAAAAGAAGCATAAAAACATTAGGTGTCCCTGTAAGTATACTACAGCTAATGCAAGATAAAGTGACAGGATATAACAAGATAAAATCATATTTTTCTTTTGTACATTTTGTCATGGTTCCATCACTTTGTAAATGAGGAAAAGGCTGCTGCTGATAACTCCCACCTGTGAATGTTTGCTTTACTTCATGCTCTGACTAAATTAGATTACCTTGTAAATAATAAATTGATTTGGCACCCGAGCCTCTACACTGCAACTTGAACAGGGAAATAAACAATGTCCAATGTTCCGTTAGCATCATGTATAACTGATGTGATATACATTAATTTTATTCCTCAGGTGATGATAAATAAAGGGAAGGAAATCTGGAATAGTGTACTGGTTTCAGCTGGCATCCAGTCCATTTTCTTCTTCATAGCTGGGCTGGTTTGTGCCTTGATGACACACCAGTGCTCTAGCAGTAGGTGAGCAGTGCTCATGCTAAGCAGTGTAGGCTCCATCTGAAGTACTGCAGCCAGGCCTGGGGGCCCCAGCACTGTGGAATGTGGAGCTGTTGGAGTGGGTCCAGAGGAGGGCCATGAAGGTGATCAGAGGGCTGCAGCACTCTCCTGCAAAGACAGGCTGAGAGAGCTGGGCTTATTCAGCTTGGAGAAGAGAAACTTCATTGCCGCCTTCCAGTGCTCTGAAGGGAGTTAATAAGCAGGAAGTGGGGAGGGGACATTTTGCACAGGCAAATAGTGATAACACAAGGGGGAATGGTCTTAAACTAGAAGAGAGGAGATTTAGATTAGATATGAGGAGAAAATCCTTCAGTCAGAAAGTGGTGCACTGGCACAGGCAGCCCAGAGAAGCTGTGGCTGCCCCATCCCTGGAGGCATTCAAGACCAGATTGGATGGGGCCCTAGGCAACCTCAGCTGGTGTGGGGCAGCCTTGCCCATGGCAGGGGCTTGGAACTGGATGAGCCTTAATGTCCCTTCCAACCTAAGCCATTCCATAATCCTGTGATTGTGTGACTCTATTAAGTATGTTTCAGCTTCATGTGCTGCCCTACCAGCGAGTTACTGAGGTTGCCCAAGGAGATGGGAGGGGACAGAACCAGGACAGCCAACTCAAGATGACCATAGGGATAGTCCATACCATATAGCACTATGCTGAGCAGTGACACTGGGGGAACTGGCCAGGTGGGCTGCTCTTTGGGGACTGGAGGTGCATCAGCCAGCAAGAAGTTGCATTACTTGGTTTTCATTCTTTTTCATTTTCCTTCGTTTTGTTTTGTTTTTTCTTACTAAACTGTTCTTATGTTAACCTATGAGTTCTCTGAGTTCTCCTGGTCTGTCAGTTCTCTTTCCCATCCCAGAGAGGGTGCAGTGTGTGAATGGCTCTGTGGGACTGGGTTACCTGTCAGATTAAACTATAACTAACAGAAAATAAATAATTATGGAAAAAAAATTTAGTAAAACTGATGAGCTGGTGTCAATAAGTTGGCTTCACTGCAGCAATGTCAGGTGTCGTAGCTGTAAGTAGTAATTCTTTATTCAATGCCTTACACCCATGAGAAGTTTACACAAGGTTACGTGATTTCAAGTTATTTAAAAATCAAGTATCAAGTGGCAAGCATTTTATGCCTAAGTCTAAGCAGATGTGTGTACCAAGACAGTTGAAGCATTTACATAGTATTTTTCAAACCTCTCTGAAGACAGAAGTATATGTGCCATAAGCTCACGTGGTAGCTAACAGAGCCAGAAATGTACTTCTCCATAGGAATCTCGCAACAGACAAGATATTAACAGCCAGATGCAGTTAACTATTTCTTCCTATTGTTCTGCACGGGGACCTTAAGGTTACGCTCCTCACTGATGTCCTTCTGCTAAGTGACTTTGAGATAGGTGGAATAAATCTGCCATAAAAATCAGGCTCTGCTGAATTTGGCAGAAAAACTAACTTTGAAATAACCAGAGCTCTGCTCTCAATAAGAGCAGACCACCCACACATCTCTGAGTTGGAAAGATGGATGAATGCTCAGCACTCCAGGGACTGTGGTTCTGGGAATCTAGTTCTATCCACCTAGACTCGTCCATCTGAAAGCAGTTAATTCATGCAAAAACACCTTTAAATTACAATTACAACACCTTTAAATTTCAATTACGTAGTAGTACTCACAGAAACAGACTCTTAATCAGGTTTAGGTCCTTTACTAAGACACTAGAAAATATGCAATACATAATGGGGCTCCTAGCAAGCAGACAAAGCTGCCAAAGAATACACATTCATAGTCTCTCAGGAACACGCCAAGGAAGTCAACTTGGCCCATAAATATTTGTATGATTCTCAAACAGCTTTCAAGTGGCTTACAAGAAACAAGTTCCAGCCCGTTATACTTACCTTTAAGACAGCTCTTCATGTTTTCACTTTGATGCTCAGCTTTGTTTTCCTAGGGATCATAGTTCCGGTTGCTTTCATCTCCACAACACATCTCTAACTGCACGACTCTGAGAAGACTGGGGACAATCAAAAACACTGTTTAATTTATATTACTATAGTGAGTCTTGTTTTATAACACCATACAGCAACAGAAGTGCCCAACTCTGCTCTGTATGAGTAACAGGAGCAGCAACACTGCACTAAGTGCTGCTCGTATCAGTGAGGTCAGCACACTTCAGAGCACGAGCGCCTGCTCCTCTAGAGCCTACTAGTTCTCTGTTGTATTGAAATATCAAAATCGCTCAACTTATCACAGTTGTTCTGAAAAAAATAACTGGGTAAAACTCAGCTCTTCTCCAGTTTAAATCTTTAAAACTACTCCTAAAAAATGTGGTTTTAATCCTATCCAAAATCTATTTTATTATTTTTAATGACATGGTCATCATATCCAAATCCTTTCTCAACTTCCTTCCTAGCCATCGTCAACTGCTCACAACATTTTCTTCCAACACCTCAGAACTCCTGAGGGTCCTGACATGGGCTGTCCCCCTGTACCTGGCATCACCACAACGGGCATTCCACCACAGACAGGAGGGTGTGCAACCCACTCCTAACCTGCGTCTGTTGGTGAAACTGTGTGTAGTTCTGAAGCACAACAGAGCAGTACATTAAGGTAAGCATCCTGAGCTTGCAGTTGTTTCCTTCTCTAACGCCTGCTGTACTTCTAATTGTTAGAAGCTGACACAAAGGGAAATGAAAGAATAATTTTTAAAGGTTGTTCCCTACTGCAAGCAAGTTACTACCATGGGCTTCCACCACTACAACATGTGCAAACAAATTAGTTTGGATACACACATGACTTCCAGCTCCAAGTGTCTTTGTAAACCATTGCTTTAGTGTCTTTGACTTGTTGAGAAACAGGACAGTAAAGAAACATGAATAAACAAACTAATAACTAGAACAATCTCATAGAGTAAGAGACAATGAAAATCTTTATTGACTTCATTTTATCTGAAAAATTGAGACAATCGTTGTAATTAAGACATGTAAAGCACACCCACTTGGGGAGCTGCTCTTCCATGAACAGAAGGGACACTGACAATAGCCATCTTGACTCCAGGAGTTCATCACTCATCAAGATCAGGACAGTACAGCCTTACTCAGGAAACAGGACAGTGCTCAAAATCTTTTCTCTCCCAACCTGTATCATCAGGTCTACAGCTTAGACTACCTGGACTTGAGTCAAGCTATTTGTCAGAGATTAAACTGGTATCCAAGAGTCCTGCAAGTGAAAACCAAAGAAATATGGATAAGCTATCCATGAGGGAAGAAAAAAATCCTATCATACTTCTTCATCAAATCTGACCCTTTGGTAAACAGAGCTGGATGTGGTGCTGATCCTGTCTGCAGTCACATCTGGTGACACATCTGGTTTATATCACACAAACTGATCAGAGCAGGAATGCATCTTTTCTGAAAATCAGCAGAAGGGGATGAAACAGACAGAAATAGAAGAATAATATAGAGATTCATTGACAGCATAATCGGGATGTATCTTCCTTAGTATAGTGAATGGAAGAGCTGAAGAAAAAATAAAAAATACTATTTAATCCAGACATAAAGCTAAGCAACAACAAAAAAGCCCCTTAAATTGAAAATCAAGAAATGCCCTGATGGATTTAAAAACTAGGCTGAAAAGACCCAGTAATGAGCAAATCTGCATCACCAGTGGGACAATATCCGTGAGTTATGGGATCTTCGGGGTGTCTAAATATTGCAATTACAATTCTCATAAAAATAGAATGTACCTTCTATTATCTTTGGAGTAACACATAAGACAGAGCTCTGGTTAAAAGAAAAATCTACCATCATTTCTGCCTCCAAAGAATTAACAACAGGCTGTGATTAAATTACTTACAGACACGTTCTTCTTTGATACATAAACTCAATTTCCATTATGTGAATGAGATTATGCCTTTTGATGAGTGAAGAATCAGCTTCTAAGTGGTGACACTTACATAAATCTCATTTTGTGAGGGGAAAAAATAACACACCAAGAGATTCATGCAAGGAAAAAGGACTAGGTGTAAACATCACTGTAGAAAAAGATGGAAAATTAACTACAGAAAAGTCTTCCCAAATGCTAATTGGATGACGTGCGTGCTGAGTATTCTTTGCTGGTGACTAACTTTGCTGACACCTGGGGCACTGCCTGTCACCACCCGTTAAAATACGTGCCTCTGGGGCATGTTTCCAGTCAATACATTTATTTTATCTTCACACTCACATTTCTTCCTTAATAAAATGTGACTGTAACTCTACCATATACAAAAACAGAAACAACAAATCCATAAAAAAGCCCTAAGAGGGAAAGCTGATATTTAATGCTGGGGCTCGCACCTCTGTCTGCTGTTTTGAGTATACAAAATATGACGCTTCTAAAAATGATTGTGCTATACTAAAGTTCAAAATTTACAGAAAAAACACAGGATTATCTCTCTACTCACTCATAAGAGTTGTGAGAGTAGTTCAGGGAACTGGGATTGTTCGGACTGGAGAAGAGGAGAAACAGGGGAGACTTCATCACACTCTACAGCTGCATGAAAGGAGACTGCGGCAAGGTGATAGTTGGCCTCTTCTCCCAGGTAACAGTGATGGGATGAGAAGTAGTGGCCTTCAGTTGCACCAGGGGAGGGTCACATTGGATATTAGGCAAAAGGTTCTCAGAAAGAGTAGTGAGGCAGTAGCACAAGATGCCCAGGGAGGTGGTGGAGTCACTGTCCTCGAAGGTGTTCAAGAAACACGAGGATGTGGCACTGAGGGATGTGGTCTAGAGCAGTCACAGGCATGGGTTGATGGCTGGGCAGATGATCCTGGTGGTCTTTGCAACCTTGATTATTCGATTCTCTGATTCTTGTTTATCAGACATGATACTTCCCACAACATTCTTAATAGCCTTTATTAGCTAAAGCTATCCCAGTCCACACCGCCTTTCTGAATTCATTTTTCTCTCTGCATGGTGCTTGTTTCTACCTCCTTACTCAGTTGGACAGGTATTTTTAGAAGCAGAAAACCATACCCCTACATGACAGGGCTTCAGTGTCCTGTTGTTGAGTAAAGCTTCCCTTACACATTCAGCCTGTAGGAACAGTGGTTTCCAGCAGGGGAGGTAAGTGTTTTATTAGTTTGTTTCAAATTAAAGGTAAGTAGTACTCAGTAGTACCAATATCTTTCAGGAATGTAAGTGGGGAATAAGAGAAGAGAGCTTTATCTCTCTAAGATGCAAGAAAGGAAGTGTGAGCCCAGCATGCCACAGCTGGGAAAGGACTTAAGAGCATCCAGTGTGCTCCTGGGGCAGCTGCCTGACAGGGCTCAGAGAGCAGGGAAATGCAGAGACTCTAGGGGATTTCTTCACTAAAGCGAGATTTTTAAAGCTACAAGGACTGAAGAAAGGCAACTATTTCAGAAACAAAGCACTCTTCTCGCAGATAACAGCAATAGGGTGAAAGGGACAGGCCATAAGTTGTGCCAGGGGAGGTTCAGGCTGGATGTTACAAAACATTTCTTCTCAGAAAGAGTGGTGAGGCATTGGCACAGGATGCCCAGGCAGTGGGGGAGTCACCGTCCCTAGAGATGCTCAAGAAATGTGGAAATGTGGCACTGAGAGACATGGTTAGTGGGCATGGTGGGTGTGGGTTGACAGTTGGACAGATGACTGTAGTGCTCTTTTCCAATCTTAATGACTCTGTGATTCTATAGAAATAATACTAGTGTTTTCTTATTGCCCTTTGAAAGATAGGCTACAAAGGAATGGGTGGACTCCTGAGCGCTGCTGGGTAGCACAGAGGGCAGAACCGCCATTTCTCCTTTGCTCTCTGACCATGTACCAAAGCGAGATGACAGTGCTTAGGGCTTGTGCTTATTTTCCTGTTGGCTCTTTGTCAACAGAAGAAATAAGAAGGCATTGTTTTTTCTTCTTTTTTCTCCCAGTCTGACACTTAGGGTGTGGCTTCTAGTTCTGTATAACCTAATGATTTTAATTATCATGAAATTATAAACATTCAAGATGCAAAACACTGGTGGATATTCTCCCAGTCATTTCTCGAAGAATAATATAAGAAGAAAATAATATTGACCACGAGGTAGGTTGTCACTGAAACCAGACTGAAGACATACAACTGAATCTCTTGCACCTGCTCTTTTAAAATGGTATGTATGTGCCTTTGTGTTTTAACACCGTGTCCATCCCTTTGGTACCTAAGCAGAATCCTGTTTTGTATAAATCAGAGATTATCAGATCACCTAATCAGTCCCTTTATTTCTGGATAGCACAGTTCATCCCATGATCAATTAGATATTACAGCTACTCACATCCTGCTTTGAGCTTCTTTGTCAGTAACATGAAGACCTGATAGATTACTTCTGTATTCACACTGTCACAGGTAATTGGGATTTTAAATTTAGTCAGGTAAACCGAAGACTTATTTCACTTTGAGTTGTTAATCCTTCTTATCATAAAGAGTATTATTCACCAAGTGAAAATAATATTTAAGTATATAAGATATAGTTAGTGTTGTCACTATCAGACACAAAAGAGAAGGAAAGAATACATGCTCTGGTTAAGCCAGGATATGGTCTCAGCTAAATTTTTGTCTTTTATTTAGTAAGCTTCAAAATCCTTGAGTGAAGAAGGCACAGAGGACTGGAAGGATTTACTGATGTTGTCAAAAGTTGGCTTCAAGACCAAGACTTTGAAACAGTGATCAAAAGCTGTGCCAGTTATAGAACTCTCTTTGAAAGAAGACCCAAGTTTGGTAACTAACAAGATAGCTTTCAAAACATGCTCAGGTCACTTTGAAGAGCCAGATCTTCCCAGAGGCCTTCATCTTCATCAGTACTCCAGAAAGTAATTATGTGTAATTTCAGACTAAATTAAAATGCAAAACTAAATCCAGACATATTAATTTGATGATACAGGAAGAATCTACATACATGTACGTTATTATACAAATGTGTTGCTACAAATGTTTTATAAGCATGTGACATTCATTCAAAGAACAGAGAGGACCTGTACTAGGTGCTAAACCAGCTGAAAGTGCAGGAGCCAGTTTCTCTTCTCCAAGTGAATTCTACTTGTGAAAAGCAAAGTGCCAGGAGGTTGCCATGGCTGTTAAGTCTTGAGATGCTAACAGAGCAAGTGTCTGTGAACCCCATGCCAGGAGCAAGTGTTCCTCTGAAGTCAGAATGCTAATTAGCCTACCACTCAGGATTTATTTCTTTGCTCATAAATTCAAAGGAAAATCTGTCTCAGCAGTCAATGAAGAAGTTCTTCACTGTCAAGTTCTTCATGAACTGATTATTTTTTCAAGCAAGAGAAAAAGAAAGCCTTATAAGTTTTAAATCAATTGAATTACAGTCTTATGTGAAATATAGCCCTAATTTGTTCAGTCTTCTCTCTCAGGTAGCCCACTTTAAGTCTTTGCACTCTAACAGAATATATTTATTTCATCAGAAAATCTTTCTAGTGAAATTGCTGAATTACAGGAAAGAAAATGTCATCCTTTATTAGCTTGTATATCACTTCTTACTTCTTTAGGTTGCTGGCTACTCTTGACAAATGATGGAGTGATTCAAGGGTATTGGTTTGGGAGATGATTTTACAGGGTACTAAGTCTCTACTAAGTAGAGATAGGATGCTGTGTACCCAGAAGATGCCCTGCATCTCAAATGTGAAGATATCAGTGCCACTTTTTTCCACTTCTCTGTTAACAGTAAATTCTTTTTCACTCAGAGTTTTCATTGGAGCATGTAACCTTGCAGACCTTATTTTTATTACAAATATAAATGCACTGAGTAAAAAGTTCTACGGCATTTACTCTAATGAGGCCAGACTGACCTTCCTATGTGGATTTTGTTTGTACTCCCCATTTGAAGTGATTTTATAATGGTTTCCTTAACAAGATAATCCATCACAGAACTATGTCAGCTGCACCTAGTAACCTACTTAACAGATCCAGTTTGGCAACTGTTATACATTAGCGCATGTCATCAAAGCTGGGTGTAACTTATATTAAACCACTAGAACAAACACATTTGACAGTGGGCCACAGTTCCTAGAGAAGGCTGATGATGTTAACTTATGAGCAAAGTTATGTTTGGTTTTGCAGTGATTTATCTTGTGACTGGAACGGTGAAAGCACCTATTGCTCATCAAATTCAAGTATGCTGTTGAGTTTGGCAGCAGAACTTAGAGCTGTGTGTTCCTGAAGGACTTCACAAAGATCTCATTTCACTTTGGTACATGAACAGGCATAAGATAGTAACTTTCCCTAGAGGAGGCCTTCTTCAAATTGGTAACTTCAGCAGACAGATTGCCTGTCTGGGTTGATCGTTCTAAGTTTTACAGGGAAAAGTCAACTTTCCTGTGAATCTGTTCATTTTGAAATAAAAGATCCAATTGCTAGTACATATATATTATAATATTATACATACATAATGGAACTATGATGACTGAAGTGTACTATCTTAGAGAAAAGTAAACAATAATAGCTGTTGTGTTCATTTCAATGGATGGTTCACTTCTTACATAGTGTTGCTAATAGTCAGCAAAAAAGTGCAAGTCTTTTGGATCCTTGGGAATATCTTTTCCATTTTTTCATGGAAGCATTTCCTTTCTTGCAGATAATTAGAATTTAGACACTGTTTCATAAGAAACGCTTTGAATTATTCCACACCTTACATATGTAGTACTTGCATTTAAGTGTTGCCAAATATTTACCCTAAGTTGCAAAGATATAGATTCATGGAACTATTAAGGATGAAAAAGACCTCTAAGATCAACAAGTCAGACTATCAACCTACCACCACCACACCCACTAAACCATGTTCCTAAGTGCCACATCTCCATGTTTCTTGAACACCTCCAGGGGCAGTGACTCCACCACCTCCCTGGGCAGCCTGTTTCAACACTTCAGAACTCTTTCTGGGAAGTAATTTTTCCTCATATCCAACCTGAACCTCCTCTGGTGCAACTTAAGGCCATTACCTCTAGTCTTATCACTGTTACCTGGGAGAATCATAGAATCACCAAGGTTGGAAAAGACCTACAAGATCAACCAGTCCAACCATTCACCTAGAAGAGACCACCTTGCTACAATCTCCATTCAGGCAGCTGTAGAGAGCAGTAAGATCTCTCCTGAGTCTCCTCCAGACTGAACAATCCCAGTTCCTTCAGCCCCTCCCCATAAGACTTGTGCTCCAGACCCGTCACTTCTCCATTGCCCTTCTCTGGACACTCTCCAGGGCCTCAGTGTCTTTCTTGCAGTGAGGGGCCCAAATCTGAACACAGTACTCAAGGTGTGGTCTCAGCAGTGCTGCGTACATAGGGGCCATCTCCTCCCTGCTCCTGCTGGCTCCGCTATTGCTGGTACAAGCTAGGATGCCATTGGCCTTCCTTACCACCTGGGCACACCGGTGGCTTGTGTTCAGCCAGCATTCAACTAATACCCCCATATCCTTTTCCTCCAGGTAGATTTCTAGCCACTCTACCCCAAGTCAGTAGGGTTGCACAGGGTTGTTGTGAGTAAAGTGGAGGACTTGGCACTTGTTCTCATTGTACCTCATGCAATTGGTCTCGGACCATCAATCCAGCCTGTCCAGATCCCTCTGCAGGGCCTTCTTACTCTCAGGCAGATCGAACCTTCCTGTACTCCTGGCATTATCCGCAAACTTACTGAAGGTACACTCTGTGCCTTCATCCAGGCTGTAAATTAAACAAGGCTGGTGTCAGTACTGACCTCTGTGGAACACCACTCATGACCAGTCACCAGCTGGATTTGACTCCATTCACCACCACGCTCTGAGCCTGCCCATCCAGCCAGCTCCTTACCTTTACCTGTCCAAGCCATGGGCTGCCAGCTTCTGCAGGAGAATACTGTGGGAGACAGTGTCAAAGGCCTTGCTGAAGTCTAGGTAGACTATGTCAACAATCTTTCCCTCATCCATCAGGGGGTCACTACATCATAGGAGATGAGGTTGTTCAGGCAGGACTTACCCCTCTTGAAGCCATGCTGGCTGGGCCTGATTCCTTGAGTGCTCTACACTTATCTGCATGATCTGTACTGCCTTTAATTGACTTCTTTTTCTTAAGAATGAAAGAAAATACAATCATCATGGAGTACAACTACTGTGTTTTGATTTTACACCTACTTATCAGATTCTGTTACAGGAACTTTTGATTCTGTATGTCTGTTGATTGCCAGTAGTCACTACTGAATTGTAAAGGAAATAGAGGAAATGTCAGAGCATGTAAATAAGATGAAATAGTTGTGATGTGAAAGGGATATTGGATTTATTTGGTGGGTCCACACTGAAGTAGTTACTTTCATAGGGCAGAGGAAAAGCAGGAATTATTGGCAGAGAGGTACCTTTCATCGGAAAAGATATTCTCATCATTTTTTAAATAAATCACTTTACCAAATAGTAGAAGTAAACCATTTTAAAGACTTGTGATTGAATTAGTTAAATCCCTTCACAGAATTTTGCTTGAGTGGTTATGTCAGAGGAAAGCTGTTTTCTTGACTCTTCTTTATGTTACATGTCACAGGATGAAATTTTAATGCGTAGTTCTGATTCTTAATTTCACTGCCATGTATTTTCTAGTTTTGGAGCTTTGTAAGTGTAGAGTAACACAGTATGGATTATCCCCATAGGAGCCCTTTGAGCTTATTTGTCCTATTAAGTTCACTTCATGTCTTCACTATAATGTATGTACCAGAGTATCTATATTACCTCTCTTTCTTTAAAAGAGCAACAACTTTTACTGGCAGAGTTTTTTTTTTGTTTAGTTTTGTTTTCTTTGATTTGGGGATTTATTGGTGCTGTTGAATGTATGTCTATATATAATTCCTTCAGTGAAATGAACAATACTTACAAAAATAATGTTTTCCTTTAGTAAGAGCTCATGATTTTGACTGTAGCAGCAAAAACATAATCACTTGGAGCAAATCCCACTTTCATTCTAACCCATTTTCTCTCTGTCAGCAGATTTTCTTGTTAACATAACACTCAAATCTCTTTCTGGTGCAACAGTGAAGACTTTGATGTGAGTAGCACAAAAAAGGAAATCAAATACTGGACCTGAATGGTACTGACTCCATAGCAATCATTTTGGTTTGTCCTGGTCGTACAGTACTATCTCTCTGCCAGTGAACAGCTTGGCTGGATATTCTGGGAGAAAAAGAGAGTAGCTGTAAGTGTGGTTGTTGCTGAGCTGAAGGCGAGCAACAACATCTACTCATGCTGAACAGACCTCTCTCAGTGAGAGAAGCTTTAGAGGAGATCAAGGTCTTCCATGTAGAGCTTGAATTGCTTGGCTTTTACCCAGCTTCCATCCAGAATAATATATTCTACTGTTTATAGCCAGAAATGTACCATGTGAAGGTCTATCCTCCTTCACATACCCCTCTGGTATTCTGGGCTGTCTTGAGTATCTCTAAGCTACTTTGTCAGTATGTGATACAGATGGATTCTAATGGAATTTTCTTAGCAGCGGGGGTAGAATGGGAATACATCATTCTCACTCAGCAGTGATCTACACTGAGTATGCAAGCATTTAAGCATATGCCTAACTTAAAAGTACCTTAATATTTCCTTTCCTTAAACTAATTACTTTGAGTGCTCATAACTGTACTCGAAACTTCTGCAGTTGTCTCCTGTGCGTAAAGGCTATACTCAGCTTCCCAAAAAAAGTATTATCAATAAGTAATGCAACACCAAGTCAGTATCCTACTTCTGTCCTCCGCATAACACATTAATCTGGTATGATATATGCTAATAATACAAACATGTAACTTCATAGTTTTGCAAGCCAGTATTAAAATGTTTGCACAGATTAAACAATATTATCAAAGGAGACATAAACATGAATAGCATTAAAAGAGTCAGCTGAATAAGGCTACACTGCCTCTTGGAGACACTCAGGAGCTGAATACTTTTATCCACCTGTTGGGTGACTAGATAAGGGCTTGCAGTGTCAAGCAATACACATAGAATCATGTAAATTGATAGGGACATCTGGAAGTCATGCAGTGTGAAAGTTTTTTCCTTATTGTATTGGAATTTCCTATGCTGCAGCTTGCATCTTGTTTTTATGCCTTCTGCTGTGTACCTCTCAGAATAGTCTGCCTTTATCCTCTGGAGTTCAGTAAGGTACCTTCTCCCTTGAAGGCTAAATTCACCCTGCCTCTCAGCTTCACCGTGTGCCCCAACCCTTTTATCAGTCATCCTGTTGGTCCTTTGGCTGGATCTGCTGGTTTATATCATTGTATTTCTTGTACTGGTGAATCCAGCATTGAATATGACACTTCAGCTGAAGTTTCACATCTTCAAAGCTGAGGGGAAGAAACACCTCCCTTGATGTAATGGCCACTCTGCTGCTAATACATCTCTTGCTTATCATTACTCACATGATGGGCCTGGACTAAGGCATGTGCTACAAATATCCCCGATATCTTCAAACAGATATGCGAAATAATTCCTCTGCCCTTATTCCTACAGCAAAATACAAAATTAGTGCCTTAACTGTCTACAGTACAGTTTTCCTTTCATTATCAGCCACTTGAAACAAAAACCTCATTAGAATGCTAAGATCCGCAGACATATTCTATTGTTTAAATCTGGTGAACTAAACAGATATTTATACATCCTCTTGTACTTCATCACTGCCCTTTCAGAGCACTTTTGAAATAGCTGCAAAGGAGATGATAATGTCCTGGGTTTCTGCAATGCTTCTTTTCCTTATCATTTCTTTGCATGCTCAAACAGGTGATGTATGTTTTCCCTATCAGCTCTCCTCTCTAGCTAAATAATTTACTTTCTAATGTAATAAATGTCGGGTGTCAGCATCCTGGGATGGATGCTTGAATCTAACATTCCATCAGGGAAGCTTTGATTATAGGGCTTTTTAATTATGAACCTACAGGGCGGATCTGGAACAATACTGTCATGAAACTAATATATTAGTTATCTTGAGGTAAATCTTAAAAAACAGTCTAAAAATGTGCTGAATTTATATCTCTGTCATGGTCAACAGATCGTGATCGACTGGTTCTCATTTCAAGATGAAATCGATGTTGGGTATTTCCAAATGTGGAAGTCTAGATGATATGCTAGGACATACACATGGCAATACAAAAGGATTAATTTTCTGGAGTATTCACTGTACGAAGCTGCTGTTAGGTGTAGCAGATATTTGTCCAGTGCTGTTCAAGAACTACCAGAGAATAACAGAAAATCTAGTGTATAACTGCAGCTTAAAATACTGTGCAACGTCTGCATTATGCTCTACTTGTACAAACAGGTTGTAGTGAATATTTAGCAATTCCTGTAACACCAGGCCAATAAACACCATCCTGTCATCCAACTAAAATAGATCTGACATCTCTCTGGCCTGGAGGGGCAATTGTTGTGATTGCTCATCATTACAGTTTAAATTGCATACAGTACCACCAATGGAAACAAGAGAGGCCATAGCTTCCTTTATCTTTGGAAGATCGCTAGTAATAAATCGAAGCAGATTTTCTCAAATGAGTAAGCACATTTAATGAAAGCTCTATCCTACCACGTCTCTACTGTTTTTTAATTTTGGCAAGATAAATGCTTTCATATTCATTAGGGTACTGCTCGCCTCTAAGCTATAAAACATCTTTAAGTTATTCTGCCAAAAACTAGTCTCTGCTTTCAAGGGAGGTGTTTTTTTTTTTGGCATAGAATTTAAATGTTTTTGTTACCTGTCTTTGAGGGAAAAAGAGGGGGATGAAATATTCACTTGTATTTGTATTTGTGACCGTATAGGTTTTATATGCTTCTTCTTCCAGTCAAAAATACTCACGTTTCAAGACAGGCAAGTTTTCCTACGCAGGTATTTGCTAAAAATCCTAACGTATGTATCATGACTTCCTCCATTCCCCCATGTTTTTTAGAATATAAACAGATCACTTGGGGATTTTTGCTTTCAAATCTGTGTGCAAGGGGGAACTTCCACTGCTTCAGCTGTCTGCTATGCATAATTGACTGTGCTGAGCACAACACTTCATAACTTGCAATGAATAAAAAATGCAGATAATGGATCACCTAAGATCATATCATACAACAGAAATGTCTGTAAAAAGAGAAGGAAAGAGAAGCACATTTTAAATGTCTCCCCAGCAAATGAAACCGTGTTTCTGAATTTTGATGCAGAAATCTTCTGCCAGATGAGCTGAACATGTATTTATAGGATGAAGCCATAGAAAGGATTGCCATGCCAAATAAAAATGCAACCACTATTTATATTGGTGTTAGAACTAGAACAACATGGTGATGGGCAGAACAAGATGATTAAGGTTTTTTCTTAAACAGAATAGTGCAATAAATAACCAAGGAACAGTTTTTTTTTAGAAGCCTGAGATTCTTCCCATATTCAGTGCACAGAAAATCTGTTTTTCCTTTCTGTTCTAGTTCAGATTTCTTTTCATGTACTTTATGAGAGTAACTTGCAGTGTTGCAGCATCACATGTAAGAATGAAACTTGTATGAAGCACACAGCACTGAACTCCAGACATCTAAGCAATTAGATGAGTCCGCAAGCATAGGATGTTTCCACTCCTTTTTGCACTAGGAGAACTTGGCATTCAGGTAGGGTGTTACATGGGTGTAGCTGAGCAGGAAGAACACAGCTGCCACAGAGTTAGAAAGCTGAGGCATTCTGAAAATTTTTGCTTTCTTACTGCAGTGTGTCACTGTGCAAGCACCAAAAATCTTTGTCTTTTCCTCCTGGAAGAAAAATTATGAATGAGGTGAGTGGAATTGGGCTTGGTGATACAGGTGGCTTTCAGCACTTACCTTGCTTGGATGACTTCAGCCCAATTGAACTCATGGTTTATTTCATTTCTATTTGTTTTCCTGTCGACCTTGGCTGCTTATCACAGCTCTACATTTCAAAAGTAATCTGAATTTAACTGGAGTGCCAACTTTGAATGGATTTTTACCAGAAATCTACAAGCTGACTTTGAGTCTGGAAGCCAGCTGTTATGTCATGTTGGTCAGTAAACTCCATGGCTGGAGTGGGAAGGTTGGCATTGGTCTCTCCTTCCAAGACTGTTCACATACATATTGAAACAAACAGTTTCTTGGGTAAATATCAGCAGAGCCATTGGGAGCAGCATCCAGGACAAGGATCCTTCCTTCATCCCACCTTAAGGTACATTTTACTGCTGCAGTACATCCAGCTCCTTCAGGCCCTATGAATTTTCTATCATTAGCTTTGTGGCTTCACAACTTCAGCGGAAGATGTAAAGAACTCGTCTCCAGCCTGTACCTAACACACTTTGGAAATTCATCTCTGAATCAAATCAATCATTGCTCACTATGGCTTCTAACCTCTTGACTATTACATAGAAAATGCAGCATATGATTTTCCTACTAAAGCAATGGTAGCTTATCTGCTGCCCACTGAATTCAGTGCTCTCAGTATTAGATTAGGTAGGTTTTATCTAAATTCAGAAAACGGATAATGTCCACTTGATGACTTAGGCACAAGAAAAGTAGTTCACCAACCCAAGTGAGAAACACAGCGACATCTTTAGCCCTACAGCAAAGTAAAACCTAGGTAATCTAGACCTTTACTAACAAATTTCAAATGCAGAAATACTCAAGTGGTCTAGAATAGCATAGGCTGTAACTGTACTAATCTTTCACTCGTCCCTGAAGTTGCTGAGTCCTTCTAAGGGTCTGAATCTATTCAGAGACATGGTCAATAGCAAGGAACAGGACTTCAGAGTGGTGTGTTGGCACTCAGAGCACTGTGCTTGCGACGGTTTTGATAGCTACAGTCTAAAGCAGTATTTACTTTTGGTGATTCAGAGCAACTGTGTGCAGTAGACTCCAGGGAACTGGAGGTGGGGAGGTGTTGAACTGGATGATCTCCAGAGGTGCCTTCCAATCCCTTAGATTCCATGATTCTGTGCTTGCAAAAATACTACTATGAATGTTCCCCCTCCTCTCAGTTTTCCACTGAAACTGATAGAGATTAAATTGTGTTTTCCATTCTGTTACATCATATACCAGAAAATTATCTCAAAGCAACACCAGATTTGATATCTGAAAATCTCAAATATTCATTTTCATTCTTTAGTTAGAAAACTGTTCTGTATACAAGAAATAACCTAAAACTGAGGTAAACTTTATGAAGAAATTGTAACACTGCTTCAGAATATTCCAAATGCTCCTTTAGAATAACTTGCCCTGACTCACAGGAGATCTCTTTTGGATGACTGGTTCCTCATAAAACTTTGGTATCTGGGTCCCATCTGGATCACAAGCAGCACTCCACTCTTCTTCCTTGATGATGCAGTACACAAACCAAGTCCCCTGAGCGCTCCCCATTACAGGCTTAGGATCTGCCTGGTGGTGGTCATGGAGACAAAACTGTGGGAACCAGCGCTGCAGACCAGTCAGTGTGAAAAAGGATATGTAAATACAACAAGAATACATAACTAAGACTGTCTGCTAGTGCATAAGTGTCTTAGATTTCACAGCTTAAATCCTATTTAAATTCTTGCATTGTAAGTGGGTGATTTTCTCCATCCGGTACAGTTATAGATCCTCCCTTAAAGGCTTTTTCCTGTGGCAACTGCATACTGAGTCTCTGTCATCAGGCTGAGGTACAAGTTCCATTCCATCCCGTATTTCAGGTTCGCTGGCTTGGCGTTCGGCATACTTCTGAAATATGTAAACAACATTTAAGAATGCTGAAAACACCAAGGTATAATTCATGAGGCAGAATTTTCCTCCTCCCTTCCACTCA
Organism: Callipepla californica brunnescens; assembly: GCA_023055505.1. Classification (NCBI taxonomy): domain Eukaryota; kingdom Metazoa; phylum Chordata; class Aves; order Galliformes; family Odontophoridae; genus Callipepla; species Callipepla californica. Next base: position 109,131,340 of record JALIRH010000001.1, on the reverse strand, counting down.
CAGGCTTGCCTTAATCCACAGCCCTCGTGTACTGTTTACAACCTGTTTACAAGGTGTCTTTTTAACACACCTACTAATAGGCTACACTGCCTCTGAAAACCTCCTTTAATGTTTCCCCATATCCTATGATTAATGTCAATTTGAATATTGTCATTATTTGTGCTTCTAACCACTTCATGCAGATAGCATGGAACGGTGTGAAACTTTCTGTCAACCTGTGACTGCTGAAACTGAGCTCTAGCTCTGTACAGCAAAGGAGGATGAAGAAATTAGTACTTCCAGAGAACAGAAACTTTAGTTTCGATGGAGATTTGCATCTGCTACGGAACCAGTGACTGCACATTCATGCCTCATCACTCTACAAGCTGTACTTCCAGAATTTCTTTTACATGTATTTGTTGTTACGTGATACAGCAGAGCAGCAAGTGAGGGGACAAATGTGAACAAAAAAAGAAGAGCTGTGTGCAGATTGTATCCTACGTCATTAGAAACCATATATCAAGAGACACTGAAAACAGATCTGACTGGGAGAGTGAGGGCAAAAAATTAAATAAATCTCTCATCGTGAAAAAAAACAACTGTTACATCAGATTGCCTATTTAATAACAGGTTTTACCAAAGTTCTTTACACTGATCTCCTGTGAATAATATAAACAATGTCAGCTTTTGATGTAAGGACTGAATATGAAATGCGTAGCATCAGTAGCAGTAGCAGTTGAGGAAAGGTAATAAAATGACCTATTGTACTAACCTGGAGCACTTTGTAGTAGTAGCAGTAGAGCCTGTGAGGCTGAAGTAATTCTCTTGCCATTGTCTGACCTTCTTTAGCAATTTTTTGTGCTTCTCCATCATTTTCCTAGAAAATTGAGTAAAACAGCAACAGACAATAGAACAAGCAGTGAGTTACTTGAAGTTTTGCTGGCATACCTAATTTTATCAAAGGGGCTGTTGAAACTTGATTCTTTACAATTGCTGGTACGCTGCAAAGGGACACTGTAAATTTGGGATTATTTCTGACAATCCTGGGTTGCTTTTATGGTTCCAGTTGGTAGCTCAGGGCTATCGGTAACACCTTTCATGGGTAATTGTACAGCTTCAAAAACAAAGCTGACTATTGCTTCACTGTTTTGTCAAAGCCACAAGCCTCTTTACAAGCAGCTCTGACAATCTCCCACACGTATTAGTTACACAGAAGACAAACCTGCAGCTGTAGCCTCTTTTATGCAGTGCAATTTGAACATTTCCTTATAGAAATGTCTGTTTGACTCACATTTAAAAGTGATGCATGCAATGCCAGATAAGCACTTCCATTCATGTACTTGTTCTCAAGATTTTTAGGTGTGTTACAGTATTCTCATCTGACACTTTATGAAGAACCACAGTACCATAAAGAATCTTTTCCCATGTTTTTATCCTAACAGTTAAACTTAAAATCCAAATGGTATTTTCAGTCACACAGAACGGCAACCTTTCATTCTGAGCAGTGATCATATAGAGCAGTGATTCCTTTGTACATTCAAACAAACATGCAATAACTTCTGATCTAGTCAGAACCTGAAAAAAAGTGATAGAACTAATTAAGCAGTAACTAGGATTGTGGGCATTTCTTTGAAAATTACTTGCATTAGTCAGTATACAAAGGCTCTGACTCACAAAAACACTTCTACACATACCCAAAATTAATTTGCAAGTACTTCCATGAATAGAGATGGTTACTTAACTTACAGCCTTCACCTCTTCTAATAACAACAAAATGTTTATCCCAGGATTGCAGCAGAGAGCTTACAAATGTGTATGTGGAGAAGAGCACTACGATAAAAAAGAGAACTAAGATAAACTTTAACACATTAATTTATGGACTTTGTAATGAAACTTACTTTAGCCCACTTTATTTTCTCTAGCAAGTCCTCCAAGCTTCTCTTAACTGGAACATAATGTTTCCATGGCTTCAATAGAGTATAAAAATGTTCATAGTACTGAGAATCCTGCTTCAGTACTAGGCTGTCACCCAGCAAGAGGTATGGAAACCTGTAAGCTGCTACAGTCCCATCAACGTTCACCTGGTATTTGTACTGCAGTGTGAAGACAGGAAAAACAAAAAAGTGAAACATTTTGCAACAGAATAGGAACACTGGCTATACAAAAGTTTCTCTTCAAGTCAAGACACACTTGTGTTTATTGGTTCTCAGCTTTAAACCTGCTTTAGTGTAATGTGGGTGTAGTTTCACGGTGTTCTGGTAACATAACAAAAAAGATTTGTTTTCAGCCCAAGGCTTACAGTCAAGAACCTTTGTGTCACATGGACTTCCTGATGTGCATTGTTCTATTTAAGTGTCCTGTGGCAGAACAAAGGGTAGAGCTGAAAATGAATTAACACTGATCTATACTTCAAAGGAGTACATTTATTCTCACTTAACTAAGAGCAACCATGAATACAGTGCTCTGCCAGATACTCTCGGCTGTTTAAGCACTCCTGATACATTGATCTCTGGAACAGAACTTCCATTACCACGTGTTCTAATTGCTTTTTACAGAACGAATACACAAATGGTGTCCACTGTTTTCACATTTACTCCAAGTAAAAAAACCAGATGGTGAGCAATATCAAATTTCTCTAATTCTTTAAAGAGTAATCTCAAAGAATTCTATCAAAGGGAATCCATGACAAAAGGGTATTGGTAATGACCTTGATCATGGGTGGTCTAGCTACGCTGCTAGGACTTCTCACTCCAGCACAATCGTTCTGAATGAAATTAGCCAAAGTAAACCTTGTTGGTTTACTCAGTAAGAACTTGACAGCAAAGTTACTCCGAGGCTGTAATTTTCCTACTACCTTAAAGAAGTCAAAGAAGCCTATCAGCGGAACCTTTCCCAACTCCTTTTCTTTTTCTCTGAAGAAGAAATATCCTGTTATTCCAGCATCCAGTAGCTCTGGATTCTCCTTGGATAACTTGACAAGATAGAGACGTTCTTCTCGGCTGTCGCGCCCTCTAAACAAAGCTTGTTCCGTTTTGTTGTCCCAGAATGGGCCTACGAGCATTGAGTGATAAGATGATGAAAGTGAACAGTAATGAGATAGTCACGATATGTACAGTGCTACGAACAGGAACTTGTCATGGCAGTGACACTGCTCTTAGAGACAAGGTAGAACAGGCATATTTCTTGCACTGAACACATAGTCACTTATTAATCATGGCAATTAAACTCCCAGTTCTGGCATGAATTTTGAGTTGAGAAACTGAACATTTTTTAAAAAGAAAAGTGGAGAATTGCTTTTACTTGACAATATCGCACATTTCTTGAAAGCTATAAAGTTATAATCAAATTATGTACATAAAATAATAATTGAAGCAATTCTCTGTCTTCAAAGACTAGCACACTAATAAAACTTTCTTTAGAGAAACCCTCTGTTGTTATCCAGCAGTCTAGTTGGGTTTTTGAGAAGTCACTTGATGATTTACAAGGAAAAAATTGTCTATAATGTGTTCTCCAGATATTTAGCAAGATCCTGGAAGACTTCCTATCTGCTTCCTTCTTTCTTTTAAAGACAATAAATCTCTGTCCTTCATCCTCCTGCTGGGACTTTCCCTGAAGACATACCAGAGTAGAGTAGGACCATCGTGTTGGCATAACTGGAAAAACAGCTGTATTAAATCACTAAAACAGGTTGCTTCAAACTGATAATGGATTAATTTAAAAACCAAGTAACAAAGGAAATACCAACTATGAACTATTCAAATAAAAAGAAACATCTCCTCACTTAAGATTTACTCCTTAAATATTGTTCATGTCATCTGCATGATTACTAAGAATTCATGAATGTCCTGGGGGAAGAAGACACCTGTCAGGAAAGCTGACTTCTCCTTTGAAGCTAGAAAAACAATTCAGAATATCCCACACTGAGCAATTCTTCACACATTTTTTTTAGTTGAAAGGGGCTGCAGTGTAGTACTAGTTTGCCACTTTCAGTAACTATCTTCTGAATACTGTTAAAATTCACATTACCGTGAACAGGACTTCTTCTAAATTCGCATTAATCACCTGCTTTGTAGCAGTGCTGGAAGTGTACAGACTCTGTGAAAACTACACTGATTCTATTAAGAGATCTCCCAAGGCACCTGTGTACTAAAGATGGTAAGAAACATTATTTAAATGCAGCCTGCTTCTTCAATGGAATTAAAACTCTCTTTTTAAATCCACAACCTCTAACTTACCTGTATTTCCTTGAATAGAAAGGAGATCATTTGTGACACCACGCAGGGTTTCAAGAGTTGAGTGGGTTATGTCATATGTTGGAAGGACAATGTCCCTTGAATCCACAGAGCCACACCATGAAATGATGGGTATAGGCCCGGGTGTATCATTAACTTTTCGGTACTCAACTGGCCAATCTCCAACATTAAGATAAAACTCCACATCGGGAAGATGAACCTAAATGTATACCCAAGAAAGGAGAATAAAACAGACATAATTACACTGCTGTTTGCCACTCTTAAGTAGAACCCTCAGCTCTCGTGTCACGAAGAATCAATAAATATGGATTTTACAGATTCAGATGATCTTAAGATCCTTATTTCAAGTTGCTGTCCAGCAAGTAAGTATGAATGGAACACTTTCAAAGGCCAGGAAGCCTACAGGGTTGGGTCAAACTTTGATCCCATACATTACTTATACTATGATTCCTAAAGATACTGTCATCTTGATGAAAAAAATTTAAAATCTCACTACATCAATTACAAATCTGAAGTTACAACAATGAATCAGTATTGTTATAATTAATACAGTACTGTTACATCACAGTATGATTTAACAGTTTTGCGTAAATGATCAAAAGTGATACCTTTCTTGCCAGAGACAGTAACATTTCATCAGAGAACATTTTGAAGTCTGTGTACTTCCCTAAGGAACGACGGTAGATGCGATTATTGAGAATAGTGTAATGAACAATAGCACCTCTTGTCTGACTGAACTTTGATGGGATTTCTTTAAACATTCGCTGAAGGTCAATGGTGGGAAAGGAAATGAAGTCCTTTGTAATCTGGGGTTCTTGGGATGGGCAAGAGAAAACATTCTGCCAGATCTGAGGGTCTTCTTCAGGACAGTCGCAATATTCATGATAAACAGGTCCTGCAGGAAATAAGCACTATGAGTCCGTATTTGTGATCTGAAATCAGTCATAGTTCCCCAAACACAGGAATGCAGAAATTAGAACGGCTTGCCAATTTTTAGGAATATGAAAACTGCAACATCCTTCTCAGAAATAAAAACAGTAGATTTCTTGATACTTGTTGAGGGTAAAAATCATTTGCCAAATGAAGCTCCATCCTTGGGCTGCCCTGCCAGCCAGAGGGAATGTTTAGAACTGATCTACGTGTAACTACAGTTTCAATTTTCGCCTAACTCAGATGCATCAGTGTTCGTCTAGCCACAATGTATTTCATTATCCACCACCAGCCATCCTTTCTACCTTTTCCAAGTAGAGGCCTTGCTCACATAGGAACCTCACAGAACATGAAATAAAAGCCCATGCTTCATTGACTTCTATTCAAAACACATTTTGTCCTATGCCATGGTATCATGGCTGTTGGAAAAGATGCATTGGCATAAGGAAGACAAACCGCTACTTTAAAGATTCAGGGCAGTTTGATTTCAGCTTGAAAGTGTTTCTAAGCTTTAGGACATTTTACAATACAAAGCATAGCCAAGTTCTGGTTAGAAGAACAAGTGTTAAAAAGAAACAAGAATCTCCAGGAAAGTAACTTTATTATCTATCTTCTTTGCTGATTTAGAGAAAGAGAGGCAAGGTAAAGAAGCAGAATTCCCTGGAATAAGAGAGAAATTTGCCTAATCTTTCATGCTTTTATACAGGTAGTACAGACCTGCACTGAATTAAACTGGGCTAAGGGAAAAATAGTTAAATACTAGCCTAGTTAGAGAAATATTATCTCTGTTTTCATGAAGGATCACAGCATTCAGAGATCACAAAGAGACATATACATCATGAAGCATTGGGAACAACACAAAATCCTTAATTTGCAGGCAGTAATTTCTGCTTCATATAATAATCACAAAATTTTTAAGTGAATTGATGATTGAAAAAAGGTATAATTGTCATTCCTCTCTTATTCATCTTACAAAATCTGAAGAAAGCCATTTCTTGTTGCAAGAGCAAAGACGAAATGTCCAGACAGAATCTTAACACCAGAAGCCATAATCTACATGTGCATACAACCCATAACTTGGCAGTGAATAGAGACTGTCACTGCTTATTCTTTGTATGAAGGGAACATTTTGATGACACTATAGGAGTATGAGCAACCCAACCTCTGATCTCCCACTTCCAGTAGTAAATTAGCCCATAGCATTTATCCAGCTACATCACCTTACAATAAAGAATCTTACCTTTCAGAATGTAAGGAGATTGAGCTACATGCTTATCACCATAAAGTATCTCAATTCTCAGCCCTTTTCTGACACTCCCATACATCCGATACCGCATAAGAAACGTGCCATCATTCCTATCCAGAGGGTGAGGAGTGTAAATTCTGGTGATCTCTTTTGGAGAAAGTGCTGTAATTACCACTTTAAATTGCGTCCCTCCTGAAAATAGGAAAATAACAACAGATAAAAGCACTTTAAGCTATTAGAATCCCATGTATGAAGTACAGGTTACAGCAAACTTTAACTGGATGAAATACATAGCATTTAATTAAACTCTGCACTGGAAAGTTTATTATACCAAGTTGGTAAAGTTCATTTCCAGTGACAGAATGCCATTCTAGCAATTTCTATGACATACTTAAAAAATGGAAAACCTGTAGATGGAGATAAAATGTTAAATATGATTACAACATAGAAAGGCTAACGATACTTTGAGGCTTATGGTTTTCATGATTTTGAGGATTAGGCTTAATCTTATGTTTTCCAGTTAATAGTCTGAGGAACAATCATTTTCTCTAGAGAAAAAGAGAGAAAGAAAAGTAAGTTAAAAGAGCACAGGAGAAAGGAATACTTGCCAGCTTGTGGAAAGGTAGTTGCAGCATGCAGGAGTCTGACAGAAATTGTTCACCTTTGGGCTGCAGCTGACTGTCTTGCATATCTAAAGTCCCAGCTACTGAAAAGCAGGGATAAGAGAGTGATACCAGAGATGTTTCTTGGACATCTGTCTGACCTGTGCTTAAAAATCACCAGCATTTCATCACTTATCACTCCCACTTTTTAACTGGGCATGGAATGTTCTGTGGACAACATGAGCACACCTAAAGATAAATCTGTTGCTTTCCCCTATTTCTGCCATGCATGGTCATTGTCAGTTGAGTTCTTCAAAAAAGAGGACAGTTTATTTTCAGCATTTGATGACCTAAGCATTGCAAACCAAATACATGCAATGACTATTGCCCCAAACTAGTATACAGAAAGAAATTAAACTGAAAAATCCCAAGTAAAATCAAGCTGTTACTAACATCTGAGTATGTTCCAACAGCATCCTAAGACTGAGATGTTACATCTACTTCTATACAATCCTTATCTGGATGTAATTTACATCCACAAATAGAGCACTGATGGAGTATGTAAGTACAACGGTCACTTAACAATGATCAATCATGTCTTTCATAGAACATTAGATCTTGAAACTGGATGAAATCAGTTTATGTGCAAAAGTCTCCACATTAAACTAGGCTGAATCCTCATGATTTTAGCTGCCAACAGATGTCACGATTCTTCACAACAGTTACCCTGAGTAACCCAGATTCCTCCAGTTGTCAAAGTGGATCCCTCTATAAGTAAGCATATGGTCAATGTCTACCAGCAGAAGAATCTCTCAAAACTGAACACACTCCTCTGCTTTGCATTCAAATGGAAGAATACAAGACGTAGATTATTTGTAATCATCCCTTAGTTTTCTTAGTATTCAAAGTCCAGTCCAGCTAAACATACCAAAAACCAAGTCAGGATGTCTTCATTTAAGAGCATACTGAGTCAGTATGAAGTAAGCATTCAATCTTTCTTGGAATGTCAGTGTGGTGAGCAGTGCTACCACAGACTGGGGAATGTTGAATTTTGTGTCTTTGATAGCTAGCAGCACTACCACAACAAGCCCTCGTTTATCTGCCCAGAGTGGCTACCAGAAGTGCACCTCTCTCTTCTGAGAAACAGAAAAACAGAGGGGTTCCCCAGGTACTTTGTCCACCCTTTTCAGAGGAATGATGAGCAGCCAACTCCCTGCTCGCTTAAGTGGCAAGCAGAAGAAAAATTAGCAGTGAAGTTATACAGTGTGAAAATTCCTTGGGCAAGTAGTTCAGGGAGCAAGTAGACTTAAACTGCAAAACAACTTCTATATTTTATGTTCCTATATAAAAACAATTTCCATAATTTATATTGGTTTAGAGCTATAAGACTGTCACAGCTTTGGATCCCTACAACTCGTAGCTGTGTGAGCAGAACTCATACAGACTGACTCACAATTCGGGAGTGCCAAAATTTGATTCAGTGTTACCTGCAAACTGCCTCAGTATCGGAGAAGAGGTAAAAAATACAGTTTCCCTTGGAGTATTGTTGACATCAAGCTGCTAGTCACATTCCAACATGAGGGACTGTAGAACTGCACTGATAATTTAAGAACATCTCTATGATCATGGACCATAAATCTACCTTTCATCCAAAGGTCTGCTCAGTATCCTGAGTCTTCCAGCCTCAAGCAGGGAATGCATAGTGCAAGGTAGTAAAAAGAATATGAGCACAGAGAAATATTTTTGAACTTACTGTCTTCCTCCTTCTGGAAACTTCTGACAACGGGGCTTTAAAAATCACAACTTGGATGAATTATTTTAATAGCCTTTAGTAGATGTTTTCCATGACTGCTTAAACTACATTTTAACACGCTGGTATTTGTTCCAGCTAAAGAATCCCAGGGCAGTTCTTTTTGAGTAGTCAGGTTTTTATAAACATACCCTTCAGCTCGTCATTGCTCTGTGCAGAATTCAGTTGCGCAATGCAACACTTGATAATAAAAACACAGAAATTTAACTAAACACTGCCAGAGGTCTTAATGTGAGAGTCCCTCCCCTGCTGAGTCTGGTTAGATTTCGTGGGTAACGGACATCTCTGCCTAAATGCCACTACCAGTCACAACCACCTCTTCCAACCCCTTTAAAAGCAGACAGGCCAAGTGGTGCATCCTTCTTATGACTACCACAAAGCATTATTTGGATGAAGAATCCCTGAAATCCAGAGCGTGCCATGAAGTAGGATCACTGAGAAAATGGCTTTCTATTGGTTTTATGTCTTTGCCTCTTCTCTGCCCTTTTCCCAAAACATTTTAACTGAGTATAGAGAGTTCCTACCAGAGAAAACAATGTTTGCAGTTATCATAAAAATGAGTCAGTACCGAGAAATCATGAGTGAAATATTGCTGGGATCTCATCCCCATGGACAGGAAATACTAAGAGTGTCTTTGTTCTGTGCTGGTTACATAATGCATGGCCTAGAGACATGAGGAAGTACAGATCTGCCCCAAAGCACTCACTATTTTCAGTTGCTGGTGGTTTAGGTGCAACAAGCATTTGCTAAGGGAATGGTGACCTGATAACAAAGCTCCCTGGGAAAGGAAAAAGCAAGTCCTACTCAAAAGAAGGGAGAGGGGAAAGAGATTGAGTATTTAATACAAGTACAGTTTATGCACTGAAGGCAATAAGATTTGTTATTATTTATATATTATTATATATTATTATAATATATATATATATTGTTTGCTTATGATTGACAGTACTCATTACATGATGTTGCTGAAGCCTCTAAGTACTGAACTGCATTACTGAACTACAACAGCTTTCTGCTGTTTTGTTTTTAGTTGCAGGAAGGTTACCAGGGTATTTCCACTCACAACTTTCTCTTCGTAAGTCCTAAGAGGTGATAAAAGAAAAATGTGTCCCTGTTGAATCCTCACCACTAGTACTTCTGTTTCACCCTGAAAACCAATCCAGGACAGCATTTTAAGGAAAAAAATAATATTCCTATTCTGAAGAGATTCTAAAATAGAGACACAATCAAACAGGATACTTTAAGTAAATCAGATGATGAAACTTACTTTATGTGGGTTTTATTCCTCATGTATAGCTTGCAAAGGAGGTATGCCCCATCGCTGTAGGAGCCCAAGGCCAGGTTGGATGGGGCCCTGAGCAGCCTCAGCTGGAGGGCAGCAGTCCTGCCCATGGCAGGGGCTGGAACCCGGTAGGCTTTAAGCTCCTTTCCCACCCAAACCATGCTGCTATTCTATGACACACATATCCAAAGAATCCACGCAGTTTATACTGAAAGTTGTGACTTCGGCAGTGATTTTCTTTTTTTTTTTTTTTAAGTCTTTGGAACAAATTTCCTGGGAAAGAGCAAATTCTGCATCACTTGGCAACTTCCTGAGGGGACAGCTCAAAGAGCTTGCAAGCTGTATGTTGAAATCATCACGCTTTATGCAATAGTGCACACTAGTTCTGGTGATTAGTCTTGATACTCCAAAGAATATTAACATTTTAAATCTACCAACTATCCTTTGTAAGTGTTATATTAGGCACCAGTAGAGAGCTTGACCAAAATTGTAATCCACACAAAACACAATTTCAAAAGCTTAGTTTTTACACATGGGAAGCCTAACCTGCAGCACTCTGATCGCAGTATTTTTGCTTGTGAGAATGCAGATTTATCCCAGTAGGCATATTTTGAGATGTATTCCACTCATATTCGAAAGAAAGGCCACGTTAAGTGTAATTAATTCTTACTGACGGTTTACAAATAGATCTTGAACATTAGAATTCATTTGAGAACTGAAAGTTGTAGCCCATGAGTAAAATAAACAGCACTCGTGCACTGGAATGTGGCCAGTGCACTGGGACTGGTGGTGATGGGCCCACAGTGTGAATGCAGGGCACCCCGTGCAGATGGCACCTGGCCCAACAGCCTTCCCAGGGGCTTTATTAGCACAAACACAGGCTCTGGAGGGCAAAATGAGGCTCTCAGCACCACTCCTCTCACAGCGCTCATACTTGCAGGGGTCACAAGAAGAGTCGCACACTGATAGCCTTCAAAAAGAGCTGCTCAAGCCCTGCATGGCTGAGACCAGCCCCGGCCTGGCTGCCAGTGTGCAGTCCTGGAGCACTGCTCCAGAGCCAGGCTGCAGCACAGCACCATGCTGCTAAGGGGGCTGGAGAGAGGCCAGAGCTGGGGGCCAGGGCTGCTGCCGGCTGAAGGCACGGCCCCTGCACTGTTATCAGCAACTGTGTGAGAAAGCCTGAGGTAAATGCTGTCTGTTTTCAATTACTTGACCTATTCCTTGACCCCAAGCAGCAGCCTTCTGATGCTGTTACTGAGAGCAGGAACCAGGCCCCCGCACGGCAAGGAGATGTTCCAGACCCGCCTGGACGCCTACCTGTGCAACCTGGGCTAGGAGCTGCTTTGGCAGGGGGCTGGACTCCATGATCTCTGGAGCTCCCTTCCAACCCCTACAATTCTGTGGTTCTGTGAGAGGCCACGTATGTACATTAGTTCTGCCCTGTACAGGTTAGCACCTTGAGGTCATCACCTCAGGTATTTTCACTACGAAATCCGAGATGCAGAAGCCCTTTTTACCCTAAAGGAGAGGGTTACCCTGAAGCAGCAAGCAGCCGCCCAGCAGAACTCCCACCCGCTCAGCGCCGGGCTGCGGTCGGAAAGCAGTCCTCAGTAACGGAGGCAGCTGCAGCGGGAAGCCGAAGCGAGCTCAGCGCACGCGGGAGCGAGGAGCGTGCTTCAGCACCTTGTGCTCGGGGCACCGGCGTGCCCGTGCTGTTACCGGGCGGCACGGAGGGGCGGCACGGAGGGAAGGCCGAGCAGATCCGCCGCCGCGGGCAGGGCGCGCAGCCCCGAGCGCACGCACGGTACCTGGCGGAGAGCGGGAGAAGTTGCGTCCGGCCGCGCTGACCGCCTGGATGTAGAAGTAGCGCACGGGCAGGGTCAGCCCCGCTTGCAGCCCGGGGCCCCAGGCCAGGCTCCGCTCGGGGCTGACGGCGGCCGAGCCCAGCAGCGGCAGAGCGGCGCCCAGCAGCAGCAGCAGCAGCAGCGCGCAGCCCCGGCTGCCCATGGCCGCGCCGCGCTGGAGCGGGGCCGGGGCCGGAGCCTCCTCCGGGCCTGCGCGGCCGGGCGGGCCCCGCGCCCGCTCCCCGCGGGAGACCGCCGCCCGCTCCCCGCCCCGCGGGGCGGCCCGAGGGGGCCGGGGCCGGGCGAGGGGCAGCGCGGCCCGCCCCGAGCCGGGGCTCCCTGCGGAGGAAGCCGGCGCCCGCTTCCCCCCGGCAACGCCGTGCGGCTGTCGGAGCCGCGGGGCAGAGGCGCGGCGTGCCCATGGCTCCCGTCCTTTTGCGCGCCGCGGGTGGGTCCCGTCGGCTCTGGAAGTGGCATTGCTATCCAGAACATTAAAAGTTTGGCAAAACAGAGCAATTTCGTAAGTTTAACATGGTGGAAAGAGGAAACGCCCCCGATGGTTCGTCTCTTAAAGGATATTTTATTAGCAGAAGCGTCTTTGCTTGCCTGAAGGCGCTGCGGGCCGGGCGGGGCTGAGGTGATCCCAAACTGTTCTGTGGTTCTGTGGGGAGGAGAGCTTGCCGGTGGATGTGGGGCTTATGGGACTGCAAGGAAGGTAAATGTAGCTTCCGCGCCAGCTTGGATTTTTCAGATGCAAAACAATGAGAAGACAAATGAATGCTGCTTGTTTTTGATGTATCGTGAACCTCAAGTCTCCGTGACAAACAGGTTCTTTGAAAGTGCAGTTATACTGAGTCTGGTTTCCTCCTTGCTTTTGTCTTTGGCATCCCAAGCTCCCTCAGCCCAGGTAACCGCAGACCTCCAGCAACATACCAAGTACAGCGATCCCAGTGGGCAAGAGAAAACATGCACGGTGTTAATTCGGGGTTATTTGCTTATTGGCCAACCAGTCCCTTCCTGGTTGCTGCTTTCCTTTCATTCTCCACCACTCTTCTGAACAGAGGTGGTGGCTGGGAGCAGTCAGTGTGTGCTGAGCAAGGGCTGACCATGCCTGCGTGACCCAAGCACCTCTGCAATGGCTGGGGCTGTGGGTGAGGGCAGAGCAGCACATGTTGTTTCCCTTGAATGTCTTTGAATCATAGTCATTAAGGTTGGAAAGACTACTACCATCATCTGTCCAGCCATCAACTCACCCCCCCATTCCCATTAACCACGTCCCTCAGTGTCCTATCTCCATGTTTCTTGAACATTTCTAGGGACAGTGATTCCACCACCTCCATTGGCAGCCTGTGCCACTGCCTCACCACTCTGAGAAGAAATTTTTCCCCATGTCCAACCTGAACCATCTCTGGTGCAACCTGAGGTCCTCAGTTTGGCAAAGACTTCACTGGCTAACATGATGGTCTTGTATCCAAGCAAGGATGTCATGGTGGTTAAAAATTTCTCCAGATGCTTGTTTGTGGGACAAGGCTGTGGTTGATGGGTCACCTCTACCTGGGGGGTTGGTGACAAGCAGTTCCACAGGGACCTGGTTAGAGTTGGGATGATGACACGCTCTGTCACAGATGAGAAGCTGAGGGAAGTGGTCATCTCCTCAGCTCTGCATTTGCTGGGGTGCATCTGGATGCTGCCACTACTTTTGGACTCCCCAGTGCAAGACATCAATTGATTGGATTTTTATTTATTTATTTATTTATTCATTCATTCATTCACAGGCTCTTCACAGTGGTGCAGAAGGATGGGAGAGTACAAGCATAAACCAAATGAGACGTTTGACCCAAATATAAGAAGCTTTTTCCCCACGAGGACACACTGGCCCAGACTGCTGAGAGAGGCAGTGCAGTCTCTATCCATGGCGGTTTCAAGCCCCAGCTGGACACTGCTCTGTGTGGCCTGGTTCATCCTCAGAGCTGAGCTGCTGTGAGCAGGAGGCTGAGCCAGAGTCCTCCTGAACTCCCTCCCATTCTAAGCACTGCTGTGATGAAAACAGGGGCTCTCTGCCCCTTCCTTTCAGTGTCACGGATTTGTTGGTGAGTTCATAGGTGATAGCATGATGCAATGGGTGTAGGAAGATAAAGACATAAACACAACTGTAGCACAGAAACTATTCCCTTACAAAACCAGGCTGAGGGATGGTGTCAGTGAGCTCGGGTACCACACAGGCTGGCTGTAGTAATTAAGGTTCAAAGCCAGCAGTGAGTCTCACATGCCATCCCACTGCACGTGGCAGGCAGCCTCCTGCAAGGTCTAATTCTGGCTGAAGTGTTCTTCACGTGGATCTCATTGCCTTGTAAAACCACTCATCAAACATCACTCTTGGCCCCACGTGGAATATCGTCTCCTCAACGTGAGCTACAGGCGTATGGCTCTCTAAGGTGTTAACACATCTCCTGTAAAAGTACTAAAGCTGTTGGAAAAGGGTATACCAGAGACTCATCAAATGGCATCGCGTTGTGGTGTGCGATGCAGGGCCTGCTGCCTCCCAGCCACCTATCTACAGTAATGTGATGGACCACAGCTGGGCAGCCTCTTGTAATCCTCTGCAACTGGGACCAGCAGCACTCTGCCATAAGATCATAGAATGGCTTATGTTGGAAGAGACCTTAAAGACCACTGAGCTCCAACTGCCCACCATAGGCAGGGCTGCCACCTATCCAGCCTGGCCTTGAGCTCCTCCTGGGATGGGGCATCCACAACCTTTCAGGGCAGCCTGTACCAGTGCTTCACTTCCCTCTGAGTAAAGAATGTTTTCCTAAGATCTAAATGAAATTTCCCCTCTTTAAGCTTAAAGTCATCTCCCTTCGTTCTTTCAGTATTAGTCTGCACAAGAAGTCCCTCCCTTTCCTGCTTATACACTCCCTTCAAGTATTGGAAGACTGCAGTGATGTCTCCCTGGAGCCTTCTCTTCTCCAGGCTGAACAAGCCCAGTTCCCTCCTCCCTCCTTTCTTCATAGGAGAGGTGCTCCTCTGATCATCTTCATGAGCCTCCTCAGGACCTGCTCCAACAGCTCCACAGCGTTCTGTGCTGAGGGCCCCAGGCCCGGGCACAGAACGGATAAACAGTCCACAGTGTTCCCAGTAAGTGAAAGAATAAACACAGTACCAATATATTCATTCACTTGAATAAAGTTTATTGCAAACAAGTTGTTTTAGATATGAAAATCCTATAAATTACGAGCATGTATAGAATATATCCCTTTACCAAAGGAAAAGCTTGGAAGAGCAAAGGTATCCAGATCTGGTTCTGCTGAACTGAATGCAACCAACAGCTACTCAAAGCCTTTTTCTCCCTGCTTTCACGTAACTGCTTTACAGAATACCATCATTTGGTGTCAATATTCAATTACAGCTCCTTGTCAGGATGCATTATTGCACATCTGATTTATTACCAGAAGCTGCTTTCTTTATTTACTTACTTTAAATTAAGCTGCCTCACTTCCTTTGCAAAGCAAATGAATTTTTTTTTATGCCAACAAGGTGAGAACTTAATCCAACTTCTACTGAAGAAGTAGAAAATATTTACAAATAAAAATGTTCTGAGCCATCCACTTCCAGTCAAGTAAAACTGTACGAGCATTTATTTCTCCTGTAAAAATATGATATTATTATCCTTTGACTTACGTAGGCTGCTCTTCCCAGCCTGGTAGATGAATGCTTTGCAGAAATGTCTGCCCCTCAGCTGGCTTTACTGTCTTACTCTACAGGACCCTGAATTCATAGAACCATTTACAGAAAAACATCATTCCCCCTTGGAGTAGGACATTCTACAAGATTACAGTTACACAGTAGTTATTGCCTTCCAGTACTGCATATGTCAGCATACGCTTACATTCTTCCAAGACAGACATATTGTAAATCCTGACTATAAACACACAGCTTATATTAGTCCTTTTATGTACAATAAAAGACAAATTATCCCAATATAAAGCAATAATACTTAGAAGTCAGTACGAATTTGAGTTAGAGACACACTTCTTTAACGAAGTTTACATATAAAAATAAGGATACCAGTTACCTTTTATAATATTTTCATCTTTAAGTTTCTTGTAGAACATTAAGTGAGACAAGCACTGCTTGTTTATAATATATTATTTGAAAAGATCAGGATATTGTCCTTCCAGTTACAAAAATATAATTCAGTCCTGCAGAAGTTTTATTGAATTAAAAAGTGTATCAAAAATACGGATCAGCAGTTTAGACCACACATGAAATTACAAAATAGTAACAAACGTAAAACTATTTCAAAATGCTATTTGCTGGCTCAGCAAGTTGCTGCCATCTCACACGAAACAGACCAAAGCTCAGCGAGAGCAGCCAGGGGTGTGCTGTGGCTCTGAGCTTTAACACGACATCTATAGTGCAGCTGACCAACAGGCACAGGGAACCATCCGCAGCTTTTTGGTTCAAACGATAGAAAGTACCACGGTGGCAGTGGGAATTTGGGGAAATGACCAGAAAGAGGTATTAACTTAGCCAAAAGTAAAGGGCATTTTTTGTCCATTTCATTTAGCTGTTGGGAAAGCAAGGGCGGTGCGTGCTGCGCAGCAGTGGCACCGGCTCACCGGGCACAGCCCGGCACAGGGCAGCCCCACGGGCATCCGTTGCATTTGTTCTCCCAGAGCTAGGACAGCTTCAGGTTCAAACCATTGGGTTTGTCCAGGAAATAAACAGGGTCAGTCTTTTTATGCTGTGCATAGTTTAAAGTGCCTGATTATTAATTTGAATTAATGTGTTCCTGGGACAAAGGCAGAAGCCTGGCAATGCAGCCAAAGCTGTGTCAGCTGCGTATCTCCCAGCATACACACATGAAAGGCATTTCCATGCTCATCTGTGTCAGCAGTTTCAGCTTTCCAGCAGTGAAATCTGCTGTGAAGTTATTCACTTCCAGAGCATTCTGTGTGGGCGCTGGCAAGGTGGGATGGATCAGCACTACTATGTTTAAGCTGGAAAACGAGGAGAGCTGGAAAAACGCTTATCAGCAACGTAACCCGTTGTTTTCCTCCTAAGACTTGTGAGAAAATGTAGACAGAGTATGAATTTACCTATTTGGGTGCTGTTCTATAGCAGCACTAGAACTGGCTCAAAGTATTTTACGTGTTTTTGCCTGCCCAGGAACTATCTTGCCATCTACGTACCACAGGCGGTCATAGTTCTGACTCTTTATCTATCTCGTCCAGGTAATATTCATCATCTGTGGTGGTATCAGAGTCCGAGTCTGAGTAAGCAGCTGGGTCGTCCTGATAGATGTCAGGCAGCTCCCGGGGTGACGAAGCAGCCGAGGATACTTTGCTCCCAGCAGAACTCGAGCTGAAAAGCTCGGCTCTGTTTATGGAAGGGGTCTCTCCATCTCGGAAAGCACTTGGGTTGTTAAGAAGACAAGGTCTCCACAATCGCCCCTCTGTGAGCGACCTCTTGATATTTTCCAGGAAAGCTAACTGTTGTTCTTTGCCAAATATACCAAACTCAACAGAAGGATACATCAGATTCCTCGTACTGTAACATCTTTGATCGTTCAATGCCCAGTTTTCGTTTTCATCACAGGACAACACCTCTGAATAAGATTTGCATCTCTTCCCATGCACGCTGTCTTTTGGCAGAATATTGCTTCCAGAGGCAAAGGTCTCGTGGGAATCTTGAGCACAAATACTCTCAGAAAGGTGACGCTCATGCTGATTTTTCACATGAGTCTTACGCAACAGTTGGCTATGCAAGTTTGCATTTCTTAAGCTGTTGGATTCAGAGGCATTCTGATGCTCAGCAAGCAAAGCCTGAGAAGTCAAGTTCTGCTCTGGACATATGTCTACCTGCAAGCAATTATTTATAAATGTGTTTGAGTTTTTGTCAGTTAAAAGTGGCAAGGGAGGAGTGCAAGTACTGCTGCTAGCTCTTCTTGCCTCATCATCTGTTGGGTCCAATGCAGTAGTGCTGGGTGAGATGGGCTGGCTTGTATTTTCTAACCTAAGATCGGGTGTTTGGGAATTCTTATTTCTTGTGGCTAATGCTTTATCCGGAGGTAGGGTTGTAAGACTTGGTCTATTTTCCACTTTTGCTGTAGGTTTTCTGGAACTGGTGGCCCCTTTCTGGGTGTATGAGCTTGTAAGAGACCTCCAGTTTAAGTTGTTAACAAGCAAAGAAGAATCATTCACATTTTCACTCTTCCTAGTCTCAGCTGTTTTTTGTATTTGTGTACTCTCGTCAGAGCCCAAGCTGTGATTCTGGTTTTCAGTCTCAGACTGCAGAAGTGACTGATGGCAACTTGCTGAAATCAGTGCTGCATCAGGAGACGTGCTCACCTCTGAAGATGTAGCATTTCCATCATTCTGTGAAAAAATATTACTTATGTGTGGTTTGGGAGGTAAATTTTTACTTGAAAATTTTCGACTTGTTTTGCAAACAGCTGCCAGTTTATTTTTAATTGAAGGCCTATTTTTCCTTTTTTCTATGTCTCTGACTTTGTCTCTCATGCAGTCGGGGAGAAGCTTGTTCTCATTTTTTTCTACATTCTGTGTTAATTTTTGGTCGTGTGTAACCCTGGAGACTTTGTCTTTACTGTTAACGTCCAGGCTGCTTTCACTGTGCTTCTCTAATGCCTGCAAACCACTGAAGTCTTTACCCACCTGAGCACTCTGCAAGTTTTGCTGTTTTTTAATTTTCTGATTCTTTAAGTCACCTGTACCTGCGCTAACCACTTCATCTGACTGAAGCACTGCATCAGCACTGGAAGCCGGGCTTGTCTCAAAAGCTTTCCTCTGAGATACTGAAAGCATTTTGCTACGAGAGCTTAAATCATTTGCGTTATTTCTTGAACTGCCAGCTCTTAGCGGCAGTCTGCTGCTTTTGTTATTATATGGAGGGGTGGTTTGGTGTGGGAAATTTACTCCCTGTTTCACTTTGGTGCTACCCCTGCCTGTGTCCGCCCCGGGTGGCAGCGGCACATCAGCACACTCTGTGTGGATCCTTCCACGAGAACCCTTCTCCCTCGTGTGGAGAAGCAAACTGTTCTGATTTTTATTCGTACTTACTGGAGCAGGCTGAGAGCAGTTTGCAGAGTTACTCTTCCGTATGCTATTCTTACTTACTGAAGCAGAACAAAAGGGATTCTCTAAAGGTCTGCCTGGTTTGGGAGGGGTTGGTATAGAGGACGTTAGTGGTGTGGCTGTTCGAGAAATTTCCTTCTTTTCTTTCAGGTGTGTTTCTGTATTTTGGTTGTTTGACGCATCAGAAAGGCCTTTACCTGCGTTAGCCACTACTGCAATGGATTGTGTGCCTCCTAAAGAAATGTCTTTTGTTGCCACATCAGAAAGTACACTATCTGTTGAAGAAAGACCTGCTGAACTGTTATTCCTGTTTATCACACACACTGAATTGGAAGTACATACCTCCTCGGAGCCAGGAGATAACTGGGAATTCTCTTCTTCATGGTGAACTACAGATTCTGCATTCTGAGTTGTGACCAGAATGGAAGCCGTTTGGTCAGAAGAACAGGGAGGCACCTCTTTCTCCAGAGTACTGGGGAAAAAAACATTTGCTAAACTCACGTGACCTTCACTCTTCTTTTTTTGTATTCTTGGTGACTGAGAATTTTCGCCAGGAAGAGATAAATCTGCATCCTCTGCATTATCCCTAAAGAGGTTACAAAACGTTTTGGAATGCCTCCGTGGCAGCGTGTAATAAATTGAAACTAGCTCATGGTACTTGACATGATCTTCATCAACACATACTGTAAATGTGCTTGTAGTTTTATATTTCTGCAAACAGTTTCCCCTTTCCTTGCCATCTGGAAACACTGAGGATTCTCTCTTGCTCAGATGATTACATCTGTCTGTCAGCTCAACTGATGCGCTGCCACTCATGGAATCATTAGGACTTCCGGTTAAAGGACTGGAGTAATCTTTCTCTCTGTAACTTGTGGCAACATTTAACGGTGCTGACCTTAAGGAATGTTTTGAATCTAAACAAGACGCATCTCTTTGACTAGAACAACAGGGATATGCTCCACTTGGAGTTTCAGACCTTAAACGATCATAGATGCTTCTTCTATTTTCTCTAGGGAAAGAGATGGGTGTATCTGACATAATACCAGCAATGCTAGCTGATTTTCTCGGTAAAGTGTAATAAATAACAAGTGGATCAGAGGACTTGAGGCTGCTTCTCCTTGGGGAACCAGTGATGCTGCAGCTACTGGTATGTCTCAGCAAGCTGTCCTGCTTGTGAAGCCTTTCAGTACAAGGTGAACGACTCCCTATTTTTCCACTTTCTTTTTCAAGGCAAAAATAATTTAAACTATGTTCAGTGGTCTTGGGATCTCCATCAAAACTACCTGTATAGGCATTTCCAGAATTTCCCTCTTGTGGAGAACTAGTCTTGAACTGTCCACTACAGTTCTTAGTACCTAAAGTGCTTGTATTTTGCAGTGCTTTCTGTGAAGTCTTTTCAGTAACACCCATTCCGCTCACTTGAGCTGTTTTTCCAGCTCTGTGATAAACTGCTGGTGGTGAACTTTGTGAGGAACTAGATGAAGTGCCAGGAAGCCAGGACGACAGGCCTTGACAGTTCGCTAGTTTTTCACTGGATGGGGCAGAAGCAGCATTCAGCTGTGCAGACTGTCCCTGTGGGGCAGCCAGGTTAACTGCTTCTGCACTCTGATTATCATGTTTGACACTTTCTCTTCTTCTCACATAGCGCAGATTGTGCTCCCATTCTTTCTGGTTTGGAAGAAAAGATTCCTTTTTGCTCTCATTAGCTGGCAAAGTACAGGGAGACTGACTGAATACGCTGTTGGGTGCACAGTTATTTTCCTTCATTTGTACATTTCTTTTATTGCTGTTTGACGCATCCATTCCTGCAGTATGTGTTCTGGCACTGACTTGGGTTTGTCTCATTGATCTCAGTGAGTTAAAATGAGGTGAATTGCTCTGCAACATGGCAAAAGCAGAGTTATTTGAGGTATAACTCAGAGTATTGATGTAGTTTGTGTCTGCTTGTTGTGAAATAGACTGTAAGGGCATGATATCAGTGTCCACTTCATCTGACAGTTTCCTGCATTCAGCCTTTTCCAGCTGCATAACGCCTGCTTTAGTACTTCTTTGGGTAATGACTGAATTCCTGTTCAGTCCTGTAGGTTTTGTTTGGTCCTTCAAATTAGGTGAGACAGATTCATCACTTCTGACAGCAGAAGAAGAAACTACAGAGTTACAGCTCAGCCAGGGCTGACAGCCTTCAGTGAATTCTGAAAAAGCTCTACTTGCACTTCTCGTTATCGTTTTAATATTCATGTTTTCTGGAGAATACATGTGAAAATCATTCTGCAGGTGCTGGGAAGCAAACTTGGCATTTCTGGTATATGCCAGCTGCTGGTCATCTAAATTAGCCATCATCACTTCAAAGCTGCTATCAGGAGAAATGAAAACATTATCATTGTAGTATTGAGGAATATCAGTCCAAGAAACATAGCTCTCCTTCTTTCCATAAGGAGGATTATTGTGGTTTGCATACAACTTGCCTTGAGAATAAATATCTCTACAGCATGATCTAGAAAGATTACTTTCTGATTGGTAGAATGGATAATTTTCCCAGTTATCAAAGGACAATGGAGAAGTGGCTCTGTCAGGGCAACTAGTTCTACTGAAGCAATTACTGCTTGAAATAGATCTCCTGTAGTGGTGTTTGGAGTGGTAACAGGCATATTTCTCGTTTTCTTGCAAAGACCTAGGGTATCTGCCATGGTCTGTAGCATGAAACTCCATCAGTGATTGGGTTCTAAACATCTTTTCTTGAGTTGATCTTTGCACAGGAGAGTCCGGTGTATTGTTCCATACAATAGAAGACAAAGGAATTCTCTTTGGGTTTTGTCGACCAAACCTTGGTACAAAGCCATTGTTGTTCTCCCTTGCCAAAGGACACTGTAAACTGGATGCTGATAGCTGGTCAGAAGACACCGACGATGGGCATCTCCGAAGGGAACATACGGAGTAACTTCTGCCAGCTGTACCCCTGTCCATGTAACTCTTGTGCCTAAACCCACTGTTCTGTGCTATGGAAGGAGGATACAAGCTACCTTCTGAAGACCGCCCAAAAGAGACGCAAGGCAGCCTGCTCCTTCGCAGATGAGAACTTCCATCAGCTGCATTGCCGTACTTAAAATCATCTTGGAAGGCTGTTTGTTGCCAGTTTATATATGCACTGTGCAATTTCCTTGGTCTGATGACGATCTTGTGCTCATCCTTAGCTCGTATGGTTCTCAGTCCATCTGGGAAAAATGTGCTGGGTATGTCACTCCAGTCATTTCTGAGTTGCCCTCGATTAGCAGCGTGACTCTTTGAGGCAGAGAAGGCATCTTGATTGTGCTGCACGTTTGAGGCACTGCCAGTAGAAAATGTCCTGTCCAATGGATCTTGGGATTGCTCCTGGGCCAGCTGGTCATCTAAATCATTTAGAACTGTGCAAGAAAAAACAAACACTTGGTTTTGCTTTCTGTAATCTTCTGATTATTTATGTTTAAAAAGTACTACTTTAAAACTGATTTTGAAAGGAGTCAGCTTCTCACCATTCAAAGCTGTTTCCAAACCATGCATTCTTCCACAGGACCTTTCAGTGGCCACTCATTATGAACACAAGAAAAAAGTGCCTCTGGACTAATCTCAAAACTGCTTTTTAAGTAAACGTTAGGCTTTATGCTATTTAGAAGAAAACCCAAACAATTTCAGATTCTCTCTCACTAGCTAAATGTATGTGTACAGGCAAACTTTCCAAATCAAGTCTGTAAGCAAATAGCCCTGAGAAGATTTCACAATGCTTGTAAGTAAACTCAGAGCCCTCTGTGTGATCACAACATACAGTTATAGTCTTAGCAGAAGGGAACGCAAAATCCTGCAAGCCATACGACAAACATATTCAGAAGTCTTGCAAGACCACTTTGTTTCATTTGTAAAGGAAGTTCTCCAATAAGCTGTTGCTTACTACTTACTCTAGAATGAACATTAAAAAGGGCATTTTCCAGATGAAATAAGGTAATAGTTAGGAACATGTGAACCATTCTAGCAACAAAGCTGTAGTTACAGAGTCTCGTGAACAGGAATTCAACACTATACAGCTCAGTTAACCAAGATATTCAGTCATTAAACTAACTAACAGCAACATAAAGTATTTTTAAAATAATTATGCTGATTGTATTGTTTTTACATTTTGAAAACACAGAAGACACAAGACAGAATTACAAATGGATTTGGCTGTTTTGTTACAGCATTTTTTAACCCAGTCAAATAAAAACACTGACTGATCAGTCAACAGAAATCTCTGCTAATCATACCGAGAGAGCCAGTTTAGTACAAAAAAATAGAGGAGTTTTTTCCGAGTCTTTCATTCTGAGCTAAGCTACATAGGGTTTTTTGTCAGCAGGCAAGCACGCAGCTGTGACCGATGCCCAGGAGCAGTGAAGGCTGTGTGGGTTTCAGGAGAACCACTGTCCCCTGCACAGCACTCTTCTCTTTCAGCACTGCCAGATCACCCACTGCTTCCTGCTCACACTTTAAATACCAGCTGTGAGCTGTTGGAATTTTGGGTGACAGCTCTTCTGTGAACTGGCTCTGATCTTGCCTCACTTCTCAGCAGAAAGAAAAAAAGAACTAGCAAGAAATGACTGATTCTGTGAGAGCTCCCAGAAAGGTAACTGAAGGCCTTACTGCCTCTTGCTTCTGCAGCTGGAGGCTTTAAATGCATCAAAGCACGCTCAGTGGTTCATCATCAAAATCACACGTGCAGGAAACTGGGATGAAATTCTTCTCCCATAACTACATGTCTACATCTAAAGAACGCAACAGAGACTTCTGTCACACTAAGCAGAGAGAAATGTACACAGTCAGATGTGATTCTTCTGAACTCAATCTGCATAGGATGACACATGGTCTAAGAGGGAAAGGTGATCCATCTTAATGTTTTGTCAGAGCAAATAAAGTCAGCAAAAAGTGGCCACTGCACTAGAAAGTCATGAGCCATATCTCTGCAGCCTGTGCATTTGCAGAATATCTCAGAAACTAGTTACCACAGTCACCTCTGGCAACAATGTTAGAGCAAAGTTAGCACATAGACTTACCACTGAAAAACTCCTTCTCTAGCTCTTCGTTCCACTCCTGGGTACTCTCTTCCACCACTTCATCTTGTTTTACAGCAAAAGAATGACCACTTGTATCAGCTGACATTGGGGCATTACACGCTTCAGCCTGTTAGAAAATGTAAGGCAAAGTGATTTTAGTTCTAAGTGAGGGATCAAATCCCAAGCATCACAAACCACGTCACAAACCACAGAGGTCAGTACATTCTCTGTGGGTCCAAAATTCTTTTTAAGATGAAGTGCTATGTTATTAAAATACACAACTGAGGTTTTGTAAAATTGCATCCATTTTGGAGGCTCTTACTCATGTAGAAGGAGATTTTCTCATTTGGTCCTCATATTGTAGGATGTTTTGGATTTTGAATACACAATTACTAGTTATGAATAATTAGGACTGTCACTTGCTTATTTTTTCCACATACATCCTTTCTGCATTTTATCTCTTCACTTCAGACCTCCTAAGTGCTTTTTTCTTGACCAACACATTTTAAAATCTGCAAGTTGATCTCCCTAAAGAAATTTAATTATTAATCACCACAGACAACTTTCAGATTGCAGATTTTCCACACCTTATCTATTACACTGTTTAAGTACTACACCAAAGCCATTTTGGCTGTGACAAACGACCTTAGGAGCAGGAAAAATGTTGCCCTGTTCCCCCTTGGTCTGAGTGCAGCCCTCGTGCCAAGCTAGAGAGGTTCACGTGCCATCCACAGTTCTCTCAGCTCATGTTCTCAGGTGAGAGAAGTGCAGACAGCTGCTGAACTGTTGCTTTATTTTAGCTGAGATCCTTCCCCATTTTTTTTATTAAACCCCTTACTACTTTTTAGCTCTCAGTATTTGTAACATTTTAGCTGTAATGATCTATTTTATACAACAGTCAGGATTCTATGAATCTTTATGAGATCTGTCTCAGTCACATGTTACTAAAGATTATCCCTTTGTTTTTGAAGTCTGAGAGAAGGGTGGTGGCTAATTTACCTCCTTTATATCTTTGATTATATACTGTACACATTCTTAGTCCCCTCTGTGGTTATACCATGCAATTGAAGAGGAGGAAAGACATATTAGTAATACAGGGCAATAAAGTAATGAAAATAATAAATATCCTTGGGGGAAATCTGTTTATTTCAACAGAGAACACATACATTACATCACATATAAATTTGTTATTTTTCATGCTTGAATTGAGGTTGTGCTTATCATGTGGAACATTCGGTCAAAAGATAATTTCCTACTGTCAAAATTCACATTTACACGTGAATTCCATGCAAAGAAATGGTGCAGGAGCAGGCTCTAGCTCATTGCCTGCCCATGCCAGCTGCCATTTTTCACTACTGTACAAATGAAGAAAAACAAAGTAAATAAACTATTTATTCAAACTGAGTTTTGATCTGTTTGTACTTTGATTACAACTGCCAAAATATGCAAACATTTTGGTTTACGTATTTATTCTTGCAGTTGTTTCATCATTAGAGAGCCAAAGCCTGTGGTTTACTGGGTAAGTTCATTTCTCTGCCACTGACAGATCCTCAACACGGTTTACTCAGTGTTTAAAACAAGAACTGGGGAACACAACTTAAACAGGTGTTATCCCAGCAGCCTAAACAAAGGGCATTCGTATTTGAAAAGCCTGGGATTTAAACACTGCTGGGAATAAAGTCTATCTGCCACTTACCATTGCCATTTCTTCCACCTTTGGAGCTGTGCTCGCAGAGTTGTCATATCTGTAGGTAGAAGGATTTAAATGTTGGTTGGGAAAGGAACTTGGTATCATTTTACCCGGTAGTAAATAAGCAGCAGTTTCCCTTTAGCACAAGAGGCACTGGTAAAAAAGACAAAAAGACTGCTTCATGAAGAACCCACCCCCTGCCAAAAAATCCTGCTGACAAAAAAAAGGCTGAGGAAATTTACCATTTGGTTTGGCCTTGTCAGTTTGCAAATGTTCTGGCTGCGGGGCCAAGAATGAACTCAACCTGCTGATAGCTCAGTGCTTCCAGCAGCCACGGTCGTGGTTCACATCCAGCATTAGAGTGGGATGGTGCTACTTCCTTTTCCAAACAGCAGTAAGGCAGTAGGCACCATGAGTAGCTGGAGTTGACTATCTCTAAATCAGTAACTAGTTTGCATCTAAACTTCTACTGCTTTTTCCCGTCTGTATTTCCCCATGTAGAGAATCACAGAACTGTAGGGGTTGGAGAAGTCCTGTGGGGATCACCGGGTCCAAACCGCCGCTAAAGCAGCTCTGCCCTGCCAAGGAGGGCACACAGCAGCACATTGGATTTGGTGTGAACCTGGAACTTGCTCATCCAGAACAGCCTTCATGTATCCATTTTACACACGTTCCCTGAGGATGGTGAGGGAACTGACTGCTCCGTGTGCAGTGCGGGTGGCAGAGCACACCGGGCTGCACCCCCTGCACCCTGTGGGCACACGGCTCTGCCGGGCAGCTGCAAGCATACCAGCACAGAAACAACCAAGCAAACTACAGCACTAGACCTCACTGAGTCCATTCCCGTTTTCACATCCTTGCTTTATGTACAAGCACACCCAGACCCTTCAAAAGCCCTGAGGGCTCAGCTTCTGCTCACTGCCCGCCCTTCCTGGTTGCAGAAACTTTTTTCCCAGGAAGTTCTTGAGAGAAAGTGAAGGAGGGAAAGAAGATTCTGCTCAATCCTGTTTGTCTCCAAGTCTTTTTGAACAGCCTTGTTCTTAGGCTTTTAAAGCCTCCTCGTGCTCGGGCAGACTGTTTCATTGTGCCTCGGCAGCAAGTAGGAACCGGCTCGTTGGCAGGCTCGCTGCGGCCAAGCCTTCCTCCCCAAGTGCTTTGTCATTTGTTTGCAATGTGCTTGTGGGCAGGGAAGAACAGTTGAAAGGTGTAATTTGTTTTTGCTTCTGTAATTGTGAACTTTAAAACCAAGATTCCTCTCTGCCGTGGGGTCCAACTGAAACCAATGGAAACAAGCCCGGTGATCTCAGAGGGCTTTGGAGCAGGCAATCCCAGTCTCAGAGCCCTAATTTTTTTTGGAATGCTGAATGAACATGAACAGCCATTCGTTCAGTGGGGGACTGCTCCCTGTGAATGCACACAATCAGGGCTCAGAGGTGTATGCAACTCTTCCTTTAAAGCAAAATGATGTCAAATACGTTTTAATGTTTCTACCACAAATCGTGAACTCAGCATATTGCAGAATTTTTACAATGATTTCCTGCAAACCAAGCTCAATGAGAACCTCTGTCTTAGAGAGTTACCTTCATTTTAATTCTATGCAGAACAAGCATGTAAAAGCTTGGCCAGGAGCCCCCTCCTTCAGCTTTGCCATGCAGAGTTGCTCCCTGCTCGCTCCCGCCCTGTGTGCTGGACACAGAACTGACTGCTCTGTGCAGGGAAGCCCACACGAAGCAGAAGCAGGTGCTTCAGTGTGAACTTTCTGCTGTTAGTCTAGGCAAAAATCAAACTTTCATGTGCACCTCTGGCATTATTCTAAACCCCTCCGTGTCTTTGTTGACACTGCTCCTTGAGAAATAACTGGTCAGTGCATCCTGCCTTGCGCTCCTCCCTG
This sequence comes from Callipepla californica brunnescens, assembly GCA_023055505.1. Taxonomy (NCBI): domain Eukaryota; kingdom Metazoa; phylum Chordata; class Aves; order Galliformes; family Odontophoridae; genus Callipepla; species Callipepla californica. Next base: position 109,103,662 of record JALIRH010000001.1, on the reverse strand, counting down.
CCAAGCAACACAGACTTTAATCTCTTCCCCGTGCCAATCTTTTCAACTCCTGAACTGCCTCTTCTTTTTTTCTTAACTTTCAGCATTTCAAACATTAGAGTTCTTTTTCCTGCCAGAGAAACACTGTTTAGTTTTAGGAAAAGGTAATCAGTTTCTCTTCTTGTTGAGGCTATTGAGCAATGTTTACATTGTTTCTCTCCCTCACACACACACGCATTCACTTGCAAATGTTACAGTCAGAAAAGGAGTTAAATTCTGCTCAAGCTCAAAAATATTTGATATCAAAAAAACCCAACTTCTTACTTTGGAAAACAAAGTTATTTGTTAAACATTTTCACTTATATGTGTATATACATATATATGTTATGATAACAGAATGTAAGATTAAATGTAGGACTCTAAACTACCACTACTGATAACAGTAATATAAATCCATGAATTGAAATCTGCTGCAAATTGCTGTTTTCACTGTGGCACCTGTCTTCCCCAGGCCACATCCAAGTTAACAATGTCAGACTGTAATCCACTTTCTTCTGTACTCTTCTTATCATTGTGTCCTGAGAAGCCAGCCAAGCAACACACGCATAACTCCAATTTGTTGAAAACACAATCAAATAGCATTTCTTTTCCAGCACAGATAACACGTAACAGAAGAGAGTAAGAATGGATTCAAGAACACTGAGCACCCTTGAACCAAATACGATCAAACATTTTGCACCTTCCAACTACAGTTACAAACCTTTTCTTAGCATCTTCTGTATCTCCTCATCAGCACAGTCTCTTCCGCAGCATCCATCGCCATTCTCAGACCAAAACACCACCACGGCTGATGAAACAGTCTCTCCAACACAAAAAGGACCCTCTGAACGGCCACCAGTGCTTAGAGCCAGCTCATGCTTCTGCCAGGCACACTTACCCACGGGACTGACACTGCTGCCTACTGCTGCATTTCTCTGACTCCCCAGAATAACTCTACCTGGCGAGAGGCAGATTATTTCAGCGCTCTGCCTATGCATCAAGCAAACCACATGCCACGGCAACACCTAGAAGAGGGTGGGGGAAATTTTCGACAGAGAGGCGTGACTTGAAAATGTGGCAATCAGCTCAGCTACACGTCAGGACTGACTTGTTTATTTTTCAAGCTGTGCGCTGCAAGAAACCAAAGGCATCCGAATCTAAGATAGGATAGATTTTCTGTAGAATAGAGAGATAAGTATATATTAGAGGAGATGATGCAATGAGCGGGCATGACTGATATTTTTAAGAAATCATTCCAGTGCTTAGCTCCAGCCTAACCCTTTTGCATCAGCACGCTGGCACGAAGCACTCCAGCTCCCTGAGCCATGAGCTTGCTGGCGCGGCAGGACAGACTGCGGGCACCCACAGCCTCGCACTACATCCCAGCACATGGGGTGTTCCCTGCCACAGGAAGGAGGAGGGAGCAGGTGACACGTACAGGTGTCTGCTATAAAGCTCTATAAATGCTTCGTGGTGTTTTTCTCTATGCTGTGTTGCTATGTAGAACTGTTACCAGTAAACAGCCACAGAACTAATCTTCTTGTCTTTACTCAGTCTCTCTTTACTTCTCTTGCTTTGATCCAAACACCTCACAATGGAACGCTGCCGTGCTACAAAACCTGTGCATCCCACTGATCACCATTCCTGATGCTCTCCTTCCTTGTTTACCACAGCAGTTCCTTGTCCCAGTGCGGTGTCACCCAGGGAGCAGCCCAGCACCCTCAAACAGTGACAATCAGCTGTTGGTGCTGAAGATCTCACAGCTTCACACTTGGACATGAAAGCAGTGCATGAAATCTGTTCACTTATCTTTGCCAGTCCTGAGCACTAACTAAGATGTACACAAAAAGAGTAGCACTTCATTTGGGTCTTGGTGGCACCTGAAGAAAGGGACCACACAGGATAAAATTTGGAGAAAACAGCCTAACAAGCCTGAGTGTAGCCCCCATATTCTCTGAGCAGTGGCTTTAACCCTGTGGATGTCAGGGGGAAGGATGCTCCTCCAACCTCGCAGTGCTGGCACTGCTGATGTGCTGGTCCTTGGTCCAGCTCCAGCTGAAACCAAAGTTCTAATGAAGCACCACAGACAAAAGAACCAGGAGCTGCCCTATTAGTCTGGCTGGAGCTCCAGGCCCAGCTCTAAGCTGCCTCTGGGCCATAACAGTGGGAACTGCTGCAGCAGGGCTGCCTGGGGCCCATATTCCCTGCACACCTGGGAAGACGATGCTTCCCCGTGATGCCACTGCCAGAGGGCACCAGCTATGTGTGCTCTGTACACCTTGTCCTGCACAGGCATTAAACAGATCCCAACCACTAAGTCCAGGGGCTGCTATACACACAGAACCTCTATGCAAAACCTGAACAAAACAGATTGTGACAAGAGAACTTAGCTACTACTTGCCACTTAATCTTCATTCTTCCATACAACACATAACAGACAATCTCTCATTACATGACCACCTAAAACATCAGCCTTTCTGCAGGAGATAGGAAAATTACTTTCAGCCAAATTTTCTAAACAAAACATAGAACAATTCACAGACTTTAAAGACTTTTAAATGTCAGAAGTAAGGCATGTTCTTATTGTAGCTCACCGTGGTTGCTTCTGAGTCTGGCTTTTCCTTGATTTTCTGAAGGAGAAGAGCCAAGCAAAAGGTGATCTGAACCCCAGGAAGGAAGTGGACGTGTTCTTCTGTGCTTGAGGATTTGTGCAGGACGACATTTTGAATTCTTTATGATCTGAAAAATACAAAAATTAGACTGGTTTCAAAGTCTTCCTAAAAACAGTATTGAAATGCACATTAAAAGTTACGTTTTCACAATTTCCTTTTGCTTACCTCTTATACCAGAAAAATCCAATCTATGGACATTTTCGGGCACAGTATGCGGCATGCTGGTTTCTAATGACTAACTAGAAGGCTAAGGGAAAGATAAGCAGGTCTAAAGTTTCAGAAAGTACTGTTGTTTCTGAGTGATATGTGTGAGATAAATGAGGCTGATTTTCAGGAAGCAAAAAGAACCCAACCACTTGAAAAGCAGAAACATTTTAAAATAAAGGCACCCACAATCATTGGTAACTTTCTTTTCAGTTGTGTAAGAAAATATTAGAGCCCTGAATGTACAATGGACGAAGTTTTGGAGTATGTTTTCTGCTGTAAACTACCCATCAGAACTGCATTTAAATGCAAAATATCACAGACAGTTTCTTTGGAAAGGTTACAGTCTGATTTCTTCCACCGCAGCAAGCCACTGGGGATAAACCCAGTGTGCCTGTAGGAACAGTGCATGGCAAGGAGAGGACAAATACTGCTCACAGGTTGAGGAAAGGAACTGCAGGGTCTGCTGCTGAAACCTGCCACAATAAACTAGAGGACATAAGGAAATAAGGCACTGCATCTTTATTTTGTATTTTCCTATTTAAAACATCATGTCTGAAACACAACAACAGCCTGACAATGGCTTATCCAATGACCACAGGAGAAAGCAAAAACAGAAATGGGAGCAAACTGCCACCAATAAAAACAGCAAGAGGCAGTGTTTTGGACTTAGTTCAAAATAAAGAGAAAAATCCATGTCATGTGACTTAAATCCTGTGTGTAAGCTTCCACTTCAGTGACAATCCCTGTGCATGACACAATGCTGCTTCCTTTACCCCTTCAGATGTGATGGTACTGCAGGACTCACCACTGAAAGTGACATCAGGAGAGTACTACCACTGCTCTGCTGTACTCAGAATGGCTGAAGGATGTGGGCAGAGCAAGAGTCCTGGTAGAAGCAGAACCTTTTGTTAAACTGATATGGTTGCAATTACCAGAGAAGCCTTTGAGGCACACAGCCCCCTTCTTCAGGTCTGAAATAGAAACAGCAGCTTTCAAAGTCAAACATCAGGGGCAAACAACCACGCACAGCTTGGTTAGCCAATGCAGCTATCAGACCACTTCAGAAAGATAGCTGCGGGCAAAGAGAGATGACGAGGGGTTGACAGGCAGGTAAGAGACAGAGCTCTGTCCTGTGGAGTGCTGCAGTTTCAGCAAAACGTTTATAACCACTTTTAGTTTGAAATACTTCTCTTCACATGATTCTGCTTCTGCTTGCTATAAAGCTCGGTCAGGAAGATCTCTGAAGAATGTGCAAAAAGGTGAATGCAATAAAAGCATGTATTATGCATTATAACTATCTGGAGGAAGATGAAAAAGATGGTACAGATACCATGTTTGGGAAAGACACCATGAGTTTTGTGTGTGTTCATTTTGGATGGGCAATAGCAGCTGTGAAGTGAAATCTCTGGCCATTCCTTCTCAGCCTGCCTGGCTGTCCAGGCTATGTCACCCACCCTATCACCAGCACAGTACGCCCTGAGCCCAGTGCTACCAGGAAAAGCCCCTGCCATTACAGCCAAACCTCCCACCCCAACCCAGATTACCTACTTATTCTGCATGTCATTTGGGTGCTTCTAGTTTCAAGAAAACCAGGGAAAGCTGAAATAAATTTTGTATGAAGCAAATATTGCTACTTCAACTGGGAAACCACCACTAAATTTACTGCAATAACAGCAACTCTGAGATGAGAGTATCAGGGATTTTGTGTTGTGACTCACAGCTCTGCCTCAGATTCTCTGAATCTGCTTACAGTAACACTCATTTCGAAAAATGTACTTTTGGCAAAACTTTGATTTGAGAAGAAATTCAATGCAACATCAGAAATTCCTTAACTACTAAATCCTGAAATGCTTAAGACATTGGTCTGGTGATCATTATGACACAGGTAAAGAGGTCGGAAAATGCAGCTTACTGCTCTTTTTGCTGTTCCTTAGCTGATGCTCCAGTGGTGGTTTTAGCATCGTATTGACATCAATGTTATTCTGGAATTTTTTTCTTTGTATTTCTTCAAACCATTCTCCAGTCACTCCTTGCAGCCCTGCTTCAGATTTCTTTCTCTCCAGGAGTTTTCTAGAAAGAAAAACAAAATAAAGCAATTTATTGAAAAGCCAACTTAGACAATGCAGACACACTATTAACAATTCTTCCTGTAGCTCATTTCTGTACTTGCAGTAATATTTCTCCCTGCAACATGTCTGGAAAGAGACACGGGGGACAAGATGCATTCACAACAAACACATGGAAGACTTCAGTGGGAGCAGAATGCTCCTGCTTAGCAATGAGACTGTGACTGGCTAAACTGGACTACTCATATGCCTGCATTACTCTCTGCCTCCAAGTGCATCCTTCTTCCTTGTAAAATGGGGTAATAATTCATAAGCATTACAAAACTAATTGAAAGTAAGATTAGATCCAGGCAATAATTGAATTAAAATGAATAATACTATAACAAAGCAATTCTTACAACATTTATTCAGTCATTGAAGCGAAAGCATTAAGGAGATTATTCTGATTTTCCCGAGGAAGCGCGCCAAGGCGCAGGCAGTGGGTGCCTACCACGTACTTTTTCTGTAAAGAAGAAGAGCAAATATTGAATTCAGCTAATAGGTATTCATGCAACATGTCTAACAAGTTTGTCACATTTTCCCCTTCCCTTGCTGCAAAGTGACTCTTCCTGTGTTGGATATGCATGCAAGCAGCTAATGATGGCTATGGATGCTCTACAAGCAGACAGGAGGACTGAAGAAGCTACACACACGTGGCTACAAATGAAGAAGCTGCTCAGGAGCAGGCTCAGTTTTTATACCAGGAGATCACAGGACTGCACTGCTTATCCAGACATAAAAGAATAACACATGCTTGCAAAGAAGTCTGGATAGTGCAACTTACTTGTTTTCAAATTGCATTACACAAGTCCCTAAAGTACCAATGCAAATGTGGCAAATCCACACCCAGTGTTTTCTGATGGCAGCAGAGCAGAACGTCGTGCTCAGCCTGCAGATGTAACGCCAATGTTCTACCACGGTGCTCATGTCAATCCTCCATCCTAATCCGTGGTAAAACCCATGTCCAGGAACATACGTTATTCCAGTTTTCCAATTACATAAAAACCCTCGTTCTCTCTCGGACACAGCACTGCTTCATGGAACAAACTGAAAATTAAATGTCCTGTCTGGAAACGGATGTGCGTCCATCTGGAGCTGATAGCACTGTCCATTCCAGCACCTACTGCTCATCTGCTGGCTTCTGAAGGATAGGAGGGCAGGACAGAGACATTTTTGTTAAGTGAGTATTTCCCCTGAAGAAGACCAACAGGCACAGGCACAAGTGCTTGACATTTCAAATAAACTTATTACAAAGGCAAAGATGTTAATCATCACCGACACTGCCGCACTGTGGGAATGATTCAGCGTGGTGAACGCCATCTGCAGCATAGAAAACAGCTCGCACTAATAGGAACCAGGAGGAGGAGACCAACAAAGTGCTCTCCTGTGCCAACTGCATGACATCACCCACGCGGCCTTAGCAAAGGGGATCTGGGACATCAGGAGGAGCAGAAGCGCTCGGAGCCAGGCATGAGGTATGCGGGGAGTGGCCGCAGTCAGAGTGAGTGCCTGGAGAGCTCACGGGGCTGGTCTGCCGAGGTCCCAAAGGTGGAGACCATCTCCCACATCCAACCCCTCCTACAGCCCGTTATGGCAGCTAGAACTCACTGCTCCCCTCTCCAAGGGAAGAGGCTACAAAGTGCCCTACAGAAGGCACCACGTGCACCTCTGTGCAGGCAGAAGGGTGACACCATGCCTAGCAGTGACACCTGACGGCGGCAGCCCCAAGTGCACCCAGCTCCCTGCAGCAGCATCCTTCCCACAACACTGTCCCGGGAAGGCTTTCCAGCTCTTACATCATTTCTGTACGTACACATTCCAGACAGGAAGAAAAGCACTAAAAAAATCCACTTACTCTAGCAGCTGTCATACCAGGCATTGAACGAACCTTCCTACCACTGAAAAATGTATTAGAAGTTTTGCAAAAACTCTGATATTAACATTTAAACACTGTAACATCTTTTCTGGCTTGGGTTTGTCACTATCTGTACTCATCACCTGTGCACGTGCTGCTTCTGAATGGTGCTGTCATCACCAGCTCATGAAATAAACTTTTGAAATTGGCTGTGCGTGGTATTGACACACAGATGCACACCCACATCTGGAACCCTATATATATATATATATACAGTTAAGTGAGTACAGAATAGTATTAATGCACATGTAATTGGAGTATCGTACGACTATTAAACACTTCTCGTTCGCAGTGACTCCCAGCCAAACCGCATCGTTGCGCCCTGTACCTGCTGCGCCAGCTCTGCACGCCCCTCGTGGCCACGAACTACCAGGGAAGCCCGACTGGAGGAACAATTACAACAGGAGATGCTATCTGCAGTCAGAATTGCAATGAACTTGCCTTTGAGGCAGTGCTGTTGTTACCTGGATTGCAATTACATATTGAGACTCTGCGCCATAGGAGTGTCTGAACATCTAAGCACCCTCTGCACCAAATGTATGAATCCTCCTCACCTGCTCCATCCATCCCTCCCCTCCTTTCACACAGAGCCGCTTTCTCCCGGGAGAGGGCAGCCTGCTGGGGCTGGCAGGACCTCCTGAGTGCTGCTGGTAAGGATTAGAGGGTCCCAGGTGACACTGAGGAGCCCGTGCCACGAAGCAGAGCAGGCTGCAGTCCAGCGTGAGCTCAGCGGCTGCATCTAATTTTGCCCGTCGATGAGCCTACACAACACTCGAACCAAAGAGACACTCCAGCACTGCAATTCCTCCGCGGTGTTTTTCAAAACATCTCTTCCTCCCTGGCATAAAAGTGTGTCCCAGCATTTCTTACACGGACTTCTCTAGGGAAAAGTTAACCTACATGGGTGCATGCATCAGGCTTCTATGTGGGTTATCATACAAACACTGTGGAATGAGCTGCAGCCATCTGCCACTCCCTGTTAGGGTAACAAGGAGCTGTCGTTGCTGCAGTAAGAGGAAACATTCCTTCTCTACCATTCTCATGCTGGACAAAAGAGTAAAATACAAATATGCATGGCAGTGAAACCAGACTGACAAATAGGACATGTGGGGCATCTTTGCTGTTTGCAGAGGGAACTCAATCTCACTTCTGTCAAAGCAGAAGTCATTGGTTTGAGCAGAAGCAGGATTCGTCCCCTGTGACTCTTCCCATACAGCCAGGAGATAGCAGAGCTGGCACAGTCACCAAGCAGCAGAACCACACACACTGGACTGACAATGCACTGGGGTTTACTGCCCAGATCCAGGTCCTTGGTCAGAGAAGACTAAAGCTGAAAGGGCTGCACATCAAACCAGGGCCAAAAGCACAAGCTAGCAACTACAGCAGGATCTATGAACCAGTCACCTAAAACAAGCCTGTGTCTTTACTTTGTTTATATTCTTCCCTTTGCCAGTGAAGAGGTCTGAGATGCTAAAGAACAGTGCCTGAAGAAGCAGGTACTTCCCAACAGTTTGGCTCAACTTCCCACATTCCCACTGCTGTGGGCATTAAAGCCACACTTCTGAGCTCAGATCTTTACCATTCATATGGCCAGTCAATGTTCTAGACAACTGCGGCTGTTATCACAGCCCTGGATAGCTCTAAAATGGGTACACAATATTTACTGCTCCATTTAATTTTCTAAGAATATCATTTGAAGACATACCTTAAAGTTGTCCCCTTACTTAAAAAAAAAAGTATTACTGACAACAACAAAGACTACCAGAGCTGAAATAACTACAAGAAACAAAACAGTTATCTACTGTTTCACATACCATAGCAAAGAACCCCAAGGTGACAAAGAAGATTTTGTATCGGGTTAATCCTGCCAGGAAGAGAAACAAAGCATACAGGGAGCCCAGATACTCTTTCCTAGTGCGTCAGACAGACAGAAGGACTATTCTCTAAGGCAGACTTCTTTCTCTGTATCCTGTGGTTTCTTCACTCTCATCAAAGCAATCTTTTGTTTTTCTTCCTTACTGCTATTTGGCTAATGTCTATAAAGCAAACGGTCTCTATTATTATACGTAAAACAGTACAAAGAAATACATGAATCAGAGAGGAAAACTGACTCCATCGTTTTGGTTGTGCACATGACAAGACAGTGGAGAAAGATCTAACTGAAGAGCTGCCTGCTCTTTCCAGTGCTCTTTATGTGTGCAGAGTTAAGCATTCTCTGGAAAATCAAGGCCTTCCCAGTCTGGATTATCAAAACACTGCACTGGCAATAATGCTTGAATCTAACTCAGGCTGATGCAAATCAATCAGTTAGGCTGTTTTTCCTCTTCCCCCAAATAATTGCTTTCTTCATACTTTTCACTTTCATTATTGCATTATGCGTTGGTTTTACAACACCTATTAACACACTAAGTTGCCTTCAGAAATCATATTTGTCTGAATATCTGACCATCAAAACTAAACATAAGGAAGGGCAAAGAGCAGCAGCCACAACAAGGAAGACCGAAGAGTGTCTGGGTTCAGCTCTTCTGTCCAACCATAACCCAAATACCACCAAATAGTAAAGGACCGACTTTCACTGCCTGCAGCAGCTGCTGGGGAGGCACCTAGTGGTGACACTGCAGGATGGAGAGGAGGAACTGCAAATACCAAGCAAGGTTCACCTCAAGGGCAGGGGAGAGCTTTCACAGCCCGGCACTGAACTATGCGGGTACGCTTTCAATCCCACTGTGACTGATGCCAGCTTACAATCACCTTAAATATTTTGACACTGAAAATGTGCAATATCAAGAGAAGGGAGTGGGGAGAGAGTAGAAAGGGAATTAATCTCTGTAGTTTTTCCCTCCCAGACTGTGTATTTTTATGAGGGAGAAGTCCTGTGGACACAAACATACCACCTGTGTACACAACTTGGATATCCACCCTGTAGTAGTACCCTTTCAAGCTGCAAGTAGGGCTAACTAAACAGACAGATGTAAACAGCAGATGCCATTTTGTCCCCAGAGCAATTCACTGGCAATGGACACCAGAGCGACGCATTATGTCTGCTTGTATGTGTCAGGGATGCAGCCAGGGATGCATGTGCATTAAAGGTGGGGCACTTCTGTGCTCTAATTGAAGTCTCATCCTGTTTGCTCAAGGGAAAAATCCTTCTACTCCCACCTCTCTTCTATTTATTAAAAAGCAGGAAAACAAAAAACAAAACAAAAAAATACATGACCCAGGAATTCTCTTTAATACATGAATATATTTGTAAAACTCCTGTGACACTTCACAAAGCTTCAGAACTCTCAGAGTGAAGGCACAGTCAGCAGCGCTGGTTACACTCAACTCACAAAGACAATGGGATTATCAGCATGCACAGACATTACCATCAGACTCTTCCTGTGTGTTGAACACTTCTTCCCACTCTGCAACTCCACAGCTTCTCTTATGCCCACATTTTTTAACTCGAGCCACTCTGTACATGGGCTAGAAGTTCTGGCTGTTTTTTTTTTTTGCCACGGTACTGATTTATCACATGAAACCATACACAATGAATATCCTGCAGGTTTCCTCTAGTTGCTGTTCTCCTTCGCTGAATCCAACACTCCATTTCCACCTTCAGCTTTTGTCCCCAAGGCGAGAGCACAGGATGGAATCAGATGTTCTCAACTAACACTCCAAAATCAGGAGCTCAATGACTGTCTTCATAACATGAAGTTTCTAAAGCACAGAGCACTGCAAACTGAGATCACAGGAGCTGAGGGTGTAACGAGCTGTAACAAAGCTCCAAAACATTGCTTTTAACAATAAACCATTATTTCAGCAGCTGCCTCAGGTTTATAATGAAAATATTATTTCGGTCCTACTGGAACAGAGAAGGCTGAAAGGATATGTCTTTTCATCAAGTTTATAAATACTTAGAATATAAAAGCTTTTTGCCCTTTAGGCAGCTGGTCAACAAGAGTGAATATGAGGTCAAAATGACGCCCATGATATCAGAGCCGTCAGCAAGGCTCCATTCTCTGCAGGGCTGATGCTCTGCTGTTTCTTCTCCGTGAAGCTCAGAACAGGGGGAAGCTCCAAGCTGAGAACATTTTACAGATGACTTACAATCTCTGTAAACAACAGGTCCAGATCAGATGGGCAAGGTAAAGAACTTTATTATGCTGCCAACACTCACAAGCTACCTGCCAATATTATGTGGTAATAACAAAACAAATTCATGATGCAACGGAAAGGAAGGCTACCCATCATTCTTTAAAGCATGTCACATAGCTTCTGAATTGTAGTAATTAATATCTCTAACGAGATGACTTCATGAATAGGAATTTCCATTAGCATTAGTAGACGCTAATAGATGCAATGGGTCTAATTCTCCACGCAAAGTTTCTGATTTGATAGCAGGGATAGATGAAGTCTAAATACAAAGACCTTACATGACAGGAGTATGTTATGGGCACCTGAATTTCTGTCCTGGAAGCCTTACACAGAAATATGGATGAATACCATGTGTCATACACATGCAGCGAATCTTCTAACTGTTCAACTACATTTATCCATGTACTTCAGCACACAGTCAGATCAGTGGGGCTCATGCATGTCTGGAAACGTGAGACAAATCGGCTTGAAGAGACAGCACCAAGACTAGAAGGGCAGACAGGTTGTGAGGCTGGGAATCGGGTTTTCTTAGGTGTCCCAGTTTAATTCAAAGGTAATGATTAACAGTATATCTATTTACTCTTCCAGGGTAGAGCTGCTAGTTGATTGTGGGACCTTTTACAAATATTGATAGCATGCTTAGAGACAGTCATCTCTGTAAGTAATTTACAGCTCAGCTATAAATTTTAACTGCTTTACAAAGACATACAATGTAGATGCCTTTTTTCATGTTATTGCATTACTTTCTTTATTCAAAACCTTTCCTTGTTAACAATACAAGAGAAAATAAGGCAAAAGAAACAGGCCAGATGAGAATGCACGATAATGGAACTTGGTTGCAAACAAAGACAAAGGTCCCACCTCTATAAGTAAATTTCTGGACAATGGGCCAGGACAGGCCTCTAAAATCTGCAGACTGCAGATCTAATCATAGAATCACCAAGGTTGGAAAAGGCCTCCAGGATCATCCAGTCCAACCACCCACCTATCACCAATATTTCCCACTAAACCACGTCCCTCAGTACAACACCTAAACATTTTCTGATCACCTCCAGTGACGATGACTCCACCACCTCCCTGTGCAGCTCGTTCCTGCACCTGACCACTCTTGTATTACCTGGGCTTAGATGTCTGTCGGCACAGGGCTAAGCCTGAAGCCTAACAATCTCAAAATATACCTCTGCAACCTAAGGGAGCTGTGCAGTCTCACACACTTGAAGCAAGAGTCTGGTCAACAGTAGTAATACAGAAGGTTATGACATGTGCATGTCTTGTTTATGTGTTACTACAACACAACGAAAGCCTTGTTTACACTGCTTTACGTTAAGGAATGTGGTCATAAGAATGGATGCAAACTCCAAAATTTGACAAAGTGGATGTTTTTCGTCTGGAAATAGAACGCTGATATATATTATATACTGACACAGTCCTTGCTACAGAGTCTCAGAATCTCCTAATTTATCACATCTCAGAAAATAGATAAATCTACCTAACTATTTTATTTATTTATTTTTAAATTACTAAAGAAGATACAAATATATATTTAAGTTCATTCAAGACTACAATAAAGGAAGAAACAGAACACCAAGACCTCCAGTCATGCCGCTGCAGCTCTCCCACAACTTGGCTAGGAATTCCTTAGCTAAGAATCCACAGATAGCAGAAGTAATACAGTTGGGTGATTACTCCAAGCACAAATTAAATTGTGTGTGATTTATATATGATAAAGTAAAAATAGACTGATTTTTCATCACTTACTCTTAGCTATTATTTTGTGTTTTTGATGTGTTTGGCAACTGTGGTACCAGTATGCACATCTAATTATTTTTGAGGTAAGACTGATGAGAAACATATAGATCCAAGTAGGAATTTGAAATTCAGGCATGTATGTACAGCTTATTACATTTAACAGTGTTAACAGAATGGTCCAGCTACAAAAAAAGGATTAGAAACACTTTTAATATGAACATTTAGATGCACAAGTCTCAAGGAAAAGTTCCCAATTTTCCCCTGCTTTATTTAATACATTTTGTATATGAAATTTGTGTGTTGTAAAAAGTTTCAGACTGCCAGCACTAGGAAATTAAATCATTTTTAAACGTAAAAGCTAGTACAGGAAATTCTGAACCAAGGTCTGTCCTTAGTCTGGTAAAGTCCTGCAAAGGTTGTAGAACACAGAAGAAAACAAAGTATCTGTGCCAAAGGCTCAAACTCCATTTGATGAAACTCGATTTGAAAATTAGGTTCAGAGAACAAAACGATTGTAAAGGATAATTAAACTTGGTATACATGAATCACTAACAAAAGTGAAAAGGAAACAGATGCATGCAACATCCTACACATGTTGTCAAAACAGAATCTGACACAAATCACTGAACATCAGCTGAAGACTTGACATTCAGCCCAATGGACTTTGCCCCCAACTGTTAGTCAGGTTTCTCCAAATGCCACAAATACAAGAGATGCAAGTGCTGCTTGTCTAGGTGCTCCCAGGACTCCACTCTACATACATCAGGAGCCCAATAAGGTAAGCACCTCAGGCTTCACCATGGACAGCACAACCCCACTGAGACCCTTGCTTAGGTGTGTATTCCAGTACACGCTGCCATCTTTCACAGATCTACAGTACACACATAACCTGAAAACAGTGGAGCACAGCTGTGCCTGTACCGGAACAGTGAACTGGCCCTGTTCCTATGCAACACTTTTTTCACAAATGGCATAACCATTTTAATATTCCTGTAACATACGCAAGGACCTGAAGCTGTTCAGGACACAGAATAAACAAAACGTCAGAACCTGGAAACATTTCTGAGGTCCTTCCGGGGCTGCTCACTACAGACCAATATTCATCCCGTTCTTTAAGGTAACAACAGGCAGCACAGGCTACACTTCACAGGCGTTACCTCTTGGAGTACCAGTGACTTCAACCGTGGAAGAGACAGATGCTGCCGAGGACATGGAAACATTACTAGTAGAGAACTCAAACCCAGTAAGCACACAGGCTTCCTACAAGGTGCATGAGTCCTCACCTGATTCACAGCTCTGTGGAAAAACTAACAGAATCAGACTGTTCTGCACTAGCACCTACTGCTGTCACTTACGTGATCTACTTATTCTTCTGACCTAGTCAATTTATCCAGGTGGATGAAATCAAATTAATTCTACTTTCTTAATTAAGCTTGGACTTAGAAGCTACCTGCTCACATGCTTAAGGGTAACTCCGGGCTTCAGTCTCATCTGTCTTAGCAAATGCATTCTTTCTGACATTCCAACTGACATCAGCAAGTGGTCATACAGCAATGATCATCACTGACAATGACTTGTTTTCCATTTTTATACTTTATCACTTGAAAACACATACTTCATGACACAGTGCCTACCCTGTCACAACACCTCTGTATGAATGAGCCTGGATGCTCATTCATACAGCTCTGACCATGTCCTTCCCACTCCTGTGGGTCTGGCTGTCAAAATGCTGGGAAGGACAGAGCTGGTGGCCTACGATAAAGTTCTTGTGAAGCAAGCCAGGGCTGTCCCTCCTTCTCCTAGGATCTGCTGTAAGTGGAAGCTGTCCTACTGTGCTGTGCCTGAGCCACAGCCCAGATGCATCCTAGCTGAGTCTGCGTAAGGCCACAACCCTGCTGTGCAAGGCCTAGACCCCAGGCCGACATCGCTGCATGGCCCCTGCTGGCCACGTCAACCTTGGCCTACTTGGCCATGACTGGGCCATATCCAACCCCAGCCAGAATCACCAGGACTGATCCTGGCCATGGTGTGACTTCATGGCCTGGACTAAGCCCTGCTGTGTCATGATGGCCTTATCTGGCAACGGGCTGGGGCTGCCTCCAGCTTCAGGATGGGACAGGCTGTGGTGGCAAGGCCCCATCCTGACAGCCCCATGAGGACACCGATGGATTCAGCAACCCCGGCTTCCAGGGAGCATCACCTGGCAGACGTGCACGGATGCATAACCAGATGGGCTCCTCCAAATGTAACATATCTTTTTATGGTCTTCCTGGGTCTAACTCTGCCATCACACATGCTGTAAAAGCCTCTTGTCCCCAGACACAACCAAGTGCACAGCTCTGGAGGAAGGGATCAACCTGTCACAACACTGAAGAAAATTTACCATGAACAGAGGAGACCAGAGACCTGGCAGCCAATTCCACCTGAACCCTGCTCTTTAAACATGAAACAAGTCATCGGGCACTGCCTTAGACAGAACAGATCTACAATGCTAAAAGCACAACAGAAAATGGCAGCTGTTCTGCTGCTGCTCCACCACAGCCTGCAATCCACCTGCCCTTCCTCAGCCAGGTAAAGTCACCTTTTCAAGCCCCTCCACAACATATTATTACCATTCGAAAACAGCCATGAGGAAAAATTCTAGCAGTGTTTGGATAAGCAGCTTAACCATTTGTCTTTGGTTATGGCAAGCAACCCCTTCCTAAACAAGGGGAGTCCCAAAGTGGGATTATTTATGACAGTAATGGTTTACCAAACTGAGAAAACATTTTTAAATTGCAGTGTTTCCTGCCACTTTTGCTTCTATTTACACTTTTAGCATATTCTCCCTTTGGGGCTTCAAGAACCTGTTTTCCTAAGTGTTTACAAACCACTAACCATGCCAGTGGCACATTATCAGGAGTAAATAATAATAGCATCTCCTTCACAAACAAGGCACAATAGGGCAATCATGCCCTGGAACATCAAGGGCGGAGTATCTCTTACGAAAGAATTTCTTTATTAATGCCCTGCTCAGGGAGGGAGCGCCAACAAAACCACAGTATTCCCAACTGCTGGTGCCCTGGTATCCTGCTCTTCCCACCCATGCTGATTATGGGTACTTTGGAGCTGATTCTAAAAACTGTTTCTAATTTTAAAAGTTGAGGCCCTAATCTAAATTGTTCACCAGTAAGTTATTCTGTCTGAGAGTCTGTGAATGTGCCAAAATTAATCCTGGGTTAAAGAATGAAACATCAGACCTCTCAAACTGTAAGCAAGACAGGATAACTTGCTTGCAGAATAACTGGAGCACCAGAAGGGGGGCTGAGGACGGCTGCACCTTTGCAACAATGCCTTCTGAGATGAAGAGAATGGAAAAAAAGTGGGAAAATACATTTCCTATGCAGTGTTTTACTGCCATTTTCTATCGTCAGACCTGAGAGAGAAAATGGCAGCCAACAGAATACAATGAAGAATTAGTTGTAGCAAAGGACGGATGCTGTAAATGATGTGCTGTAAGGCAATGAGACCAGCTGTGTTCCTATAAAAATAACTGCATCCAAATGATTCGTTGTAGAGCCCATCTAGAACAAAGTAAGGAGGAGATTCATCTTTCCCCCAAGAATTATAGGCTGTCAATGGGTCACTAAGAGAGGAGCAGTGAGTAATGCTGAATGTTTCTCCCAATTAATTCCTTATGCTTTCATCTTTAAATGGGAGGATAAAATGAAAACAAACCTCTCCTTCGCTGCATATGCAAATTAAAAATCACATAAACCAACCTGGAAATAAGCATAACAAATTCAAGCAAAAGGACTGAGAGCTTTTCTCTACCAAAAGCTCAATTTCCTTTTCCTCTTTTTTCTTTTTTTCCTTCACAATTTTAATTCATTAACAATGGCTGATGACCAAAATATACTCGGGCTGGAAATTAATGTTTTTTCCATTCCTTCTACAAATCGAAACAACACAGCACGCACACAAAACCACTTCTCACACAATGCAGGCATAGTTTTTTCTAGAAACATGATCTAGCCAGGAAGCTGCTAACTGGGGACGTAGGTTCAATTCCCTGCCCAGTTGCTTGTTATACTTTCAGTGTCTCATTTGAAAATGGAAGATAACAGTAATTCTCTTTTTCTCAGATTAATGAATTAAAGTGACAGCTACCATATGTAGTCACAATAGCGTGCATTACACGATACAGAAGAATCTCCTAAAAGTTAGCAATTAAACAACTCCTGAGCACTTCTGCCTGCTTAAATTCATCCTCTGTTAACCCACTGCTGTTGAAACTCCCAACTAGTCATTCTTTTCCTAATGGAAACAAACCAGCTGCCTTTCCACCACGCCACAGTCCCCTACCTGCTGCATCTTTTAAGCAGTTGGCTCCGTATCTCTTTGCTCCTCTCATCTCAGCCGTTCTTCTCCTGGCTGTCAGTGCTATTTCAGAGTTGGAGGTGCATTTCCATGCCGAGCCTGAGCACCTGTTCACGCAGCCAGAGGGACCAGCAGCCCCATGGCTGGCTGGTAGGACACCTGCTTGGGCACTGCCTGCCTCTCCACAGGCTGCGGAGGGAGGAGCTTTTCAGAGATTAAAGGCAGCAGCTCCACCTCTGCATCCCACAGCTTCATGCCCTACTGCTATGAACTGTCCCTCAGTGGACCGCCTGCTGGTCCCTATCCAAGCTGCCAGGCTCTGGAGTGCCATCCTGAAAGGACTGGAAGCAGTCTCCCTGGTTACCTTGCCATCGGCTTCTTGGAGAAAGGATAAAAAAGAGAAGCACCTACAGGTTTGTTAAGCCTTTGGGACCTGGGGCTTCACATGCAAATATCAGATGTCAAATCTTTTTAACTTCTGCCCCCAGCAGCTGGAAAATAAAGCCTGAGAACGTGGCCTGGGTGTACCCTGAAGCCTTGAAACCAAAAGTCAAATGAGATCTGGAGTGCTTTTACGTCATAATTTTCAAGCTTATTCCATTGTGTGTGGAAAGTTGATCCATGGTGTCATTACCTGCAAGCATTCAGTCTGTCCTTATGGAAACTGAACTGCCAGGGACCCATCTGAACATAATGGTGTCCCATGAACAAGCTGGATGCCTCCCTGTCTCCTCCTAGGCATCTGGCTATGATTGGAGTATTCGGGAGAAGGAACCTGCTTCCACAGGCATCTACAAGATCATCAGTTTCACTAACCACATTACCTAGAACAGTCTTTTGTGACTGAGTTAGTCTTCTGTATTTAATACTGTATTTACACCATGTATTCCATTCATTTTTTTCTCCCACACTGATGCTTATGATACAAGAATTTTCCTCCAATTGAGTACTGTGAATAAAACTGGATTTGATGAACAAGAATACTGTAATTGGGCGTTACCCAAGCCCCAAACTAATACTTTTTGTTTGTTTTGAATTACACATTAAGTACTTACTATTAAGGTTCTGTGTTCATTTCAGAGTGCGTGGCAGTGTGAGTACAGTCATGTGAGTTACACCAAATCTGGCTGCTGTAGCCTCTCTGAGTCTGTTTCATGGGAGAAGCTCAGCTACATCCCTTTGCAGAAGCTACTCAAATGTATTACTGATCAGTATGGCCACGGGAGGGCACTAGAAAGGAGAAAACAACAACAACAAAGGCAGTCATGGGAACCCACGACCCAAAACACAGTAGCTTCCAGGAACGAGAACAAATTGAGGTCCGACAGGTCACAGCCCGTTTCTGAATAAAGGCAAAAGCAAAACTGAGAGGTCTTGAAAGCTTCACAAAGGGGTGTGGGGCCTGCCAAACTCCAAGGAGCAGAGAAAGGGCTGGAGGTGCCCAGAGGATGCGTCAGGGTGAACGGGAACAGAGAGCATCAAGTAGTGTCTGCAGCTTGTGCTGAGCCCACAGCTGCAGAAATGCCGCAAAGGGCTGCAAAGGTCACAAGGGAGAGTAGTTCAGATGGAAGGGACCTTCCAAGGTCATCTAATCCAACTGCCTGACCACGCGAACCAAAAGTTAAAGCATATTGTTAAGAGCATTATTCTAAAGCCTCTCGAATGCTGACAACTGTGGGGCATCAGCCACCTTTCCAGGAAGCCCATCCCAGTGTCTGACCAACCCTCACAGTACAGAAATGCTCCTTAGTGCCCGGTCTGGCAGTTTTGTGCTGATCCCATCTTGACATCAGCTCCCACGAGCAGAGCCCAGCACCTCTCTCTGCTTCCTCTCCTTGGGGAGTTAGAAAGGGAGCTGGAGAGGGCCGTATGAATCACAGAATCACAGAATTGTAGATGTTGGAAGGGATCTCTGGAGATCATCGAGTCCAACCCCCCTGCCAAGCAGCATGTAAAGCAACCCCTGTATGCACTTTGTTTCACAGAGTCATGGGCTGCCTCGGTGAAAAAAGACCCAGCAGCTCTACCAGGCTTCTATCAGTGTGGGCAGGAATTAGAAAAGCATGTCTACATCTGGAAACCTCAGTTACTGAGCTGAGAACTCAACACATTCAGGGAGGGACTGGAAAGTGCTTCTTGCTGCACTACAATACATTTGTATTTGTGTAACAATCAGCTCCTCTGTCATTTGTTAGACAGGGTGCACAGCCTGCATTCATCTTTTGAACCCAGAACTTATTCTTGCAGCAAAAGCAGTCAGTAAAAAGACAAAAGCCTGCTCCTGCTTTTGTATTTTTTCCTTTTTAATTCCAGAGTGGGTTGTATTTGGGAATGGATTTCAGTGTTTCATTGATCTTCAAAGAGATTTTCAGACAGCTATGTGCTCACTTGTCAGACACCAACCAGCATGCAGAAGGGCAGTGCAGTCACTGGAACCTGATCTGCGGTCTGTGAGGAAACTCTTCATTCCTTCTATCAGTCTGAGCCACATTAGTCTACACAAAAATATGCTATCCTGCAAGCAGAGGTGGCCACTGAGCAGACTCGAGCCCACTGGATGTTGATAACTTGCTCCCTGGCTCTGGTCAGCTCCTGGCTGCTCTTTCAAAAAGCATGCCCAAGAGCAGAGTGGGGCACACCTCTCTTTGGTGCCTCCATGCACAAAAGTCATGTTGATGGAATCACTGTTCCCACTGCACATCACCTCCCATACATCCCGCTGGACTCGTGGCATAAATCAAACCTTAAGAGTTACGCTTCAGAAGCATCACAAGAGTGAGCTCAAGCAGTGCCCAGGCATTATTTTAAAGTCTCCAAACTGAAAAAATGTGTACAAAGTTAATAATCAGAATAGTAATGACTTGGAGATAAGGGGGCAGGCACATGAGATTGAGAGGAGCAAATGTGATTTTATTTGGAGTCTCTGAAGCTCGCTGTGGCCATGTAAGAACAGCAGGACTAGGCCCTCCAGGGCCACCACTGCTATTACTTAGATTATAGTAGCAGCACCACAAAGACTGCTTGTGATGGGACTCCCCTGGCCTGAAGAGCTTACAGGCTATGTGAGACCAGGTAGACAAGTGGAGTGAGGAAGAAAGTACATTTATTAGGATCGAGAGATTAAGAGCTTGCCCAAGGACACTTACAAAGCCTTTGACAGATCCAGGACTTTAACCTATATTTCAGCAAGGCGCCTAAACCTTAAACACTTCAACTGTGATTTAAAGTAGACTCCAACTCAGTACAGCATCACCAGAAACATCTTCTTATGCCGAGAGCTGAATTTGACAGCCTCTGCATGAAGAGAGATCACTTTCTGCCAACAGTGTTCTGTCCTCTGCTGCGATAATTTTCTTCCTAGTAGCTGGTGTGGGGCTGTGTCTTGGATTTAGGGTGAGAATACTCCTGCTAACACTGCAATGTTTTAGTTGTTACTGAGCAATGATCACACTGAGTCAGAAGAGTATCTCTTTCTCCCCCTTTTGTGAGGGGCTGGGGTTATGCAAGGAGCTGGGAAGGGACAGAACCAGGACAGCAGACCCAAACTGGCCAAAGGGATACCCCATACCATACAGCATCACGCTGAGCACTGACACTGGAAGCGTTGGCTGTGGGGCAGCTGCTGCTCAGGGACGGGCTGAGCATCCCAGGACAGTGGGTACTGAGCAAGTGCGTGGTTTTAAAACTCAGTTGAGGTTTTTTAAAACTCTTTTTCTTTTCTGCTTTCCCGGTTTTGACTCGCTCCCCATCCCGCTGCGGGGCAGGCAGCAGAAGGCTGTGCGGGGCTGAGCCACCACAGCCAGCCAGCAGCCGATGGAGGCACAGACACAGAGCCGGCGGCAGACGGAAACCCGGCACTCAAGAGTTCATTACTGCCTCCTGAGCCTTCGAACGGCTAAGAAGATAAGCCTATCTTTGATGCGTTCCTTGACCCTTGCTTTCACTGTCGCCACAGAGAGCGCCGCTGATGGCGCGCGGCCGTTGTACCGCGGTTTCCCCCACCTGAGGGAACGCGGGCCACGCGAAAGCCAGAAGCCGCCGCCCCATAGCTGCGCCCGCCACAACACGCGGGACCCGCGGCTCCCACCCGCCCGCCCCGCCGCGCCCTACCTCACTCTGTCCTTCTCCGCCCGCCGCAGCTCAGAGTCCCTCTGCAGCACCTGAAAAATCGTCCTGGCTTCCTCCTCGCTTAAAAAACTGAGGTCCGGCCGCTGGGGAGCCGCGCTCATGGCTTGGCTTATCTCCCCGCGGGCGGACGGAGGGCGGCGGGCGGCGCGGAGCCCCTCGCAGCGCCACGCGACTCCCGCATGGCCCAGCCCGGCACGACGGCCGCCCGCCCGCGCCCGCACCGCGGCCCTCTGCCGCACCGCCCCGCAGTGCCCGCCGCGCCCCTTCCAGCCCGGCCCGGCCCGACCGAGGCGGGGCGGGGAGGAGGCGGCCCCGCAGCCGGAGCTGCTGCTCGGTGCCCGAGGGCGGGAGCTTGTCCCGGCTGCGCCGCGCCGCCCCGGGCGCTCGCTCGGGTCCGGAGCCGGTGGTTTGTGTTAACAGTGCTCGATGTTTTCAGGAGGAACTAGCCAAGGAGTTCTTTACCTCTGTGGGATGAGCACAGATCAGAAGTAGAATCATAGAACCACGGAGTCGTTGAGATTGGAAAAGTCCATTACAGTCGTCTGTCCAACCATCGACCCAATCCCTCTATGCCCATTAACCACGGCCCTCAGTGCCACATCTCCATATTCTTGAACTCCTCCAGGGTCAGTGACTGCACCACCTCACTGGGCAGCCTGTGCCACTGCCTCACCACCCTTTCTGAGAATAAGTTTTTCTTAATATCCAATCTGAACCTTCCCAGGCACAACTTGAGGCCATTACCCCTTGTCCCATCACTGGTTACTGGGAGAAATAACTGCTCTGGCTGCTACAGCTCTGCGCTGGTGTGAGCAGCACAAAGACGTGAGCACCGAGCATGAGCCTGCCATCCGTGGCAGCCTGATCATGGTGGTGTCACCCTGGTGAGCAGCTGGACTCCTGCACAGCCACCCTCTCCCCCTGTCCCCCAGCTGCAGTTGCACAGCACTGATTCCCTCCCTTCAATCCGCTGTCCCAGAGGTGCTCCTGGAGTCGCTCACAGCTCAGCTTTGTGCAGCGGCTACTCCCTCTAAAGCAGCTGGAGCTGCTGTGCTCTGACTTGGGGCACTGATGGCTGCAGGGCCATCCCTGCAGCCCCCCTCCAAAACCTTGCCCCTTAAACCCAAAACAATAGTACTAAAATGACCGTTGTCATATGTTAGTCAAACAAGGGCTGTGTTCAGGATCAAACCGCAGAGGAGATCACAAGTGTAAGGAAAAGTAGGCACACTTGCTGCTATAGAAATCAGGCAGTGTGAACAGCAGTGTGAAGTGGGAGCTTCACACAACAGCCTTCCCACCCCATACAGTGGGCTGACACGGGGAACACTTCCCCACTGGGAAGTTATGCTGTGGTGATGGAAATAAGGTCCTCAGAGCACAAAACAGGGATAGCAAGTTCCAGAAGGCTCCTGGCATCACTTGTCAGCCCAAAGAGGACCTTTCTGATTCCTGGTGACAAACAAACAAAAATAAGGTTATGAGACATGGAAAAGTAACGGAAGCTGTGGAGAGTTACACTGTTTAGAAGATGCAGAGAGGAAGTTTCCCCCACAGAGAAAAGACCCAGTGGAATTCTAATATGGTATAAGATGTGCTTCTTGGTAAGGTCCAAACCTGTTGTTTCATCACATGCATGAGCCACAGTCATCACTGGTGCATTAACAGCTTGCAGACCTCTCTCTTAGGGTAAGCATCCTGCCCTCCCTGTTCTGTTGTGCTGAGCACAGAGTGACTGTTTCATTACTCACTCAGCCATCGTACCTGCCATCTTGGCCTTTCTTTTCTGCTTTCAAAGGGAAGGTAGCTACACAGAAGGAATGCCAAGCCACAGTCTTTTTCTTTTTGCCTCCTTAGTGGCCGTGTGTTCCACCAGAAGAGGCTAAGCACAGTTTCCCACAGGACTCTTCCACTAGGCAGAAGGTTGGGTAACACTCTCCCCTTCCACCTGGCACCTGCAGGGAATGGGAAGCAGCTGCTCATGGTGCCTCACAGCTTCACCCAGAGCTGAGATTAACCATGGTAACAGTCTTTTCTGTTGATCTGCAGCAATAAACTTGATTCAAGCATTGCAGTTTAAAAGCAGCAGGGTACAGCTCACAGGGCAGATTTCAGACAATTGTCAGAAGTGATGTCTCTTGCTAGGGTGGGCATTCTCTGTGGTCACATCAATGCTCACCACTGCCTTAAAAGTGATGTTTTATATTATTGATTATATTGTGTTTTTTTCCTTCATAAATGCATACATAAAGAGAACATAGGAAGTATATGGATGTTCGTAAGGGTTTACTTAGAAAGTAATCATTATAGTCCTTACAAAGAAAGTATAAAATTGCCCATGAATTTGCCTGTTTTATAACTGTATATATCCTGCATGTAAGTGAAGAATGAAATCCAGATTAATAAGTTTTTGAAACTCTTTTTCTTCTTTTCTAATAATCTAATCAACTGCCTTTTTATCACCAAGATGCATTAAAACACATATATTATTTTAAACACAGAGAGGAACAGGGCCAAGCTGCTGTTGACATAGTCTACCTAGACCTCAGCAAAGCCTTTGACACTGTCTCCCACAGTATTCTCCTGCAGAAGCTGGCAGGCCATGGTTTGGACAGGTAAGGGTAAGGAGCTGGCTGGATAGAAAGGCTCAGAGAGTGGTGGTGAGTGGAGTTAAATCCAGCTGGTGACTGGTCATGAGTGGTGTTCCACAGGGGCTGGTGTGAAGGCCTATCTCTTCAGTATCTTTATTGATGACCTGGATGAGAGCATGGAGTGCACTGTCAGTAAGTTTTCAGATGGCATTAAGTTGGGAGGGAGTGTTGATCTGCCTGGGGGTAGGAAGGCCCTGCTGCAGAGGGGTCTGGACAGGCTGGATCACTGGGCTGAGGCCAACGGGATGAAGTTCAACAAGACCAAGTGTCAGGTCCTGTGCTTTGTCCAGAGCAACCCCAGGCAACACTACAGGCTTGGGGCAGAGTGGTTGAAAGTGTGTGTAGAAGAAATGAAGATGGTGGTGTTGGTTGACGCTTGGCTGAACATGAGCCAGCAGTATGCCTAGGTGACCAAGAAGGCCAATGGCATCCTGGCCTGCATCAGAAATAGTTTTGCCAGCAGGAGCAGGGAAATGATCATCCCTCTGCACTCAGTACTGGTAAGGCCATACCTTGAGTACTGTGTTTTGCGCCTCTCACTGCAAGAAAGACACCGAGGCCCTGCAGTGTGTTCAGAGAAGGGCTATGGAGCTGTGAAGGGTCTGGAGCAGAAGACATGGGGAGTGGCTGAGGGAACTGGGATTGTTCAGTCTGGAGTAGGCTTAGGGGTGACCTTATTACTCTACAACTGCCTGAGGGGAGGTTGTGATGAGGTGGGAGTTGGCCTCTTCTTCCATGTAACTAGTGATAGGATGAGAGGGAACGGTCTCAAGTTGCACCAGGGGAGAATCAGGTTGAACATTAGGAAAAACTTCTCCAAAAGTGTGATCAGGTACTGGAACAGGCTGCCCAGGAAGGTTGGAGGAGTTACCATCCCTGGAGGTGTTCAAAAAATGTTTAGATGTACTGAGGGACGTGGTTTAGTGGGAAGTACTGGTGAAAAGTGGAAGACTGGACTGTATGATCCTGGAGGTCTTTTCCTTGGTGATTCTATGATTTTATGATTCTATGCTCATTTCCTATATGAGCAAGTGATGGGATTATTTAGAAGAACGCTGAGCAGGCTCACTAGGGCTTCTAGAAAGATGCTGCCACACAATGTGGTGGTTAGCAACCTGGAATAGAGGGTCAAAGTAGTACAGGAGAAGCTGCAGATATCAGACATGTCTATCAGTAATGTTAATTGCTAGTGCCACTAAAGGGGACTCTGATACACATACTTTAATTATAGGCCAAATTCTTCAAAAACAACATTTTACAAATACTGTTGGACTAATGGGTGATGTTAACTCCACTTACTCTCAGTGGAGGATTTCAAAGTGTAGGACTCCAGAGAGCCAGAAGGGCTGTTTCTATATGCTGATCTGTAGTTGAGAATACAGGGGAATGTGCAGCAGAGCTGATTGCATCTCATTGCAATTGGCCTTGAGCCTTGGAAGAACTGTAAGGTCTTGTCTAATCCTGTTGAACTAATAACCGTGTAAATTGTCATGCAGATTAGTGAGGGCTTGTTTAATTAACTCCTTGCATTAAGTAGCATATATATATTAAGTCTCATAGCAATGCAGAGACTAAATATGAAGCGTCTGTCATTTAAAATGTATTAAATCTGCTTATTGTGTTTGAATTAATTATTTCCAGCACTGACCTAGGTCCAAAAAAGTTTCATAAAAATACTCTTAAAACTAAAACAGTACCTCTCACTCTGTTTAATAAGCTCATCATTTATACCTCAGTTTACTGCGGTAGTGGTAATTGAGGTTTCTGTATTGAGTTAACAATGAGAGTTCCCAATGAGTTTCACAGGACAAAGTGGATTGGTTACACTGCATGGTTTCTACATGTGGGTATTTCCACTGAAGAGTGTCCTGCAGGATCTACAACTGTGTCCTCAGCTCCCACTTCAAAAGCGCTTAGCACTTTCATTCAGGCATTTTAGCTGTGAAGTGCTATGCTTTGAAGATTGCCTGGATGTCAACATCCAAATGCTGCTCGTGCTATTATAGCTGTTTGTGCACTACCAGCCTCCTGTGAGGCTGGGCTGAGCAGGCTGTGGAGCGTAGGCCATTTGTTCGCCCTGAAACAGCCACAGGCAGTAGGCCTGCTCCTACAGGGAAAGCCAACCTTCAAGGTGCACCGCACTCACAAATCACCTCTTGCAGCTTGCGTGGCTGAAGACTGCTCCTTTTCACAATTTCCTCAAGCACTTCCTCTGTCAGATTTTCTCATTCATCTTCTTTTCTTTTCCTCCCAGTACACTGAACATGGGCCTCTTCTTCCCCCTTTCTAGACTCTGGCCTACTCTCCTATTCTCACCATTCAAGTACTCCTGGCTTCTGTTGCCTCTCATCCTAATGTCTTCCTGCCTCATATGTTGTCTATATGAGTTTATGAGATCCTCATTTTTTTTTTTCAGTACAGTTATTCCTGTTGAAATAGAATTGATGATCCCTTATGATGGCAAAAAGGGCAACACAGAATCATAGAATCATTGGAGTTGGAAAAGACACTTAAAGGCCATCGTGTCTAACTCACCTGCCATGAATAGGGACACCTATGGCTCAGTCAGGTTGCTTAGAGCCTCATCCAGCCTGACCTTGAATCTCTGCAGTTGGGTCATCCACCACATCTCTGGGCAACCCGTGCCAGTGCTTCAATAAACGTGAGAGAACATCATGAGAGAGATCTGTGAAACAGTGGCTGATGCTTGCAGTTCATGATGTTTTTTTCCTAGTATTCTGCGCAGCTTTGGTCAGCGATTCTGTGGCACCCTTTCTATTTGCTTTTTTCTCACGCCTGGATATCTGTCTTTCTTCCTTCCTCCCTCCTTACTTCTAGGTTTCAATTAATGACTAGTTCCACAGTGATACCCTTTGGGACTGCGCTTTTCTCTGGGTTGGAGGCAAGAGAATATTGTGAATGGGATCCTTCTGCTTCATCACAGGGTATGTATGTGTCTGGTGTCCCGACTGAAAGAGCCATAGGTTGGCTAGTGCTGTAGATAACATCTGCACTCATGGCAGAAACTATGTAACCTTCTCTTCCTCCTTAAATATGTACATAAACATAATCACCAGAGGCCAATACCTGGGACATGGCAAAATTATACATTTAACATATAAAGGATATATGCTAGTGCATTTAACCTATTAAGACAGACTTGAGTAAAGGTAAAAGGAATGACTGAACAATCAAGGAGAGTTGTTAGAAGCAAGAAGGCAACCTTCAAAATGCTGAAGTCATATCCAAATGAAGAAAGTAGAAAAAAGTCATAATCCTTGGTTGGTAACATATGAAAATAACACACCAAAAAAAGAGTGGAGAAGAGCAACTCTAAACCAGTACTAAACCCTCAAACACATCACAGAGCTCATCAGAGAACTGTAGGGCTTGATTGATCATCAAGATATGAAAGGAGCACTACAAAGAGCAGAATATCTTTTCAGAGAAGAAATAAGCGTTCAGTGTGGAAGAAACTAGGAAAACCCACATGCCAGAATCCTTTTCCAGAAGAGGATCAGACCAAAAGTGAAGTGAACAAAATGAAGTGACTTCTTCACAGTTCAGGTGACGGAGCACTGGCACAGGCTGCCCAGAGAGGCTTAACTTCTACAAATACTTATATGTGTGGAAAACCAACATTTTAACATTTTAAGCTAGCTTTCACATGTAAGCAATGGACTATAAGCTGATTGTTGCCATTTAGAAGAAAAGTTTGTATGCCTTGCACAATAGAAAGGTAAGCCAAATATTAGAATTTATTAGGGAAGAAAGATAAATTCATACTTCACCTACAGCTTGTATGTGAATATGGAATTCCATGTGGCACATAGAATAGATTATGTACTAATATGCAAAATAAATATATTTACATACTATGAATATTTGTAGTGAATATATACTCCGTATATATATGATAACTATATCATATATAATATACTGGTTGTGTGTGAATATGGAACTCTATTGAATATGGAACTAGAAAATATAATTCTATAAATTATTTACTTCTATATGGAATAGAAAGGGCTGAAAGGGATTTGTTCTGGGATTTCTTCAAATAGAGGGGCCATCAAATGGAGCTAATAGGAGCTGGTTCCAATCCAAACAAAAGAAGATGAACTCATGCCACTCCTTGCCAAAGGATGTTATAGATTGTTTAAATGACTTCAAGGGGAGATGACAAAATAATTTAAAAGAGTGATTCATTCAAAACTATTACATAAAGAAAACACTCAGAAAAGACACCTGAGCTGGGAATAGACACATTTTGAAAGAGCTTCATATATCCTTTGTCTTGTTCCTTAGGCATTTACTTATGGCTTCTGGTGTCAACAGGATACTGAGCTAGATGGAGTGGTGGTGTGAACCAGTATGAGCCTCTGCATGTTTCAGTGGACAGAGCCAGAAAGCACTTATGTGAAACCTGAAGAGGTGGGCTTATGGCAGGGTACCATCATCTCTGGATGGGACTAGCTGTGGAGCCTTCCTGGTGTTCTTTGCTAACAATAATGCCTTGGTAGCAGAGATTTGTTCTTGGGATCTCACCTGCCACACAGCTAGATTCATTCCCGTGGTAAGGAATGTGTATTTTGTATGGCTTTTGTAAGGGTTCCTTATCTTAGAAACCTTACAAATTCCTGAAGTTTTATTTTATTCCTTCTGTTCAGTGTTCTGCGAATGTGGTCTTCACCAGCTGCCACAGGTCTTCACTAGCAACCTGAATGATGAGGTGGAATGCATCTTCACTACAGCAGCAGGTGATGATAAATTGAGAGGAGAAAATGGTGCATGAGGGCAAAGAAGCTATTCAAAGGAACAGGCAATCATCTCCATAGTCAACAGATTAGAGAAATAGCCTGACAAACATCTTTGGACATGCATGAAAAATCCTATGCAACAGTACATGTTGGGAACTGGCAGTCTAGAAAGTCTTTCAGGAAAGGAAAAAGGGATCATGATGAATAAGCTCAGTGAGCCCTTGTGACAGCCAAAGCTAACTGTATGTTGGGTTGCATTACTATTAGCATTAGCCAGCACGCTGAGGGAAGTGGTTATTCCCTCTCCATGACACTCAAGGGCTTCACCTGGAATATTGTGTCCAATTTTTGATTTTCAAATGCAAGAAAAACTGACAAACTGGAGGAGTGCAGTGAAGGAGCACAGATCTGACCAGGAGCTTGCAGCATGATACAGAGTTTGAGATAAATGAGTTTGTTTATTCTGAAGACAAAGCTGAATTAATCTAATTGCTGTGCACATCCTTCTAGTAGTGGGTGGTTATTGAGTGAAAAGAGACTGGATCTTCTTGGAGGTCCACAACAAAAGGAGAAGGGGAAATATACATAAATTGCATTAAAAAAGTCTTATTCATCACTAAAAAAAAACTCAAAAACCGTGGTTGCTCAGGTTCTGGAATAGGTCATCCAAGGAGGTTTCACATGGGCAAAACTTGAAGGTCATGAGCATCTAAAATTGAAGTTAGACCTGCTCTGAGTTTCAACCTCATGAGCTCCCAAAACAATACCTAGATTAATCTATGGTTCTGTGAGTCTAAGCTGTTTGTAGCACATATGTCACACTTAAGTCTGCAAAACAGTTTTGCAGTTCGCTGGTCATTAGAGAGATTAACTCTCAGCAACTTTGATTTGTTTCTTTAGAATCTCAGAATATCCTATGCATGGTGAAGAAGAAAGGTTATGAATCAAAATCATCACTTTAATTTTAATTTAATTAAGGACATTGAAATAAGTAAAGTGTCCTTAAAATCTCACCATCTAAAATAAAGCTGCATAAACTGAAAAACTTAGTGATATCTTTAATTAAACTGTTTGAGGTGAAAGCACATCATACTTTGTCTAAACCCTGAAGCAAGTACAGTTATTAATACTCCAGAGAAAACTCCAGTTTTATTCACATGCTCTGTTTTGGAGGACAATGTACGCCAACTGTATTACAGAGAAATCAGTACACCTCAGAGAATATACCAGGGAAAATTAATATACATCGTGGAGTGAAAGTGCCTTCTGTTCCAGCTGAGAAGCAGATTGTCTGTGATGTTCTGTGACCTTCATTAGCACATATTAGTGCTTTTATTGCAGGGGGATTGCTAAGAGAAAGCGAAATTCTTTGTGTAAGATAATACTGTTGGAATCTAGATATAACTCAACTGGCTTTGCATTAATATCCTGACAGTGAAAGCTGGAGGAGTAGCCCATTTACATCCTTCTTTTAAAGATCAGTGGATATTGATATTAGCCAACTACAAAAACAGTATGTCAGAGAGACATATTGTTCTTTAAGAAGACTTTTTTTTTTTCTTGCTTTGTTTACAGCACTAAGTTCTGCCTGGAAGATCAGGTAAAAAACACACTCAGGTTTCAGTTCAACTCAAGCTAGGTAGTTCTCTCCTACATTCATTGACAAGAAGTCTAAATGACTTCAGCTGCTGAGGAAAGTATTCATCTTATGAAATGTGAACATGTGTAATGCAGACAGCTCTCTAAATGATTTTGCATAGTTACCTTTATTTTCAGTGAAGAAACCAAGCACTTGCGTACACAATTTATCTCCTTCCAAAGTAGATGTCTAAAATAGGTCAGATGAATCATGCCTTAAAAGAGACTGTTTCTCTGCATTGAATATAAAGGGAGTCTGGCATGGCTGGCTCAGAATTGTATGCTACAAATGTCTAAAGTTAGATGAGAGGAATCCCATCCCACCTGTTTGTACACGTAATAAAAGAATACCAGTATGGTGTAAAAATGAAAAATGAATGAGCTGTCCCCCGGCGGTGAAACAAGTTATTTTAATCTTGAGCAATTCAGCTCTTAATTTAGGGTTAGATTCAGCTCTCATTGAAGTCAATAGCTCTATGTTTTGAGAGAAATTTAATGGGGCTTGTCACTTAGTTTTGTTTAGTCTCTCATCAAGGATACTTAACTAAATTCAATTAGAAATGGATACTCAATGCTTAATGAGAAAGGATATTTTATAAATGTGGATTATACTTTGAATAGGACTTCTTGTAACTTTGTTGTTTTTTCTTCCATGTCTTAAATTAAATATATGAGCAGTACTGATATGTCCTTACTTAGTAATGCTAATTAAAATAACATCAAAGAACAAGTTTATTTTCTTCTTCCACGGGATGATGTTCCCTTTAATTAATATGTGTCATACATTTAAAAGTTCAGCAGAGTTAAGTGACAGCTCTGGAACTTGCTTTGCTCTGTCAGTTTTGCAGAGGTTTTCAACGATGGACCCCAGATGCTAACAGGTACACAGTACAGTGGACACTGAGTTGGAAAGTCTGATCAAAACATTAGAGACCTAGTAGAGGCGATGAAAATGAATGTCCGTCTGAATGAAAAGCTCAGGTGTAATCCAGTCCTGATCTCAGTGTGAGAAACTGAAGGAATAGGCCATAGCTGTGACCATGACATATAACACAGAGCCTTTGCTAGCACTAAATGAAGCCATGTGATTCGTGATATCTTCTCTCCTTGCTGAATGAATCCTAGGTCTGGCTTCACAGTTAACTGATTTGCTTGGAGAACTAGTACAGAGTCCTTGAAAAACAGAAGAAAGGGAATTCTTTCAAGCAGCGGAAAACAGCCACCATCTGTTTGATGCATCTTAGTGCAAAGGAGGTCAACGTGGAAGGCTCCTTT
Source organism: Callipepla californica brunnescens (assembly GCA_023055505.1). Taxonomy (NCBI): domain Eukaryota; kingdom Metazoa; phylum Chordata; class Aves; order Galliformes; family Odontophoridae; genus Callipepla; species Callipepla californica. The sequence continues at coordinate 109,072,045 of JALIRH010000001.1, read as the reverse complement.
TATACATATTAAGAATGAAAGTAGCAACTCTGCATATTAATAACAGAATTAAATTAAAAGAACTGGGTTGGTACGGGAGTGGCTGAAGGCAAGGGACTCTCAGGGCACCTGGCAGCAAAGGAAGAGGACTTAACTAGATGGAGAAACACAAGCAGCCTAGAAACTGCCCACCCTGTTCCTGTGGAATGAGATTTTTGCTGAACCAGCAGTTCTCCTGTAGATCAGTTCTGTTTGCTGTCCCATTGTCCCAACATCTTGGCTGCTTTAGATTGCAGGAGCAAATCCAGCCACTTGTGAATAGTCTGTGTAAGCATTTGAGGGAGAACTGTGTGCTCTGCAGAGCTCTTTAATGACAAATACTGAAGATAATAACCTGTAATGCAGCTCGGGGTACTTCAGCACCTTTGGTGTTCCCCTCCCCAGCAAATCTGTGCTGGAATTTTTCTAACTGTGTCAACCTGCATGGAAGAAAATTTGGTACAGCCTTATAGAAACTCGGGTCCTGAAGGGATGTAGAATTAAGAAGTCTTTCCTGTTCCAATTGAATTAGTTACATTTGTCCCTTTCCTGTTATCACTTTGTTAATTAAGCTTGCAGACTTTTTATTTTGTACCGAAAGAAACATCAAGTTTGTGTGTATTAAAAGTGAAAGTGGTATGTAATCCATTGCTTAGTTTATAGGGAATAATTAAAGAACAGAAATTATATCAGTAATGCACAGGGAAGGTATGAGAGGTTGCATGTGTATGAGTTCATACAGCTGCAGCGTTTTCTGGTAACTTTTGGTACGGTTATATGCTGCATACATGTAATCTCATTTCCTTGAAACTGCAGCCATAAATTCTGTGTTATACTGATGTATTTCATCAGAAGAAAGAAAAAATTACACAAGTTTTATCATGCTGTGAGAGTAGGTTGAGTTTCAACTTCTTCTTAATTACCTGCACAATAATGCTAGTAAAAGCACTTTGATGGCACAAGAGCTTTCAAAATAACTTCTTCAGTTTTAGCTTCTTGTTTCATATACAAGCTCATGTGAATTATATGTAAGTCTCTTTCTCAAAAACAAAAGGAAAATACAGAACCAGGAAGGCAAAGCCTTAGCAATACCTGGACTTTAAAGGCAAAAAGATTTACCTGAGATTAGCATGCTCACTTGGCTGGATTTGATGGTGGATCATTGCCACACAATCAGAATGACAACAGTCATTAACAAATTAGTAAAATTGCACAATACTGATTTTGCATCACATTTAGTGTGGTTATTTTGTCTAATATAATTTGCAAGGACTTGTCTACCCTGCAGGTCCTTTGATGCCAGTCTTATGCATCATAGGTATTCTTATGTACTAGTGCTGGAGTACCTGACAGTCTGTTTTTGAGATGAGTTGCTGCTCAGGAAATGGTAAATGACACTGGTAGGACTGACAATCCTAATCTGGTGGGATGGCTGCCTAAGTGTCTCTGCACTTAGAAAAGCATTACCTGGGTAATACACTTTTATTGAGCTTTGGCAGCTGCTAGCATCACTGGTATGGCTCCCAGTGGGGCAAATAATTAATCTGGAGGGGGTATGGGGCTGCCTTAACTTCTCCTCCCTATAGGAGTGAACTCTACTGATGGTAGATACTTGCTGTTTGATCTTAAAAAAGCCAACACATAGTCAGCAGTTGGACATGATGTCCTGGGAATGTGAAAGAGAAAAATATGGAAAGAAAAAGTCACGTATTTCTACAGAATATAGAGCAGCAAGGCTTTTCCTCCTTGCCTTTATTTCCTTGGCACTGTGAGACCCAGCCAAGGCAAGCTCAAAGAGAAGGCAGAAATAACTCTGTTCCTTTGCAACTAATTCTTGTCATAGATGATCATTGATATCTCAGAGTAACAAAAATGCCTTTTAATTCAAATATCTCTCCATTTAAGGTCTGGAGCAGAGCCAGCTCTTCCTCCATGCCCAGATGGTGATGGCTGTAGCTATTTTCACTCATACCTGGTAACAAGGAATGGACTTTAAATTAAAGACAGTGAAACACTTTGCCAAGCTCAAGGCATTCAGAGTGAGTTGACTCCAGGCAACAGCTGAATGCCCACCTGGCCTTTTGCTGACACCCAACAGGAAGAATGAGGGAGACTTGGCAGGGCAAGAGTTGAAAACTCATGGGCTGAGATAAGGGCAGATTAACAAAGCTGTCAAAGCTGTGCAAGGAAAGCAAAATAATATGGCTTCTTGTGTGCCCTCAGCCTACATGCTGGGGGGGCAGAGCAGCTCTGGGTGTCCTGGCTTGAACCAGGGTTGGACCAGATGGACCCAGAGGCTCTCTTCAACCTCATCCATTCTGTAACACTGTGAATTCCATCGCAGCCAGACAAGTGCTGATCATAGAATCATAGAATGTTTTGGATTAAAAGAGATCATCCAGTTCCAACATCCTGCCATGGGCAGGGCTGCCACTTACCCATGGCACCATCTAACCTGGCCTTGAGTGGTTCCAGGGATGAGGTATCTGCAGCTTCTCTGGGCAGCTGTGCCAGTGCCTCACTGCACTGTGTAAAGAATTTCTCCCTAACATTTAACGTAAATCTCCTCTCTGCTAGTGTAAAAACACATAAAAGGTCAGTCTCCCTTCTGTTTATAAGCTCCTTTTAAGTACTGGAAGTCTGCAACGAGGTCTCCCCAGAGCCTTCTCCTCCCCAGGCTGCACAAGTCTGTCTCCATAGGAGAGGTGATCCAGCCATCCAATCATCCTTGTGACCCTTCTCTGGACTACTCCAACAGCTCCAAACCTCCTGTACTGAGAGCCCCAGGCCTGAGCACAGTGCTCCAGATGGGGCCTCATGAGGGCAAAGCAGAGGGGGACAATTCCCTCCTTCTCCCTGCTGCTCCTCTCTTATATCATATCATAGAACAGCCTGGGTTGAAAAGGACCACAATGATCATCTAATTTCATCCCCCCTGCTACGTGCAGGGTCACCAGCCTCTTGATGCTGCCCAGGATGCTGTTGGCTCATGTTCTGCTTCTGCTGAAGCAAAAGTCATCCAAGAGATGGGAAATATTTGTGCTGGAGAAGTTTCCTGGAGAGGAGCCTATTGTCTCCGGGGAAGTGTCTGAAGATGCTAAATCTCTACATCAAACTACAGATCAATTAAAAATACATAAGATAGATGTCTGATTGATGCTTATCTGGGAGACAAACATACTGTGAAGCCAATGTTCTCACATTTTCTCAAGTGGAATACTCCGTCATCGTCACCCATGCATTTGTGTTGCCTGCAGCTCTAATGCAAGCCACCAGGCACTGTGACCCCAGCAGTGGAACCAGCCCTGGCTGCACGCATGGAGGAGGCTGGCAGGGAAGCACCAGGCCTGGGATGCGGTGAGAAGCCCGGCCCATGCATGGCTCCCCAGGTGGAGCAGAGGCAAAGGGGTTGGACCTGGGTCAGGAGTGGTTCCACAAAAGGGTGAGGCCCTGGCACAGCTCCAGAAGTGAGGTAGGCACCAAGACACGAGGCCCGGGGTGGAGTAGGAGAGCAGTTTCTGCACTGGCAGAAGGCCCAGCTCCTGGCTCTGGGCCCAGCAAATGATAAAAGGAAAACAGAAAAGGACCTGCCAAATGACCTTACATGGGAAACCTGATCTTTGTTGTGGTGTGGGCTGTGCCTTGCTGGTACACTAGGTGATGTAGGTGAAAGCAAGAGGTGAGGGTAAACAGCACAAACCTGGAGGAAGACAAATGCTCAGTTGAGAGACTGAATGAAAGATTAGCCCAAGTCTGACTGAGGTGAGAGCCAGAAGAGAGAGGAAAAAAAAGGCCAGCCTGGAACCTGCAGCACCCAGGCCTGACAATTTCCATCAGCAGTGAACACAAGGAAGGTGAAGTGAGACATCTGTGGACTCTAGCAGATCACTTGCGTGGAGAGGAAACGCCTAATGTGGAAAAGTCTGCTAGAGCATGGATGGCCCAGCAACACATTTGGAACAACTTGCAGCTGGCAGAATATTTTTGACTTTGTCATCGTTTTGTGTCGTTGAGGTAAAGCATTGCTGACCTAGTTGTAGGTGGCATCAGCTCCACCAAAGCAGATGGTCAAACCATCTGCTGGACAGGGGGAAGGGTGCTGATTTGGTTACATGAGAATGAGACTGCATAAAAGCAACCAGGGAGGTTACAAAGAACATTGAGAGCACTAGTAGTGTGGCCTGAAAGGTACACAAGAAGGAGTATTCCTTGGTCACTGGCTTATAGCCTTCTTCAAATCTTTTATTAGATTTGAAACTCATATTATTTAATGACATGTATTTCTCTATTATCACTCTGATAGAATTACGTAACTCTCATTTAACAGATGACATCAGATTTGAGTCCATTCTTCTATTCCTCTACAAATGACAAAACTTGGCACAAGTAATCCTACATGAGCCATAAATTCTGAGCTAGACCTATCTGAAATGAGAGCTCAGCTTCTGGCTGTGGTAAGTTACCTTTCCTCTGCTGTGCATTGTTAACTGCAGCAAGGAGCTGGACTTTGGACAGATGATGTGCAGAATCAGGATATGCAGAGAGGTAATGGCTAATTTTCTTGCAGTGAAAAGGATCTCAAAACAAATAGTCTTGCACACCATCTAGCTGCCTGGCTTAAGGGTAAACACAGCTTATATGTACTGGAGTATTTGCAAACTGGCTAAGTAACTTATAAAAGGCAATCCACTTAATCCAGTTAGCTTAATCCTAACAATTTGTTGGTACCTTCATGAAATAAGATCTTGCTCCAGTGCAGAGTGACTATAAACCAGAGGCACTGTTAATGAAAATGCTATCACATTATGTTCATTTGGTCATAACATAAACAGTCGCTCAAAGCACAAAGCAGTGCAGCCATTGAAGATTTTCTTCTGTCTATTCTTCAGTACCCAAAATATTATTGTTATTTTCCTCCCACTCCACCTAAGTTGTCTCCCTGATAAAAAGATATATCCTGTATTTCAGGCACAGCTGCAATGGCTTTGCTGTGGTGCTAATTTTCTAGATTATTTGAGTCTCTTCAGTCAGCGATCCTTGAGTCAGATTGCTGCTGGTTATTTTTTCCAGTATTGGATGTCTTTGTCTTCTCTCTTGGTGGGAAGAGTGTTCCTCTGTTACTATTACACCTAGAAGCTTTTGCAGATTAGCGACATCAATTCATCCCGCTAAATGTGGTATTAGTGCTGTATCAATTGATATGTCGACTGCTATATGATTGTGGCATTAATCATTTAAGCACTTGTGAATAATGTTATCTCAACTGCTGTAGAGCAGTAGATGTGGCAGATATGGCCATTGACATCTCTTAACCCATAGAGATGCAATGTATATTACAAACAGACTTATCAACAAGGCAGTAAAATACAGTGATATATTAGAAATTACACTGTATTTCTCTAATTGGAAGCTCTTGGAAGACCTAAATAAAAAGAACATACTAAGTACATACATATTTTTAGTATTACTTAAAAACAAAGCAACATGTGCCACTGATGTTGGAAGATCTTTTTTCTTTTCAGAAGAACAGAAGTGTTGTTATGAATCCCTGCTTCTCTGCACTCCCCTGCAGCACTGTGCAGAGCTGCTGGAAGATCAGTGAAATGCACAGACTCTAGCATTACTCAGTTGTGTTGGAAGCAGGGTTTGTGGCTACGTGGAACCATTTGCCTGAACTCCTCAGATAAACACCTTGCATAGCAGAGAGATGCTTTGACAATACATAATTTGGCAATGCCTTTTAAAGATACAATTAGCTGTGTTTATCACAGGATTTCTGTAAGCTTCTTTTTTGTTGTTTGAAAAAGTATGGTGTTTTCTTTTTTCAACATATTGTTTTCCACTACATTGTTTTGAAATTGGAATTGACGATCATCAATTGACCTTTGAGGACCACAGTTTATCCCCATAAGCCTTTATTTGACATGGGACAGACTTCCATCAATGGTGGTCAACAACTGGCACCAAATCTGTTCACCTGCACAAGGATTTTGAGGGCCTAAATATGCAGTTATCTGTTCCAACCTGTAGCAGCTGCCTTGCATGCCTTGCGACATTGCATGCCTTGTGATGTTGAGGACTGTGAGCAACTTCTAAGAGATTAATCTGTGACACTAATCTGCTCTCCTGGTTGCATTTGATGCCCATTGAACCCCTCCCTGGAGCCACGGTAATTGGATTCATCGCAAAAACGCATCCACAAACAGGAAGTTTCCTGTTAATAGCACTGCAAGGAATGGGGTGGAGTGATTTGAACTAATATGCAAAATAGCTGCTATCAAGAGAGAGGATCAAGCAGGCGGTGATGAGCAGGTGGCTTTGGTTGCTGGCACTTTTGAAAGGTGACTGAAGAGAAGAAACAAAACACACACACAGCATAGTTGTAACTTAGAAACATTGGTCTGGATTCCCCAGTTCACCATATTCACTGTCTTCTGAGAGACAGAACCTGTTAGCTCAGACTGACCGGCGGCAGCTGTCCAGTTTCTGAATTTGGCAAGAACCAATGCCCTGTAGAGCTGCATAGAGCTCATTTGTTTGTTTTTGTTTTTATGAGTTATTAAACCTGTGCAACTTAAATCTGAAATAGAGATCCCAATCTGATGAAAGAGTACTGAATATTTTGTGAGCTGAATCCAAGTAATAGCTACTAAATTCAACTGAAATATTTGCTTAGGCTTTAACTTTGCCCACGAACCAACCACAATTGCTGAAACAACCTCTTCCTTAATGTTCTTGTTGATGCTAAAATGAATTAAGGGATTTTTAAATGATGTGAAACTGTAATAACAATCTGCTGAGAGGCACAAATAAGCATTTTAGGTCCATTCCCCATTCCTGGAAATGTTCAAGGCCAGGCTGGATAGAGCTTTGAGCAATGTAATCTAGTGGAAGGTGTCTACAGGGACTGAACTAGCTGATCTTTCAGGTCCCTTCCATACCAAACCATTCTATAATTCTTCGATCCTATGTTTTCACATACCTCTGAGTTTGTGTCCTTACATTTAGTGAAAACTGCACTATTTGCAGAGGAATGTAGGGCAGTCAGTTCCAGCTTATAAGCTTTTAATTGTGCCTGCGTGTCATACACCCATTATAGCCAGTGGAGATCTAGTCAATACTGCTAATGGATTCTAGAGTAGAATTCAGATGACTAAATGAGATGTCTCTTTCAAAATGAGTCCAATAACTCTACAGTTTCCATTGGGCTTACACATAAGCATTTAACCCCTAGGGTAGAAAAGCACTGCATGAGGCTGACAGATATGACAGGTGGTATATGGGAGACCTGTGCCCTTATTGAAAAGCAACTGAGGCTCAGGCAGAATGCCCATCCTAGCTGGCAGCAGGCACTAATGAGTGAGCAATTGAACCAAGCCCCTCCACTTAGATGCCTACACTTCTGTGAAGCCGAATCTCATCCTTTGGATTTAGTTGTCAAGAAATGTTAAATCATTCTGTTGGTTTGTCTAACAAAAGTATCCAGTCTTCTAAAAAAAAAAAAAGGCACAACAAAAGTTCTTAACAATAGTTTTATTTTCGTTTTTTCTTGTTTTCTTAAAACCAACAGTAGTTGGTTGTTGTTAGCTGCAGAAACCTATTTATGCACATGGCTCTCTACTCCATTCATCATAGAATTGGTCTAACTGCTTCCCTTACAGAAAATCTTGTATGCTGTCCTTGTCAGTGCATGTGTAGATAAGCAGCCACTGATGTGGAATAGTACCACTCCTCTGGAGCCTGGGATGGCAGTGTTTAATGAGAATTTTTGAGAATGCTGCTATCATTCTGGTTTTTGGGGGTTACATCTGACACGTCACGACTGTACTAACACATGGTATATGGACAGTTTAATTCTCACCTTTGTTTTGACAAGATCTTCTACTAGTTGTGTCTGAAATAAAAAAGCATGAAGATATATATATTTAGCATAGCTTTGCATTTACATATGGGATGAATTTCATTTGACAACCTTACAGATAATGCAGCTGTTTCTCATATGGGCCCACGCTAGATTCCTGCCAGAAGATAAGTATAGGGATGATCAGTAGGATTGGTTTAGTGGTATGGACATGGGCATGGGTTCAGCTTCACCTCTATCAGTGTAAACATGTACTACCAAGTTATTTTAGCTTCAGTTCCCTTTTGCCTTCCCAACTGGCTTTCCTGTGGTTGACTCCCAGTCCTTGTCTTTTCATTAAAACGCTTCTTGGCCCATTGCTATCGAATATGGCTCTAATGATCACAAACATTTAAACCAAATCTAATTGCTACAGCCAATAATATGCAGATAGATAGGACACGTTGGGTGAATTACACCTCACAGCCACACAAAGAAGTGTTTTTAAATAATTATAAGTGGGAGTGAAATATGCACCTCAGAGTTGAGCAATATGCCTAGTGAATAAACTACAGAATCAAAATAATAAATTATGACTCTTTCTTCAAATGTAAGAATAATTAAGCATACAAACAAAAGGATAATAAGGCATAAATGCCTCCTGCATATGAGTGCAGGGCCATTTTTTGCATATCTGACAAGAACTAAATATATTGTACTATGGTAATGGACTGGGAAAAACAATACATTAACTGTCTCCTTGAATGACTCTGATATGCAAATAATCCATTTTCTTTTTTTTCCTTCTTTATTTTTTTTCTTTCCCATAAAGCCCTTTTCTAATTAAAAGGCAGCTTTTATTTGTGTTATTCTTGTACTAAGCCCCAGTAGCAACACAGTGTATACAATTTTGTTTTGGAAATAGTATTCTTCCAAAATGTGTAATTATCTGAATGGTTAGGTAACCGTTCGTGATTTGATTTGTCAACTCTTTCTCTGAGTCAGAAAATCACCTCAGTTTGCGAAAGAACTGTCAAACGTTCAAAATTAATCAAGTATTTATGGAGATCCCTGAACTGCACTGACAGTTTGTGCCGTGGGACTGCGTACAGATCCTGACCAGCAACAAAAGCCCGTCTTGTTTATGTAAAGGCTTTTGTTAGCACGTATATCTATTATGACCATAATTTATTAGTCATTTTTATTTTTACAGGTCTGTTACGGCCCCTAGCGGCTTAGATTTACATAAACACCACCTCGGTCCTTGTGCCAAAAGCTCTGAGAAGTGGAAAGCGCTGCAGGGCAGACTGCAGGAAGCAGTGAAGTGATAGGGCTTGCAGACCCTGGGTGTGTGCAGCATTTCTGTGAGGGAAAACATGTTTCGGCAAACTCCCATCAGATGCTTCTTAAAGATCTGTCATGCTTATAATTCTCGAGAAACCCACCCTTGTCGGCTTAAAGGAAAAACAGTCTGGTTTTGTATTTGTTTTACCTTACACCGTGTCATTTTTAAATTTTTTTTTTTATTTTTAATATGCATATATACCATAACATTTTGAAGAAACAGATGGTTTCATTTAAAGACTGTATGTATAATGTAGTAATACATTATACATGGATGTATAACGTAGTAAGACATTCATTTTTCAAATTAGTTTCCATTTTATACGTGTTCACATTTTTGTCTGACAGTCTGAGTGAAGCTCCTTCCTTGCCTGTGCTTTCCTTGCCCTCACAGCTTTCCCGACATTCTGGTTGCCTTTCACTGGCAAAATGTTCATTTGGAGGGCCCTGCAGAGGAAATGATGAATATTAGAGTCACCAACGGCAGACACCAAGAACACAGAAAGTCCTTTATTTTTCCCAGAAGAAATGTGTACATGACATCCTATCCTGTTAAATAGCTCTTTAGCTCTTTTTTTTTCTTTTGCTAAAACATTCCATCCAGTATCATCCAGTGCTTCCTGTCCAATGGTATCAATACTCTGTGGCATTTCTAGGTACTTGACAAGTCTGTTTTACTCCTGATTTTGAAGAAACATGGCTAATTTTCCTCCCCTGCACTTTACATACTTCAAGTACTTTTGAAGCATGAAGTTTTATTTTTCTTGTGAGCTTATTCCTGTCCTGAGGAGAGCAACTTTCCTTTAAACATTCTGCAAGTTGGTTGCTGTCATTCTCATCAATGTAATCCCATAGTGTTTAGTCAAAATCCTGGTAATGATGAGTACAGGGAAGTACTTTCTTCCCCTCCTTTTTCCATCCTGTTTTAAGCCAGACTTTAAGAGATGTATAAACTGTATTGCCTGAAAGAATCTGTTTGGCAACAGGCTGAAGGAGATTTTTAAGAACCTGTAGTGCTGGCTAATAAATTGTTGATAGCCAAAGAGGATGAGTGAAGGGCTTACTGAAGACAGCCATATTTCTTTCCATGAAGACATCATTTGTCTTCTGTCAAGTTCAGGCTTGAAAAATAATCATTTACTTTTGAATACTATTTTATATAAGATAGGTGGCTTTTTCAAACATAAAGCTTTTGCCAGTGTGTAAAAAGAAGATTTAACTCCAACATTTTCTGTGGTAGAAACATTTTAATCCACATAGTTGCAAGAAATCTTCTAGAATTGATGTTGTATCTGCATATCTTTGTTGCTGAAGCTGAAACTATTACTTTCTTCTGAGAGTTTTTAAGCTGGACCATGCTTTTGTGTTTAGAGCAATGTTGTCACTCCTTTTTTTCCCCAGAAGAGAAATGTTTGGAGCATCCATATAAAAAGACGTTCTTCTGATGTATACAGTTGGGAAAAGTTTTTCCAATATATCATTTCCACAAGAAGAAGCTGTATTGTCATCTGCAAAACTGTATTTATTTTATTGTTGATAAACAGCAGCTCATTCCTAAGGGGAAAGGACAAGTCCTCAATTACACCACATAACATGCTTGTCCATAATCAACACCATTTGTTAATCACAATTTACCCACTTACTCAGACCAGGAATTACTTTTAAGCATTTCTACTTTGTTTATGAAAATCCAGGTGATGGACCTTTTATTAGAGGGCTACCCAATACAGGAAAACATAATTCTGTGAATTTAATTTTTTTTAATTATTTTCTTTTATTTTTTTCTGTGTTGCCTTTGTTGTTCTTCGTCATGACAGACACTCATTGTGCTTCTTTCTTAACTGGTGTTTATCCTAGGCCTGCATAAGAGTGCTGATATCTCTCTTTCAAACTGTTCAGTTTTGTGCTGAGGTTTTGTTATGAGAGCATACAAAGGATGCCATAGGTCATGCTCCATTGATAGCACTCAAGATGAACTTGGAAGAAGTGATGAGAGCTAGACAGTCAGGGTGCAGTGGAGGTTACTGCCCCTTTAGAGTTGGGAGCTAAGCATGATAATATGGAAGGCAAGGCGAAGGCCTCACTAGCCAGGGTCTATTCCACTGCTTCAAGCAAGGGAGCAGGGCAAGTCTGTGGGTGGCGACAAGGGTTAACCAAGAGTCCATCTTAGCAGACAATTATTTGGTGATGATGAAGGTCCAAGGTGAAGCTGGGAAATCAATTGCCAGGTTAAGGTCAGGATTATGATTAGGTCTGGTGATAACAACTAGGGTGGCCAAGTTGGACTACAGTGACAAAGCAGGTTCAAGGTCAAGCCAGTAACTCAGCCTCCTGCTCAGAGACCCAATCAATGACTCTATGTCCAATCACATGGCTGAGCTGCAGACCAACACTCTTCTGACATAACTCAGTGAGGGAATAAAGCCCCAGAATGGAACCAAACTAGAGCTCCTGGGCCAGAGGGCAGGGTGTATGGGCAGGCCCCAGGTGAGGCTGGCCTGGACCATTAGGTCTATGAGTACCCTCAGGGCTTTGACCTCAGTACTTGATGCCCCTTGTACTTCTCACCACAGATAACCTTTGTCCAGACGCATGGAGCTTTGTTAGGTTTATTGCTATATCCACACTTCCTTACATCGCTCCCTCAAGATGCAAGTGAACAACAGTGCTTGAATACTTTATTTCTCATCTTGTAAAGGCAATTTTCTCCTTTCTTTCTCCCTTCCAGTTCTTTATACGTCTACTAGATACAATTTTCCGTGTAAATTTTTTCACTGAGGACTTATGTCTGTAGTGAATCACAAGCCACTGCTGCTGTTCTGCTATTAGATGGGCCAGCAGGCAAAATGTAGACCATGTGAGCAAAGATAGCGTGTTCAAACACAACACATCTGCATACATTTACTTATTAAAAGGTTAAACTTCAGTGCTACAGCAGCAGGAAGATCTATACAGGAGCATTTTTCTTTGTTTTCCTACTACAGGCAGACAGATGGAAAAGTCTGAAGTGGCACTTAAGTCCTACAACAGTCCAAATGCATTAGACTGGGATCTTGTTTTATGGGTCAAGCTAAAGGGCTGTAATCATGGGAAAGATGTGCCAGGCACCAGCAGTAAAATAGTACCTCCTCCAAACATTTTTTCATCAGGCACTTCTAGAAGAAGAACATATTTGTTTTAGGAGTAAAAACTTCATTTTCCTTCCTTACTCATCGGAACAGCAAACAAACCCCCAGAGAAAGCCAGTCCATTCAAAGCCGTATCTGGGAGAAGGAATCCCATCAGGGCATTGTAGAGATTTTTCCAGCTCTACTTGAAATTAGAAATTTAATGTGTTTCAAAGGGAAAACAGATATTTCTATAATCACAGCTTCCCCTGATCTGGAGGAGGAGGGAAAACAGTTTTCATACATCTCTGATAGTCTCAACACATTTATAGCAAAAGTGGAGAAAATTAATAGACACTCCCTTTTCCCTTGGGTTTCTGGAATTCCAAACCCTCATCAGAGATAGTAATTATTTTGGGAGTCTTTCACTATTCCCGTAATTGATGTGTTTACTTCCTTCTTATGACAGCACGCTGTTATTTTCTCTTCCTGACTTAGCCTGATGACTACAGCCTGCTTTTGTTTTCAGTCCTGTGTGCTGATGTGCTAGAACTGACTCAGCAAGTGGTTTGTGACTTCAGAACAACCAGAAATGAGTTGTCATCTCTAGTGAGATGCTAAGAACCCGCACACCTAAAGATAAAAGCAATGTCAGGTGCTGGAATGGGCTGCCCAGGGAGTGGTGGAGTCACTGGCCCTGGAGGTGTACAAGGAATGTTTAGACATTGTGTTGAGGGAGATGGCTTAGTGAGAGCTATTGGTGACAGGTGGATGGTTGATCTGGATGATCTTGTAGGTCTTTTCCAACCTTGGTGAGTCTATGATTCGATGTTAATTTGTAGGTTGACCAAATGTAGTTAATTTTACAGTCTTTTTTTTTTTTATAGAGGTCACCCACACACTGCACAGCATAGAGCACCTTTGCATTTTTTGTGGTATTCATTGTGATATTCTGCCATGCCTTTGCATATTTCAATGCTTGTAGCTGCGGCCAGCGACAATAACTGGAACTACACCGTGAAGGGTTAAAACACACACCAAACGGAGCTTAAATCCAGCATCTTAAACCGAAGCACACCATGTTACCCGGTCTATGCATACAGACTGGGCACGAAGTGCTGCACAGCAGCCCTACGGCGGGCACGGAACAGGCTGCCCAGCTCAGAGCCGGAGCTCAGACACCGGGTTTGTGTTTTGGGCGGTGCTGGGTGGAGCCAGCGGTTGGAGCCAGCGGCACTACCACAGCCGCCCTCACGCACCGCAGCCCGCAGAGCAGCGCCCCCAGCGGCCGCACCGCTCCGCGCCCAGCCGGGCCGGGCCGGGCCCGCCCCCAGCGGCGCGGCCGTGACGCACTCGAGCGGCGACGACCCCTCCCCGGGCGGCTGCGCGCGTCCCACGCGGGGAGCATGGGTCGGGTTGGCGGCGAGGATGGCGGCGGGAAATCGGCGGCGGTGGAGGCGGTGCGCAGCTTCGAGCGCTGGAAGAAGAAGTACAGCCGGCGCACCAGGCGGCTGCGGCTGCAGCGCAAGGAGCGGGAGCGGCCCGAGTGGCAGGTGGAGCGGGACGGCATCGAGCGCCTGCTGCGGCTCTACCCGCAGGTACGGCCGGGCTGGGAGGGCCTGGGACTGCGGTGCCGGGGCTTTGCGAGGGTGTTGGTAACGAGAAGGGGTCGGGGAGCCCCGTGCTGGGAGTGGGTGAGGAAGAGGAGGCTGAGCCGAGGCAGGCTGGGAGCCGCGTGTCCCGCGAGCAGCAGTCCGCATGGGGGAGGTGCGGCACATCTGCCCCGCTGCGGTAGATGGCTTTCTTTTTGTTTTTGTGTTCGAATACAGGTAAGAGCGCAGATGTACAGAGTGAAGCTAACAGCATTGTCAGGGCTTAACAGTTTCTACATATGACAGTGGTTTTCATTTTACTATAAATGTTATATTCAATTTAAGCTGCTGTGATATTTAGTAATTCTTTCTTCTCAATCTCTTGTGTTAGAGATGCATTACTGATCATTTAATACACCAGGCAGCCAATGCTATTGCTCTCATAAAGTGGCTCAGTTCATCTGATAGCTTTTTTTTAAATCCTTTTTTAATTTGAGCTGATGTGTACGAGAGCTCAAGTAGTACTGTGATCCTCTGTGCTAAAGGTACATGCATATGCCATAGGTGTGCTGAGAGGCAACAGTAGGATGACCAGAATCACCAACTGGAGGAGGTGCTGAGCGGATTACAGTCTCTTCATCTGTGAGACTGAATGGTGAAACGTGACCTCCATTCAACTGTCATTTGGCCTTAGTTACTCTGGACTTATGGAAGATGGTGGTAATGAAAAAAATCCAGTAGTTTAGGAGATAGCAAGAATGCTTGAATTCAAAGGTTCAGTTGCATGGATGGATTGGCTGAGATCTTTTTTGAAATGATTTGCCCTGGGAAGCTGACATCTCCTCCTCCTGATGCAGCCTTTGCCTCTTGTTGCTCCACGTGCATAGGGAATGCAGATCTCCATGTACAGTTTGCTACATATCAGTTGTATGCGTGCATTAAATTGCTACCACATCCCCATTATGTTACTTCTTACGGGGAGTAATGCTTTGCTGCTTGTCATACCACTGTACCTCATAGGAGTGCACCTGGGGCAGATAGCAGCGTGCCTGCTGCTTGCACATCTATGGAAGCAGATCATTTTAAAACAAACATGCACCAAGAGTGAGCTGATGAAGATGTGTTCTTTAAGGAAGTGATGTACCGTAACTCCGCTGCCCTTCCCGTAGTGAGGACAGTTTGTCTTTCTCATCTGTGTAAATTTTAGAGTTGTAGATCTGCAGTCCTTTTAGGTAGAGTAGTCCCTGTTCTGTTTTTCCATAGTAGTCTGCTCCTGTACTCCTAGGTTTAAATATTTTTGCATACTATGCAAAGGCAGTCATTTTCACTGGAGACATGTATTGAAACTTGTGTTTAGTTTTCACTCATTCTATGTAGACTGTTTGGTAATGGCCTTGTAGTCATTTCTGTCAATGAGTTCCACACGTGCCTATGTCAGTTAGTGTTATATGTGTGCATATGGATGTCTCTCTCTGTCACCAGTGTGTATGTCTGCTTGTGCATGCACTTCAGGGATATGGGTAGTCACTGCATCTCTGCTAGGAGCATAGGAGAGCAGAGGAAAGCACTAGGCAGTTCCAGGTGATCTTGGTGTGCATTTGTAGAAACTGTAGAAGAGGGGCTGATAGTGGTTGGAATGAAGACAGGGTGAATGTATGTTTGTGTTGGGATTGTTGCAGGGACTCATGGCTTCAACTTGTCGTGGTTTTTGCTGTTTATCACTCCAGGAGTCACCTGTCTATGAAAATACAGGTGAATGACTGCCTAGCTTCCTGCTTCAGTCCTGATCTCCTTTTCTTCTAGCTGAAAAGGTTGTTTTCATTGGTCATTTGCATTCCTTCCTTAATTACCTGGGCATGGTTACAGTCACTGTGGGGATTTGGAGGAAGGGACCGTGTGCTTGGATCTCTAGGGGTCTCCAGTGAGTTCTGCAGAAGTCCGTACTTAGGGATAGGGGAATCAGAAAGCTCTTCAAGAAGCTTCTCTTTTCACGTCGAGCAGTGGTCCTCAACACTTCAGCTATGGGTGGATTAGGTTTTTCACATGCCTTAAGATGCTCTTAGATCCAGCATGGAATAGGGGTAGCAGTGCTGCTGGACACAAAACCACCCACCTCCTCCTCTCTCTTATATTGTCTGGCTTTCAGCTTGAGAACCACTTCAGTCAGTAATACAAAATGAAATTAAACAGAACTAAATGTACTGGAAGCACATAACATAAGCATTTATTTATTTTTGACTCTGTTGTAATGTAATAGAGAATGTCTGTCAGGATAGATGTGGAAGTCTCAGTGTGCCTAACTCCTGGGACCATTACTTGTGATGTGCTTTTAGATTATCTGTTAGTGGTTGAGCCAGTGAATATGTTGCCTGACAGGTTAAAGCTGTTGGTGGCCATTGTCTTCTCCGTTCATTTGTTCTAACGAAGAGCATTGATGGTCTAATTAATACACTGGGAAATGGTTGTGTGAACTCTTTCCAGTCTGCTTTGTCAAATTAGGTCAGATCAGACTGCCATCTGAAGTGTTGGAAGTGAGTGGGCTCTTCTCATCTGGAACAGATCTGAGAGCGCTCACATGGGCACATTTCCAGTACATTAAAGCAGGTAATAACTTCTGACAGGGAAACAAACCGAGAAGCAGAAATTGTTATTGTCTTCTACTGGAGCGTGTAGTTATGGAAGAGACTGTCTGTCAACAGATCTGCCTCTATAGCAGCCGTTCCTCTTGTGCCATCCTGGTTTGATTTAATGATGAGCCAGTATCTTTGGAATTTTAAGTAACTTCAGCAGATAGTCTGTGTGTGCCTGAAAGATAGTAGGGCCTAGAAATGAACCGGGAAGCTTTGTGATATGGCTGTTCCTGTGCACGCTCTTCTAATACTTTCCTCACTTTTACTTTCCAGGCTTTGAAAGAGCTTTAGAGGAGTTCTGTGGAGAAAAGTAAAATAATATGTGTCCACTGTAATTAATACGTCAGTTACTTTTAACTCTAGATGACCCGGCAGAAAGCCATACCCTGAAATCCTTCAAGCAGCTTCTAATCATCTAAACAGTTTTGCATTGTTATGGCAGTCTGTTTTGTGTGTCGAAACCCATTAAAATATCTTCCTTTATTTGCACAGTGGATTGCCTTGATGTTAGTGAGATAGTTTTTTTTTCTCCTGTGGGGATACTGTTTTCTGACATGGACAGTCTTGTGATGGAAGTGAAATGGAACCTCTGTGCTTCAATGAGTTGTGGTCCTTTAGTGTGCAAAGTAGTAAGACTGGGAACTGGCGCAACGTGTAATATTGTGTGTGGTACAATATCTTCAGAATTATCAGTGGAAGTTGGGAAGTACCAGTCCAAAATTCCTATTTGTGAAACTCAGACTGTCTTACAGTGATTTCAGATAGGAGGTTTTCCCCTTGCCACGGGATGTACTAGTTTAAGGTCTGTGCTTCTTAATGCAAAAGTGCTTCTTATAAAAAACAATTTTCTTTGCAAATTTGGTATAAGATGGATTGCTGTTCTAGGACACAATGTTCTGAAACGTCAGAAAGGGATTTTAGTAAGGGGGTTACTGCCTTTTCTCTCAAGACCAAATTCATGCGTTACATTTCTTGTTATTGGAAGGAACTCAGCTGAGAAGTGCTGTGGTGCTTTAAGCAGGTATAGATGCTCATAAGAAGTACGGCACACAATTTTTATAGTAGACAGGACCAGCAGAGCGCTTGGTGCTTCAAGATTTTATAATCGTGATTTGACAGCTCAGTAACTCTTCATTTGAGGCTTTCTGTAAGATTTGCCATCTTAAGTTGTCAGATTCATCTGAGGACTGTTTGCTTGGCTCCTTTGCTGGGAGGTTTCTGCTCAGCAATCCATTAAATGATAGCTGTTAGAAATGCACGTGCTGAGTATGCACAGAGATTGTCGTTTGGAAATCTGTGTCTGCTTGTCAACGTGTACTCTGGGCTCTGTGATCTACCTCGCTGCTCATCTGCTCAGCTTTATAGCTACAGCATTCTCTTATTTATTTCTTCCCTAGTTCTCTGCTTTTTTTTCTTCCTTACTGGTATTGATTGTTGTGAACTTTGCCAGGAGAAGCTGTCTGCTCCTTTTGATCTGCTGTTGACTAGAGCATGCTTGACAGCATTACATTTTCCTTAAGATCTTTACTTGACTTCTCGACATTTTTATAAATCATTCAGTCAACCAGTGTGATCAAACACATACTCTTGCATGTTGGCGTGTAGAGTTAGTGTTTCTCAGGTATGCACAGGTGGAAGTGTGTGGAGAAGTAGATGATGTTTGAAGAAGATGTTTGGGTAGACAGTATCCACTGCTCTCCCCCCATCAGCCAGGCCAGTTACTTTGTGTGGAAGATTAGTGTGGTATCTCCTTCGTGATTCCTTGCTGAGAGCACCAGATATCTGACAGCAGCATAGAGGTGCCCATCTTTATAGCAGGGGCAGCACAGCAGGACGTAAATGTTCCAGAAGGTGTAGTTTCCTTCTCCAAGAGGAGCCAGTGAGGAGGTGTGCTGTACTGGGCCTTGTTCTCACCAGGGAAAGGTTATTAGTGTACTGGAGACCCAGCAAAATGGTGAGAGCTGGAGCACTCTCCATGTGAGGAGCTGGTGGAGCTGGGCTTGTTCAGGCTGGAGTGGAGGTGACTTTGGGAGGACCTTATGGGACACCCTGGTGCCTGAGGGATATCATCAAGGAGATAGTTTGTCATGTGAGGATGAGAGAACATGGGTGTAGAATCACAGGATCATTAAGGTTGGAAAAGACGTCAAAGATTACGCAGTCCAGCCATCAGCCCCTCCCAACCGTGCCCACTGACCCATGTCTCTCAGTGCTTCATCTCCACAGTTCTGGAACACCTCTAGGGATGGTGACCACATTCTTGGGCAGCCTGTGTCTGTGCCTCACCACTCCATCTGAGATGATCAGGTGGAAGTAGAGGCCCAGTGGGGGTATAAGGGGAAACTTCTTAGCGAAGCCTTGAGCAACCTGGGCTGACCTCAGAGCTGTGCCTGCTGTGAGCAGGAGGCTGCACCTGAGACCCCCAAGGCCCCTTCCAGCCTCAGTTGTTTTTATTTTCATGATGATATGAGCTTTACATTGCACTGTTTGCCCATATTATTAGAGTATGTCTTATTGCTCACTGAACAGATTGTTAGAAGAGTAATTTGCTGTAGGTCAAGCTAATATAGATCGTGACCAGCTATCTTGGATTAGATCACACAGAACTGTTACATACTTTATTTAACAGCAACTTAAAATTCTGTTCAGTTTCTCTGTTATCATTAATTTTTGTGCTGATTGAACTTATCTTGTTTCAGATAAATGCAAATGAAATACAAAGATTTTCAGATTTTCCATTGTCAAAGAAAACCCTGAAAGGTGAGTTGGAAAGTAATTATATTAAAAATGAATGCATTATTTATTTCCATATGAATAAATTTTTACCTTAAACAAATTTTTAAATGAGTATTGCCGTATACAGTGTTTTCTAAATGGAAAAACATAGCTCTGGGTGAGACAAAAATAATTCTTTTCTTTCTTCCCTTTCATTCCTGCACTCCAAATTCTAGGACTGCAGGAAGCTCAGTATCGCATGGTGACTGAGATACAGAGGCAGACCATAGGTTTGGCTTTACAAGGTAAAGATGTACTTGGAGCTGCGAAGACTGGATCAGGGAAAACCTTGGCTTTTATTGTCCCGGTAAGTAACGGACATCATTTGCACTTAAATCTAGGAAGTCTGGGAGTAAGGATGTTAAATACTTAAGGTTAATGATCCTGGGGAAAGGTTGTAACTCAAGTGATCTAGATGTTCCTAGGAAGCCAAGGCAGACTAATGTAAGGAAGCTGATTGAGGTTCTAGAAAAAGTTTATCTTTGTCCCTAGGAATATTTTGATGCTTAGAAATCTCTTAGAAGAGCTTTGTTTTTCTTTCAGGAGTGTGTTTTCCTTGTGCAACTATAATTGTCAGATTCTTTTGCAAACTATAAGTGAGGATTAGAATACTGAAATTTCCACAGTTCCTTCCTTAGGCTTTTTTTTGATGTGTGGTTTTCATACAACAAAAAGTTGAAAATTTGGACCTTATGTGACAGATAGAAACAAAGAGATTGTAGACTTCCTCTTCTTGACTGTGTTTTTTGAACTCCTCAGAAATCACTTCCAGGTCCAAGCAGGAAGACAGTAAAACCCCCACAAGGAATGGTGTGTTTGGCATTTAATTTCCTCCAATTGGAAGTATAATAGAGAAGTCTTATTGTTTCTTTCAAGTACTTGTATAAATGCATACAAATCTCATCATCTTGTGATTGGAGGAAGGGAAAACAAAATGTGGTTTTGATTATGGGAGGTTTTTTCCTTTAAACATTGCTTGGCATTTTTGCAACATAAAATTACTGTGGAGCCTGTTCTGTCAGTGACTGTGTTAACAGTGGTATTCTGAATACTCCTGAAGCTGAGAAGATTTATTCTTTATCCTGATTACTTTCATTACTAAAGAATAGGAAACAATGTAGGTGGCTTTGAAAGGTAGTCTTGTGAGTCTGAGAAATGAAACAGAAGTGAGACCGCAGAAATCTGGGAGTAGAAGTAATTTTTACAAACCTAATTTTAAAATAGTTGTAGGGGAACCAAAAGATAAGGGAGTATCTGGACAGGTGAAGAGTAGAAAAGAAAATGGTAAGAGGGTGCTGAACAACCTTTAATATTTCAAAAGGCTTTAGGTATTTATATCTATGAAGTTTTTGTGTTAAGATTAGCTAAGACTGTGAATTCATAAAAGGGGAAACTGAGGTGTGTAATGACACTGGGTGGAATGCTCCGAGTGCACTGTGTGAGTGATGCAAGTCTAAAACCAGAAGTAACATCACAGTAATTTTCCTTCTAGTTCCTTCTGGTTTTCACAGAGCCTTATGACCAAAGAAATTGCTTGTGTGTACATTTATTTTCCTGTAAATGGTCAAGGCTTAATTTCTGGAATTTAGCAGAAGAAGATTAATTGTGCTGTAAAGCATTTAAGATTTGCCACCCATTACTGTCTGTTGTAGACTGGTACTGAGGAATATTTATAGGTATTGGTACCATCAGAATTCACATATAATCAAACCATGTGAGATGGTGAAATGCGTGCAGGTGTTTCTTCATTATTTTAGCAGTGCTTTATGTTTTTCTACGATGCTTTTTGATATGTATTTTTCTTCTGATGTTTTTAAAATGAGAATTATTATTACTATTATTATTTTTTTAGGCTTTGGAACTCCTATTCCGCCTCCAGTGGACTTCAGCAGATGGATTGGGAGTTCTGATAATATCACCCACCCGGGAGCTGGCGTTTCAGACTTTTAAGGTTCTGCGTAAAGTGGGCAAGAATCATGACTTCTCAGCTGGCCTTATCATTGGAGGAAAGGTGTGTCCCCTGTTGGAGCCTGCTGTGAACGAGCATAAAGTAGTGCTGTAATGAGGGCTAGTTTAGGAAGGAAACCTTGCAAAACAAAAGACATAGAGGAAAACAGTTAATAGGAGCCCATTAAAAGACACTGTGTCTTTTAAAGCTCTTGTGTATTTACCGTTTTTACAGGTTATGTGACTGGGTCAAACTTTTGGCTAACACTTCCTGTACTAACAAATCAGATTAATCTGAAAAACAGTTGCATGAGCCACTAGTGTGAGCTTGCTGATAGAACGTGGTGTATGTGTAAAAAAAGGAAAAGCTTGGTTTTCTTTTGCCCAGAGAGGTTGTGGAGTCTCCTTCTCTGGGGATGTTCAGGACATGCCTACCTGTGCAGCCTGGGCTAGGGAGCTGCTGTGGCAGGGGGTAGGACTCAGTGATCTCTAGAGGTCCCTTCCAACCCCTACAATTCTGTGATTCCAGAAACTATCAGTAGGTTGAGTTGGGCTGAGGTGTCTGCCTCAGGGCTTCTAGCATGAACAGCCAGAGTTCAGCTGGTTTAACTTATTTTTAGGATCTGAAAGAAGAGGCTGAGAGAATCCACCACATAAACATGCTCATTTGCACTCCGGGGCGGCTTCTGCAGCACATGGATGAAACCTCGTATTTCTATGCATCTGATCTGCAAATGTTGAGTAAGTTTTTTAGTACTTCACAAAACAGAGAAATATTTTGTAGTAGTTCATAACTGAGGGTCACTTCCTTGGTTAAGAAGTTTATTCTGGCTTTTGTATGTAGATGAAAGAGCATTTAAATTTCCACATCCGTGAATTAAAATTGAAAACAACAAAACTCCTTTCTTGTATGTACTTGCTCTTAAAGCAGTTGCTGAGTTGTGTTCCTTAAGATGATTACAATTAGGTGGGTTAAATAAGGAACCCAAAACCACATGTGATATCTCATATTACCCTTTATGTTTTAGCTGTAAGATGGCTTTTGCTTTCTGCCCCTAGTTCTTTTTTTTTTCTCCTAAGATGATGAATATTTCCTATAATTAATTACAGCATATGTATTTTGGGCCAATTCTAGAAAACATATTGCTTTTTGAATTTTAAGCTAGATTAATGCTCCTTCCAACCTGAATACAAATTTCAGCTTAATGGAAGGGTTTGCATGCCCCTGGGAACTGTGCATAATCTTTAGCATAGCTTGAGGAACTTAGAAGCAATTAACAAACTAATGAAGCTGATAAATTGCAAAACCAGGCTTGCTGTACTCAGTGCTGTTGGTGGCAGTTAAACTAGATGTACATTAAATGTAGGCTCTTTTCTTCAAGTTTTGTTTCTGTTTATTCCCTATGATTCAATGGCAAATAGAGCTTAGATGTAGAAGAGCCTGTTTTACTCCGTTAAGATACTGTTTTATGTTCCATGCTTTTGTTTTAGCAGTAGGGTGGGGAGTTCATAATTTGCAGGCTGTCTGCAAATCGCTGAACTTTTTATTTGGAATACTTACTATGCTTCAGCTTTTTAAACCTATTTTATGGAGTATGTGAATAGAGCAAATCCTGTCATGTATGGTAACTAATCTCTGTGGTTTAAGTGCCTTTTTGTGCCTCATGGATTTCAAGTCTTTAATAACAAAAACTAAAAGCAGGTTTTCTCAAATCTGTTTCTCAATTCAGTTCTTGATGAAGCTGATAGGATTCTCGACATGGGTTTTGCTGATACAATGAATGCAATCATAGAGAATTTGCCTAAGAAACGCCAGACATTGCTTTTTTCTGCAACTCAAACAAAATCAGTGAAGGATCTTGCACGGCTGAGTTTAAAAGATCCAGAATATGTCTGGGTTCATGAAAGAGCCAAATTCAGGTATGTTGATAATTTATTCTTTTGTGGGAAGGTTAAACAGTCCGGGAAGCAAGTTAAGTAGGATCACTGTCTGTCATTTTCCTGAATCTGAAGTCCTTTTCCTTCCATCAGTGTCAGGCTTTGCTTTCTGCCATCCTGAAAGTGGGGAGTTTCAGAAGAGAGGTTTGCTATGGGGAGACCGAACCTGTGCTTTACTTCTGGCTCCTCAGGCTCCTTTTCTGGACCTGGGTGGAGTAGTGTCCTGGTGGTGGCAGGTGTAGCAATTTAGAAACGACTTGTTGTGTTCTTTGGCTTCCTTTCTGTATGTGTGTGCATACTTAACTGTGCAGGAACACCAGATTTGTTGAACAAATATGGTTCTTCTGCATGTTGTTAATGAATCTGATGTTACAAGGAAGTGTTACTCTTTTGAGAATGTGCAGAATGAAGGTCTCGTTTGCATATGTAGAATTGGGGCCCAGCAGAAAGCAGATGCTGTGCACGATCAGGGCTGCAGCCCTGTGCACATCCAAAATAAACTTGGCGTGCAGGTGGGAGTCAAAAACAAGCAAAGAATGCTCCTTAAAGCCCACAGAAAAGCAAAATCTTATCCTCTCTGTGCCAAAAGGTTTATGAACATGCATGATGTCTTTTCCTCCTGTCTTAAGGAGTATGTAAGTGTTTCCATACATAAAATGAAGGTGGAGAAAGGTGAAGCACACTGATAAAAATGGCTTACCCAAGAGCAAATGAGAAACG
The DNA here is from genome assembly GCA_023055505.1 of Callipepla californica brunnescens. Classification (NCBI taxonomy): domain Eukaryota; kingdom Metazoa; phylum Chordata; class Aves; order Galliformes; family Odontophoridae; genus Callipepla; species Callipepla californica. Next base: position 109,048,134 of record JALIRH010000001.1, on the reverse strand, counting down.
TCAGGAAAATGAACAGCAGACAGAGGTTGATTCCTGAGGCAGTGTTTTAATGAACTACTTGAGTAGAGATTCTCCTTATTGCAGTGCTGATGCCTTTGATAGTATTTTCTTTTCCTTCCAGTCAGTATATTAAATAAACGTGATTGCTGGAAAAATCATGGGTACTCTCCTGTCAGAAGAGGTTGTAAAAGCTTAGTATGCCATCTTCAGTTTGAGAACTTGTCTATTTCACTAAGTGTAAAGTCTATTTAAAGTACACTTGAGTTTTTGAAATATCGAGGGAAATACAGTTAGATAAAAAACTGAATAAAAGAAAAGGAAACTTTTGTTTTAGTGTTTACAGCTTTAGTACGTAGTTTCCCCTGAAAGATATACAAGGCAAAAATACTGTGGTGTAATTCAAATTGAGTAGTGAAATAAAAACAGCATCTCGTAATTTCATTGTTTTAAGTGTCACCTTTAATTCAATAAAGTAAATTTAAATACCCTCGGCCTGTCCCGGGAGAAGCAGAGGGACTGTGAGATGAGCATTAGATGCATTTCTGGGGCAAAGATGCCTTTCTACAAAAAGTTATTTTGCAAGTAACTGCAAGGTGACTTAAGATGTCAATTCAGTTCCTTACAAAGTCACTTTAAATGTCAGGGTGTAATCAGTAAAAACACATGAATGCCTTTTTTTTTTTTTTTTTTGTCTGCAAGTTTAGACTGTGCTTTGACATTGCCTGAAGCACAAATGATGCTTTAATAGCGCTAATAGACAAAATTGCATTTTAAGTCAAGGCAATTTGAATGTCGCTGCTCAGACGCAGAAGGAGTTGGTTGTGCTGCTATAGATGAATTTAGAAGTAATGCCAAAAGTTGCCTCCTGCCCTTCTTCTCTCCCTTCACATTTACTCAGGAGATTAACTCATCTTTTGACAGTCGCTTTCAGGTTGATCTGCTGAAGACTCATTTCTCAAAGCAGGACAAGTTTCCAGCTTGACTTTTTCCTTTTTATGGGTACTCATCAGGCACTTGATTTAAAAAATAAAGAAAAGAACGGCAGCTCTGTAGATCATGCATACCTGTATTTTCTCTTTTTTCTTTGTTTTAATGTCATGATTACTGTGGTACCTAATTTTTCTAATATTTTTTAAGTACCCCAGCAACTTTGGATCAGAACTATATCGTTTGTGAGCTTCAACACAAAATAAATGTGTTATACTCTTTCCTGAGAAGTCACTTGAAAAAGAAGAGCATTGTATTTTTTGCGAGCTGTAAAGAGGTATGGCTGTTTTGTTTTGTTTTATCTTTCCTGTCCTCTGTAGCATTCTGGGTTACATAGTTTAATAGTTGCACCTGCTTTCTTTCAGAACTTTTAGAGATGGTTATATAAGAAAGTTTAATTGTGAAATAGTACGGGAAAGAATCATAGCATCATCAAGGTTGGAAAAGACCTCTGGGATCATCTAGTCCTGCCATCCACCCACCATCACCATTTCTCCACTTAGTCATGTTCCTCAGTACAACATCTAATTTTTTCTTCAATGTCTCTAGGGATGGTGACTTCACCTCCCCTGGGCAGCCCATTCTGGTGCCTGACCATTCTTTTGGAGAAAAGTTTTTCTTAACCTCCAACCTGAACCTTCCCTGGTGCAACTTGATGCCATTTCCTCTCATCCTGTTGCTAGTTATGCTGGCAAACAGGCTGACCCCCACATTGCCACAGCCTCCTTTCAGGCAGTTGCAGCAGGTGGTAAGGTCACCCCGGAGCCACCTCTTCTCCAGGCTGAACAATCCCAGCTCCCTCAGCTGCTCTTTGTAAATGTTGTGCTCCAGGCTTTTATTCTGTTTATCTAGGAAATAGTCCTTCATATGTCTCCTTGTAGCACTGTCCTGTGATCATTCTGTTGAATTGTTGGTATGTGGTTGTATGGCACGGGTTTTCATATAACTTCTGCATTTATCTACTATTTTACTGTGTATTTTTGAAATACAGTCGTGAAGTCAGTATTCATAACAGTTTGTCCAGTGCAGGAGGTCGCAGTATTTTTTGTACTGTGGTTGGCTACTGAGTGCAGTGAAGTTGTAGGCCTACTTGTACAGAAGTTCTCTGAGTTGCAGTTGTTACTGAGCAGTTTCTGTTACTATGTTTAAAATTATTAGGTATGTCTGCTATGAAGTAATGCTGTATTTAGCAGTAAATGCCGTCTGGGAGAAGCTGTTGAAGCTTCAAATGGACTGTGTCAAGTGCAAGCTGGAGATACTGTATTCCTCCACTGATGTCTAAAAGCAGCTCTTCAGATGGGTTTTTGGTACTTTGGTCCCTTGTGTACAGCATCACTGGTTGTGTCCTTCATTCATTCTGCTACATACTTCCCTTTCTATTGGGAAATGCCATCAGCAGGAGTACCAGACCTTTACCACAGCTCATTTCACGTACCTGAGTGCATGACAGAGTTTCAGAATTGCATGTCATCTCTCTGATGTGGAGAAAAGTGTTTTTGCTCAAAGTGCTAAACCTATTGTTATTTATTGGGTATTGGTTTTACTGTGCAATGTTAAATCTGTTGTTTTTTTTTTTTTTTTAATTATTTTTCCCCCGAATTTGTTGGATAGGTCCAGTATCTATTCAGAGTGTTCTGTAAGCTCCAGCCTGGTCTTCCTGTGCTGGCACTGCATGGCAAACAGCAGCAGATGAAAAGAATGGAAGTCTACACTTGTTTTGTGCGGAAGAAGGCAGCAGTACTTTTTGCTACAGATATTGCAGCACGTGGCCTGGGTATGCACCCACTAAAGTCATCATTATTCACCAAGTTATGATCTTATGCTGTTAAAACTTTTACCATTGACAGTATGCTCTGATGATGTTTTAATTTGTAATAAATTAACCTGTAGTTTGCTTGGGAGCCTGAACATATGCTTCTTAAATAGTTCTGCTTTTTCTTTGCTTGATATGCCTGCTTCATTTAGTTTTTGTCCCAGAAAGACCTAAACTGTCACTAGTTTTATTATGCTGTTTATTAATAAAATAGTCAGTGGAAGCTATTTGTTTCCCCTCCGATCTGTAGACAGTATAGTTTTCCCAGCCAGAAGGCAATCTAGTTTTTCCAGCCATGTTGTGTGACAAATATCCAGAGTGAGAGAAAATGGGGATAGTGATGTATTGGTTTATTACATACCTTAAGGCAAGATTTCAGCAGCTTTGAGTATTTCTGATGTGCCTGTTTCCTGTGGATTATTCCAAAGAATATAGAAAATTACTAACCTAACAGTATGTGGAGCAGGAAACTTGAAGAAATTTTAATACCTGAACTATGAGTAGCACTACAGTGCTGTATTCTTAAAGAGGCAGAATTATAGATGACAAGCAGGAAGATTTTATAGGGCCCATTTTAGCTTCAGTTTCTTTCCTTTGAAACTTTACTTGGTTAATTATGATTTCTTTCTTTATATATTTTGTAGGTATTTGGAATTTTTTTTTTTTTGCTTGACTGATTTTAAGTATGACATAAGAATGTTTTTAGGAGCTTCCTAATTCTTCTTTCAGATAGGAAACTTATTGTAACATACTGACAAAATCTTGCATTTTGGACAAGAGGAAGGTATTCAAAAATTAGGAAGCAAGTGCAAATGGCTTATCATAACTTCTATGCAGCTAATGTGGGTATGGTTAATTAGGTTTAGAGAGTATGTCTATGGCATAACTACAGACTTAGTGAGTAACACTAACTAGTTACTATGATGCAAAGCATGCTGCTTCTGGATAAAGTGCAGCAGTTGGAAAGTGCTCATAAATCCTCTAATTCACATAGAGTGGTGACTCCTCTGGCAAGCTTGGTCACCTCCTCGGTGTTGCTGAGAGTGATATTTCTGTATGTGTATAGCTGAAGTAGTGTCACCACAGCTAACTTCAACCCCCAAGAGTGTAGGTGAGAAGTGGGTCAGGTCATGTTATTTATTGTAGCAGTGTTTATCATCGATGTGACACAAAGCTTGTCTGCTCTTGTCAAGTGTGAAATTATGTTCCATTCAGTGCACTGTCGTAATTTGGAAAATGAAGACACCATTAATTTTAGCTTTCTTTGATGAAGAGGATGACTGTTTATGATATGCTAATACATGCTATTAATTTTATTTTTATTTCAGAAGTTGCTCTCAGTGTCTATAAATTGGTCTAAATGATGGTCCCTACAGAAATTAATGCTCCAAAATATCAAGTTGCCCTTGATTAGAAGGGTTTTGAGTCAAATGAGCTTAAATTTTGGCATCTTTTTTTTCTTTGCAGATTTTCCAGCAGTGAACTGGGTCATTCAGTTTGATTGTCCAGAAGATGCAAACACGTACATTCATCGAGTGGGAAGAACAGCCAGGTTCATATTCAATTCTCATTAATATTTTAATGTTTAAAATTAGATAGCCAATTATCTTTCCTGACAGCCGGGCTGCACACTCACTTAGAAAAAATCAGGACACAAATTGGAAAGAAAACAAGGAGTCTTATTTCTGGAAAATCAAGTGGCTTGTTGATAATGATCTAACAATCTTCTCTTAGTGAGAGACTCCTTATAGCAGAAAGACAGACCACGTCTGGTTGTTGAACCTGATCAGGGAAGATTGAGAGTGGGGAAGGAAAGGTCTTCTTTTTGTACTTGGCAGGATTACCCTACTGGCTGAGTTGAGCACATTTTTGTGTGGAAATCCTTTTTTTTGCAAATGGAGTGCATAGATCAGTATGGCATTTTCTTTGTGACATTGCAGACTCTTCAGACAGATGGAAGTATTTTTTCTGTATTTTAATTTGGGGAGGAAGGAATCAATCAATGTTATCTACTGGTTAAGTTTTTAATTGTCTAAGTCATTTGTAGAATTATATCCATAGGTCTCGCCTTAGTTAAAATATCTGTGGCTAAGACCTTCTGAAAGAAGGGAGATATCTAACCATGCTTATGAGAACCTGGTCCTCGGTCTCTGAAGTAAGTTTTCAAGAGAAAGTGACGTTATTACTGTGTAATTCAGTAGATTAAAAACTTCATTCAGTTATCCGAAGGATGACATGCAAGACCTGGCATTGCGTCTTGTACGTAATTTAACTTGTTTATAGTAGTTTTTTTTTTGTCTGTGTTTCAATGCAAGTGGAAGTCAAACATAGTGACAGAACAGTTTCCTAGAAGAGAATTCAGAAGTCAGCACTATGAAATCTATATTTCTGGATCAGGTTGCATTAAATTTTGTACTTCCAGAACTTTTCTAGAACCTGGAATTTTTAGTCAGTGCTTTTTAATCTGTGTATGGGAACTGTTGAATCATGGCCTGAATCACTGATTGATCACCTGAGGTGAGCACTGAGTCAGCCATGGGAGCACAGGTGAAGGCAGTGCACCTGTGTGACTGGAATGGATGGAGTCTGGCTCCACCTCTCCTAAACCCCATTTTAGGGCTCACCACTGGTGGGGGAGGATTTCTTTCTGGAGATTGCTCCTTTGGAGTTTCCTATTGTGAGCCTAGGACATGGGTGAACATTTTTGCTTTATTTCGGTTGTTTCTTTTCCATCACAGTAATCTGTCTAACTATACTATCTATAAAATATCTTGGCTATAATACTATTTGGTATTATTCATTCCATTAACTTCACATTTTGCAAACTGATTGGTAGCTTTTTTGCCTTACTCCTTACTGTGCACTGTATTTTCCTATCAATTTTTTTTTTTTTTTTTTAAGAAGGGAGCAGTGAATTTTAATATTCTTGGAAATACGTTACCTACGAGCAAAATTGTGAATGTTAGGTATAGTTAGATAAAAATACCGCTAATCTCATGAGTCCCAACTTAGGGAAGAAGTCTGTAGAGGAGTCTGTTCAGGTTTGTGAAGTGGTGGTTTTTGTTTATTTTGTTTAAATTTGGTGAGGCACTCAATGAAGGTCTGTAATTCTGTCTTTATGCATAATGTTATAGTAGAAAGGAAAATAATGCATTTGGCACTGTTTAATTGGGAGTTTACTAAAGGCTTGTTGACATCTTTTTGAGCTACATCTATGCCTTACCACATCCCCAAAGTGTCAGCCCTTACACCATTTCCCATTCTTCTGAGGTGCCAAGAATCATTATCAGTAGATTTAAAAGGTAGGAACTACTGTGTAAAGACAGATGACCACCCATTTTTCCCTAGGCTTTCAATGAAGTACCTCTGACTGGGTCCTTATTCTTGCAGCCCTAAGGGTAGCCAGACCTTACCTAAATTATGTGTTTGTCTGGGCTAGTTATTTGAACTTGCACAATTGAGTCTAATACCGAAAGCAAATCCCTTCTGTAGGGAAAGTTCTACAAGTATTTCCTGTCTCATAATCTTGTGCAAATATCAAATAAGGTTCTGCCCTACACTGGGCTTTCGTTTTGGGCAAATGTTAGGCTTTCTGTCCTTGAAGTAAAGCATTTCTGGAAACGTGATGTAAAGATCACAGGATGAATCTGAAATAAACCATTGAAGGTAAGAAATGGAAGGTGTCTACTAGCTTTAGGTAAATACTATGGGCTAAGTAAGTAGTGCCATTTTGGACATGGATAGTTGAGAATGAGTTTCTTGGTAAACTCTGAATGCTGATTAGGAAACTTCACTTGTTTTCAGTAGCTGCCAGTAGGATAAGAGAAACTCTTGGTCTTTTTTTTTTTTTCTTCTAGAAATGTGATAAAAGTGAACTGTAGTTGTCCTCATTAATGAAGTTAGATTTAATTACAAATTTTCGTGGGTTACAAGAGTGTATAATTGCATGGAATGAAAGCTTAATTAAATATCTCAGCTTATTATGAGATTGTGTTAAGCTGTAAATAAGATTGGGGTGCCAAATACTGTTTACTTCTGAAATCAAATTATTTTATGATACAAAAGTAAATATGAAAGTCAAGAGAGAAGTTATTTTTGGTATGGGGTTGAAAAACATTTGACTAACACTTGTGGATGTGTTCCCACATCTGTTTTTTGGCAATATTACAAAGCAATTTCTAAAATGAAAGATAAAGATCAATTATTATTATTTTTTTAATGGAAAAGATCACCATGTTCTTTAAGTAGCATTCCACTTGTGTTGCATGAATTGCAGCTTTAGCTTTTTTGATTTATGGTAAAATCAAGAAAATCTGGATATTGTCCGTTAATGCTTTTACTTCATAGTAGAATTGGCATACCTATTTTTTTTTTTTAACTTGAATAGTATGCTGCTATTGGCATAATTTAAGCTATTTCTTCCAACTGCATTTCAAAATACTTTTTGAAGTCTTTTCTGTTCAGTAGCAGAGTTTCTAAACTGATGATATTATCACAGCATTGCACTAGAATTTTTTTTTCTTGATTTTTGTCATATTATCTTTTTGTGAAGTCTATTATTTTAAATATTGCATCAAAGTATTTTCCTGTGGCTTTTAGTTTCAGCTATTCTAAATAAATAGGAGACATTTGTAGTGATTATATGCAAAACTCCGTTCTCATTCTTAATTGCAGTGGATGCTGCCTTTGCTGTAGTCTCTGAAGCCCAGAGTTGAAAATATTCTTTGATCAGTTTTGTGAAACAAGTTGCAGTGCCACTAGGGGACAGCAGAAGATAATAGTATATGAAGCACACTGATAACCATTTTTTTTTTTTCTGCAAATTATTTTTCTAAATTTAACTTATGTTGTATAGCATGAAAGTAGCATACACAGGAAAGTTTTTCTTTCAGTCGTGATTACAGTGATGAGTTGGAAAGATGTTGAAATTTCTATTCTGTCTTCCCATTCGTGCGTAAAGATCTTATATTTTGGCTTTACTCATCCTGGCATGTCTCAATAATTAATTACCTTCTTTTCTAATATTGCGCTCTTCCCTCTTTTCCTTCAGAGGAGTCTATGGAATCTGTTTCTTGAGTTTAATGAATTCTCTGTCAGGAATCTTTTTTATTATGACATGAATGCTGGAATGTAAAACAGAATTAATCTTTGCTCTGTGGTTTTTTTTTCTTTTTTTTTTTCCTCTCTTTTATATCCAGAGGTTCATATGAGTCTGACCCATGCTCCCATTTCTCTTAGTTTGTGGTACTTAGCCCAGATTAGGGGTAGGTTTGTTAGGTGCTTAAACTGATTTAGGAAAGTCACTGTGGGTTGTTATGTTTTTTTTTGTTGTTGTTAAGTGTAACGTGCAGATACATATGGGCCCACATATTTTGTCTAGCCATACATATGCTGTTTTCCTTTTGGTAAGCAATATTTTGAAAATGGAAAAGTAAAAAATCTCGCTTCACCAAGTGAGATACTCTTATTACCTACTGTTGTGTTCTTACCGGTATTATGATCAAAACCAAGAAGTATGAGTGAAGATTTGTGGCATTAGGGAAGCTACCATTCTGTGTCTATTCAAGAATGCACGGGAACCTCATGTTCAACATGGCTGAGTGCAAGGTCCTGCCTCTGAGTCAGGACAGTCTCAAGCACAGATACAGATTGGGTGGAGATTGGCTTGAGAGTAGCCCTGAGGAGAAGAATTTGGTGTTGTCAGTTGATGAAATGCTCAACATGAGCTGGCAATGTGTGCTTGCAGCCCAGAAGGCCAGCCCTATCCTGGGTGGCATCAGGAGAAGTGTGACCAGCAAGCTGAGGAACTGATTCTGCCCCTCTACGCTTCTCTCATGAGACCCCACCTGGAGTACTGTGTCTGGATCTGGAGTCCCCAACACAAGAAGGACATGGAGTTTCTGGAGCAGGTCCAGAGGAGGGTCACAAAGATGGCTGGAGCACAGGCTGAGAGAGCTGGGGCTCTTCATCCTGGCAGGAGATCTTACAGTGGCATTCCAGTACCTGGGGAGGGACTTTTTATGAGGGCATGTTGCAGCAGGGCAAATGGTTTTAAACTAGAGATTTAAGCTAGATAGTAGGGAGAAATTCTTTACTGTGAGTGTAGTGAGACACTGGAACAGGTTGCCCAGTGAGGTTATAGATGCCCCTTCCCTGGGAGCATTCAAGGCCAGGCTGGATGGGGCTGTGAGCAACCTGCTCTAGAGGGAGGTGTTCCTGTCTGTAGCAGGGGGTTGGAACTAGATGATCTTGAAGGTCCCTTCTAACCCAAACCGCTCTATGAATTCCATTTATGATGTCACGAGCACAGTTTGTGAGCTACTCCCTTTTCTTGTCTGTTGTTTTTCTGACTGTCTTGAAAAGAGTGATGACTATCCAGTATGGCAGTATGGAGGGGAGTATGATTGTGTGACACAGATTTGTGTGATCAAACCTAGCTGTGTGGCTTTCAGAACTAATTAATAGATATGAGGACTGCACTGGAAGTAACACCTCCAACTTTGCTGTGTTGGCCAGAGACATCAAAAGCTGATGCTGGTGGTATGGCAATAGAGGCTGAACCTTCCCACCAACATTCCATTGCATTTTGTTGCTGTGGCAGAGGGACAGTGTGACAAGATGGTGCCTGACACCGAAGTGAGTATAAAGCAAAGGTGTGGAATTGAATTCCTCCACGTTTAAAAAATGGCACCCATTTACATTCGTCAATGCTTGCTGAATGTTTATGGAGACCAAACAGGCTGTGAGCGCAGTGAGGCAGTGGGTGGTTTGTTTCAGCAGTGGTGACAGTGACAGTAATGTCTCCTCTGTTGGTGCAGATTTTGATGAGTGTTACCTGCAGGCTCTTGTATGTCACTGGTGAAAATGCACAGCTGATGGGTGGTGATTATGTTGAAAAAGTGTTTTGTAGCTGAGAATTGGTTCTCTCAAATAGTGTTACTGTTCTGTTTGTATCTATAGTAGTTTCCATGAAAATAAATAGGAAGCATTACTTTTGGAGTGGCCTGCATATAAATAGGTTACTGTCCCAAACAAGACAAGGAACTGGATATGAAATGATCAGAGAAAAAAACAACAGATGAACAAATCCCTAGGCAGTCTCTAACTTTAGAGTGGTATTTACTGGTGATGTTTATAGGATATTGGACTCAGGTCTATGCAACAGAGAAATAGGGGTGTCCAAAGCATTAGAAGTGAGCTAAAGCAAGGAGGAAGAGTGAAGCCAGTTCACTTTTTGTTTTTCCTTTGTGTTAAACGCTCTGCACAACTTCGGATTGCTTTGCAACCCATGGAAAAGAGCTCTTCTAACCGAAACCAGAGACCACTGGGAGACGCAGTCTGATCTACAGTGTTTACTCAGCTGTATAGGGCAGGCATACGGTCAGATGGGATTTTTCTTGTTGGGCTGCACTGGTAAGACCCTGTAGGTGGTAGAGCCCAGTTTTAGATAAAAGTGCTCAGAGTTCTCTCATTAATGCTCTTAGAGGAAAAAGCGTGTTATGAAAAAAGTCTTCTGATCATCTAGATAGGACAAAAATTTTGATACTAATGTATTTGCTTCTTGAAAAAAAGAGTAACGTTGCCACAATAGGAAAGAAACTCATCGTATAGAAGATATGATGAACTGTAGACAAAACTCATCTTGCTTTTGGGCTTGGAGAGTAAAGTTTTATTGTTCTGAAGCTTAAAGCTTTCTCTGATCCTTCTTGTGTGAGGAGGCTTGGAAGCATAGAAAGTTTTACCTGAATTGAGCTCAATATGGGAGACCTGAAGCTGTTATTTCATTTAAGAAATGCTTTAAAATGGCAGCTTATATAATTAGATTTAATACTTGAATTTTAAAACAGAACTACGAATAACTGTGTTTCTCTGGAAGGCCTTGGGGGATAAATATGGATATTAGTTTCTCTTTGTTGAAGGGTAGCATGCGAGTTAGCAGTTTTATTCATATGAGTATCAGGTTGAAATAGGTCTTCTCAGAATAAAACTGTTTTGACTTTTTTTAGATTTTTTGGTCGGTGTCTTATATCATTGCTTTACATAAAAAGAGTGCAACGCGGATGGGCATGCTTGTTAGTGAAATACTCATCCCTTTGCTGCTGCAGCTATTTTATCAAGGAATTCAGAATAAATTAAAAGTAAATTCTTTGGTAGAAATAGTAAACCTTGACTCATTTTACTTTTTTGTATTTCTTTTTATGTGAAGAATGATTGTTAGGTTTTTAGCTAACTTATCATAAATGTGGATTGGGAATAGGCATGGTGATTTTTCTCCAGATCTTTAACAAGGGTGGTCTCCTTGCTGCCATGAATTTTACTGTTACTGTTCTTGGGTTTTGTTCAAATTTGGAAAAAAAATATTTTTTTCAGAGCTAATTATTTAATAAGTGAGATTAAACTCATAAGTTTACTTAATATCTTCGTAGATTTAGATTTCAATCATCAAACTAATACCCAGCAGTTAACTCCCATATAAATACTACTAAGATACTGCCTGATTATGAAGCCCAGCTAGAGGATCTTTCTGAAATGAGTCAAGTTTTGAATCAAACTAATATATTGCAATTATAATGTTATTTTTTTTTTCCTGAGGACCTAACCACAAGCTCAGAACTTATTTTCAAACTTGCATGGTTTGAAGTCCAAATGTGTGAGTGTCCTCTCCTAGAGAGCATGGCAATACAATAGAAACGTTACTGAAAACCACTTGGAATGCAGTTTATTTAGTTTATTAGGTATGGATCTTATATTGTTAAGGAAACTGTAGTTATTCTTCACTTGAGTGCTGAGATAATATGCAGCAAAGTTTTAATTTTTAAACTTATCTTTCTGGTTTTCTTTCATAAATTTTATGAGAGTTTACCTCCTTGCAGGCATGTAATTGTGCCTTCACTCAAGGCTGGTTGAGAAGGAAATAAAATCCGTTATTTAAGTGTTACTGACGAAGTAGACAAAAATGGTTAAAAAATTAACAAGAGCACCATTTCCCTAGCAAAGAAACAGAACTGTAGAAGAAATATTTACTCACAGTATGAAACTGTAAAATCAAAAGGAAAAATTGTGTCATGGTGAACGCACTATCTTAACTTTGCTGGAGATCACTTTGAGCTGTAGGTGTTACATATGAAGGAAGTAATAGCATGGCAATCACTCATTGGCAACAGAATGAGGAAAAATGCTTTTTTGTGGAGGACAGATTGGCAATCAGTTGTTGCTAATCTTAAGCAGTGTTCTAACCTGCATCCAGTACAAATATCACTTCTGCCTTTTCCTTTATAGTGCTAATGATGATTTGTCACTGCTTCTGTGTATTTAAGTCAAGATAGGATTGCGAAGAAGTTACTTGTTTTTTAATAAGTGTTTGAAGTCAACAGGCTTTAATAAGTAAATTGGAAAAAGATGAACTAGAAATATGTGAACATTTTTTCAAAGATTTTTTGCAAGAGAGATGCAGCTTTCTGTAGAGTTTGAATGAATGGTGTGTGGTATACCAAGGGACTGTTAAAATCACAGTGCAAATGTTAATCCCCAAATTGTTTTGTTGATCACTTGAAAATATGATGAGTAATATCCTCAATTAGTAAGCAGCTGGAAAATTGGTTTACTTTGGGATAAACTTTTTTTCCAGCACAGTTTAGGGGCGCACTTAGCAAATAATAAATCATTGGAATGAATTAATCTCTTAAGACAAATGGATGGTTTTGGTGATAATGTGAAGACTGCAGTCAGCAGGAACTGGGAGAAATTCTAACTCGTTCTACACTGTAGAAGTAATCTTTGTGATGAAGAGTTCTTGTAGCTGAGGCCAGTTCTTTGCTGCTTTGTTGTCTGTAGGGTCTCAAAGATGGCTTTCCTATGCAACCTCTATTTTGGAGATTATCTTTAGGATCATAATTATCTCATTAGTACATTAACAAGTTCTTTTCAAGAAACAAGATAAAACTCTACTGAAGGAAAATTTCCTTTTATGGACTTGCATTTTTTTTTGTTTGTTTTTTGCAACTACACACTTGTGTGAGAGAGACTAAACTGATACAAACCTTTCCAGATTGTACTTATGGTCATTTGTTTTTCAGCTTACTCAGTTTTGTAGGTACTCCCATTTTCATGTTTGACTCTGAAGAGCAGCATTAATATCAATCCATCTGTTTTAACTAATTAAATTGCATTTCCAGTATAAAAATGGGTAAAGGCTATTCCTTAAGTATGTATAAAATGCTGGCATTTGAAAGAGTGAATGTTCCCAAAATAGATAAGTGAAGGATTATGCTGCATTGGTAGTTACCAGAAGTCTCTAAGTCACTTTAGATCTTTCAAGCCATCTTTGAAAAAGATTTTAATTTTCCTCTTTTTTTTTTTTTTTTTTTTTTTTTTTTTTTTTTTTTTTTTTTTTTTTTTGCTTTGTTCTTTTTCTCAGTAGTTACCAAAATATGAATAAGTATAGGTTTGGAAACGTTATCTCTTTTCGTGTGATTGTTTCTTTACTTAGCTCTAGTACTATTTTCTCTGCGTAAGGGCTATGCAAAATCGAGTGTTAAACATTGTAATTACCGTTGTCCACAGATTCAGATTTAAAATGTTTTATTTTTCTGAATTATGTAAATGTGCTTCAAGAATTACATCTCCTCATCTTGTTCTTCCTGAAACAATAACTGACACAGCATGTAAAATGTTTAGCACTAGCAATGCAAGAATGCCTTTTAAGGGTCAGCTTGAGGGTTCATGTGATCCTGCTTGATGTTTTAAGAACGACCCTGGGGATACTGAGGAAAAAGTATAAAAGAAAAATCAAGATAGAATAACATTTCCTGGTCTGTATCCTTCTGGAATTTGGGTTGGTGGCTTGCTGAGAGGGTAGCTGCATTCATTGGCCTGTGACAGGTATTTTGTACATGATTTATATGGCACTGGCATTTCGTAGTGTGTTGCATGCTGAATAAAAGGAGTACACTGAAGCAGAAATTTAAGAATGCTGATTAGGCAGCACAAAGATAAGAAATACCAGAAACAGTGGACTATACAAACCACTTCTTTCACTATACTGAAGTAACCTACAAAGGCTGTCCTATGTAGGTGTATATATATATTTGGTAATACTGAGGTGTTTTGTTGTCTTGATGAAGAGTCTAATCTCTTAATGAATGGGGAACAAGTATTCTTCCCAGATGTCTGGTCATTCTTGTAGATCTTTTGTGAATCCTTTCCTGTCATAGCATGTGTTTTGATGAGGCTAGAAAAAGGATGTGTATTGCTCTGTATTCTGAATTGGCAACGCTATTATTGGCAGCGATATCATTGATGTCTTTCTGTCTACTACAAGCTTTGGGTAGAGGAAAGCAAGTATTTTTCTCGTATTTTTAGCAGTGCTTTAAGTTTTTTCTGATGAATAATTAGCTGCCTTGGAATTGTGGTTATCAATTTTTATCATAAAATGCAAAGTATTCTGAGGTTCAGTAGCTTTCCAGAATTCTGTTGCTTGTCCCAGACAGTGACAGCATCTGATTTGCACCTACATTGTGGAAATAGTGTCTGGAATTTGGTTGGGTTAAAATAAATAGAACTTCCTTTCAAAGTGGATTTGATCCAGACTTGCAAGTCGTTCTCAGCCTTTATTATTTATTATATAAAGGACCTAAGAGTTCATGGAAAGTTTTGTCGGTAGTAGCTTATGGTCTACGATGCTATTGGTAAATACAGTTGTTTTTCTTCAACCAGACATATTGGTTGCTTTGAATTCTTGAAGAAGACTGCAAGCTGATATTCCTACAATAATTTAATTCTATTAAATGAATTTAAATTTAAGAATATATATATATATATATATATATATATAATAGTATCTCAAATAGTATCTCTACCTTCTTCCCAGCACTGAAACAGCATCATTTTGGTGACCAAGTCTTAGTGTTTATTTTGTTATTTTTGGTATTCTTACCAATTAAAACAGACAAAAACTGCTTTTTTTTTTTTGTGTCAGCATGTGGCAGAGGCCCTCATCTTGTGTTAATTTGATTTTTATGTCAAATATCAAAATCTAGAATGTAGGGGTTAAATTTTCATGATGAAAATCTTTATACAGATTTTTAAAGGCAGGATTTTTTTTAACCATTTTCAGTTCCCAAATCCATCGTGTTTAGTTGCATTGAAGAGGAAAAAAAAATAAAAATCACCCGAGAACATCTTGTTGTGATGTTTCAAATTCATCAAATGAAAGCAAAGAGCTGTAATAAAAGCTGTCAGACTGTTTTAACTGCAGATTTTGTTGCTGCTTGCATTGCTTACTATACTGTGACAGATAGTGTTTATAGTTTTCAAACACTTTTGTAGTTCTGTTTTTGCCAAGTGATAACTGTTTATACTTTTGGTGAAATGCAGGCTGTATATTCCGTCTGAAGTGATTTTTCAGTTAATGGTGTGACTGTCGTTTGCTTTCTGTTAGGATGTTCTTTGCCCTCTCTGACCTCCAGTAAGCAGTCTGACCCCCTTGCATTGCATTTCTTTTCCTTTTTCTGTGCAGAAGGACTGGGCTGGTGATTTCTTCTGGAATTTTTCTTGGAAAGTTGTGTGTCCTACCTTGTCACAGTCTTGTTCTCTGTGCTTTCTGAGTCAAAGACAAACCAGTAACATCTCCCACTCTTCTGCTGACAGTTGATGTATTCTGTATAGTATCTTTTCCATGAATGGTTATTGGTAGTAGGTGTATGGTTGGACTAGGTGATCTTGGAGGCCTTTTCCAACCTTGGCGATTCTAGGATTCTATGGTTTTCATGATGGGGGAGGCTGAAAGCAATTAGAGTTAAGAAAAAAACAGGAAAATGCAATGGAGTAAGAGCAACCAAAGATTATTGTAATGTCAAGGTAGAAATGTATGGATAGGCAATAGAAGGGAGAGAGCTATTGGCACAGGGACAGTCTGGAATAAAACTGGAGGAGAAAGTTAACTTTCTTTCCAGATAACAGAAAGAACAAGTTATGTTTGAGGTGGATGAAAAAATTTACCAGCAGACAAATATGAATGGAGTAGGCACCAAACTTCTGTTTAGTTAGTACATAAAATATGATATTAAAAAAGTACTTGGAAAATAATACACAGAGTAATTTGTTTCAAGTAAATGGACTACTGGTAGTCGTAGCCATTTGTAGGCTTACCATCTGCTTCTGCACAGGGACTTGCCACAGCAGCTCAGTAACAGGCTATGGCTTATAAATGAGTCTGTTTCTATGCTTTTATTAGAGTAATTCCTCTATAGTCTTTTAGAAAAGTAGTCTTTGTTGACCATGCAAGTAGAAGTGGATGTTTGAGTTCAAAGCATTTAATACTTTTCTAATATTTACATTCTTGCAGTTGCAGATATGCAAAGGAGAATCAGGTGGTACCAAGGGATAAGATTTTCCTGTTGGTAGGGAATGTATTCAAGTAGCTAGATCTTGTAATGTTTGATAGAGTGTCATTTGGTTACCACAGAAATACTTATTATCCAGGACAGAATAGGATCTGCTGCTCTGAATCCATGTCTTAGACCCAGACATGTAGGGCTCAAGGTGTAATTCTGAAACCACGTGGTGATAGTGAAAAGTCACTTAACTGGTTTGGCTTTTACCTGTTCAGAGTGAGGCTGATTGTCTGTTCTCTGGGCTACTTAGGAGAATTACATTTGCTTGCTTAGAAGTTGTTGAAAACAGCATTTTTTTTTGTGTGTGCTTAGTTGATGTCAATTTTTTTTCCTTTGTCTCAGATACAAAGAAGGTGGTGAAGCTTTGTTAGTTCTGCTGCCCTCAGAAGAGAAAGGCATGGTGGAGCAGCTGGCACAGAGGAAAGTACCTGTCAATGAAATAAAGTAAGTGACTAATGGCTTGTCTGTTGGCCTTTCCTTGGGAATTGTGTGTTACGAGTATGGCAACAATGATGAAGTCAAGGGCTTGAATTGCTTGGAATTGTACAAACAAGGGAGATGACTTACTTTTGATACTGCTGAAGAAGAAAAGATCTGCGGAGGTTATCTATTCCATCCCTTTTCCTGAAGATGGGATCAGCCATACAAATTGAATGTCTATCTGTTTTGTCAGTGAATATCTGCACAGTTTCCCAGAGCGATCTCATCTATACTCAGCAGTTCTGTCATTAAGGCTTTTTCCTCAAGTGTCTGAGAAGTCTTACAGTAAATGTGTATGAAATATTTCTTTAATCCTTTGCCAAGAACTTATAGAAAATGACATTCTTATACTCTGCAACTAATTTTCATGTGACTGAGCATTATCATACCATCTCTTCTTTTTTTTTTTTTTTTTGGCAGATAAAATAATTACAGTTTCTTTAATCTTGCCTTGTAAGGTTTTTCAGACCATTTATCATTCTTATTTCTCTTACCTGGTGCTTCGTTACTTCTGGAGTATTTCTCTGATTTGTTACGGCCTTCCTGAATCAGTTACCTTCTGAACAGGAAATTAACCAGAAAAAAAAAATCACTAAATGGTAATTTCTCTTATTTCAGAGAATATACTAATGAAGACCTGCGTGGGTCTGTGCTCTGTGCTTTCTGTACCAATGAAAACTGACTTTGAAAGAGCTGGGGAAAACAAAAAAAAAGAAAAACAATAAAAAAGCTTATTTCCAATATCTGTTAAATACAAAGTAGAGCTTTCGTCTTTCCTACAAATGCATTAACTGTAAAAATAAAAATTAAAACACAAAAAGAAATAATGGATGATTTCTTACTTAGCAGTGCTACATCCTTTGAGGCTGTCAGCCCTCTGTTTAAGTCAGAAGGCAAAACAGAATGGGAAGGAAATACGGGAAAAGCAGAATTAAACCAGCTGTGAGCTGGACTACATTTTGAATAATTGTGTAGTTGGGGTTACCCCATGTCAAAAATGATAGGATAAATAAAGAGAAAGATGAATGCGAGGTAGGAAATAATTTCCATAGCAGTAGATAAGAACAGAGTTAGAACTGTTCTATTTTTGGAAAGGCATGGTTTGAAGGTGAGGGTATCTGAGACTGAAACATAATGTACTGTATGCAGAGCGTGTTAGTGGAGTAATTGGTTTTTGGAATAAAACAAAATAGGGTGAAACTTTAAGTAGCTATTATTGCCTTCACACTTAAACCTTTGGGTTTGCTTAAAATTAACTTATACTGTATTCTTTGAATGCTAACATAACAATTGAAGGTAAGAAATTGCTGCTGCTTTTACTGCTGTATTATATTTTTTTGCAGTTTCTATATGTTTTTATGTTAAATCATTTTATGTTAAATTATTTGAGTTAAGAAATGCAAGCGGATGCACATCAGGGTTTATCATTAAAAGCTATTGAGTGTGACTTTGTCAATTTAGGTTTTTTTTACTATAAATTTAATAATAGGGTGCATTAAGGTAAGCTAGGATAATGTCAGTCACAACTTAATATGATAGTGACTTCTAACGAACTTTAATTTGTTTTTGTAAATGGAGAGGAAGTCTTGTGGTCAGCTGCTGTGGAGGTGGTGGTGGGGGGAAGATGCTTGTACTTATAATCACAGAACACTGCAGTTTCTCCTGAATCTTATTCCTCTGAGTGCACCAGCATTCAGCTTCACAAGGCTGCAGGCTATGAGCAGGACTTTTATGATTGTTTTCCATGGTTATTGTCATTTTTAATATCAAAGTTAAATGTAATCATTCTAAATGTGATGCCTGGACACAAGTTTTCATTTCTGCAGTGTGGAAAAATACGCATTTAGCACTTTTCAAGTTTAAAGTTTTAAGGTGGACTGTTTCAGTTTTAGTGGTTGTACTTGCAAACTGTCCTTGCAAATGTTACTTCTGTCTGACAGACCGACTGTGGAGCTGACAGTGAAATACAGCTCTTCTGGGCAGACACGGTTCTCAATTCTGTGTAGAACATGCACAAATATCAAATGTTAGACACCTTTTGATAGGACAGTGTCTTCACATCTGGTGTTTTCCTTTGAGCATCATAGCACCTTACAAGGACCAGCTGTATAACCACTGCAGTCTAAGTGAATGTTTTTCCACAAATAGCTGTTAACATGTCTTCGTTTTGTTTATGCAGAGCTGTTAAAAATTGCATAATTTGTAGAATTCATGGGAAGGAACTTTTATTTTCCTGAACACCTGTTCAAAAGGCTAGAGGTTTTTTTCCTTACTTTGAATTTCATATTCATGCTCCCTGTAGAGCCTGTTACAGTAAACCATTCTTTCCTAATCACCGCAAGCTGCAAATTTACAGTTAGTACTTTTAATGATACATTTTCTCATTGTTCAAGCAGAGCAAGAGAAACTGTAAAATA
This sequence comes from Callipepla californica brunnescens, assembly GCA_023055505.1. Lineage (NCBI taxonomy): Eukaryota > Metazoa > Chordata > Aves > Galliformes > Odontophoridae > Callipepla > Callipepla californica. The sequence goes on along the minus strand of JALIRH010000001.1, from coordinate 109,029,043 downwards.
TACTGTAATAAATGTAGTACTTAAGAGTATTCGAGGCAGAAGGCTGCTCTGAAAGTATTACTGTTATAGACATATTTATGATCAGTCCGTAACTTCAAAGTTTTAGATGGGAACTGAAATGGTTTTTGATAATACATTGAGATTGCTTTGTTGCATGTAATTTTGTTGACTAGATAAAAGTGCTTCTGTAGGAGTTATCATTGCTAAATTGGTCTCTCTGGAAAAATTTTACCCAAGGAAGTTGCAGATCAGTAGCCATCCAGTGTGAATTATTGCCAGCTTTAGTCTTATGACAAATGCAATTATTGGAGAAACTTCTGCTTTGCTGTCTCACAGTGGGCAGTGCTTGGATACTGATTCTATATAATGATATTTTTAGTGCTCAGGAATCCATTAAAACTTGCTGCCTCCTGAAAACCATCACTGCTGTTAGAAAATCCATTTGTGTCACAACCCCTACCTGTGTGTGCTGTGCTGTGTGAGGCTGGCAGCACTGTGCAGCCACTCTCTGTCCCAGTTCTTCCTCCTCTTTCCAGCTTGGAGGTAGTCCTTGCTGCACGGGAAGCCACCTTCCAGACTGAGGGCATGGAGCAAAAATTGCTGCTGCTTGGAAGCTGGGTGAAACACCAAGGCTGAAATAAAACCAAACTCTCTAAAGTTTACTTTTTAAACATTATTAATACATGTGTATTAAAGTTTAAAATCTGTGAGCAAAGCTTTTCTAACAAAATAGCAATATGATCTTTGCATTGGTTGCCTTAGAGGTGTCTTTGTGAGCATGCTCTCTGGAGGATTCAGTGTTGGATGGTAGATGTGTTGCATATTACTGAAATGAAACTTCCCTGCCCACTTCCTCAGAAATCCTTGATGGGGAGACAAAGCAAAGTGGCCAGGGCTGGAACTGACTTGCACAGTGCACAGATTGCGTGGGTCTGCATGATGTGTGTTTGCTGTATGGCTCAGTATCCAATTTACTGGCATGATGCAGTTTAACACTACTTGTGTTTATCATTTTCTCTAAAAAGGGTGTTTTATCAGCTGGTTCACACAGTTTCATAGAATCATAGAATGTTTGTGTTGGGTGGGACCTTTAGGGTGACCTAGTTCCTCCCCTCCTGCTATGGGCAGGGGCACCTCCCTCCAGACCAGACTCTCTGAGGTTTCAAAGGTGTGTTGCTTTTTAAATACATATTTTACATGTTTGAAAGAATATTTTTGTGGGTTTTCTTTTTTTAATTAAATCAACACAGATTTTCTACACAGAGGTTGCATTGAAAGAAGAAAAGTGCAGATGTTTCTGTGGGTGAGAAACTGCTGCGACTATTGTGTAGTGTCTGTGCTCACAGCATGTTCATCAGGAAAGATGTGCACAGCTGTGTGTAAAGCAGAGTACTTCTAACCCAGTGAGTGGTAAAGGGAAAGCATCTCATTTTAGGGAATCATTTGGCAGCGTGGTGTTTTTGGTGGTGATTTAATTTTTTTGCTGAAATTGCACTTTGGAGAATATGGGGAAGACTGAGTATGTACTTAGAACAGTGCTTGTATCCTGATGTTAAAAATGAAGGGAAGATGAAGAAAACAGAAAGCATGTTGACCAGAAAACTTGTAGAACACTGATATGGGCATAAGACTGAACTAGAACTCAAACGTGAATCAGGACACAGTCAGGTGTGGCCATTTGACCATTTATGCAGCTGCTGAGCAAAAATGCAGTTCTAGAAAGTTACATTACTCTTTTCCTTACTCTGTATGTACTCAATTTATAATTAAAGAAGGAAAGAGCCTAGTTAAAATGGCAGACAACGTCGTAAAATACTCTCCTGTCTTTTTTGTAGTGGATGCTAGCTCACTGATTCTTAACTGTTTGGGCAAGCTCATACATCATCATTGAAGTGTTTGGATTTATTAGGTTTGTCTCCCCACATAGTCACATGCCTATAATTATTGTAAGGAGTTTTGTTTGTTTGGAATGGAATAACATGTAAACTCATTAAAACCCAAATCTGATGACCAGCTTTCACATTTTTGGAATCACACCATGAGATGAGGACAGCAGTGGTGGATTTCTCTTGATACAGTGCTGGAGAGAAGAGTATCCAGCATTATGATTTTTTTTTAAATATTAATGATTGCAAATTTACTTCTTCATTACCAAATGCATAACTGCAGAATATGCCTGGGGTACTTTGGACTTTTTAAACATTGCTTAGATTTAAACCACAGTATATTGACTTGAACAGAAATCCATGTGCATTTAACAAATTGTTATAGTCTGTCTAAGATTATTGTCTTTTGAGCCTGGAACCCCAGTGCCATATTGTATCCTGAAAGTAATGGATTGTATTCTTAGGATCAACAAATGATTGTAGAAAATGATGAGTAGTAGCAGGCCTGAGTGAGAACTGGGTCTTGCTCTTCATTTTGACTTCAGCATTGAGTCAGTCATAGTCATGACAGCTGCCCAGCTGGTTTTGCCTTACTTTCAGATTTCATGTAGCTCAGGCACGTCAGTGTGCTGGCTGTGTGCATCATAGCTCAGCCCATCCTGCAGCCATCCTGTGCTGTCAGAGTGCTGACTTTTCCCACTGAGGAGCCTGGCCCAGCCCTGGGCACACACCTGTTGCTCAGCACCGGGCAAACTTGGTGTGTGGTTGGCATGGGGTCTGAAAGCAGAGCATGGACAGGGCACAGTGCAGGATGAAGTTATGGCAGGTGACAGTGCATTGTGATGCACCGGTGAAACACAGTCCTGTGACACAGTGCTTTCTGCTTTGATAAAGGAAATTGGGAATAGGTATCAAGATTGAGGGGAAAAAATGTCACTTGTTTTTTGTTTTATGGTGTGTTTGTAACTCCATTTTCAGTTGACGTGAATACGTTACCTGTGAATTTTCAAATGGAATGTGTAGAGTTACAATCACATATTCAACTCAAATACTTGATCATATATTTTCGCTAGACTTTTATAAGCTCGCTTACCAGAGCAAAATACCTCTTGTTTCACGATCACACCTTGCTCACCGTGTCACTTTTTGGCATTACACACATCCATGAATGACTGTTTTCAAGGATGAAGCATAGGAGAGGAGTAAAATTTCATAGAAATCTGACAGACACTGTGAGAGCTCACTAAGGATTGCAGCCGCTTCCACTGAACCAGACATCGATGCAGTAGTTTCACAAAAGCAGTGTTTAATATCCCACTCACTTTATTTTCTTGTTGCTCTCTTTAATTAAACATCAGGAAAAAAAAGTTTTGTTACTATATACATCCTGTTGATTTTATTTGCATCCCAAGGCAGTTCCTCACCACTCAGTGTGATCCAGGCAAGCCAAAATGTTGGACACCCATGATGTAGACAGTGTCTTCCTAGCTTCTGAGAACGTGAGATTTCTGGGTGTTTTGCTGACAGCAGGAGGGGATATTAGCTATTTTTGTCATATTCTTAAGTCAGTTATGGTACAAAGGATAATCAAATTGATTAGTCATGTTTTGCTTCTAAGCTGTGTTGGCCATTATATGTTTGTTTTCCTTAGGTGCTTATAAATTGATTTTTTCAGAATCGAGTGAAGAAAAAGCACTGGTCTAACTTTTTTGCCACCTTTGAAGATGAGCGCTATGCTTACCTGCCCAGATACTTCTCTCTCTGAGTTATCTAGAATACAGATGTACCTATGTCCCTAACTGCTCTTTCTTGCTATTGCTGAGTTTCTTCTGGCCCTGTGGGTTTATTGAAGTGCCTGCTAACCCATCGTTTCTGGTTCTGGCTGTACAGCTCAGGCTGTACTGCAACTGCTGCTTTGAGTGAAGGTGAGAAGGAGAAAAAATTAAGTGCACGTCATCTCTTAGTAATTTTCCTGTAACTTCCCAGTAATCCAGTGCTTTCCTGGGATTATTAACAGTATTAATTTTAAGTTTTTTTTTCTTTCAAATTTCTTTATTCCAGGGTAGTTGTGCTGGTTTTTATACTTGTCTTCACTTCTATTTGAAGCTTTTCCTTTTGAGTCCTTTTGAGCCTCTTGATTTCATCTAGTTCACTTCTTTAAATTCTTCCTGTATTCATCCTTGTCTGCACTGAGGTGGTATATTTTGCATCTGTACATTCTAATGTAATTCAGTATCACTTAAGTCACTGCTTTTATTTTGCTGTTCTACCATTCTTCCTAAATGTGTTCGCCATTACCATCTCATTTTTGTTTAATAGAACAAAATCTCTGTTTATTTTTCTGCCTTTGGTAATCTGTGTATTCCATCTGTGCTGCAATTCGAGGACTTATTGGTCATTTTGTGTCCCACTGAATTTTTTGTGCCTCATGATTTTTGTTCAGAGTGAGTTATGTTCTGCGTTGTGGCTAGGATTTCACTACTGGATCTTTAGTAGAAACTGCAGCTGAGCAGTTCCTTTGTCCTCTTCAGTCTTCTGCTGTCTGTTTCTGACAGATGTAGGAAATATAAGTAATGAAGGAATAAAGCTCTGATGTCTTGAAGTGTTGCTTGGCAGCACTCCCCAGCCCAATATTTAATGGCTTTTTTTTTTTTTCCACATTTCACAGTCTTAATAGTTTGTTACCAAAGAAATTACTGTAAGATGTTTCTTGCCTAATATTTTAATCACAGTCATGTTTTCTAGATTGATGTATGTGAAGAAATCTGATTGTGATGGTTTTTTTTATTGGTTTCCTTAAGTAAAAGCTGCACAGTGTGGGGTTATGTAATGCACGGCAGCAGGGTCCCTTGTGAGAAATATGACAACTGTGGTAGAGCACCTTTTTTAACATCTGCTGGAGGGGTGCCCTTTACCATGTTTGGTAGCTTGTATGATACAGTAGGGTGGCACTAGCAGGTCACAAGGTGGAATAAGGCAAGTAAAAATATCAGTCGAATATATGTAAGAAGTCCAGAGTTTGAGAGGAGCCTTGTTTAACCTAACTTTTAAAATGTCATTTTCTGTAATATAGTAGCTGTTACCTGTTCACCTGATTGATATCTTGAGGAAGTCTTAAATCTGTTTAATCTCAATGTCCTTTAGTTTTGCTCATCTGCCTGTAACGGGGAAGTAGATTTCACTGTTCCCAAGGCAGTGGATCTTTTTTTAAGCTTTCAAAAGTGCTGAGAATTTCCCCAGGAAGACTGTTATCACAGTGTAAAGTAGACTTATGATTCTTCAGACTTCTTTTTTTTCCTCAGCTTTTTTATAAATTCCAGAAGTATTTTAATGAAGATTTTGGCTTCGCTTTGGAGAAGGTTTCATGTCCTTCACCAAAAACTGTAACTAAATAAAAAGTCTGAGCTCCCATTTCTTTTTTTTTTTTTTTTTTGGTGTTATTCATTTGAAGTGTTTGCTTCATCCTTAATGTGGTTCCACTTTTAACTTTTCAGAATGGTGATACTTCTATGCATATTAAAGCAATGCAGAAAATGTGAAGATACTCATGTTTGGGAACTCAATAGGTGCTTATTTCTTGTGATTGTTAAATCAAACTTTTTTTTTTTTAATAGAATTAACCCTGAGAAGATTTCAGACATCCAAAAGAGGATGCAAGCTTTCTTAGCTCAAGATCAGGAGTTAAAAGAGAAAGCTCAAAGGGTAAGTAGTCATTTGCAGCTTCTTGAGGCATGCTAGTTGAACTGCTGTTACAGTAATTGATCTGCAGGTACATGTCCTAGCAGCAGTGTTTGAACTGCTAAATTTTTGGGGTATTTATACCTTACAACATGACATCAGTAGAAAGAATAATCATGTTTTAGCAAATGTTGATACATAATAAAAATCTTTCAGGTCACTGTGTTGTGCATATAGGTGACATTTAAAGAGCATTACTGAAGGCCAAATGATCAGAAATTTGGAAATGCCAGAGACCGAGAAATACAAGTGCTCTCCAAGGAATAGCGGAGATTCTGGGCTAATGTTGGAAACTATTTATCCGAACCAGCATGGGAACAGATGACATCCAAAAAGATTCTAGTGAACCTGAGTGATAGAATAAAATGAGAATTGTGACCAGGAGTTGGAGTCTTTCTGCAGAACTCATATGTAAAATAAAGCACACTGCAATATTTTAAACTCTGAAGTCAGATTTGCAGCTTGCGGAATGTTAATGTAAGCTTCATCATACTGCACAGGCCAAGTACACTGGTGACAAATTATGGTCATTGGCAGCTGCCACAGGAAATTGTAGTTACACACATTTAACTCAAAAGTGATGGAGCAGCTGGCTGGAGGAGGTTGTGAGTAGGAGGATGCCAGAGTACCTTTCTTGGAATTAAAATGCTAACAGATCTTTCTGTTTCTGGCTTTATGGTGTTTATTTTATTTTATTTATTTTTAAGATCTCTTAAAAGGAAGAGAAAAGTATTTCTGAATTGAACAGTAGAAAGTAATGGGAAGACTTCAAAATAGCACAAGGACAGAATCAAACATGGCCTGTCTGTCAAGGTTGCAAATAAGATCTATGACTAATTTTGAAAATTTTAAATTGTAATTTCATTACCGTTTTAAGTAATTTTTGTTTCAGTTTTTCACTTATGGATATTAGTGCAGTGTCAACTTTAGGCAAACTATAAATACGTTCAGTTTTTGAGAATCTTGAAATATGGACAAGTGGTTTGTCATAGGTGTTCCTCCTTAATAAGATTTGAGTGTTCAAACAGTCTACAATGTCCTCCAGTATTCATACATATTAATGAGAATAAAACAATAAAGATAATGCAGCTGAAATCTTGACCTCAGATTCTTAACTGAAATGCTCAATTTGTCAGAAAATGGGTCTTGTGCCTGTCTGTTGCAAGCTGCTGAATTCTTGATGTTAGGAGAAATAAATTCTGTACTGGAGTAAGAGAGTGGATGAGACAGCAGTGCAACAGCATAGCTGTGCACAGAAATTCAGGTAGGATGTATTTTACCATGTTGAGAGCAGGAGATCTAAGTCATTGTGTCCTGCATTTGGGAGGCCAAAAGAACAGCACCGTATGGGAAGCATTTTTAAAAGGGAGAGAGTTAAATTTTTGGTTATTAACTGCTTTAAGGAATTTTGTAGTTCATAGGGGTTAGGATGTGGTTCGTGTGCTGTTGGTTGGAAAGAAGATGAATCAGATTGGGGTTCTTTGCAATGTTTGTAGTTCTTCCTGTGGACAGGTGACACCATTTGGCATTCTTTTAGTTTTAGTGTTAGACCAGTTCGCTTTGCTCTGAAACAGAGAGTTCAAAAATATATTTTTCTGCTTACCTGGATGTTTTTGAGTAGGGGGAGATTTGGACACGAGTAATGTCTGTCCATCTCTCCCAGAGGGCCTTGAAGAGTGCTCTGGCAACATAATCAGTTATGGTTCAGGATTCCAGTCAAGCTCTGTTACTTTGAATTCTGTCAAAATAGCACATAAATCTATTTTTTTTTTTTTTTGTTTGAAACAATTATCCAGGAAACACATTAAAAAATTGAAACTACAGATGTAGTGGATTAATACAGCACAGTACTTGCTGCCTTGTCTTTTTCTGGTAGCTCTGCTAGTCTGAACCATTTTTTTAGCTAGTACTGTGATACAGCAGCTGTGATATGTTTCTGATGTTATCCATATCATTAATGTTATTCATAAGGGTACAATATAATTAATGTGATAATATTTTTGTAACATTTGATAATAGTAAAAAAAACAAACATCACAAAAGCTAGATTGAAACAGTAGCAATAACAGTGGGATAATATAAAATGATAAATGAGCAGGAACAGAGTTCAGACTGATGAAATTCATATTCCCTCAGCTCTCTGATCTGTATGCAGAGGTGACACCAAATCTGAGAGCTGAATAAAATCCAGAAGAATGGGCAGTATTTTAGAGCTTGAAGTGAAGTCACTGAAATCAAATCAGAATTCAGATTAAGTTGCGAGTTTTGAAGAAGCCACTGGCTTTTTCTGAACTTCATTTTTCTAGTTAAAATTAAGTGAAAGTAAAATTTCTATGAGATATATATATAATCTTTCTATTTTGGATTAAGGCTTTGGGGTAGAGAATATCTCTTGTTGGAACTGTTCAGAGTGTGGTGAAACAGCAAGTGAGGTCAGTGAAGGCTTGAATCGTTACTACTGAATTATCTTTGAAGCCTCTTATCTGAATGAGGTGCTCATTTCTTTGAATATAGAGCAATATGGACCTGAACCCAGTCTGTGACAAAGCTGACAAATTGTTTTGAGTATCAAAGTGCTGAACCCTGATAGCTGATAAACATTAGAACGTAATGCATTTGTTTGATGGTTCATTCTTAGCTGTGGTGGAATCACGGAACAGTTTAGGTGGGATGTGACCTTAAAGCCCACCCACTTCACACCCCTCCCACAAGCAGGGCAGACCCCACCGGCTCAAGCTGCCCAGGACCCCATCCAACCTGACCTTGAATGCCTCCAGGGATGGGGCATCCACAGATCTCTGGGCAGTCTGTGCCAGGGCCTCACTGTGCTCTTGCTAAAGAATTTTTATTAACATCTAATATAAATCTCCCCTCACCGGGCTTGGTACATACTCAAAAATATATTCTTTTCACCCCTTATTGATAATTTGTTAATTTCTAAACTAGAATATCAAAGAAATAGTGGTAAAGTAAGTTACCTAAAAGGCAGAATGAGATTTCTGCTGTGCGGATGCAGTGACCCACGTGGACCTTACAATCTGTAGATGTTGCAACTTTCAGATTCGCAGGAAAGGTTGTTTTTGTTTAACAGAATTTTTCCCATCTGTCATTGCTTGCTAGATAGCAGTAGGTTAATGTCTGCCAACATTTACATCTCTTTCTATAGGTTTCCAGTTATCTTGGTAAAATGTTTAATAATTTGATGTGAGGAAACAAGTGTTTTATTCCGCTTATATACTTAGTATTGGTAACTGCTGAGATAGGGTGTGCTAAAATCTCCCAGCCCAAGAATTTATTGAAAGAAATGTTCAGACTATGAAGCTACCTAAAAACCTCAGCATTAGAAAAAGTGGACTAGTAAACTAAAGCTTCTGTAACAAAGTGTAGGACAGCTTGAAAAGCATCCGTTAGCTCTTAACAGAAGTTCTGACTTCAGCTGGCCAAGAACACAGGTATGACTTTGTGACTGCTTCATCTACAGTCTCACAGTTCTTATGTCTGGACAAAGCGTTTTCTCTTAAGCATTTCAAGAACACCCTTAAAAGATTGGTGCTTCAAACTGCTGTGTCTCTCCTCAGGCTAAAAAGAAGTATACATTTTTTTAAATTCCACCTGAATTGCCAGGACAGAAGTTTTTTTTCTGATGAGTGTGTATGTAGCAGAGCAGGGGTGTGGTTGTAGCGTACTTGATTAAAATTGTGTGATAGTTTCACTGGCCACTGGTTCCAGTGCTTGCTGGTTTAGAAGAAGAACAATTGTAGTATTACATATCTGACCTCAGGAGGCCAGCTCAGAATTTTGCTAGTGCGTAAGAAGAGCAACAGGTCGCCATTTGACAACCAGCTGCTACTTTGGAACAAATGATGCAATTTGTTGTCTAATGAATGTTAACTTATCAGAACAACGCCTGCTTTTGCTGCAGGAAAGAGTGGTGAAATTCTACAAAGCACTTTTGTATTATTGTATTACTATTTGAATTTAGAATAGAGCTATCAGCATTTGTTACCACTAATTTCAGGAAATGGTAGCCAGAAATATCTTATGTAGAAGAAGGTGGAAAGCTGAATCATAGAATCACAAGGTTGGAAACGACCTATAAGATCATCCTGAAGGATTAGCTAGAATACTAAAGGTAGAGTAGGAATCTGTGCTTTGGAGAAAGGTGGAGGGAAAATACAGCGCAAGATTAAGTTGTCCTGTTATTTGGTGCTTCTGGTTTTCCTGGTGAGCATCTGGGATTAATTGAAATGTCAAGTTTGGACTCATATTAGTAAATGCCATGTAGTGCAATTATGCTGACCAGCTGAGCTACATTCATCAGCTGCAAGTGTATGATTAGCTGGTGGCAAAGGCTGGGTGATATGAATTATTGTAGGCTGTAGTGAAAGACAGCTACATGGAGCTGAATTGCTTCGTTAGCCAGTGGCTACAGTGAAGTCAAGGCACTTCTGACTGATAGTGCTTTGGTCTCCTTTAGTTTCCATGTGATTCAGTTGTCAGTGTAGGGTAACATCATTTGGAAAATCAGAAAAAAAAATGTCAACAGTGATTTTTTTTTTTTTTTTGTCTGTGTTGCCATATTTGCTTTCTAGTGAAAATAAAAGGCCATGCTACAGACAGATTCAGCCTATCGGTGCTCTTTAATGGAATATCTGAGTGTTTGTATCACTTTGGTAGTACTAGTAAATTTTGACTGATGGATGTTTGTTAAAAGAACTTCAGTCTGAAATCCATTAAGAATGAAATCCTATTTCTGTTTAGAGCAATAGTATAATAGTAATTTTACCTGTTGGTAACTGAATGAAAAGCTGCTTTTATAAAACTACTTTTATTTTCTTTTCAGTGTTTTGTATCCTACTTGCGTTCAGTTTACCTAATGAAGAATAAGGAAGTATTTGATGTTTTCAAATTGCCTCTAGCAGAATATGCCCTGTAAGTATAACAGAAAATGTAATATAGAAAGTGAAAAGTGTAAAAAGAAGCCTCACTGTGTATTACAGCTAAAAAAGCTTGTTTTAACAGTTAACACGTAGAAATGCAAAGTTCCTGCTATTTATGTTTTTGTGTTTATGCAGTGCTCTTGCCTGTATCTATACCTCTAAAAAGAGAAGTGGATCTTACAGCAGAAGGTACAATAAAATACAGAGCTTGTTGAGTAGAAGGGTGGAGAACAAATAATTCTTGTTCAGATATACCCCCAACCACATAGCTGTTGGCTACTTTAGTATATCATTTAAATTAAATTGAGATAGACAAAAATGACATTTTTCAGCCCAATTTTGGGTGCGAAAGAGACATTGTTCCCTGGATGTAAATTACTTTCCAGAAGATACTTTGGGCTTGCTAAAAATGAAGCGTTTATTCTCTGGTCTGAATAGTGTGCATTTTACTATGGAAGTTTTTTTTTACATAGATCCCATGTTTTCTTGTGGGAGAAAAATTAATTTTGGCATCTTGACTTTAAAGATGATGAATATCTGAGATTGTTTTATAATGTGAAGCTTTGGGACAATCTCAGGGGACATAGGGTAATCAGAAGGGAATAGCAGGGTGCTCAAAGGTGCATAATTGATTTTGTGTGTCTCTGGAATTTCATACAGAGGAGACTTAAGCCTTCAGGCTTATTAGCACATGGCATAATGAGCTAAAATGTGACAAATTACTAGGCTGTGGAACACCTGGTCTTCCCGTGCTGTGCTTCAATTAACATGATGTTTTTTTTTTTAAGGTAATAAACCTGTTATAAAATATGCTTTGTGGACTAAGATGTTTTTAAGAGAGCTGGGAATAACTTGAGCATTACATCCATTGCCTGCCCCCTCAACTGTGTGGTTTGGCAGCATCTTTAAAACTGAATCATGGGTCTTCCTATGCAGAATGACAGAAGATGAGAACTTAAAGGGCTGACCACAAAAAATTTAACCAGTGTTTTAACAAGCCCACTAACAGGTGCAGGTGGTGGTAGTGCTGAATTCTAGGGATCTCAGTACCTCTTCCTGAATGTCAGCATTTTGTATCAGGTATTTATGTTGACAGAGTAGTCTACAATTCTTGGGCATCTGAGCCAGGATTTGACCCTTTGTAAAAGATGATTCTAATGTCAACTTAGCAAAGTTACCAATATGCCATTGCTGTGATAAAATGGAAAAATGTGGGCAGTTTTAGATAGAGTAGAACAGACTCAGTCAAGACTGTGGAATATATGGAAGCATAATCAAAAACCCAGACAATACATCCTGGGTGGATAATTTGGAGATTCTGCTCTGAGCGGTTTCTGTTGGCTCTCTTTTCCACTCTTTCCAGACTGCAAGGCTTGCCTACATACACCCTCAGTCCTCTGCCTTTCAGTTCAGTGCATGTGCCATAGCACACTGTATCTCCTTCAAAGTATTTCAGCCTTTCTTCAGAGATTTACTGCTTGCTTGATAGATGTTACTCCACTAAAAATCCTATAGAGAAAACATGCTGCACTCAGGTTTGCATTTCAGCCTGTCATGCTTCTGTTGCTCTTTTGCCTGACTTGTCTGTGCACTGAGATGGTTTTAAGCACTGCTGATGGAAACTACAGAAAAGCAGTGGTCTTTTTTTATGCATCTGTGTCTATACATACACATCACTCTGAAAGTAATGCCTCCCATTTTTTTCCATGGAAACTACACAGATACAAAGAGCACATTAAAGCTGTCTGATAGAGCAAATTCTAAGGCGTTATTTTTCAGCATAGCCACCACCATTAGCTGTGCATTTTTGCTAGTGATGAACAAGAGCCTGCATGCTATGCTCATCGAAACATCGAAATCTGCACCAGCAGAGGCGACCCACTATTTCACAGCTGCTCCGATGGGGTTGTTACTAGGAAAATGTCCACACAGTCCAACTTTCACCCCTCCTATGTTTACATATAAGTGTAGAGATACTATGACCTTTGAGCTATGATGCATTAGTGTTCTCAAGATTAATTTGCTGGAGGAAGACTTAGGCCTGTGAACAGAGCCAGCCTTTAGGTTTCATGGAGGAGAACCTCCATGCTGCGTAAAAGAGAATTAGTCTCTTCATTGCAAAAAGCATTGCAAAAAAAAAAGAAAAAAAAAAAGTAAGCAAATGTAAACAAATCAGAGTGGAAAGAAATACGAGTCACTTTGACCTCCTGGTTAGGAGACAAGGAGGCAGGGAATATTTATTTTTCACTTCTTAGTCTGTTTAATACTATTCTGTTAAATGCTAGCTCATTTCAATCAGGGGGTGTATCTTAACAGGCAAGTCTGCTGGACTTTGATTAGCCACTGCTCTAAGGAGCTGCTAAGGAAGGTAATTTCTCTGTTTTTCCTCATTACTTTCAGAGAATAATGCGGCATATTTTTCTGTTTACCTCTTCACTGGTACATAGAGAGTAAAGAAACTAGGCTGAAGCCACATTGTTTGGGAAATACTGAATTGTTGCATACAGATCAGTTTTACAGAACATCAGGTAGCTGCAGATGCTGTCAGACCTGAAGTTGGTGATACCAGGATGCAGGATCCATCTTTCTAAACCTGTCTTGTCACTGACCACAGAAACAGCCAATGTGGTGCAGCTGTAGGCCTGACCCTTATGATGTAGTCTGGATGGAGGGTTTGATTTGTTCTGTTCCAGCTGCTGTCAGCAAGCACAGGGCTGCGCAGATGTTCTGCAGACAGTGCCAGTTATGGATTTGCAAGTCTTAGCTCTTGGGTGTTGCTTCGCCTTCCTTTTTCCTATAGTTGTGCTTCTTTTCCTAAACCCAAGCATCCTGTGAAATAAATAGCTTGGCCCTAATTACTTTATCCCAGTTGGTTGCAGTTTTGTACACCTGTAACCAGATACAGCATTTCTTATGCTGTTACCAAGATCCTCTCCAGCTATCTGCGGAGTTTGGGCATTTTTCATGTTGCCTCAACTTCCTCTGAGATCCAGCCTTCCCTTTCTGAACTTTCTGTGGCTACTTCTGTAAGCATCTGAGCTTTCTGGTCCTGCCATGCAAGCCCTTGAACAAGCTGCAGTCTCCTCTCTTGAAGTCCAGTTATTGTTCTCTTACCCATTATCTTCATGTCTCCTAGGATCTTAAACTTCTTTAACTACTGATAGTGCAGCTGAGTCTACTACTGACCTTCACTTACCTAGGAAGTGTTTGCATATGCATGAGTAACAACAGCTGAAATAGAGTGCTTTCTGTAGCTGGCTGACTTTGCCAAGTTCTAAAAATGGTCTTTAGTGCACTCTAGAAATCTGTTACTTGTGCTCTGAAGTGGTTTTGAGCAGGTAACAGTGGCTCAGGTACTGAGAGTGCCTGGGTCTGGCCACGTGGAGGCACAGAATCATAGAGTCCCCATCTTTGTTACCTCCTTTGGAGGCTCTCTAATAGCTTCATGCCCTTCCAATATTGCAGACCCAAACCCACACCCGGTGCAGGAGGTGAGGCTGCACAGTGCAGAGCAGAGGGGACAGCCCCTCTTTCCACTCAGTGGCAGCTCTGGGCCTGGGGCACTGCAGGGCACGGTTGGCCCCGTGGGCTGCCTGGGCACTGTGTCTGCCAGTCTGTGTGTATATCCAGGGTTGTCCCAGGTGCAGAATTCAGCGCAGATGGATGCACCTTCTTCTGAGGGCTTGGGTTGTGGGAAGTCAGTCCATGACAACCTCTTTGCAACATCATCTCTGATTCTTTGGCCCGTAAACTCTTGATGATCTTGGTTCCTTTTTATAATTAGTCAGGTATCTTGCATTTGAGTGCCTTAGTGTAGACTCAGAGCTTGCTAATCAAATAACACAGCAAAAGCAATTTTTCTGTTTATTTTGGTCATTAATGGAACAACGTGGAAAGCCTGTTAATTCAAATTTGTGTCACCTCAGTTGATTTGATTTCTCCTATTTTCTAATGCTTCTACATCCCGTCTTCTGAAAACATTTCAAGAGCTTTAAATAATGAACATATTTTCTTTTGAGATTCTGGAGTATTTAACTTTTTTCAGGTTATTTTAAATAATTTCCTGAACCTGTTTTGCAGTAGAAGAAATCACTGTGTTGTGCTTTTATGTGCTCGTATAATTCCAGTCGAGTTTACTGATGTGTTATGTTTGTGTTTATTAAGTGCAGTCACTTAATATCAGAATGAAAAGCTAATTTGCATAAGAATTGGTGTTCTGCAGAAATGACGACAGATTATTTACAACCTCCTTATGTTTCAAAAAGGTCTGGAAAGAAAAGCTCATTTATATATGAAGATCTTTTAGTGCATCTGAACTCTAGATTGGAAAAACATTTACAAAAGATATTCTAAAGAAGCAATTGAATCCAGCAACATGAGGAAACTTTCAACAGTTGTAGAATGTTTTTCTCAGAGTATTCTCAGTTTGGAAGCCACAATAAAAAAGAGATGGTAGTGACCCAAAGTCCTCGAGGTTTTTTGAGAATTCATATACTGAGAAGTGTTTGAGGGATTGTTTACACACAGATTTGTCTAAGCTTACCTGCTGTTGTTTTCTTAGCAATATTAAGCCTCCCTTCTTATCCCCCAAATCTAAGAGCTGTGTTCCTGTCTTAGAGATCCTTTCAGTTCTGTATGTGTTGGTAGGAAAGAAGGCAGGTGAGATTTCTTTTAATGTGAGTCTCTCCCACAGCTTTTCCTGCAGTTTATCCATAGTGTTCTTCTGATCTTTCCATTACCACGTGATGTTAGGGACGGTATTCTAGGTATAGTTCTAACAGTGAAAGTTACTAACTTGATCAGTGCTCAGAACTTGATGTGACATCCATGTATCTTCAGTACCAAATTAGATCAGTGTTTCTTCCACTTATTCCATTATAATCATATTTCATTTGCTCCTGTCCACAGGTTTTCAGGTTCTTTGTTTTCTTTCTTTCCCGAGAGGATTTGCAGTTGTTCTCTAGTGTTTCCTCGATTGTTTCATCTTCGTTCTTCCCCTAATATTCATTGGCATTTTTGCATACTGTTTGGTAGATATTTTGATTGAAGTGTGCAAGTTTAAATGTTCATAACTAAAATTGAAGCACTTGAGCTGTTGATGAGAACTTCTAAATTAGTGAAACTTTTTGTATCTACCTTTCATACTAATATATTTGTTTAATTCCATGCTATAGATCACTTGGTCTTGCCATGGCTCCTCGTGTGAGATTTCTTCAGAAAGTTCAGAAGCAGTTATCAATGAAAGAGACATCTGAAGAGAGAAATCCCTTGAAAGAGACAGAGCAAAACAAAAGTACCATCTCCTCACTGAATAAAGAAGGAATGGAAAAATGCAGAATTAATTCCAGTGGAGAGTTGTCTGTTAGCAGATCAAAGGAAAATGAAGACTGTCCTTCCAATGAAGGCATGGAGGAGAGTCAGTCTGAATGTGAATCAAAAGAAGAATCAAAAGAAGCATCTGAGGAGGAAGAAAAAGAAGCTGCTTTGTCAAGCAGGGTTCCAAACACAGACTCCATGCAGATCTTTGAAGATGACAATGATGATGATGATGATACTAAAGATCTTGATTTGCTGACGGTGAAACGACGCAATGTTTTTGATGTGGAATCTGAAGAGAGTCCAGCAAAGGTAAGTGCACTTTACAGTAAGACTTAGGAATCTTAATGATTTTATTTTGAACTTCCTCCAGGAAGGAGAAAGTTCTGCTCTTAGCCGTGTGCTTGCTTGAAGTCACATGTGTTGTCCACAAGTATCAGAGATCAGAATTGCTTCCAGAAAAGAAATAGTATGACTTATGCTTTTATAATTTTGTATTCCTAGCATAAAATAATATTATTTGCATAACATACTTCCTTGTAGTAGTTTTAATTTATGAATGTGACCTGAATGCCTGACAATTTTTTGACAGGATTAGTGCATTGCTTTTACCTTCCTACTACAACCTAACTACAGTGTTTAGTCCTAATTTTGGTGATGATATTGGGTTTATGACTCTGGAAACCAAATTGCTGTATGTGATGAGCTATTTTCTAATACTGATCGTAACAAATAATCTTCACATTGGTGTAAAGATGCAAACCATTAATGTAATGATCTTAAATTTTTCTTTCACCAAGACCTTTGCTACTAGGAATTGATCTAATACCAGAAAACAAGTGAGCACTTCTTATAAAACATAATTATAAAGAATGATTATGTAGATTTTTACTTCCTTGACCAGTAGCTGTACAATTTGGAGTTGCTGTGTGCTCAGTATTCCGAGATAATTGTTTTTACTTAACCTTAAATGCAGTGTCTTAGCAAGGTGTACAACAACTACAACAGATACACAGAGCAAACCAGGGACCTCAGCTGCTGCTTGTATGTCTTCTCCTCCAGACCCTTCACTGTCTTTGTAATCCTCCTTTGAACACTCTGTGTTAGTTTTATATCTGTTTTATGTTTTGCCTAATTTTACTTAAATGTGTTTTATTTTTTAGCTCATGGGTGTTACTTTAAAGTGCAGTGTTTTTATGCATAAAAAGGTCACATAATCATGGCACAATTAGCACATACTTAGTATTCTTTAGTTATGTTAACATTATTTAAATAATCCATTTGAAGTGCATTTAACAATATTCAGAGTGTTGTTAAAAGGACATGATATAATCCCTGGTTAGAAACTTTGTTTTTAATGCTAAATTCACAAAAATTGGTTGTTGCATTTTCAGATGCAAGAAGTATACTTAAAACGTTGTTTGTTAAAAGACCTAAGTTTAATCTTACAGTAGATTCTTCATCTTGCTTATTCTTCATTTTAGTCCTCTTGTCTTCTGCTGCCAAATTTCTGTTTTTACAATAGAGAATGTTAAGCTGCGGAATTTTTAGGTTTGCTGTGATACCCTCTTCCTCTACGGTCCTTTGACTTACGGACTCATAAAGCTCTTCTGCTGAGGTATTACCTGGTTGGAAGACAGTAGTAAGCATAAACCTGTGGACAGAGGTTTGCCTTAAATTCTGTGGAGTTACCTGCAGTTTGAATGCTGTTGCTTTGGAGAGAAATTGCTTAATGTGTCTTGATTATAAAACAAGTTGACTAGTGGAAACATAATCCAGTAGTGTTATTTAAAGTGAGACTTTCTTATGCTTCACAGGCACGCTAACACTGAGCTGTTGAAATATTACAACATGTGTATGTACATTTTTGCAAAAGCAGAAGATTCACAGAATCACAGAATCGTAGGGGTTGGAAGGGACCACTAGAGACTGAATCCAGTCCCCTGCCAAAGCAGGTTCCCTACACCAGTTTCCTTACACCAGAGATTATGTAGGAGCCTATACCAAGGAGCAGTGAGTGATACCTTGTTGTAAAGTGCACTTAGAACATATCAAAGAAAAAGAGTCAGCACCAAAGCGAGGATAAGGTCCTCTGAAATTTCTTCTGTGACATTGAGAAGAAAGTCTGTTACTATACAGATAAATCAGGTGTACTTTTTTAGGTTGTAATTAGTCTTAATATCTTCCCTTGCATTGGTGTTTTATTCTTATTGGGAATTTTTTTTATCTTCTGTTCCATGCAGTGAGTTTTACCACTTTTTCTATAAAGGTGATATTGGTCAAAGTCTATTTGAAGCATCTTCTTCTTACCAGTTCTTCTTAACTCATATTCTTGCATGGGAATTCATGGTAAGTGCCTGACCTGGTCTCCTTGGTGCTTTTCTGGAGGTAGCAAGATACAAAATGCGAAAGGAGGCAGGAAACAAAGGGTGAAGTTGACTGACTCGAGGTGGTATTGATTCCCTCACAGATGACCCTCTTTGCTACTTCTGTAGCAGCATCTGGTATCTGAGACAACAAAGCTGCTCCTGGGCAGCCTGCTAGCTAAGGAAAGCATGTTATTCCTTAGGGGTATGTTGCAAGGTTAGCAGTCTGGCAGAGTAGATAACTTGGCTTGTTTATTTTTTCAGTTACAAGTCAATGCTCTGATGCATTATATACCATAAATTCTTACAGAACTGGCCTTAGGTTTCTATCCTAATATCTGTGCTTGTGTGTTCCTAGCTGAACTGAGGCAAATTACTATTTATATGAAATACAAAATGTTTGCATAGAAGTGAAGTTGGCCTACATTTGGATATTAGCCAAAGTGCTGTAAAAGCTAAGTGTTATGGAAAAATGTCTTACATTAGCCATGAATGGAAATGATGCCTGCTGATAGAACCTCCTTACGCACAACAGCGAGTGCTGAATGCATCCAGGGGAGTGGGTGGAAAATTTTAAGGAAATTGCAATTCCTTAGCATGTAGTTCTAATAACTGAGTACACCTGGCACTTATTTTTTAAGAAACAATGTGACATGGGGTCATCTCAGGTGTGAATCAAATATAAACGTTGCCCTTGGGGAGTGCTTCTGGAAGCTATCTGTTGAGACAGTGCTAAACCCAGGGCCAGGGGTTAGCAAAAACATTTTTCTCTTCTTGGACAACTTTTCAGATTTTCTTTTTGCCTGCCATCATTCTGTTTAAATAGAACATTTGTGATTTTCTTATTAGGTTAAAGTGTGTAGCAGAGGCTTTTGAGGCAGTCTTTTGTAAGAACTCACAATCAGTTTTAGATTCCAGATCCATTGATCACTGATTATTTTAAAAGTTTTGTTGCTCCTTTATTGTACTTTTGAGTTTGGCTGCATTAGCAGCCCTTCTTTCTGCTCCAAATGCCTCTTCAGATTTTTCTGTCAATTTCCATTTCAATTAATCTTTTACAGACTATGTAAAATCTTCTGTAATGCATGAAAAAATCACTGTAATTATTTATTTTGCCTCTAAAACAATGTTCTGGATGTTTGTGTCAATTGCTGTGCTGTTTAGGAAATCAATCTATGGGATTAAAGTCTTGTCTGTGAGTTATGTGTGAGCCATATACTTCAAGGAAGTGGCTGTTCTGTATCCCTTAGAACTCCCAACATAAATTAAAATGGCCATTCTGAATGTTTCTAATTGTGTTCCTAATCTGGATGGAAAGTATCATTCAGGAATTTCATTCTAAAACGTTGCCCTCCTTGTAGATCTTAACTTTCGGTGTCATAAGCTCCCGAGTCAGTACTCCATTTTGATGTGTGTGATACTGCTTCTGTGAAAAGTTCTATGTTTGAAACTGTTTTTGAACTGTTGTGAGCTGTGCTTGTTTTGATGTCTGCAGCACACCTTGTGGCCCTTTGGTGGCTTTTGTAATGAAGAATGCAGTGTAGAAAGATGCTGCATGTGTCAGGGACTTGCTTTTAACCTTTCAGTTATGCACGTGGAGAAGCACATCCTCCTGTGAGCCAGGAAAGACTTCCTCAGTTCTGATGTCAGTTGCTCGTAAATCATTACCTTTTCCAGGAGCGTGCTGCTCATCTTCTGGAAGAAATACTGTTTATGAAGTTACTAATGAATCGAGCATGCTCCTGAGCCAATCTTTATTATGGTTGCTGGAGCTGTGGCCTAAAAGATCCTTAACTCTGTGTGCTCTCTAAAGCATCCTCACAAGTCTTCTTTACTGTGCTGAATCTACTGCAGTATCACGTAGATCGCTGTCCTGGCAAGAAAAAATATTTTCAAAGCATTTCTGTGATTAACTCACACTGAAGCAATGTGAAACTCTATTTTAACCACACAAGTTTCGAATCTGTTCTTTGAAGATGATCTTTCTGGTGTTACCTACGATAGCAGTCTAACACACCAGCTTACACGCTGCAACACGAGCAGTGTGAGTTCAGGTTGCAGCAAGGCACACTTTGTCTTCTAATTGAATAGACCCAAAATGACTGAGATGCATGCTCTTGTATCTCAGAAATTATGAGGGCATTGAATGATTTAAGGTGACTCATTAAAATACCGTTCATTAAAGCTCCTAGTAGATTATTCAAGCCTGCAGAAATACCCTCGGTTTCATTGTCCTTAATCACTGATTTATAGCTTTGTTTAATATATTACGGTGGTTTCATAGATAAAGTGAATGAAATACTCGGTATTAAAACTACTTGACTTTAATCAATATTTTCTGAATCCTCAAGATTTGTGTTCTAAAATGCTGCAATTTCCTTTAACATTGTTGTTGCCTGAATGCTTGCTGTGTGGTGGCACCGGCATTGTAAATAACTGACTTTTTTTTTTCACGAATGATTTTCTAGAAGATGAGTGCTAATACTGTGAGATGCTACTGCAGATTATAGAACACTCATTTTCAAAGGAAATGCTGTTTCCTGAAATAGTAATAAAGCAGAACAACTGGTGAGTGGATACTCAGAGTATCCCAACAACTGTCAGCAGTGCGTGTAGTGAAAACCATGGGAACTATTCCTCAGTTGTGGATATCTTCTGTGCTGCAGATATCTGCTGCTGCGAACCTGGGCTAACAAACTGCCCATACGTGCTTTTAGCAGGATTTTGGGGCACGTTTCTGAATTCTTTTCTCTCCCGTGCAATGTTTAGCAGGAATAATTTTATAACCGTGGAAAGAAAATCACAACTGTGGTGAAGATTCATGAGCTGTGAGCCACAGTGAGTGTCTGTGTAATTCATTACAGTATCACTAATATGCAAATGGTAGTTTAATTACTGTTTTAAAAGGGAAAATGTATGTAGTACACTGTTTCCGTATTCTGACCTAAAGACTGATAGGAAGATAGGACAGTGATTAGAGAAGGCTGCTGGGTCCGTTGGAGCTAATGCTCCTCATTTCCATGGGACTTTGGTTTGTACAGCTCTTAAGTGATGGAGGGGATGAGCTCAGCATGGGGGCCCTCCTGCCTGCTGCATGCTGAGCTCTGCTCCATCTTGGGTGAAGGAACAGCTACAGCCTCTGGGGTAAAGGTCTCTTGAAGGAGCATTATTCTGAATGAGTGAGAGGGAAATAAAGCAATTAGGGTGACAGCTTCTAGCCTTACTCGTGTCAAAAATAAGTGAGCTATAGATTGCCTTGGGCCATCCTGGCAGGGAGGTTTTAGCGGTGCCCCATCCTTCATTATCTATAGCACGCTGCTCCTTTGCTGGCTCTGCTTATTCAATTCAGGGCTGCTGCCCTCTTCACCTGAGCTGTGTGCTTGTTTAATCCTCCAGCAGGCAGTGTCTGTCTCCTTGGTGCTTGCCACATCAAGACAGTCTGCCTCGCCTGCTCCTTGCAGCCCATTTGCACTAAATGAACACCTGAAAAGTCATGGGGCTGTGCCTGAGCCATCACATGTCTGGCAGATGTGCCTCTAGAAGCTTGAGGGGTACAGTAGTAAATCCCTCAAAGCAGCATATGGGTGGGAAAATATTGTGGTGCTTTAAGTGATGAAACTCATGGGGAAACAGCACGTAGCTGTTTGAAGAGCTAAATAGCAGTGTAGTTTTTCTACCCCTTACATGACCCAAACCACAAAGTATTATTTAAAATGCTGTTTCAGAGTGGAAATGGTAGAGAAGGAGCATGTCTAAGCTACTTCTGCTGTGCCGGTTTTGCTGTGAGCATGCTGGGAAGAGAAAACAAATTGCTATGTATTTGAGATGATGGCTATTGCTACCACAGTTCATTCCAAACTGTGGCTGTAGAAGCTGCCCTCTGTGCAGAAGCATGGTGTCTGAGCTGTGTGCTGTGCTGCTGCCGTACCTGCTCGCCTCCTAAGCTGATGTTTAGGAAGTGGTCTTGGAAATGGAGAGCTTGACTCTCTGAGGAAGTGCAGCTTATGTGTCTTTGTTGCTTCTTAGAGAGATGGTGGTGAAAGACCTTAATTTTCCTGTTTCCCGATTCTTCAATTCACTGAGCAAAATTAATATTAGTCGCTGTTTCCTTTACATGGACAGTTCTGTATCCTTGGCTCAGAGGTAAGAGTGCCTTCAAACACCGGCATTGCTGTGGCAGCTTTCCATCAGGTTCACAATGCAAGGCCTGCGTCTTGCGGAGCGTAAAAGGACTGTGTATTTCTGTCTCAGTACATCTCTTTTTGCCTTGGTGGAGAAATTACCTTATGATTTTGGAGAAGTACTATTTTCTGTAGTAATCACTCTTCCCGTATAGAGAGTCCTACTCTGAGTTTTATTGGTCTGTTCTTTTAGTGATAGTTTGTCATTCCTACAGAAACAACAAATTCATGAGGCATCTTTCCAGCCTGATCCCTGGGGAGCCCACATGGTATTATCAGCAGATTTTTGTCTCCCTTCACATCATGTTTGATGCAGATTTGTACCACTCTTACACACTGATTTTTGAATATATGTTAGTGTGTTGTTCACTGCTACCATTTTGCAGCTTGACTATTCATCTAGTATGTAACTTTTTTCATCAGATCTTTAGTGCTACAGTAGTTATATTTCACAGATATAAAGGGAAGTGGTTATCTGGTCTGAGCTCCTTGGGCACCAATAACCCTGTTAATTTACTCTGGCTCCCCTGTCTAGAATGCAAAAATTGAATTTTGCTTGCTTTTGCTTTCAGGAGGCATCTTACCTATATCTGAAGACATGAAGAGATTCAAAATCCACCACTACTGTTAATTTGTTCTGTGATTTAACTCAGTGTTGTGTCAAAGAGGTGGATGAGGGAGAAGGGAGAATGAGGACAGGAGCTGAGAAGAGCAATATTCCAGCAAATATTCCTTTGGCCAGCAGGAGAGAATTATTTTAACACTCAAAAGAATCTGAGGAGAAAATGTGATACTGTTACGGAGGAAGTGAATGATACGATATGAATTGAAAATGCAATATGCTAATGCAAATTAAGACAGCATTTAGCTTAGGGGCACTTCATTACTGAATGTTATCAAATGTTGCAAGTAACTTGGAAGACATCCCATAGCTCCTTCGAAATGGAAAAGGTGGTGTCAGTGTTGAAGGTTGAATATTTTGACTGACTGAACTTGAGTCAAGTTTCTGCTGGTGGGGTCAGCTGTTAGAATTAGCTCAACAGGGCAACCATTAAAACTAAAGTTTTATGTAGCACATCTGCAGGTAATTTTTCTGTCTTTGGTTTCAAGGTCAGCATTTACACTAAGCCAAGGAAACATTATGTTTTCACTCGCCAACGTTGTTCTCGTGGCCCACTCTTGATCCTTTTTAAAATGATGGAAATTTGATACATAAATTACTTCTGTTCTTTTTCAGGAAGCATTTTAATTTTAGTACAGCTGATTTTTTCAGGGGTCGGTGAAGCTAATCAATCACTGGAACGCAGACTTAGTTTCTCATTTGTAGCATTTCCTTTTGGTGCTGGAATTTCAGCTGAAAGGAGTTTCAGATGAAGCTGTTGTGCTGTACTTGGTTTCCCTGGAGGTGAGGACACGTGCCTGCTTTCACGAGGTGTGAGGCCTGTGGTCTCTGAGCTGGGCTCTACTGTCCTGGCATTTGTGCTGTGCTCCTGCAGGTGGTGTGGTAATTACTGTGGCTGAAGTGTCTTTCAGCTGTTGTCCTTTTTGCGCTGGTGTTCAACTCGATTAATCTCTTGCCTGTGTGGCTTTACAGGTATCTCCAATTTCCTTCACCTACCACAAGGGTTTCTTGTACTGGGCCTTGGTGACCTGTAGAGCCAGGCAATTCTTCAGATGTTCTTCAGATTCTTCTTACAGGCTGACAGAACTGGGGCTGTTCAGCCTGGAGAAGAGGAGGCTGTGAGGTGACTTCAGAGTAGCCTTTCCCTATCTGAAGGGGATAGAAGGGAAAAGGAAAGAAGGGGACAGACTCTTCAGCAGGGTCTGATGTGACAGAAAAGGGAAATGCTTTCCAACTTAATCAGAGGAGATTTAGGTTGGATGTAAGGAAAAAGTCTGTTACAGTGAGGGTGGTGAGGCACTGGCACAGGTTACCCAGAGATGCACTAGATGTCTCATCCTTGGAGACTTTCAGAGTGAGGATGCATCAGGCCCTGGGCAACCTGATGGGGCTGTGGTGCCCTTTTCATTGCAGGGGAGTTGAACTAGATGACCTTTAAAGGTCCCTTCCAAATCTACGGATTCTCTGATTCTGTTTTACTGAAAAAAGACCCGGAATAAATCAGAGCAGATCATACTTCACATCGAGATTTTGTGACTGTCTGAATGTTAGGAGGGAATTGAGAAAATTATCTTCTTTTGTAGGATATTGTCTGTCAGGTCAGTGTAGCAATTAATAGATACAAGATAATGTCTTCTTGAAAAGAAGATATGGTGAAGAGGAAGGAAACTAAGGAGCAGTCAAATTTGCTTGAGTTTTGCCATGGTGAGACACGTAGTAGATTGGAAACCAGTTTTTTTCCAGTTGTTTGTTGCTGCTGTTGTGTCCTCATGGTGAAGGCTAAACTAAAAGGCAGGAGACATCAGTGCTTTCATGCATCACATCACTCTGTTTCTTTAATTTGCTTTTCCTTAATTTTATTTTTACTCACAGGAACAGAACATTTTAGCATTCCTTCTGTCCTAAAGGAGTGATTTCTTGCATGGTTCCTGGTGGGTTTTATGGTTGATTTGAAGATACCCTAATAGAAAAAGGGAATGAATGGTGTAGAACTGAGCATTTGAGCTAGAGAAACAGGTGCTTGTACTGTGGCTTCTAGCTCTCAGGTCTGAATGCCAGGGAGAAGTGAGGTCAAATCTGCAAAAAATGTTGAGAAGCAATTTTTTTTTTTTGCAAGTTTAACTGTATCTAAAGAGACCTCTTTATAGCTGAAAAATTACTATCTCTTTCCTGAAATTATTCATCTGGAAAAAGTATTACTTTTAAGAGATATATTCCCAACTAAATTACTTCTCATTTTGGCAGCAGGAAAGCTCAAATCTATCTTGAACTCATTTTATCAAAAGCAAATTAGTAAAAATTCAGACCGAAGTTCTGTAGAGATGCAAGTTCACCCAATTAATGTTTATATTAAACAATCAAATTTGAAAATCTTGGTTGTCGATCAAAGTCAGCTTTCCCTTGCATGTATTCCAGGTAGTCTTCAATGATGTTTGTGTAGGATTTCAGAGGACTTTGGGTGGGCTGGGAGGTGATCTACAGCTGTGAACCTGAGCAGAGGGACTGTAGGACATGGGGTATGCGGTGAAGCGTGTCTTACGTTTGCTTCCAGATATGTGGGTGCTTACACAAAGAATGGGGAGGAGAGTAATGTTCCAGGTTGGGCTTTGTGAGGGGAAAGGAAAATTTCAAGCTGTGCTAACAATCAGTAAAAATAAAATGAGTATTTCACTTCTCAGTGCTACATCTACTAGATTTCCTTTAAGA
This sequence comes from Callipepla californica brunnescens, assembly GCA_023055505.1. NCBI lineage: Eukaryota > Metazoa > Chordata > Aves > Galliformes > Odontophoridae > Callipepla > Callipepla californica. The sequence goes on along the minus strand of JALIRH010000001.1, from coordinate 109,003,288 downwards.
ATGAAACCAAACTTTCGAATTCTTAATTCTCCCAGGCTCTTCTCATCAGTTCCTTTAGAATTTTGTCCTCCTTGACTTGTACAAATACTATATATTGTTGGAAGCCATGAATGTGAGCATATTCGCAAAGAGGTCTCTCACAGCATCTTCACAGATGTCAGTGGCCAGGGCTTACCTTGGGGCTGTTTGGTGAGGCTCCGCGTTAACAGCAGTGGAGTGGCAACGTGGATGGGGGCAATGTGAAGATATGCACAAGTCTAGTTGTGTACTTAAGTGTAGAAGTTTTACTGTGGGATGATGAATTCTTCAGTCTCAAGAGATTATATAGTGGTTAAGAAATTCAGAGTGATAGGAGAAACTCAGATTATTTTTTTAAATTATGGAGCCGTTGCTGCTTTGTTCTCCCATATCTGGTTTATGCGCTCTTGGAGTGGAGTTTTCCTTCTGTATGAAAATACTTATTTTTCTGGTTGCTTAGAGTTCCTGAGGCAGATCTGTGCTTGCTTATGTCCTATTTGAGAACTGCGTGGAGCTCCTTTTGACTGCATTTGCAAAATGGTGAAGGAGTGCTGAAGGGGGTCTAAAGCATTCATCTCTTGTAATATGAATTGTGCATTCAGGCACAAAACAGACATCCTCTCCTATTTTTTAAATCTTTTTGTATATCTTAACAAGTAAAAACTCTACCTGAGTATCTTTGCAGTGCTCTGAAAGCAGGATTTCCTGTTGGATCAGTGAATTATTAACTGAGTTTTGCAGCCTTCAGAACTTTTGCCATCCCCTCACCTTCAGTGGAGGGGCTGAAATCCATTAATGGGAGTGGCTAAGCACTTTCTATCAGTCAGCTATTCAGACGGTCCATCCTGAAACCCAAATGAGGTGTACCGCCTACTGAATTTGCCACGTTCAGTCTGAAATGACTTGGTGCAAAATAGCAATTCAGTACTTGTGCTGTGAGACCTGGGGCATCTGAATGTCAAACTCTATCCGATGAAATTGCATTCTTCTCCTGCTTTAATAGGATTGTGAGGATAATATAGTTTAAATTTATAGTTGTCATAAGGATAAGGTCAGCAAGTAGATCAGAGATGAATTGGAATTGACCCTGTTTTCTTTTCACTTGAGTTAATTTACTGACTAGGCTAGCAGGCGTTCAGGATTCAGTGCATGACTAAATTGTGTGACAGATGGAAGTTGTCTTAAGCATTTAAAATATATTTATATGTACATCAAATATTTAACCCTTATATGTACTATATGTACTAAGTATATTTAATGCATAAAGATATAAATCTTAATACTTTATATGTATTTCATTTATATACACATATGTGCACGTACAGTTTGAATGTAAATGGAAAAGCTGCTGCCCACATACTTCTGCCCTCAATGTCTTTCCTAAGAAAGGTTATTGCTGAGTCCCTGAACTTACCACGTTTTACATTAGGTTAATTTTGCTGTGAGAGTGGCAAGAGCCTGATGATTAACGTTTTAATTTCTCTGGTACTTCTTGCTCAACTAGGAGTAACAACTTGCGATAGCAGTTCTTTGTTGTTGAGTTTTGCGGCTGTCTGGAAGATGCCTCCTGACACAATGCAGTCAGCAAGGGCTGCAGGGAAACAGTGTTTGCCTCTTTCAGGAAATTTTGGAATTAAAGATAATTCTTATGATGGTTGTAGGGTAAACCAATACAGTTGAACAGAAGCCGTGCCTTGCTTCACGGTCCCTTCTCTTGTACTTTATACACATTTTGTTTTTTCTTTTATTACTTCTGACTCAGTCACAAAAACAAGAGGTGGCTGACTCAGAAGAAAGATTTCTTACAGCTCAGTTTTCTTTCTGCAAAAAGAGAACTCGGCTTCTCTGCCTTCTTTGTATTTATTTTAAATCACTGGTTGTTAGATTTTTGGGAAAGTGAGTTGACGCCATCTTGAGCTTATTTTTCTACATACTTAAGGCTTGATGTAAAGATTCCTGAGAATAGTTGTATTTTTTTAATCCCCTTTCGAGAGTAATTGTAGCAGCACAAGCAATCTTGTTTAATTTCCATGTCTGTTGAGAGGCTTGTGGATATAGTTACATGTTAGCCTGTATAAGGAGGAGCTAGACTTTAGGAAAAGGAAGTCATCCCTTTTGGTTTTTTCAACCTATGTTTGTATTTATTCATTCAGTTCAAGTGGTTGTAGTTAGTAACTCTGGTGCATGCCCCATTTGTGACAGGAGGGGCAGGACGAGACAGAATTTTAGGCTGGTTTGGGTTGGAAGAGACCTTAAAGACCGTTAAGTTCCAACCCTCTGCCATGAGCAGGGACACCTCCTCACCAGACTTTGTATCCCAAAGTCTTATCCAACCTGGCCTTGAGCACCTCCAGGCTTCTTGGGGCAGGCTGTGCCAATATCTCACCACTCCTATTGTGAAGAATTTCTTCCTTATATCTAATTGTTAATTTATTTGTAAGTTATATATGTGTACATACATTTGTAAATCATATGGAAAAATTAGTAAACTATATCTGAAGTGACTGAAATCTAAACATTAATGGGATTTACCAGTGACAGAGTTTTCTACTTTTTCTGAGATGTGAGTTATTTAAAAATATATGTATTGTTCATACTTCACCTTTTTATTATTGTATTTCTCGATAGTTAAAGTGATGGAGCCTGCTTTTCTTGATGTGAAATTTTTTGCAGTTATCTGACTTCATTTTGTGGATGCCTGCCACTTTTCATAGTGCACTGGTAAAACCCAGAATTGTTGATGAATAAATAAATTCTGAGATCTGATCGATCTGCTTGTATCAGAAAGTTTTGGGGACAAGCTGCATACAGAGCAGGCAGTGCTTTGGAGTACTGGGTCTGGACTAACTTGGCTATTCTGACAGTAAGTTATTGATGAAAACTTGATGTCTATCCAATAACTCCTGGGAGATTCAAATTTAAATTGCTGATAATTCCAGCTGTGTAGTCAGTAATGTCCTGGCTGTCCCATAGCTCTATTTGGCAGCTGGCTGTGGTAGGCATTCAAGGATGGCGGCCAACAGGAGGTATCATTTCTCGTACTATCTGGAATAATCCCTCACTGTATGTCAACAGTTTATGGACCAGTTCAGCCTGGTTCTGTGATGAATGGGGTGAGGAACCCATGGACCCACACCCTGGGAAAGGGAAAGGGGAAAAGGGTAGGGAGATGGGCCTAAAAACAAAGCAACAGCAACAATCTGAGGAGGAAAGCTAATTTACTAAATAAGTTATTGAAATGCAAAATAATACAATATAATACAATACAGTTGGAATTGAAGGTAATAAATAAAATAAAATGAGTGTCCAAAAACTGAAGGCCTTACTCTAATGCTGAAGGATAAAGTATAGGAGCAGTGATGGCCTCCTTTATTGTCCACACAGACATTGCCAAGCAGCACATAGTGCAGTGCTGCATTCAAGTAGTGTGTCATCTTCAGCAGATGAGCTTCTCAGTCCTTGGGGCTGTACAGTAGCATGTCTTTCCTTTCCAGTGTTTTAAAGGCATTGAAATTCTTAAAAAAAAACAAACAAACAGGCAAACATACCAAAATAACTCAGACTTGGCTGCATCCTTCCACCATTCTTATGTGTGAAGGAAATCTCCCACAATTCTACTTCAGGAAAAAGTTGTGCTGAAATATACATTCAGTATTTTACAAACAATGGAGAGCGTTTATTCTCATCTTCAACAGTTATTAAGTAAACAAAACAATACAAAAACCCCAACAACATGGAGAGGGAGCTTGAGCAAATTCTTTTTTCCTATTTTTTTCCCTGTTAGTAGGTACTGTTATGTCCAAATACACTGGTAGTTTCTGTAATATCTGATGCATTTTTTTTAATCAGAGCTCCTGGTATCAGCTACTATCAGAAAGTATTTCCTGCCTTTTATTTAGATGGTGACTTTTTAGTTTCATATAGTGTCATGCTCTTGTGCTGTGAAACAAAGTGCATCTCTTCACTTATTAAATTATATAGCCAAATTCTCAATATATTTCTTCTTTTCAGAGACAAGGATTTGTAATATTTTCATTTTCTCCATGTAGAAGTTATTTTAAATGTTCTTTGCCATTCCAGTCTGCCTTCTCTGAACTTATAGTAATTATTTCTTAACAGAGATAGAACAAGTTCACCAAGACGTCCAAAAAAAGTTATTAAAAGTAGTAGTTTTGAAGCATGAGCTTCTGGGAAGTTTGTAGGCTGGAGAAAGAGTTATGTTACTTCCTTCAACAGTGCATTCATTTGTTCTGGTAATATTTAGACTCCTTTCATTCTAACAAAGAAATCATTGGTTGAACATTGTATTGCATAAACCGTAAAATCTTAGATGTGTTCTCATGCTGAAGTTGCATGGTCAGGGGTATCCCAGCAAAGGAAAATGGGAAAAGCTTCTTGCTTGATGTGCAGAATAGGATTGTGGTTGTAAATGAAGTACTAGAAACAGGGAAGCAGATATTTAAAATGGAATGTTGTACATCCTCAGGTAGCAAGTAGTGCTACTTCTGCTGTGCATGAGATCATTTATCATGGTCACAAAGAAGTGGATAGCCTTACCAGGTATGTTCCACTGAGTTACCATTTAAGATTTTCCAGAACTCCTTAATGATTCTGCATCCATCTATATTTTAAGGTATGCAAAACATAAAAGGTAATACTGTAGCTTTCGCTAAATTAAAGGCTAGAATAAAATGCATTAGAGAGGTCTAATAGAACCCTAGATTAACTTCTTTCAGCAATAGGAGATAGGAAGAAAATTGGCACATTTTATCTACATAATTTCCCAGGAGAAATATTAAGACTTAAAATCTGTACTGTTACAATGAAAAAACCAATGCATATTTAACTCTGGTACTGGAAGGACTGCTGGCTGTATTTGTCCTTGGAAAAAAAGACACTCATGAGCCCTTCTTTAAGAAACTGTTCTAAGTAGCTATTTATTGTTAACTGATTGTTTGGCTCCTTGTATTAATCTTAAGATATAATTTCCAGTTTAACTTAGTAATTTAGGATAACAAGTAATGACTTTTGAGAATAATTTGTTTGAATCAGTAAGTCTTGAAGCAAAATCAGAGGTTTACTGGAACAAAAGTACCAACATTAAAGATCCTTTGCATCTGTGACTCTTTACATAACCATAATTATTTGCAGCTAATCTTTTAGAAATGTTTGTGAATTTCTTGACGCTGGTAAGCCCAGAGCAAGGGAGAGGAAAGAAGCTTTCTTTCTTTGTTCTTTTAGATGGAGGCCAGAAACATCTTTTTTATTTAGCCTCAGAGTTATATGGTAGCTGGTGCTATCTTTCCTCAAGCCTTGAAAGTTTAGCATTCATTCCATACTTCATTTTAAACAATTTTCCCTTCTTAGGAGGAAGGACTTTTGTTGCAAACCTCTGAATATGAAGTCAGTATTCTTCATTAGCTGGAGGGTGTTTTTATTTTTAATTACTATGTAGTATGTGATGACACATCATCTGTATTCCTGAAGGGTGTTAATTTTGAGCAGTTACTTGGCAGACTAGATTGAGAGAGGAAGTACAATGCTCAAAGCATTCTTATAAAACTGTGAGTGGGCAGTGATGTTTGGGTTATAAAGAGGGTAGGAGCTTACTTTCTGGTGTTATGAGAAGAGAGTGATGGATGTGGAATGCACAGCACAGTCCAGAGAGAATTATTCCTACTGTGCAGTGAGCAGCAAAATCTGTGGTGGCTGTTCCCTGAGATGAGCTTATTGATTCTGCTTTGGTTTCAGATGTTGGACTGGCTTGATTTAGTTGCTGAGCTGATTTCATAGACTCCCATGCACGTATAGTCAAGCTCAGTTCTCTAAGACACATCTCACAGTCTAGAAAAGGAAGAGATGAACCAGTCTGCAGATGTTATTTTTCAGTTAAGTGATGCAGTTACATCCTGAATTTCTTTTTGTTTGCCTAATGATTCTGAGTGGAACTTCCAAGCTTGTTGCTTGGGAAGGTGGTTGGCCTTGCATCAGTGAGCAGCTTAGGAGAGTGCTAGTGGCTGTGTGTCAGTGCTGAGTCAAAGTTACCCCAGGGATAAAATAGTTTTGAGCTATATGCTGTCACCTGCATAAAGAGTTTACCATATTAAACTCTGATTTGTGCTGTGAGTAACGTATTGTGTTTTAATGAGCCCCTTTAATTCACTTTTGACTGCTAGTCTAGACAAAATCCAATGAATAAACTTATATCTGTTAGAACTGTGGGAAATGTCATTTCTCTTAGGTATGAAAAAGTGAGTGCACGGTGCTGAAACATGTGAAGAATGCGCTTCCCAGTTGTGTGCCCTATCTCTACTGTGCACTGCCTTGGGGCTGCTCCTCTGGGAGCTGTAACTCCTGCAAGGCAGTGAGAGTGGGAGTTGTTTTCTGTAGGCTGTGGCCTCAAATCCTGCTCGTGTCCAAGTGGCCAAGGTGCCCAAGGATCATCAGATTCCAACCTCCCCCCTGCCCCCCCATGTCAGACAGGGCCCCCAGCCTCCAGATCTGGTACTAGACCAGGTTGCTCAGGGAACCATTCAACCTGGTCTTGAATGCCTCCACGGATGGAGAGCATCCACAGCTCTCTGGGCAGCCTGTTCCAGCACGTCACCACTCTCTCTGCAGAGAACTTCCCCTTGACATCCAACCTAAACCTTCCCTCCTTGATCTTCCATTCTCCCTTGTGCTCTCACTATCTATCCTTGTAAAAAGTTGATTCCCCTCCTGTTTATAAACTCCTTTTAAATACTGGAAGGCTGCAATGTGGTCTACTCTCAGCCTCCTCTTCTCCAGGCTGAACAAGCCCAGCTCCTTCAGCCTGTCTTTGTAGGGGATGTGCTCCAGCCCTCTAATCATCTTCATGGCCCTCCTGTCGATCCTCTCCAACAGCTCCATATCTTTCCTGTACTGGTGGCCCCAGACTTGGATGCAGCACTCCAGGTGGAGTCACATGGGGGCAGAGTAGAGAGGGACAATCACCTCCCTGTCCCTTCTGCCCACCCTTCTGATGGAGCCCGTGATACCATTGGCTCCCTGCGCTGCAAGGGCACATTGCCATTGTTATCTGCATACTGCAAATGTTCTTTGGCTATCGATATACACAGAGTTTTACATGAGTTAACCTAAAAGTTAGCAGTCCACATAGGCCCATCTGTTAAAGCTCTCCAGCACATCTTTCTTAAATGTTGCCATGCTCGCTTCTCATGTTTTTCAGGTTGACTAAACATTCAGCAGATCAGGCTGAAGCGCTGGGGTCCAGGTTTCTGAACAGTCCCAGTGTGGTGACCTCTTGGGGTGAGGGGACAGGTGGCTGTTTATCTGATGGTGCTGCATGCCAGGATGAGCATCTGTGAGGTGAAGTGGCTGTTCCGGGGCTGCTCCTGCTTCGTTCATAGCCAGATACTTTTTCCTGTAAACCAAGGTTCAGAATGTGTTGCACTGTTGGATAAGCTTGATAAGAGCAAGACGCATATTCATTTGTACTTGAAGAAAAAACTAAATTCTTGCTTCTTACACTCTGGGGGTGTTCAAGAGACGTTTAGGTGTTGTGTTGAGGGACATGGTTTACAGAGAACTCTTGGTGATAGGTGGACGGTTGGACTGGATGATCTTGTAGGCCTTTTCCAACCGTTGTGATTCTATGATCAAAGTAAAACCAACAGACAGAAACCCTAAAATACAAACAAACAATCAAAAGCAAAAAAAGCACCCCAGACCGTCATCTTTTTTTCCCAAAATAGCAAGGTGCCATGAAGAATTGTCCCCTCCCATATTTTTGCCTGCAGATATTTTCCCATTGACTGCAGACCATGAATTTTCTATGTGATAATAGTGTGATGTTCCCTGAAGTCTTTTCTGACTAAATTTGCTGTAGAATGTATCACGCTGTAGATGTTGGTGCTCACCAAACAAGCTGATTAAAAGGAAATTCTCTCTTTTGTAAATTATGTGAATAATTTAAGCTCCAGAATTTCCTTGTTAACCATTCAGTGGTTTTCTTTCATTTGCTACTACGATCTCTGGGTACTAAAGATTTTCAGATGAAGAACTCAGGAGAAAACTATAGTAAGAGGTCAGATCAGTGTTGATAAGGCACGTTTCTGTGTGGAATTTTTTTAGCCTGGGCAGCCTTGCTTTTTTAATTGGTGTCTGAACTTTTCTTCCCCAGCCAACAAAAGGCTTCCTCACGTGAGGAGTAGCAACGGTTCTCCTGCTCATCTTCTGCCTTAATTATCTCATTCCCTTGTACCGAAAAGTAAATGTATTAAGAAAAATTCTTTGGGGAATGTTAGTTTTGCATATACTGTGATTTTCATTACCCTAGTTATCATTCTGATCCTGATGATGATTCAGGAGAAAACACGGGAACAGAAGTTGATACAGAGTGGTTAAATTATGACTTAAACTGGGTATTTTATAAGGGCAGATAGAAATTAAGTGTGGTGTTGCACTGTGTGTTGGCTTGCTCATCTGTGTCTTTGCCATTGAGAATTTTCAGATCAAGCTCTTAGCGGGATGAGATTGTGGGGAAGAGTCATGCAATGAAGCTGTGGTCACACGTGACATGTTCACATGCCTTTTACACATCTGTCTTTTAGAATATAGGATTCTTAGAGTTGGAAGGAACCTGAGGTCAACTAGTCCAACTCCTCTGCAATGAACAGGGACATGCCCAGCTAGTTCAGGTTACCATGGCCTGATCCAGTCTCTCCTTGAAAGTCTCCAGGGATGGGGCATCCACTGGGCATCTCTGGGCAGCCTGTTCTAGAGCCTCCCTTCTTCAGATACCACAAGTGTAGGAGGGAGGCCTTTCTTCTTCTTTGTTTTATTTATAGAAAAGTCTTGTTTCACAGCTGTTGATCACAGTGATAAAGAATGAAGTACTCAGTACTTTGGTGTTTTTGTATTCAGAGGGAGTAAGCAGGAAGCTGTGAAGTAGTAGAATTCGGTCTTTCTTTTTACAGTCTTACCAAAGGCAGTTAAATGTCCCCTTCAAATGCTGCTTTAAAACAAATATTTTGTGTTCTTTTCACCTCTTCTGAAAGGAAACAGCTGTAGTGCCAGAAAGCCTTTGTGTTGGTAGGTGCACATTGAGACTTGACCTCGGACATTTCCTGTAACTTTTCCTGGCTAGGTCATTGCTAAACAGAACCTTTGATAGGAAACCCTGAATAACTTCGCAGCTGTGAGAAACTGGAAAAAAGCAACTGATAGTACAATGTAAAGAACTGGAGTTTGAAATGTAAATGGATCATTTATTTTGACAGTAGCTATATGTATGCAAATGTTTGGAATCCTCTTGTTCCGTGCATAAAAGTGAAGCCTGGTAACTTCACAGCAATAGCTTTTTTATGGGAAGTTTTATGAAAATGTTGCAGTCCATTGTTACGCCTGGATCAGTTCTGTGACACGGGATGAAGTACTGCAGGTTATTTGTCAAACAGAGATAATACCTTGACCTTGGCAACCAGCTGACTGTTACAACCTTAAATATAAATTTGAATGCTGGGGTTGCCAGGCTGCTGTATGTCCTATTGCTAGCATTTTGGGCGCTCAGCAAGCTAAGCTGTTGTGGTAGGTAGTTTCTCTTTTTTCTTACTGTACATCGCTGTGAATAGACAATACATGTTTGAAAGTTCATGTGCATTTGAGAGCTCCTCTTTCTTCTAAGCACTGCCAAAACCTGAAAAAGCACAGATCTGAGCTCTGTGCTTTCTTGCAAAGTACTCATTCCCCTTGAATGAACTTGAGTCAACTCATCTGATCCAGGCCCTGGGTCATCTGAGTGGGATTGGTACCCCCATGCCTGAAACGGAACAGCTAAGTAACAAAATAATTTGTGTAGCTACTTCTGTGTCTGACAGTCTCCTCTCAGAAATGCTTCTGGCCAGCCACCTGGCAGCTACCAGTCTATTTCCTTGCTTTCATTTGAGTATTAAGATGTACTCCAATAAACCGAAATTTTAAGAGCACTTTGTGCAGGTTGCTATCAAATAATTGAATTTGTAATTCTGTAGTTTACTGAACTCTGTAAGTACACTCATCTCGGTGATGTGTCCCAAGGGGTGCTTTTATTACATATTGAATAGTAATCCAAGTGCTCTACTCAGCCACCTTAATGAGTGGGCCGAGCATGCAGAATGAAGCTGTTAGTGACAACAGGCTCTGTTTAGATTTGTTTAGAGCAGTAAATAAAAGGTATGTAATTTGCATAAGCTTGTTAAATGCTATTCTCAAGAGGAACAGCAATAACTTTGGATGATGTTTTTGGTGCTGACAGCTGATCCATTTACAGATTAGATATTGTGAAGGGTCACAGAGAAAGGATAAAGGTTCCTGTCTGGTACACAGGAGTTCCAGGAGAATGCAGGAAGTGTTGAGTTATCCAGTGAGGAATAAGTGCCAAGTCTAAACAAATCATCAGGGATGAACCGAAAAAAGCAATTTGTTCTGGTACTGTAGTTTGAAAATTAAGGTGATTTCAAATAGTTTTAACCTCTTGCATAAAGTGATTCTGTTAGCTCAGCATAAATTGCATGGGGTAACTATTTTAATATAAGTTTACATCTTTGCTTTTCTGCCTCAAATAAACCCAAATGAGTCCCAGTGAAATTGGCTCTATGTTATTTGCACTGGTTTGGTTAAGCGTTTCACAGCAAACCTCTATTTGAACCACTCAGCTTTCTGTGACCAAAAGGCCCTTGTGATTTATGGTGTTTCTTGGAGTGGCTGATTGAAAAAGTTCAATATATCAGTCTTGTTAAATAAAAAGTTTCCATATGACATCTTTTCTAAAAGGAAAAAAAGGTGACTTTTAGATTAACTTGATTTGAAAAAGTCAATGGAAAATATCACACCAAAGACAAAAGTAAACTTTCCTCTGAGTCTTTATATCATTCCAGTTTCTCATTCAGGTGTCCTCTGTATGAAGCATCCTCTTCTGTTACCTTTCTGTTCAAAAGGATGACACAGTGGCAGTGCCATATGAAGATCTATGACACTGCCTCCCCAAAATAAGAAAGGTTTGCTGCTAAGCTTAGTTATGAAATAAGGATATTAAAATCTTCCCCATCATTCAGAGGTGGGAAGTTCATATTGCTTGAATCATGTGCCAACGTGATCAGAGCAGAGCTTTATTGTTTACTTAAGAGGTCTCCAGCAGATGTTTGTAGTTCTGTTGTATTTTAATAAAAATGCATAGAAGATTTTTCAGTACAAGACGTCTTGAAAAATGTTGATGGGTATGGAAAAATAAGCTCTAGAAACAAGAGATTTGCACTGTTTTATAAACCTTCATTATTCTAAGAAAATATTTGTCATAGCTTAAAAAGCAGATTTTAATTTGCAGAATAGCCAAACTTTATTCTAAATCAACACTGGATTGTGTTCTTATGGCTTGAAGCTATGATTTTATTAATACTGTGTAATTAGAACGACAAGTGGAAAATTAGGACTCAGCATTTGGGAATAGTTTTGGTGATGTATTCCAGGATGTATTTTGTGTGCTTATCCACCCTGCAAGTGTGCACAACTTCTTAGGCTTTCAGCTATTTACTGGAACTGAAATTAATGAAGGCTTACTGTACAGATGCTGCAGGACAGCTAGCATCAGGTGCTGACTTTGTGAATAATGATTCAAGCTCTCATTTCCTGTGGAATAGATTCATAGATTCATTAGGTTGGAAAGGACCTACAAGATCATCTAGTCCAACCATCCTCCCACCACCATCCCTACCCACCAAGCTACTAAATCAAATCCCTTAGCACCTCATCTAAAAGCTTCTTGAACAGCGCTAGGGATGGTGCCTCTTTTGCTGCTGATTTCAGAATTGTACTGCCATGCACTCTAGGATTATCATGGTGCTGCTTTCTTCTTGACTTTATGTTCAGTTTTAGGGGAAAATTGGAGCAGACAAAGTGCATGCTGGTGTAGGTGCCTATGTAGATGCTGGGGTTAAGATTGATGAGTTTAAAAGTTAGGGATCAGTGTTTTGCATCTTCAGGTTGCTATGCATTTCCCTCATATAGCTTGGAGTTTTGGACTCCCTCAGATTTCATGGAGTTCAGCACCAAGCCAGAATGCATGTCTTGTGCCATATAGCACACACAGCTTCCTAGTGTCATACACAGCTCTGTCAGAAGGGCAGGAAAACCTGAACTACTTGCAGTCAAACCTGAAATTAGTTTTGCTGTAAGAGTGGTTTGTTGTTATAAATAGGAAACCTAAGCCACTCATATCAGTATAAAATAAGTATATGCGTTGTAAAAGTGAAAGGATTTTTTCCTCATGTAAGAGTGGATGCATAGCTCAGGTGCCTTACTCTGCAGACTGGCTGGATACTTTGTGTTTTGCTTTCTTAGAAACAACAACAGAAAGCCTCACTTCTTATTCTAAATCCTTGCAGTGATTGTGCTTTCAGTGTAAGATCAGCATGGAGCATTGGGTTTGGTGTTGAAGTGTAAAAGCTGTCTCGCATGTGGAATCCAACTATGTGTCTGGTTTGCACCTTGAATTTCCCTGTAGCTAAGGCTTTATTCCTTCTGCACGGGTGCTTTTCAGGTCACCCAGTGACTGTGTGCAGACTTCTATTTTCTAACTGTTTTGTTACATGTTTTGTATAGACAAGATATAAATTCAAGAGTAGGAGTTTGATGAAGGCACACTGCACCCATACAAAACTCATAAGGAGTTTTAATAATCTGAAACAGTTTTCACTTGTTGCGTTAGGAAAAGCAATGTCTTTAAGTGCCTGATCTGTGGAATATTTGGAGGTTTTGGTCCATCAGTACTTTGCTTTCTTGAGAATCATTCACCATGCCAGAAACCTCCTTGACAGGGTTTTGGAAATGGCATGTCCTAACAGAATTTGTTTAATTCTAAAATAACCATTATGAACCTTTATGGTAGGGTAGCCGTGTAACACAGATGTCTCTTTTTCAAGTATGAATAAATTCTCTCTCTAGTGTATTGCCTTTGTTTCTCCAAAATCCTCTTATCCTGTTTTATTCAGTGCCTGCTATTAGTGAGTTCAGCAGGCCTAATTCTTGTGCCCAGGAAGAATTTTGTGATGAGCCATGTGGTTATAGATTGGTTTCACAGGAGCTAATGTTGCGTTTGGTGGATGACTCTTTGTAAGTAGGTTGCAGGGCTTTTTTGGTGTGCAAAACGAGTGTAGCTAGTAAATACTGCTTCCTGCTGTCAATGTTTTCTGGCCCTTAAATGATCATTTCCACCAAAATATAGATCAGTGTGTTAACGTTTTCTCCCTTATGTGACAGCACGTAGGCAGGTTGTGTTTTTTAGAATACTGTACACCAAGCTGGCATGATGAGAGAGGACATATGAACTGGCAAGGCACTTAACATCTGTGAAATCTGGTGACTCCTGCTTTTGTTTCTTGGAAGTGGAAGTGTAGAATTATCCAAGTTTGTGGCAGCAGAAGCAAGCAGTGGGAGTGGATCTACTGTATCAATTTATATTTAGGAGTGCAGAAATCAGGTGACTGTGCGTACCTGTTCCTGCAAGGATGTAGGCATGTACTTTTCGTAGACACTTTTGTTCGGTAGGTGATAAGGTCAGTTTCCTCTGACCCAGTGTAGTCCCAATAGTGATTAAGGCAGACATCGAGATTAGAATGATGTCCCAGTATTAATGATTAATGATGTGCTCTTGCTGATGTCTTTACTACATTGAAACGAGCCATGACCCTTATTGACTTCAGCTCAGCACTGTAATCAGGTGAATTGTCTTTGTCTGGAAGAAGGCTCAGTGCCAAATGCTTGAACAGGCTTTGGGTGACCTTTTCTTGACTTCCTACTCCCATTAGTTCTTGCCTTATGGGATTCCTTCAAAGAGTGGAACATGGTGACTTCTAAACATTTTACAAGGTCGGAGATTTTTCATGGCATGTTTATGCAGTTTGTAATGCAGTCCTCATTTTTAAGTCTCAAGATGTTACTTCTGATTTGAAGGAGACGAGGGCTTAGAATTGTTCCCTATAATTTGCTTATGAAAGCTTTAAATATTAAAATTTGAATACCCAAAAGTCCTATTAGGTGTTTAGATTCTTTGCTTCTATTGCTTACATAAAAAATGGTAAGCTTTTGAAACAGACAACTGGGACTGGGAGAAATGGTTTCACAGCTTACCCAGCCGTAATCAGGACATCTGAAAGTTGGTGTTCCAAATTACAGTTGACCTCGAACAATTTGTACAGGTGTGCTTGATGGAATTTAACTTCCTATACCAAGGTGAGATGTTATTTCTTCAATTGTGCATGAGGCCTTCCATGTGTGGAGCTGCCACTGCCCAGCAGTACCAGACAAGTGGGATCTCCTGTGGGGTTCTGGGAACTTAGCACAGCATTTTGATCAGGCTGGTAGAAGTTGCAGGCTGTGTTTTACTGGAGGGTTTGTTGGGATTCAAGCCTCTGCCTCAGGGCTGTTTGTCAGTTGTGGTGTGGACAGAACTGGGAAATTGTAAAACCAGCACCTCCAGACTGAGACTCAATTGCGCTATTAAGAATTAGAAGAACTATTTAAGTGCTTCTCTAACACTAAAATCTGCTTCAGCTTTTACAGTGAAGATGAGGCAGAAAATGTCACTTCTCTGTTCTTTCTTAAAGTATGGGTGTATCACTGGAGCGAAAGGGAAAATTAAATCTCTCTCAGCGAACAGAAATTTGAAATGTTATTAGATATCTGATGCAATTTATAGAATAGCAGAGTTTGAATTTAATAGTTCTACAGTTTAAATTTACTGTCCAAAAATGTATATATTTGATATCCAGCAAGAAGGCAAGACAGTCCTAGTATCAGATCTATGCTGGAACAATTTTAGGTTTGTCACGTCTGTATGTGCTTATCTCTCTTGTTGTATGTAACTATTATTTCTGCTTCACAAGGTCACAGAGTCTCATATGCCACCAGGATATTTGTCACTATGGAGTCCTTCAAACTATTCTTCTTTGTCTCAATTACTTTAAATCCTTCCTTGTATTTGGTTGAAGTCTAAGGATGGAGCATTAAGTTTATGAACTGCCAGTCTTACAGTTCTTGCCTGAATTACAGGAAGTCATACTTTAATGATTAAAAATGTCTTCTGGTCTACACCTTAAAAATTTTTAGAATCAGTTTAGCCTTTTCCTTGCAGATTTTACATGTAAGACCGAATAAAGTAAATTTTGTATATATTCTCAGGATTTTATAGGCGTATCACTTGATTAACATTATGTGAAGGAATGTTGTCCACAACTTTATCATATACATAACCATTAATGCATTACGTACTCATGCCTTCAGTCCATGTAACGTGCAGGACTCGCTTGTGGTTGCTGTGTCCTGAAGCTGTGTAGTACTTCTGATTGTTTCTCTGTTTTGTATCTCTTACAAAGAGTTCGTATTTCTGAGGCAAGCAGGTTGGAGCTGATGTGGTCATCAGAATGCAGGGCGTATATGGCAGTGTTTGGTGTTCCATTTTGTTCTTGGTTTGTTTACGTTTATGATTGCACTGAAGTGATTACCTCGTGTATGAAAAATTAGGCCCAGTGATTTGAAGGTTTTTTCACCTCATTATTCACACTTGCTTCAAAATTTACTAGGAATGTATAGAACTGAAGTCTGCAGGGTCCCAGTACCAACTTCCTGACATTGTGAAAAGCACTGTTCAAATCTTCACCTCTTTCTGTAATTTCACTCTTTATTGACAGATAAGGGATATTCCCTCTTCTCCTGCAGTATTTCCTCCTTTTCTCCAGGCTGAGGCCCTCCCTGTCCCTTTGCCTCAGAAAGTATTGTTATCGTAGCTTTTATGCAAAGAAATTAATTAGAATTCTGATAATAGGAACACCGTGATGGCTTTGCCTGGCTGTTTCGTTTTTACCTTTATTTATTTATTTTTTGTTCTTGCTGTGATTGCTGCCAGTGGAAGTCTGTTGGGTCTCTAATGCACTAACGTGACTCTTAATACAACTTCAATGCACCATGTTTCTGCTCTTAACATTGTTCTGTCTTGTTGGACGTTATGGTTACACCCTTCATTATAGCCTTTTTTCTCTATCCTTTCACCTTCACAAGCTTGCTCATTTTCTCACACACATACAACTGCGCACACCCACAGACACAGACAAAGTCACAGTAGAAACAGCCAAGTGAATGCTGTGAGACCTTTTTGGAGTAAACTGATGTCTTTGCAAAACTAAGAGGAATTTCAGAAGATACCTATTTGGATTAATACTTTCTTTTTTTCAGGTGGCTTTTATTTTCAGATCTTGCTGTTTGTCTTCTTTGCTTCTTATTTAATGTATCATGTAACTTTTCTTTGCTGAAATTGGTGTTTCTGCCTTATGAGTACATTATTTTTCAGAAATATTTAGTGTTGAAGTAAAGCCTTATTGAGATTTCAATTTATTTAGGAAATATGTCTCTAGAGACTCAGAAGAAACAGTGCTACTGTGTTTGAGCTGCGGTGTTTGTGAAGTATTGCTTTAAAAAGAAATTACAGAGAAGGAGAATAGTAGAATATTCAATTTGCAATCAGAATAAAAGTTGCATTATGGGTATAATTTCAAAGACATGTAAGGTATTAGAGTAAACAGCTCTGCTATCACTAGTTTCCTTTAATGATGCACAGGCAAAGTCAGTAATGGATTTTTAAAATGAGGCTTGCTTCAGTTAGAGGTTAACATCTGCATTTGAACAAAGAGACCAGTATAAAGGCTTGACACATGCAGTACCTTTTTTAATTGCATATTAAAACAATCTACCTGGTATGGTCTTTCAGATTTGTTGCTCACTTTCATCTTCTCTTAGCCATGTATTTCACTAATTTAGAGTGATATTGTAGCAGAACACTTTGGTAATAGCTCAGCAATAACACTGTGTCTCATATGAGCTGGAAGGTTCTGTGTTTGGTGCTGTGTTTTTATACATAGTACAGCATCTAGGACATAACTAATGAGGACTCGCAAATTGTAAAGGAGAAGGTTGGAACACAGAAGAGATGATCTGCCTCACAGGGGTAATTACTGAAGAATTATTTGAATGCAGACCTGAGATGCTCACCCAGTAGCACAGTAAATGAGAACTTCCTTTGCAGGCTACAACTACTGACAAATGGCATTGAAGAAACTGGACAAGAAACACTTAATGTAATCATAGCACTGGCAATGGAGAGCTGGCCCAAATAAAATAAATGCCTTCTATTTCACTGTGCCTTTCATTACTATAGGAATGGAAATTTTTATATCTTGTACGAACAGTGGGAATCCTTTGCCTGTGGGTATCTTGGGCTGTGTGCAGTAAAATTTTAGTGAAGCATTTCAGCTCTGGAATACATCTAAGTTGGTGGTTCCTCAGTTTTGGTCTGTAGACCATCAGAAGTCTTTGAGGTTTACTGAAGGAGGCAAGCTGGGTAGAGTTAAAGAAAGCTAAGAGGCAAGGTAATAAAAATAAGTGTAATTATCTTGATTCTTGTAGACTGTGTTGTAGAAGAGGAAATGCTAACACACAAGTCTTGCACAGGGGAACATTACAAGTATGTTTTTTTTTTAACTAAGTAATTAACTAAAAATATAACACGTGATCTGTGGATGTTAATAATATGCATTTTAAATAATCCACATACATTTCCAAATAAATTCAGTTTACAATTTATCGTAGATCAGAAAATCTTTAAGCAGTATCTGGGACTTCATTGCATTAGGCATTTAACGTACTGTATGTATGCTGTGGCAGTTTCAGTTTAAGGCAAGAAAGCAAGTGGAGATAAGACAGACAGTGAAACACAAGATAATGGAGACAATTACAACTATTGCAGTAAGCTGTAGTTGAGGCATATCGTCTGCCCAGCTGCAGAAATAATTTTTTTTTGTAGTGCTCTATTTTCTCATTCTGTAGCTCTACAAATGTGTATATAACTGTATACCCGGGCAGAGTTGGTAGGTAAAGGCTGTTAGGGCAACAGAGTTCTTCCTGAAACCTCATCTGTGTCCAGCATGCACGCATGTGCCTGAGGTGTGCTGCCTCCGCCTACATTTGGTGGGAGGGTGTTGCTGAATGTTATCTGTAGTAATAATCCAAGTAATACTTGTTCCTCTCTTGGAGCAGAGTATTTTTCAGTGCTGCATTGCTGTGTTGACCAGACTTGATATTTTTAAGATTTGTGCTGACGGACTTAGCTAACAGTAGTCATTATCCATGCAGTGCAAAAGTGCTAGGGACATGGAGGAGGAGAGTACTTGTGTCTTACTTGTGGCCTTCTCAAGTTCTCTTAGATTAGAGACTTCAGATGAATTTTTAAAAGGACCCACAGTGCTTTGCTTCCATTTAAGTAGTTGGGACAGTTAAATGTCCCTCTTCTCTTAAGATGCACTTTACATTTGGTGCATGAGGCTACTGACCAGTTTGATACTGGGCTTAGGACTGAGTTGACCATGCTGACTAATAGAATTGCAAGATCGAACACAACTGGATGCGTAGCAGAATGCTGACAATCCACTACAGTCAATTGATCATTAACATGTGATTTGGGATGACTAACGAAGCTAATTTTGCATGGAGAGAATGAAGAGAAACATGAATGCTTCAGCATAAAATATGGCTTGATACAGCTGTTACCTTACCTGGAGATTTCAATGACTTTTTTGGGCACACAAGTAATAAGTTGTACAGTTGCGATGCTTTAACAAGGCTAAATGGAAAGGAAGTGTGATCGTTTCTTGAATTCTTTCAGGTCTTTCTGCAGTGACCTGTCCTGGATCGTCTGGCGATAGTAGGGCAGGCTGATCAGCATTTCTGTGTCATCTGCAGCCATTGCTACAGATGATGCTGTAACTGCTGCAAGTTTCTTGCTTATGGGAAGTAACTTTGCTGATGCAGGGTGCTCAGCTGTGCCCAGCAAAGCTTATCTGTGGTCATGGTTGGTGGTTGAGTGTGACAGGAGCCCCGTGGAGGTTTGGTGACATGGCCGCTCTGACTGCAGCAGTGCCTTAGAACTCTAGGGACTGCTGCTTACCCATGGGAAATGACCTTGTGGTCTTTGCAACAAAGTTGACTGATGCTTTTTTTTTTTTTTTAATCAGGAAAATGTATTATCCTTTTTGTTGCTTGTTTGTGAACATGGAGGTATGCAATGTGTCCTCAGTGTATTTGTCTTTAAGGTGTAGCTGGCATGCTGGAAACAGCTGAAAATTATGTAACGTGTCAGAAATCCCAGAGGGTGGCAATAAATATGTACCAGTATTTGTTTCTGGCAGCTTAATCTAACTTGTGTCTTCTAGGCTTTTGTATGTCAGGCAGTCCTATGAATCTTTCACGTGGGAAACTTTAGCCTGAAACAGAATTTCTCAACAAGAATCGAGTCGAGTATAATGATGATGTGCCCTCTGATAAGGGCAAGCTCAGAGTTAAGTAGTGGTAGCCTGAAAAGTGGTTCTGGAAAGAGGAAAAATAGCAAGGGATCAAAATAATTGCGTGGAAAAAACTGGTGCTGATAGCTTTTGCCATTTGAACTACATGAGCACTGCAGTCCAGGGGCACACCACATTGCTGGGGGCTACTGGAGCAGAGCACAGTTAAAGGCTTGTTGGGATGGATAAAGGCTTCTAGGGAAGTGAGGGTTCAGTAAAGAGCCAGAGCATTTCCTGTGAAAATCACCCAAACACACGTTGGATGGTTGGGTAGTGAGGACAGTAAGGATACTCACAAGCTCACATTTCCTTTAAGTAGGCCAGACCTCTAAGATTGCTCCTGAACGTGGAGCGTGAGGGAGTACTTCTCCAGGGGTTAATTCAGAGCCTGTGTACCTTCAGCTCAGGATCATTTCTCTTGGTCTGCAGAGGCAGACAATAGAGATTAGTTTTTCTTTGCCTTGTTGTATGTTTCTCTGCCCTTCCAGTTCACTTTGTACCCACTGTGTTTGAGAGTCCGTCTTCTTTGTCACTTCAGGTAGAGAGATGTTAAATCCTGTGCTCTGTTGAATGCCTGCTACTCGCTCAGCAGAGTATTCAGGAGGAAGTGTAAATGGATCACTGCATTACAAATTGTACCTGTACCGTCCAAGTTAAAATGGCTCCTATACGGCAGAAGAATAGCATGTCAAACAGCAACTGACTGCTGTGTGTGTTAGGGTGAGGTGGCTAACCCACAAACAAAACAATTTGCTGCATAGTTGTTAAAACTCTGCCAGAGTAAGTCTTTAGCCAAAAAAAGCTTGCTGAATCACTGTCCTTTTAAATGTGGAAGTGGCATAATGATTGCAGGTTTTTTTATATGATCTGATCCGAAGTTCCACAGTAATGTTTTTGATTATAGTAACATATCCGGCAGTACTCCCAACTATTGTTTAGATACCTGCTGCTCAGTAAATTGCTAACCACTCTGTATTTAAGTCCTGAGTTATGTCAGTAAGAATAACTGATGGCTAAATGTGCAGTATGCCCTGAAGTTAGAACATGGTGAAGATTTTGTGTATTCTAAAACAAATTTTTTTTCAGTGCACCTTTGAAACAAAAGCATCTTTCTTAGAACCATTTTATTGCTCTCTATGGTTTCTGTTTGTTTCTTATCTTTCTAAAAATGTAGTGATGTTCCAGACAGGGTTTTCAGAGTTGTGAGAGGAATCTTATGTCTGATTCCCTTTAAAATTAAATTCATTTCTCAGACAATCTGTGCTCAGTCAGAAACATGGCAACTGTCCTCAATTCGAGGTACTACAATCTTGAAAATCTTATTCTAGAAAACAAACCTACATTGACTCCTTTTGAAAGTCCAAGCATTACTGTTCTGCAAGTGAAAGATTTACTAGTCTCAAATATCCAGAATGAAAAATTTCAGTCTATCTGAGCCACAGTCCTTGCAGATGAGTAATCCATGAAACTGTGAACAAGTGAAAATTGACTGTTCATGAGAGGTATTTCTATTGTGAGAAGAGTGGCTTTATTTTCCATTTGTGTATTTGAAGTCATGATTTTTTTTTAGGGTAAATATCTGCTGCCACTTTTACCATTTTTTTTTCCTTTCAAATAAGAGGAGCGGTTCCTTGCCTGGTTTTCACAGTATTGGTTTTTTTTTTTTTTTTTTTTTTTTTTTTTAAATTAGTAGTATGTTTTGTTTTCTTCACATCCATTTTATTTTATGCAACGAGGGTGGGACTTACCGAAAGATAAATTCTACCACAGTGGTGTAAATAAGTGAGCAGATGGATTCTAAAGTTAATCCTCTATTTTACATAAGCATATATTAAAGGTAGGTATAAAACATACTAAGAGGAGATACTTGTAGACTGGCTGTGTGTATTTCATAGTTTTGATTACTGAGCACTCAAGTCTTATCCTAGCTGAAATATTGATCTCTTTGCACTAATGGCCCGTAGCTGCCTCATTATTTTTCCCATAGCTGTACTAAATACTGAAACCTTCTGATGTTCTAAACAGCAAAGTAGATAAATAAGATAATAAATTATGGCAGTTATCTTCTGGGAACTGCTAAACAGATAGAAAATGTATTATGGTTATGTCCTTGGAAGAAAGTTGCTTGTGCAATGTAGTATGAACTTTTTATCATGCTTCTTGTCCTGTCCTGATTATTGACTACTGAATGCACTGAACTGCTTTTTCAATTTAAAAACAAATCAGTCAAATTTCCCTGCTATAAGAAAAGTTTTGTGTTAGACAAAGCGTAAAAGACCATTGACACTAGACTGAAGTGAAAGATTACTCTTTATCTGTAATGATCTCTCAAACTCTTCTTGTCTACATTAGCCTGTATTTGGATATGCTTTTTTATGGTTTTCCTCAGATAAGTTGAAAATGATAAATTAAAAAGAATCTTACCCACATTTCTGTAAATGGCTATGGGAATAAAATCTGTTGAACACATGATAAAAAGTTACTGCATCATAAAAAGATGTACTGTTCAAGCATGGAAGCACTGTAAAAAGTGCTTATAAAAGCATTTCATTTTTTTTTCCATCTCAGAATAAGAGTAAGTCATAACATCTGTTCCCTTTTAAAACAAATCAAAACAGTATTTATGCAGTGATACAGAGGGATAACCTCAGTTTCTGCACATGGAGTAGAAAAAACCATTGCTTCCTTGAGTTTGCCTTCTGTTATGTATTATCTTAAATATGAAATGCTGCAACTTTATCTCAAAGTAATATACTTTGTGGTTTTAAATTCAGAGACATGTGCTGAAGGTCAAATTGGCTGTTCCTACAAACAAGCCTGTTTGCAACACCTACATCTGAGTACGTTATCACAGTTAACATAACTTGAGAAAGTACTTTCTTTGGAGGAGAGGAATTTAAATTACTCTTTATCTCAAGTAGTTCCATCTTGGATTACTGCTTTTAATAGAACTTGAAACTAGCAATGTGGAAAACATGGATGCCTTCCTACTCATCACTGTTTCTTTTTGAGGATTACAAATTACAAAAAGAATTCTTCTGCCATAAAGTTTTGAGAGGATGTTTTTGCTTAATCTTCTACAGTAAGGTGTGCCAGTGTGCACATACTTAAAATTTCTTTTCCTCATCGAGAGTCGATTTGATTTTCACTCTTTTCTTAACTGTTCCTTGGTGTTGGCTCTCTCCATCTACCTTTATGTTTTAGAGTTGTGCACTTTCTGAGTAAGCAGTATCTGGGGTTCTTCTGGCTGTGATCAGTGAATGGCTCTTGATATAAAGTGAAAACGTTTGTAAGTGAAATGGGAAACATTTCTTATAATCTTAGAAATCTTGATTTTCGGGCAGATTGTTATTAACAGAATGAATATTGTCTACCATACTTTATCCATGCGTTCTCTGAAATTACTTCAAACAGTATTTTTTTTGTAAGAGACAAGGATTTTGCTGGTCCCTTACATAGCCTATCTGGAGATTTTAATGGAGAGCTCTAATGAGGTGGCAGTAGAACTAACACATTAGCCCACAGAATCTACCTTTATAGGAATAGATTTGTCAGCAATAACTTTCTTCCTAAGCTGTGATAACACATGACTAAGCATAAACCTATTTTTTCTCCTTTTCTTCACCTTATTTGTTTCAATTATTTTTTAAAAGTCCTAATTTTTCACTGCAGCAGTTGACTTGAATTGCAGTTGGTAAGTCTGCTTCAGTCAGGCTGGCTGGGAGGAGGCTAGGAGTGGGAAGTGTCATGTTGTTGTGCATCCCCACTAGATGACCTGCTCCAGACTGGTTTTCTTTTTCTTATTTTTTCCTCTTTTTTCTTTTCTTTTTTTTTTTTTTTTTTTTTTCCCTTGGTGTTTCTGATGTCTCAAGCTTACTTTATCACTTTGGGCAGTGTAGGAATTTGTGTGCCCAGGAGCTTAGCAAAATGGGATAACTCTTAGGCAGTAGAGAAGTGCAATAAAGTCCAACTAAGAGCCATCTGTCAAGAGAGGATTTTTTGACTTAAAGATATTTCTCAGAAGACCAATACGTTTTTTGAATTACGAAGATGAGAAGTAAGCTTGAAATGGAGAACTCACAGCTTTTGAGGCACTACGCAGAAAAATGTTTCGGGAATGGGAACGTGTTATTTAGTCTATATGGCTTAACCTGTTTCAGTCCAGCTATTGACCTACATACCAGATCTGTCCTGCAGCAGACTTCTTAACAATTCACTGTGCTTCCAGGGGAAAATCTGGGAACATCTTTGAGCAGTAAATGGTCTGGGACTACATTCGCACTGCTAATGCTACTCCTGTGTTCTGTCTTACTCCTTCATGTGAGCTGGCTGCAGTGCTGGCATTGGGGTGATGCTGGAGGGAGAGGTGGCGGTGACTGGTCAGTGCCATTGATAGGTTATCTTCCCTTCACTGCTTTACAGCATTCTTTGCTAGGTCATTGATACATTTGCATCATCTGGTTTGTAAAGCTTTGTTTTTAAATGGTTTTCAGTTAGGATGAGAGAGGTCTGAGCTAAACCTTCTGGTGAATAGCAAGTAAGGAAAACATTTACTCATGTGGTCATTCCTGTAAGATTTATTCTTCTCTCTAAATGTAAAATCCATGCATCTGAAAGCAGTTCAATTAATTTGAAAGAAAATGAGAAGAGCATGTAATGTTATATGAAGAAGAGTTTAAATTAGCGATAATGGAAATAACTGCAACAGGTAGATTATGTCCAGTCCTGAATATATAAGTGCAGTGTTCCTCTAGGAAAAAACTCAACAGACTGTTTCAAGTATCTTCGAAATATATTTTACTGCTCACATATGTTAACCAGAACATAAGAGGCTTCCCAAGCAGTGACAGTGGCAGAGCTTTGAATATCAGCTCAGAAGAGACTCTTTTGAGTGTTAGAACACAATTAATTACCTTCCATGCATTTTAAGATAATTAGTACTGTGATGGACAAATTCTTGTTCCTCTTTCCGAACAACTGTTGCAATGAAAATTGAAATTCTTAAAAGAATACTTGAAAGAATGTTTTTGCTCCAGGTGTACTCTTCATCTTTATTCAGTCTGAGAAGCTAGAGGTTACCCTGTGAGCTCGTGGTGCTGCCTCCTGTAGTACCATTGATAGCTGTCAGCTTTTGCTGGAAGTAATTTGCCTGATAGGTCCTTGGGTGTGCATATGTCTTCTTTCTGGCTGCTGGAACAGTGGGGACTCACAGTTAGCCAGCGACTGAAAGTGCCTGGTTGCCTTTCTTCTGCTCTCCTGATTTGATTTGAGCTCTCCCTTTCAGTTTTGAATACTGAATATTCTTACGTTGTGTTTTAGCATGCCTGGTGATTTTCAGGCTTTTTGAGCAGCCTGCTGCTTGTTTTCTCAAGCTCTGGGCTTTTTTGTCTTCTCATCAGTGCACTTGGGGTAGCGTGGGGACTGCAGGAGTGAGCAACGGGAGTTGCTGCTCTTGCTAATTTGCCTTTCAGCACAGTTCCGTGTTGTCCCTGTGTGTAACGAATCCTTCACCTTTTTATTTTTTCCCCCTTCTTGCTGTAGTGCTACAGCAGATGTTGCTCTGAAATTAATGCTGTTTTATCTCCTTTGTTGAAAGAGTCAAGATACAATTTTTGTTGTTACTGTTGAAAGTCAGTCTTTGGGATTCCTGTGTTACGGCATATTCCTTATGTCATGCTCTGTTGAAGTCGTATTGAGGCCAGTAGTAGTTGGGAATAGCCTGAATGAAATATTCTTTCCTTTGCTATTTTTTTTTTTTTTTAAGTATTAGCATTTCTGATTCTATATCAGTAAGAAAGATTTATTAAAAAATAAATAAATTACAAGTTTTATGTGCTAATTCTTCCAGAATTCCAGAAATCCAGGAGGTTAACCGGTCTTTTCATGCCCGAACTTAAAAATTTTTGTTTTGTTTCCAAGTGAGAATAGGGTTTTTGTGTCCTGGTTTCTGGAAACCAAGTTGCCTTTGCCCAGCTAGTACCACAGTTGTCTTGCTGAAAGATGAGGGGAAAGTTTTCATTTAGCTTTGAGGTCAGAGCAAATTTATTTTCAGTGTCTACCTCTCTCATACTTCTTAGCTGTTTCACTTCTTTGTTTTAATATTTTATTGCTTCTGTTGCGAAGTTTTGGCTTGTGTCTCTGTGTACCTTCTACTTTGGGTAGTCTTTCTTGGTGATGGGAGTGTTCCCACTTCTCTCTATTGTTTTCCATCTGGAGTTAATTATTCTTCTGTTACAGTTTGAACCAAAATTTCTAGGTAAAGATCTAAATCCTTCTGAATGTTTTGCCTTGTGAGCCTTTATGCAGAATTCATGCAATTTTTACTCTTCATTTCCTTTTTTTTTTTTTTTTTTTTTTTAAGGGAAATGTTTAGACATCAGTACATTGAAGGTGTTTCTTGAAACCTGCATATTTTTCCAGTTTCAAGGAGGAAAGAATTTTCACCTTTTCTGCTGCTTCAGAACAGCGTTAAAAATCTTAGCGTACCTCAGCAAATTGTCCAGCTAAACTTCAGTCAGTGTATCCTGGCAACAGAAGGTGTTTTTAGATCAGTGTTTCATTTTCGTAAGTAGAAAAACTGTAAAATTGAAAACTTTTGGTGACAAACCACAGTGGAATAATAGGAGTGAGAAGAACTGAGAAATATTCAAGCAAAATACCACATCTCCGTGCATGTTTTCTTCTAGCAGCATCCCTTCACAAGCAAGGCACTCATGAATGAGTGGTATAAAAACTATTGAAGTTACAAGCTCATGGTACACGTGTCTGGGACCAGCTGGCTGTGGCCACGTGATTTACTGGAGTTCTTGTGCCTTGTTTGTTTGTACATCCAAATAATCAGGCTTTTCTAAAGAAGTAAAACGATAGTTATTAAATATTCTTTTATGTTTGTTATTGTGATGACTCAGCCTTTAGTTGCGAATAAATTCGGTCGCTTCAGAGAATCTATGACCAGAAAGTGATTAGAATAAACTAGATGCAGAACTCTCAGGACTCCTGCCAACAGTGACCAAGTTGCTCAATTAGTCCGTCTTTTTTTTCCTTTGCTCTTCTTTGGTATGGAGGAATGTTTGCTCTTCTACAGCCTTTGCCAGGTGTGTGGCCCATTGGTGTGTTCAGTGCTTGGGTCTGTGGAGGGGATCCTGATGCAATTTGGAAATCGGTTGTGTCCCTTCTTTGGGACCAAACTCAAATAAGCCTTGTCTCAAAGAATTGCCCCTTCTTTCTCTTAAGTGGCTTCAGTAGTGCTCAGCTCGTGTGTAGGCCAGCTGAACATGCTTCCTTGCTATGTTCTTGGATATTCAAAGAATTGAGGTTAGAGGATTCTAATGGGAAAGGAGTGTGTACCATCGCTTTCAATCCAAAGGTGAAGTGTAGCTTTAAGAAGAAATGATTATTGCACCAATCTGTTGCTGAAAAAAGTGCACTGATGATATGAACAAAAATCAATGTTGATTGTTTTTCAAAATATACGAAGATGTCTCTATTTACAGACATAGGCCATTAGTAGTATTATGGTCTGATAATTAAATGGGCATAACTTTTGTTTTTAGCATCTACAAAAGGAGGCAGAGAAGAGCTGAGGTAAATGTATTTATGCTTGCAAAGTTTAAGTTTTTGTCACTTTATGATCACAGATCAGCGTAATTTTGTGGTGTTAAGAAGCTGCTGCTGTGTTCATGGTGCCACGCATAATGGCTTTGGAGGGAGAAGGGGTTCCTTCTGCTAGTCACAGGTGGTAAGATGTATTCAGCCTTAAAGAAAAACAGCATGAAATCTTAATCTTCTTGTCTCACCTTTTGACCTAAGATTCGTGTGTATTTTTAAGCCATAATTTTAATGATGTTACATCATATATTTAAACCTTAACTGTCTTAGTGCAAATGTCATTTCTAAAAGATATTTTTCTTACTACTACACAGTGTGGTAGCATAAAAAACTGGATCTTTATCCTTTAAGTAAAAAGTCAATTTTTCTCTGTTTAGTTAATTAAATTTTATCTCAGCATTGTGTTCTTGCTATAGCCTTTGGTGTTCACATCTCTCTGAATATATGAGTTTGACTCTTGCTCTAAGTTACTAGTTGCAGCCTGGAAGGGAAGGAGCTATTCTGGTTCTTTTGGAGACTGAAAAACTACAAATGGAAGGAAGTAGAACATTTTCAGTATACCTGGAGGACTTAATTTTTCTGTTAGTCTTAAAACAAGGCAGAACTCCTCCCCCCTTTCTACTTGTCTCCTTTTGCCTCCATTTTGAATGGGGGGGCTTGCTCCATGTCAGATTATTAAGGGGATGATGAGCAGGTAGGATTTTCCAGTTGCTCTATAGTGAGGAATGATGTCGGCATTGTAATTGCTGGAGATCTGAACTGGAACAAGTGCAGAGCAAGTTAAGGTTTTCCTAGCTCCTTAACTGCATGTTCTTTTGTGCATTTGGGGATGTTTTTGGAAAGTAACAGAAGATGACAAAGCTGGAAGAAGTAGTTTTTAATTTAGTTTTATATAGAAGACATGTTTATACTCTTATTTCTGATTTGCCATTTTTTGGTTGGAAGTAGTGTATTTGTGATGCCCTCTTTGTGCTTACCTAAAAAAGAAGGTCTGGAATAGGGACTATCGGTAGCAGTCATTTAAATCACATTATTTGGATGTTAATTGATGTGTGAGAAACTTCAGTTACTAAGCTGCAGTCTCTAGCTTAGGGTAACTGCAAGTGATTTGACTACTCAACGTTTTTCTTGTCTGTAGGAGTGGAGGAGAATTTGGTGGCTACCGTGCTTGATAGATTTTATCAGAGGAAAGTCATGTTCTAATGATGCAGCACTTTGTAATGACTTAAGGGTAGAATGAAAACATTTTATGTCTTGATTTGGCATTGGAATTAATAGTATTGTTAATCATTACTGTGTTCCTCTTTCTTATTATCAGCCTGAGATGGTCTTTTGGTTATTAGCTGTTAGAAAATCTTAGCACCTATAAATTTCTTTCATGTGTATATTTCTATCTGTGTATTAATGTTATATCTGTTTATTACCATATGTGTTAATGTGTTTGATTTTGAGCTACAGACTTTTGAAGTATGTTGTTAATTTGGTCTGGAATTCTGTTACTGGCTTTTTTTTTTTTTTTAACCAAGAAATACGTAGTTCAGTGTTCTATTTCTCCTTTGAAGTCATTTCATAGTGTTAAGTGTATAAGTATAGTGTTAAGTCATTTTATCGTGTTAACACTTCAGAAAGGGAAGACATTGCTGCTTATGCTTTGCTTATAGATACTGCAGATTTTCAGACTAATGCAACAGCAGTTCTGTGAGCCTGGGCATAAATAAAGATATCTTCCAGTGTGTGATCTGACTGTTACAACTTAACAAATATCTTAGTGATTTTGTCCATATTAACTCATGTAATGACAAACCTGGTGCTTTTATTTTTGCCTCATTTTGTGTATAAAGTAGTTAGATTTTGTAAAATGAAGTGCAGTGACTCTGCAGATCTGTGTCAAAAACTCTAGTCATATAACTAGAATTATATGCAAAATTACATAACCCATAGTAATCAAAAGGAAGGATTGTTCTGAGAAGTGGGAGCTGTGTTTAGCTTTTAATAAAACTCCCAATTTTAAGTTTAGATATCAGTGGCTGAAATGAATGGGTGCATACCATATGGAACATGCATTCATCTATATAAAAAGCATAAGATTTCAGCAGAAAACAATTTTAAACTCCGATTGTTTTAAAAAATAGTCTACAGAAATACTCCGTGTGCTGTCAGTTAGAAAGAAAAGTAAGATTTATCACCGCAGAACTGTTTAACAGACCTTTCTATTGCACTTGGTTTGTGTCTGTGGTTAGAGAGAAATAATGTGTGTAGATACATGCAATGGTTCCTTTTTTTCCTTTCCTCCGTTGTTTTCGATATATGAGTAAAAATCATATCATAAATGCCTTTCTTTAATTTTTTCCCCTTGAAATACACTTGAAATGGAATACTAAGTATCTGTCTAAATATAAAACCCAAGCTCATCGTGGAAATGTTTTGCAGAAAATTGCAGCTTTAGCAAGTTGGCAAGTCTTTTGTTCCTTACTTTTACATTCAGTATGTTAGGTACTGAGATTTTAATCTTAGTTTAGCTCTGCAACTTCCATGGTGCAATTTAATTTGTTTTATTGGAAATAACAGTATGTCGTTAAAATATATAGTGTAACCTACATCTTAAATCCAGTGGCATAGAAACTAATGAAACTCAAATTCAGATACAATCTTTTGTCTTTTGGGTAGCAGTCTGGTCACATCCTCATATTCACAACTGTTGTGGTAAGGACTCTGCTCAGTTCTGGGGCTGGATGCATTGCAAGCTTGTCTGTACAGTTTGGCTTCCTGTTTTGATGATTAAAACTAGCTCCTTTTCCTAGGGGCATCTGTTTGGGCATGCCCTGGAACGGAGGGGCAGTTTGTGGGAAGCACCATAGGCTGTGCAGAACAGGCCTGCAGCTCACCAGCAGTTAGCTTGGGGAGGGCTGGAGTAGCTGTTGTGGAAAAATGTGCCTCTGAGACAATGACTCCTGCTGCAAAGACACTGAGGGAAAGCAGCGTCCATTCCTTCCCTTGTAGTCATGCTGCATCTTCAGCCCCCAGCTCTCTGTTTCTCTGATCCTTTGCACTCAGTGGGAAGATGGATGGCTGGTTGGGTCAAATTTTTAAGTGGAAACTTAAAAATAAATAAATAAATATAAATAAATCTTCAGGTAATGTGGACTGGGATTAAAAGTCTGGTTGTTTTGGTTCTCTTGATATTGTCCTCCTTTCATAACTGTGTAAGAAGGATGAAGTTTGTGTCAGGCTGCTGCTTTGGTGGTTCAACATCGGTCCTTAGGAGTGAAACTTTGCTTGTCCTCTAACTTTATCTCCATTGTAGGTAATCAAAATCTTCCACTCTGGGTTCGGTAAATTTATAGATTTGAAAGGTAATGGTTCTAGCTGGATGTCAACCATGGGATCAGGCCCAGTCAGTGTAGGTTCAGGAGTGGTAGATTCTGTTTGACAAACCCGATTTCATTTTATGACAAGGTGACCTGCTTAGTGGATTAAGGTAAGGCTGTTGATGTGGTCTTCCTGGACTTCAGTAAAGCCTTTGACACTCCACAACGTCCTCATGGGGAAGCTGCTGCCCATGGTTTGGATGGGCATATTGCTGTGCAGGGCGAAACACTGCCTGGATGGCCAGGCCCAAAGAGTTGTGGTCATTGGAGTTAAATCTGGTTGGTGGCCAGTCACGACTGGTGTTCCCCAGGGCTCCGTACTAGGGCCACTCCTATTGAACTTCTGAATCAGTGATCTTGATGAGGGGATTGAATGCATCATCAGTAAGCTTGTGGATGACACCAAGTTTGGAGGGAGTGCTGATTTGTCAGAATGGATAGTAAGGCACCACAGAGGGACCTGGATATACTGGATCAATGGACCAAGACTAACTGGATGACTTGCAGCAGGGACAAGTGCCAAATTCTGTGTTTTGGTTGCAGCAACCCCAGGCAATCCTACAGGCGTGGGGAGGAGAGGCTGGAAAGCTGCCTGATGGAAAGGGACCTTGGTGTGCTGATGGACAGCTGGCTGAATATGAGCCAGCAGTGTGCCCAGGTGGCCAAGAAGGCCAACAGCATCATGGGCTGTGTCAGGAATGGTGTGGTAAGCAGGACGAGGGAAGTCATCCTCCTCCTTTACTTGGCACTGGTGAGACCCCACCTCAATTACTGTGTTCAGTTTTGGGCACCTCAGTACAGAAAGGATACTGAGGTAAAATGGAACAGGTCCAAAGAAGGACAACAAGGCTTGTGAAGGGCTTGGAGAATATGTCCAGTGAGGAGTGACTGAAGGAGCTGGGGCTGCTTAGTCTGGGAAAGAGGAGGTTGAGGGGAGACCTTATTGCTCTCTTCAAATACCTGAAAGGTGACCGCATTGAAAGTGGGGTTGGTCTCTTCTCGCTGGTGACAGTTGACAGTACTAGGGGAAGTGCCCTCAAATTTCACTGGGAATGGTTTAGGTTGGACATAAGGAAAATCTTCACAGAAAAGGTTGTTAAGCCCTGGAATAGGCTCCCCAGGGAGGTGGTTGAGTCACCATCCCTGAATGTGTTTAAAATCCGTCTGGATGTGGTGCTGAGACATGGTTTAGTGGTAGGCTGTTAGGGTAGTTTTCCAGCCTGAGCAATTCTATGATTCTGTACTGAATCTGAAAAGTCTGTAATACCGTTCAGGTGAAAGCACTGGATGTGTGTTCCCCACCATGCAAAAATGGAGACAGCTGGTTTCTTTGACTGAGACTTGTTAACTTTTATTTGGCAAGACTGTCTTATTCCACAAAGTATACCTTTGAGTCCGAACTCTGCAGCCCAACATGAGGATTGAAATGCTCTGTGGTAGTACAGGTACAATAATCCTTGCTCCTGTTCTGAGCAATTTCATGAAGAATGTGTGAAATGCAGAACCAAATCGATTGTGTTTCTCAGGGACTGTTGCTGTTGAATTCTGGGTAACAGTAATGTAATAATGTTTGGAGAGACTTAACAAATATCCAGGTACACAACTTTTCTTCCTAGTGATTTCAAGTTATAAGTGTGTGTGTGTTTGGGGGAGGGGGAACCCACAAAAGAAAACTAGGAAAGCGGTAATGCATTTTATACTGAACATAACTGAAGAACTGATTCTTTTCTGCTGCTCTTTTACTCTTCCACAGTGATATAGCTCTGTCTTAACCAGCCTTTACAGCAGATACACTACACTTGCTTTCACAGCCTGGAGGAGTTGAAATAAAGTAGAAAAGATAAAATTAGAAAGAAATAAAGTGTTACACTTGATGATTTGTAACACCCTAAGCCCAAAGGCCTCGGCAAGTTTGTCTTAGTTAAGAGGCTGAAAGTGCTTTTACCCTGACTTACTGAGTATTGCACACTCTGAGTCTGAACTATGGACTTCATCAGTTGCATTAATAAGGAAAACCATTCCATGTTAGAATGGAAAGATTCACTGTCATTCCTGTTTCTGATACACCATCATTTCAGCAAAAAGTTGAAATATAGTAAACACCTTGAACTTGTAAGTATCTTCATTTAGAAAACATTTACATAGAGAGTCAGCTAAGAATATCAGATTCATTAAACTTGAAGAAAAAAGTCCTATATAAGAAGACCTGAGACTGGAGGGCCTAATCTGTGTTGGTAGTAGGTGGTAGCTGCTTCTGGTTTCAAAGGAAGCATATCCCAGCTGCGCTTTCTGCTGGTTACCAACTTGTGTTCAACTGCGTCATTTGTTTAATATCTAACAGTAATGTAAAAATCTCTGCCCAGACCATCTATGCTCACTGTGTTTCCATTTGGCTTATTTGGATGGTGTAATTCATCTTTAGAAGTAGATGTACTGAGGCAGATACTGGTTGAGCAGGTTTTGGTGCACGGTGTTTTCCGAGTGAGCAGGTCAATGTGTGGATCTGCTTTGTGCTCTCAGCTCATCTTAAAATGCTAAAACCCTGTTCCCTGCTCTGCTGTTAGGAGCAAAGTCTAGATGTCAGCAGAATCCTTCTATAA
Source organism: Callipepla californica brunnescens (assembly GCA_023055505.1). Taxonomy (NCBI): domain Eukaryota; kingdom Metazoa; phylum Chordata; class Aves; order Galliformes; family Odontophoridae; genus Callipepla; species Callipepla californica. The sequence goes on along the minus strand of JALIRH010000001.1, from coordinate 108,970,291 downwards.
ACCCGTGTCTGCTGGTGTGACAGCACTTCTGCTGGCGCAGCCTGTCACCTCAGCTTTCAGCTTTCTATTTACTGAGTAGTTATAGAGGAGTCATTGCCCCTGCTGGAACCACCTTCTCTGCAGCACTTGAGGTTAAACAGACAGAGGAGGTCTTTTGGCAGCTGCCAGCTGCTGGTGAGGTGATCTTATTGTGAAGAAAACAGATGAAGCCACAGAGAATGAGGGTTAAATGCCAACTTGCTGCTTGTAAATTGTCAGGTTTCTTCTAGTATAAAAGATGAAAATGGGAGCTGAACAAAGAGAATACCTTGAACAATGCAGGAAACCAGTTGGCACTGAAAATTATGAAAATCGGAGGTCTGCCAATTGCCTACATGCTTCTTACAATGACTGAAAGAATAAGAGCCCTTTGTGGTGGGGAATGGATGCTTTTACATAGCTGTTCAAATGCAGGGTCACACCAGAGACCAGCACTGGCATTAGGATTTTGGGTGAGGGCAGTGCAGTGGGTATAGGTGACAGGGGTGAGGGAGTGGGGGGAGTGTGAGGAGGTCGTGAGCTGAGGTGGTGGATACCTTGTGCATCAGAACTGCTGCTGCCTGGAGAAACCCCTGGCTCAAACACACTCAAGGTACAGTGGTGACCATGGCACAAGCGAGATGGGGAGAGGTGAGGATTGGATGTTCTAGAAGATGATTCTGGGCACTGGGGATTTTGATTGCAGCAGAGACTTCAGGACTGTAGGGACTCCAGAGCAATGTGAGTCCTTAGGAGAGGACTGAAGCAACTGTCATGACACCTTGTGGTAGCCATGTAGGGGACTCAGACCATGTGAGACTGGGAGGCTGTGAGAGCAACCACCTCACTAATGCATATACCTCCAATGCAGGCTATGACACTTCTGCTGAACAGCAAATCACGTCATTCATAAAGTTCTGCCTTATTCTCTGATTAAATGTTTTGGTATCTAAGCTGACTGGATCTCTGCACTGTTAGTTGGTGTAAAACTTGCAATCATCAGGAGAAGGAACGCAAGGAAGCCCTGATACTGATCTTTTTTGAAGCGTGTTGAGTTCAGTAAAATAAAGGTGTCCTAATGCACTTTTATTATCTTTATTATCTATGAGGCATGCAGAGTTTCTTTCTAATGCTTTTTGAATATTTTTTTAATGATAATCTGTTACCTTTCAGTCATATGTGTTCCAAATTCAGCCACCAGTCTTATACTGTGCATTTTATGTGTGAGGTTTGGAAATATAATTTTCCATTTCTTCTCTCCTTTCTCTTTGGAAATTTTGACCTGTCCCATGTGTTTTTGTGCTACTTTACAGCATCAAATCAAAATCACACAAAGGTGGACAAGAGGTAGAGGTATCTGGAAGTACTAACATTGTGTGCATCCTAGATAACATTACTTGTAGTCTTTAGCTAGAAAATCTTTTTTTTGTTGGCATACTATGTTGGTACCAGTAATACTGGCAATGCAGTAAGATTAAAAAAAAATGAAACAGAAGCAAAAGCTAATGTTAAAAGAAAATTTCGATAGTAAGAAGTGTTACTGTAAAGTACATCCCTCTTTAAATTCTTGCCCTGGACTATTCCTGTTGCTCTACTAATGAGCTGATGTGTGGAGACAAGGGTTATATGCTTTTGCAGACTCTCAACAATTTGTGTTTGTAGGATAAGCAAGAGGAGTGAAGGAATAGCACAGCTCTGTGGGCTGTTAAAGATGTGTGTCACTCATTAGTAGTACCTGCACAGAGCAGCAAAAGTCTTGTGAAATACTGAGGACGCAGGTCTTGCTGAAGTTACTGAAGTTAATGTGAAGTTGTGCACATATTCCAGTGGAGATATAAAATACTTGCTGCAACAGCACCTGCTGCTTCAAATGTCTGCTGTGTGTTGTGTCCCTATAGATGCCTGAACAGGTACAGCTTTTGCTCCTGAGACTTCTCAGTGTAAGAGTTGTAGGCCAGAGATCTCTGCATTCTTTGGCTCTGTGGTGTTCTGCGGCTACCATCACAGGGATGGATGTTGGAAACTCTTATGAGCTATCGAAGGATCTGACATTACTTTTGTAAAATGCCATGGAAAATAAGTAATGTAGTTCTTCCACAGTTGAAAACTACTTTCAAAATCTCAGCACTTTCACAGCTTCCAATCTCCCTACAGTGCAGACTAGAAGTTATGGACAGGAAGGTTTTTGTGTGACCACTTCTGCCTTTCATTGGTGCAGAAGTCACTCAAGTTGGTGTGAGTTTGGTCGGTTGGTGACAGGTAAGATGAAAGTGATCTGATCAGTTGCGATTAATGGGTCCAGTCAGTTATACAGCATTTTTGGTATGATTAGGCTTGTGAGCTGACAGCAGAAACTGGTGAATTGTGCGTCATCATCACAGAAGGGTTCATGAGATTTGGGCAAGCCTGGTGTCCTGCTGTGAGTAGGCCTTAAAGCATGCTAAATCTTTAACGGAATAAATGAGTTCCTCATGAAACAAGGTATTTATAGAAAAATAGGCTTCTGAAAGAGGCTGTTAGCTGCTGTTCATTAGGCATCATTCTTGCGTTTGTGCCTTTTAGCTATTACATGTTAATGTGCCTAATTGCTTTTAAGAAAGTTTGAAGCATATATTTTGTGATACCGTCCTGCCCACTGAAAGAAAACTCCTAACAAGTCGTGTTCATTCTTTTACGCAGAATGCATCAAACTCAAAGTCGAAGAAAAAAGTAACTAAAACCCAAGAAGCCAAAAAAATATTGAAGAAGAAATTTAAAGTGAACACAAGAATAGTCTTTACTGAAGATGGAGAGGTAAGATAGTTCAGAGTAACTCCATAGTGGTGGGAACTGAATTTGTACTTTCTGTAAAGACAAAAATACTTACAGTCTAGATATGTACGTATATATTAAAAAAAAAATACTTTTCTGAAGTGTGTGGTTTTCTTTACTGGTTTAAGTTTTGCAAAACTGTTCAACTTCCATTTATATTCAGTTCATCCGAGGAACAGAGAGATATTGTATACTAACGTCATTTAAAGTTTATATGTATTAAGGTGTTTGGAAAGGAACAGTTAGGACATGTACCTGACTGTACTTTGTTTCTGCGCATTATCTTCAAGTTCAAATGGAATAAGGAACCCATTTTTCCTTACAGAAATATAATGCTGTTTACCTATAGGTAATTGCCAAAGCTTCCCTAAGTCTTGAGTTAATGTACAAAAGTTAGGAGTCTGTTTTCTTATAAACATTCACTATTTCTAGATGGAAAATACTGCTTGAAAACCTGAGGGAGTACCAAATTTCCACCTATTGGTGCTGATGTAAAATCACACTGAAATTTGCCCGTGATGTAATTGGATCTTTTCACAGCTCCTGGAAGGATGTATCGATTTGGTCCAGAAAGGAGTGATTGTGGATTGCTAGTCACTGTTGGGTTGCACTGTGGTGGTAACCTCAGGAGGAAGTCTGCATGATCCATAAACTTTTCTAGCATTTGATTTTACTGTTTCAAATATGCACGTTGTTTTTCCATTTCCAACACTCAGAGAAATGTAGTGGTTATTTTTTAAACTATTTTTAACTGTAGTTTAATTTCAAGTGCCTTATTTGTTCTTGTGACCAAATAAAATAATTTTATAGACTTATAAATAATGGCATTAGTCAAAATTTAAATGGTTTTAGAAGTTGCTCCATTGACTGGAAATCATGCATTCAGATATTTTTAGGTATTCTAAAGTAACTGTCATTAAATTACACATGTAAATGCTTTATGTGTTGGTGCAACAAATCAGAAAGGATGGAGAGTAAAAATTAGCACAGAAATTATGGTTAGAAAAGTACACAACAGACAAAGAGCTTGACTTATGAAACAAATGAAACAAACTACATCGGTGGATGTTTCAACTACTGGTTTTTACTGGGCATTATAAAGCTGTACTTTGAAGTTATGCTCCTCTTCTCCACATACTTCTCTCTGATGAAAATAATACACATTTCTTAAAGGAAATTTCTTATCAAACATAATCAGCAAAACTCAATTTTATGAGAGAAAACAGTAGATTTGGATTAGTAAGATCTAGGTGAATAACATGGTGCATGTTAGGAAGCTTTAAACATGCTTTGGCATTTGTTTTTCAAGTTCTCTGAAAGACATTTTGCATTTTCTGTCGTTTAGTTTCTTTTTTAAGAGTTAGTGCTCTGTAAATCTATTAAGCAAGAATGACTTTTGCAAAGATGTCTTTGCATACCATAAAGTACATGCTCATATGTTATAGGTGGGATTTTTTTTGATGAGTATGTAGTTTTTGGTTTTTGTTTAGAGTCTCAGATATTTAAATGGCATTGTGCTTTGTCACGTCATCCACAAGTCAGACCTTTATCTTAAAATATCTCCCATCAAGTTTTCATATAATATAAACACATCTGTCCTCCTTGCTTCCCTGAAAATATGGAACTGCAGTCATGATTTTTAATGTACTCTGTGATGAAGTCTTATCTCATTCTTCTCTCCATTAATATGTTGGAATATTGAATGTTTACTTGAAAACATACTATTTAAATTGGCTGCTGTTCTGTTCTGCTGCATGCATTTTAGAGAGTCATCTCTTGAAAGCAAATGTAATTTTTCTCCTGAAATGACTAATAGGACTATAAATTTTTTTGTGCCATTAGGCAACATGTGTTTTTTTCACAGGAAACATTTCAAGTAAATCTATTAAACAGTAACATGGGGTAATGAGGATTTCATTTTCTAATACTTATTTTTGGCTGAATGTTATGTTGTGTATGGTATCTGAGTTCATATTGTACAAAGTTCTGGGTTTTTTTTTCTTTGGAAACGATTGGACTTCAGATCAGATGTTAGGAACAATTTCTTCTCAGGAGGAATATTGAGGCACTGGCACAGACCGCCTAGTGAGGCGGTGGAGTCACCATCCCTGGAGGTGTTCAAGGAATGCCTAAGTGTAGCACTTAGGGTGATGGTTCAGTGGGTGGGAGGCAGACAGTTGAACTCTAGATGATCTTAGAGATCTTTTCCAACCTTAATGATTCTATGATGATCTTTTTCTTTAGTCCAGAAAAAAAATGTATAGTGTATTGGACTACTTAGGACATAAGAACTTCATCGCTAAAAAATGTTCCTAACTGTTGTTTTTCTTGTCATGTATAATCCAGTTAGTGCAGCAGTGGCCACCTGTGCAAAAATCTGGTTTGGCAAAAGCAGATGAAGAAGATGATGCTAGTGGCATTAACTTGGATAAAGTGAAAGAGATTCTGCGGGAAGAAGACAAATTTGACAAAGAAGAATACAGGAAGAAAATTAAAGAAAAACATAGGGTAAGTTAATTTCTTCTTCAGTTACTGAAGTGCAAGGGTAGATACTTTGATACAGATTGCTCAGTGAGTATGCTTAAATATATTATGAAACAGGTGCAGTACAGGTTTATTTAAATGCAGTAGTATTTTCAGTGTAACACAGGACACTGAAGTTCTGACATCATGAATAGGTAACTTTCTATAACAATGGCAATTTCTATAACAATGCTTCTTTGATTATAGCTTTAAAATCTGGTAAGTTTAGTGGAATGTTATTTTTAAGTTTTTAAGGGTTTACTAGGAGAGAAGAAAAAGTTTGGTTGTTTTTTCCCTATACAAGTGTACAGGGGGAAGGGGGACTGAAAAAGTCTGGAGTGTTTCCACATTCCCATAAGCTCAGCATTCAGTAATGCATTTCAGATAGGCACTGAGTGCTGACTTTTTGCATCATCCTTGTTAAGACAATTATTTGGTTGGTTTGGTTTTTTTTCATTATTTAGTTGATCAGGGTGGTGGAGTTTTTGGCTTTGATTTGAAAACTTCAGTAACTGTAGGCCGGTGTTTACAACTCAGATGTTTAAGAAAAAAACTCAGGCATTTAAAAACCTTTAAATTGCATACTGTATTTTTGCAAACTGCACCTGGATTATTTGTCATTGATCAGAGTGGAGTTTCTGACCTTGTCACGTAGTGACTTTAGGAGGGACTACTGGTTGCCTTTAGCGTTCAGTAATCATGCTGTTAAATACTGAGAGGAAGGTTTGCATTTCTCCCAGTAATGGATAAATGTGAGATTGTGGGACTATGTTATTGAATTAATTTATGCTCAAAGCTTCTGATTTCTAAAGCATTAAAAGTTGTTTTGTTTCCCTGCTTTGCATATGCTGATCTGATTTGCCTCGATCCACTAATTGCTAGTGATTGATGCTGGGTATTCTGGCCTCGGTTAAGACTTCTATTTGAACAAGACCGTTCAGAGAGGGTTTTCAGAATCTTCAAGTTATGTTTGGGCAGTGAGGAATTCCAGCTGAAGTCAAACCATAATTCACACATTGACCTTGAAAGTCTGCCACTGAAGTCCTGTTGAAATCATGAAATCTAGAAAAATCTCACCTTGTTTTTCATTAGTGCAGCGTTACATTTAACAATAGCTGCAGAGAAATAATCTATTGTCTATAATCCAGATAAAATCAGAGTGAATTTTACAGGAAAACAATGGTATTAGGTTTCAGAGACGCAGCTTGAAAAACAAGGAGAGACCGATATGTGACTTCACAGTCAATCTGCCATTTACTGTCAAATTCATATACTTTGAGTGATGCTGTTTTATGGTTGATGCTAGACTCTAATGATTAAATGCATCATCAACTGGTCTGTTAGCACATCTTCGTCTTTATAGTGCCAAGGAGAACAAATAACATTGATCAGATATTTGCCTGCATTTAGAAAAGCAATATTTCACCTGTGGAGATATGATGAAGAGAGAATGTCTCCTTTTGAAAGCCAGACAAAGAAAATGATCAGAATATGCTACATAAATGTAGTGTGGTGGTTTTTCTTTGTAATTAGGGAAAGTGACAAGTTTCGTTTAACCTGACTTGCTACATACAAGTTTTTCACATTACATCTAGGTATTATTCTTTAGGAAATCAAATAAAAATGGAAAAAAAAAAAGGAAGAAAAGGTGTTGTGACAGGAAAAGAATATTTAAGAATACATATATTTAAAAAAAGTCTTCTGATTGAGGGACTGTGAAATGTGTCTTCAGTTTTAAGAGCTGCATTCAAGCACTGCTTGTGCATTCACAGTTTTTATTTATGGCTTAACAATGAGAGGTGAAAAATGCTCCTTATGGTATATGCTTTGTACATGACATAGCATTCAGTTTCCTGATTGTCATCTGATTTTTGAAATGCTCTTACAAAATGTTTAGTATTCGAAGCTTTTACTTTCCCATATTTAAAAGAGATGAAGTTGAAAGGGGCAGGAAAGTTGATAGATGGAGTTCAGAATTCCTTTTGTTAGACCCTCATTTGCTTCCCAGCTATCTCACTGTTCTTGTGGTTGAAGATCTTCCGCCCTCACTTTAGAAAGCTTTCAAGTTTGAGATGCCAATTAATTTTAGACAAAAATAATAGAGGTTATATAAGGTAAGCACAGACTGAACGTATTTTTATTGCTGTACCTTAATTTCTGAGACATGCTTTATGTTGGCATTTTCCTGACTATTGCAGCTTAGGAAATATTTGTAATAGTTGCGGGAATATGTCAAGTCCTGTTGGTTTGTCTGATGCAAGCAGAGGCAAGCATCATCTTCGTTTTCTTGAGTTGTACTAAGCTGGTTGAGGGATCAGAAGAGCCACTCTTCCACTGATCTGTGAAGGGGCATTATTGTTTTATGTGGGGCAGATATTCAAATTTTTCTGCACTGAAATTTTGTAATTGGTTAAACTGACACTATATGGAGAAGTTTTGTGGTGTAATTCAGAGGTTGTAGCTAAACGAATATCATGGGGTATCCTCTTTCGGCCATTGGTTTGTCGCTGATACTTTTTGGAACTGTTTGCACAATCAGTGGGGCAAGTGGTCAGCTCTGGATTACCTGGAGTGCTAGGGAACAGACATGGTCTTTGAAAGATGTTTAAGGCTGGATCAAGGAAAACCTCATTATTTAAAATTGAAGCTGCCTACAATAAAAAGGAATTATATGGCCATACTCACATTGCCTACCAAGTGGTGTTTAAAAAGTTCTCCTATCTCATAAAATTTCCTTTCCTAAAAATTAACAGCATCAGTGAACAGCAGATACTTTGCTGAGTCTGAGCCTTTGACAACAATCTCCATGACGCTAGCTAAGTTGAACTACACCATGACTGTAGTGGACAAGTCTGATCCGATGCCTAATCATTCTCTGAATTTCCTATTAGAAGTTCTGCTGTATGCATGTTTTTCTTCTCAAACGTGGTGAGGGTGGTTGTTAGGAAGCATGTCATTAGCAGTTAAACTTGGTTTCGTTTGAATTTCTTGTTACTGAAGCTACTATCTGCAGTTTTATATACAGCCCTGTCTGTATGATGAGTAACTTAGAAACAGCACAGTCTGAGGGGTTAAAAACTGTACCACAGAATGGCATTTTGACATGTAGTTGTGCTGTGAGTTTATGGTAAGCCCTTAAGCAAGTCTCACATCCTACATATTCTTGCACTGTTAAAGATAGTTGCACCCTCCTAAGACACAGTGCAAGCTGATGAATACTGGAGAACTAAAGGAGGAAAGGACTTGTGACTCACAAATAAGAAGTGAAATAGTTGGGGAGTGATTAATTGAAGAGTGATAAATCAACATAGATGTATGCATGTGTCTTCAAACCTTCACTTGGATGGGACTAAATTGAATACATGGTTAATACTGTTCCTGGGTTGCTTTGTGTGTTTATTCTAGTAACTCCTGCATTCAGTTTAGAGAGCTCCAATGGCAAACTGATGCAGGGTATTACAGAAGGTGTAATCAGTGTTTTACAAAATCTCTGATTTTGTTTGGAATTCCTACTGTTGGATAGTGCAAAAATGTGGCAGCTTTTCTTCTATGTAATGAGAAAAATTCAGAATGTATGTTGGAACTTGGGTGTGTGTAGTGTAGAAGCGAGTGCTGTTTCTTGGGTACTCCATGTGTGTGACCTCAGCCCAAACCTATTTCACATCTTTAACTACCAGAGGTCAGACAATTTAATGAAATAGATCAAGTTAGTTACCAGAGTGAAGATACTGTTAAAATTTGCTGCTATTCTGTGTATATTAAAACATCTGTGGTTGATGAGAGGAAAAAAAAAAAAGTTTGTTAAAAATAGTATATTCTTAATGTAAGAATTTGGACCATAGAGATCAGTTTCAGTATCATGATGTACTGATCTGCAAATGTTTGTTATGTGCAGGAAGCCTGTGTGCACCTTGAATCTCCATTCTGGGTATAATAATAGGAGACATTGTGTTTAAACAGTTCCTTGGGAGAATAATGACTTGTTTCCAGTCATTTTAGTTATGAAACTTGAAGATTGAACATACCTATGTACAGAGGTGAATACTGCTGCCAAAAAGGAATTCTTTAGTGTTTGTTTCATAAGTTGTTGGTTTGATTTCATTATACCTAACCTAATAAATGCAGTCTCAAAACTTTATCTTGCTTATGCTAATCCAGTAAAAATAAATAGCTTACGTCAAAATGTCAGAAATGAAAAATCTACATCAAAGAATCGTAGAATGGTTTGGGTTGGAGGGGACCTTAAAACCCACCCAGTCCCAAATCCCTGTGCCATGGGCAGGGCAGCCATCCACCTGCTGAGATTGCCCCGTGCCCCGTCCAGCCTGGCCTGGAACACCTCAGGGATGAGTATGTTTATTTGGATTTCCTTCTCTTAATTCCTTTCTTTCTGGGGATTGGTGTAATTTTCCATTTTGTATATTGGTCCATTTCCATTCCTTCCATTAAATCATTTTTAAAAACACGTTACATCTATTGAAAGTGTTATTTAGGTAGGTGGGAAAACTGCTAAGCATTTTGGTTTTGTATAGGGCAAGGGCAGCAGTCTGCACCCAGCCTGGGTACATCAGTAATCCAGTCATCAAAGGGCCCTCTGAAGAGGAATGTCTGCCTCGGCCTTAAAAGGATGCTGAGAATAACAGCACAGCTTGTGGAGGGCTGTACAAATATTGCTTTGTTTCAACAAGTTTTTTATGTCCCGCATGTGGGTTTGTGTTTTGATTTAGATTGTGGGTGGACTTATAAAAACATTGCTTTTTAAGTTTAAAAAAAAATGTCACTTTATAGGTTGTCTTCCATTGAAAATCCCTCTTTTTATGGTTTCTTTGCAGTAATCTTGATGATGAAAGGTCTTGAGGAAAAAATTGAAACTTCTTAAAATCAAAACTTCCATGAAATAACTTCTTTTATTATTAACTTTTGAGGTGAATGTGGCCTGTCAGCTTAATATGAACTTTCTTCTCAAAATCTTTTCTGATGAATAGCAGACCTACTCAGAAAGTATCCACAGGCCATTGCTTTTAAATCCATTTGTAAACGTCATTTAAATGAGCACAGTTTTCAGTATGATCAGAAATAGGTTTTGGTGCATTCATGAGATGCTTGGATTAGATGAGATGTGTGTTGCAGTGCCTTAAGGCGTGTGGAAACTTGCAAAGCATCCACACTATAATTAGGTTTCCTTCAAGAGTTTCATATTCTGTTATCCTCTGTTTCCTTTGCAAAATGGGGGAAAATTGAAAATGTAATGGGTAAAAATATATAAAAAACCTGAAGTGTAATTGTAACATAATTAATTCATATTGAAATTTTGGTGGCAAAGTGGATTTTAGCAGTTGACCACAAAGGAAAGGGCAGTAGGACCCATGGAGATGATGTGAAAAGAATTCTGCATTAATGGAAACGTAATGACAACACAGTGAGAGAAAGGAATTTGAGCTCCTTTTTGAAATGTGTAAAATGTTATAAACAACAATAAAAGGAGAAGCGAATAAAGTATTCAGAAGTTGTTTTTGCACTCAATTTTTCAGGTTTTCAATTGAAAAAGCACTGTTGTTAGGATGAAAACACTGGCAGAGGGGGATTAGTCCTGCTTTTTAATAACCTTTCTTTCTTTCAACCGGGTGCTGAAGGAAAAATGAATAGAAGCCTCATTTTTTCTTCCCTTTCCAGCAAGTACAATATGCTGTGAATTTGGGATGATCAACACTAGAAGGTGGTTAAAAGGCATCATTTCTCTGAGCTGAATGGTATTGCAAGCAAGCTGCAGCCACCCTCGGGGGCCTGATACTGACAGAAACAGAGTGTAACATAGGGAAAGATTTTGATAGGATAGAAACTTGTGATTTCAGGAGGAGTGTGCTTACCTCAGTAAACGTAATCAATGACTTTCTGTTAAAATTAATTCCTAAAGTATTGTGGATTGGTAATGAAATCCAAGTCTGATGTGTGATGATGATGTTGCCTAGAATTTTTTAATCTTGGAAATGAGATACAAGTTTACCTGTGGTGAATTTTTTTTTTTTTATCCTGTGATTAGCCACATGTTAGAATTAAACTGTGAATTTATTTTTAATGCTGGTGGTTTCTGAGCTAGCAGGGGAATGATCGTATCCATTAGTTGAGATGTCAGCTGGAGTGTACAGAGGTTATCCTTCCATTTTGTTTCCATGCCTCGCTGGGCTCTTGGGGCTTACCTGCAGTCTGATGCTGCAGCTGTTGGCCCTACCTCCCACCCTGTGTGCTGGTCAAACTTTTCCCAGGTGGAGAAGTTCTCAGGGAGAATTCCTTGTGCGTTTTCCTTTTTCTGGCTGACCTTTTGCAGCCCCTACAGCTGCAGCTCCAGGCTTTGTTTTCTTCTGATTCACTTTTGCAGATGATTTCTGTTCGTGACAGGAAGTTTATGATGTAGACATGTAGAATCATGTAATGGCTTGGGCTGGAAGGTGACTTATAGCCCACCCAGTCCCAATCCCTGTGCCATGGGCAGAGCTGCCACCCACCACCTGAGGCTGTCCAGTGCCCTATCCAACCTGATAAAGAGAAGAACAGATGTTAGGCAACACAAACCACTCATTATGCTGGTAAACTAAAGAACTCATGAAAAATAGTATTTAGAGTGGGAAATCAAATCAGTACACTATTTCTGAAGAGAGAGCACATCCTATTTCACAGGAAGTAATGTTGGTGCTTCCCCACAAGGTGAAGCAGTGGGACGGTCCTTCCTGGTGAGCTGCAGTGTCAGGTCACAGCATCGTTGTGCAGTCAGTTTGGTGCTGCGGGGGATAACACCTCTCTCTCCTGTAAGGAGCATGCTGCTGAAGGTGCACAGTATAGAGGGAGGAGGGCAGCAGCTGGGAGGAGCTCAAAGCATTAGAGATGGAGAGATGTGCAGATATGAATCAGGAGGGGATTACTTGGTTAGAAAGCCTTTCTGAGCACTCCCATTGCTGGCGCCTGCAGGCATTGCTGCTGTTCCATGCTAGGTGCAGAGCTATTAAGATAACTGTGTGCTGCTGAGTGGGCTGACAGCTGTCCTTGGCCAGTCTGAGACCAGAATCTATTTGGCCTGACTGTGCTCACTGCTTGCCTTTTTTTCTTTTCACTTCAAAAATGATGGCTGGGTGGGCTACACGTAAAACTGAAGTGCCCTCTGATGTCTACTAGGAGTTTTCCTGTAAAGTCAGTTTTTGGCCTCAGCTTGCTGATGTGACAAAGCAGAAACTGAAATAACGGAGTGTCTGGTTTGTGTACACCCTATGGGGTGCGTGCCAGTGCCACTCAGAAGAGGGAGAGCCAGAATGGAGGAAAAAGCGTGACTTCAGCTGGCTTCATTTGTGTATCTTCGGAGTCTGACTCAGACAGCAATTTGCACACAGAAAAGAATCTTACTGTACTGCCTCTGTATACTGATTACCTTAATTTAACGTCTCTTTCTTTTTGGAAACCTGTTTGTTAAAAAGAAATCTGTATCTATACATCTGTTAAGTGGATGTATACTCAAACCAGATGGGTTACTGAGAGTATTTAACATCTAGTTAAAAAAAATTCTGTCCTGAAAACATGCTTGGTTTGCTGAGAGTTTAGATGAGAAAGGAATCATTTTCAATTTTTTTCATCTGGTTTCCTGTACTGGTTTTGTTCTAACAGTGCCCTTCAAGGGTCAGTTTCTGCCAGTTAGTTTTTTTTTCCCTTAAATGAGAATGCCTGCTTCATTTGCCCCTAAGCCCTTGCCTGCTGCCTGCTTAATGTTTAAGACTGTCACTATGCTTTCTTTCTCATGCTTTTGTTGCCCAGCTTTCACACTTTTCCTATGCTGTCTTAAACGGCTCAATCTATACTTGTGTGTTTCATTTTTCCTGCCTAATTAATAAGTATCAGTTGTACAGATGAGGTTTCTACATGGTTATCTTCATGTAGCTCGTTGTTTAAAGAGATTACTTAATAGATATCTAAACCCAAATGTAAACAGATCAAAATACAAATCAATCACCGATGGCATCAAAAAGCTTTTCCTCTTTTCCCTGAAGATATTTCAACTTGTGTATTCAGCAGTGACCAGTTTTGTACACCATATAATATTTTTTTTGGACCTTGGCTGAAAATAATACTCAACGTCTGTTCAGTTTTATCTTTCAGCTGGGAGTGCTGTTTTGGTGGCTGGGCCGCTGCTGGGATGTTGCTGGTTTCCTAATCTCTGTTTGTAAACAGATATTAAAACACATTTAAATACTCACAAAATACACAGTTGAGAGCAAAAATAAAATGTAGCAATGGCCAAAAAACTGACTGCAGAAATAAAATTTTCTTATTCTGTGTGTTCTACCCTCCCTCATTCTGTTTATTTTTAACTAATTATAATAATAAATAGTTATCGCCAGTTTTTATTCTATCCACCTGTGCAGAGCAAAAGCATTGTGGAAGAGGATAGCGTTTGTTTGTGTTGGCTCATGTGCATGCTGATTGTGTAGAGGAGATTAATCTTGCTGTGCGGGCTGCTGGTGTGTTTATTAGAGCAGGATTTTCAGATCCCATGTTGCTTGCAAGCTGAGCAGTTAAAAAACAAACAAACAGTGTTTGCATGTAAGTAGCACAGAGCTGGTGTAAAGTCTTCTGAGAGAAACAAATGTGGGATACCAAGGTGCTATTTACAAAGTCTCATTTCAGAGCACATCTGGGCTTTGAAGTCTGGGCAGAAACCAGCTTTTGGGTACAACAGTGCCAATATATAAAGAAATGCTGTGAAATTTTGAGCAGCTGTTTGTGGGTTTTCTGCAGCACAGCTGACTCTGAGTCTCTAAAATAACTCCTACTAAAATAACAGCTGATAGTAAATACTAAGAAATGAAATCTGATACTGGTTATCAACCAGCAAAGCTTTATTAGCAAATGCATCCACAGTATTTCAGTCAACAGAGTGACATGGCTCTGAATCACAGCCACTTCTGCAAGCTGTTGTGCTGGACACTGTGACCTCAGCAGTTAAAGTATAACATCAGTAGGTAAAGGATCAGTTATTATAAGTGCAGTGTTACGATTTTTGATCGAAACCTGATGTTGACAAGCATTTAAATAATATATTTTTTAAAAAGATGAAGATACATACATTATATTATTATAATTATGATTCTATTATTGTAATTATGATTCTTTTTTTTTCTTCTTCCTTTTCTGACTTAGTTTTTATCTCAGCCTACAACTTCCATTTTTTTTTTCTGTCTCCAACTGGGAGAAGGCAGTGAGCAAACAGCTGTGCAGTGCTGAGCTGCCAGCCAGGTTAAACCTCAACAGGATGAAACAGGGTGCACTGATAATGTCTAGAGTGAAACCGTTTCATGCCTACAGATAAGCAAGCAGAACAGGTCAGTAGGGCTGGTAAAACTGCTGTACAGCACCAAAACCAGGAATTTATTTCTTGTAAATCTGAGTATGCTCCTTTCCACACGTGACAGTAATCCCTGCACTTTTTAAATGTTGCACATAAACCCCTAGCCAAATAAAGTGAGCTTATCATTAACTGTTGGAGGTAGAGGGTCAAAGAAGGAGGGGCTTTCTGGGTGGAAAAAAAAAAACAGTGAGCTTTCGAAATTGCAGGGTTTTGTTTTTTTTTTTAATATCTATCAAATTATACATATATCAAGTATCTTTAGATATCAAGTATCTTGGATGCTTAACTGTTTATCTGCATCTTTCACATATTCCAAACTTCGCCCATCCAAACTTCACCAAACAGAGAGGGCTGCTGTTATTCCTTAATTTTTCACCTCAACCTGTAAACATGGGGCCTGAGAGTTTTTCCTTTCAATAAGTGTTAGTGTCACAAGGAAAGCACAAAAAGGGTATGAGTGATTGTTTTAAAATCCAGTAGTGGGTGAGGAAACAGGAGTGTGAAGTCAGTGTCAGAGTTGAGCATGTAGCTTTTCTGTGTGTTAGAACCAGGAGCTGTTTGAGCTGTGGTTTTGCCTCCTTGGTAGGACTGAACTGTTTCCTTTGCCACTTCAATTGCAGAATAGGTAGGAGGTTCAGTAACTGCAATTCTTTCCTGTTTAGTTGGAAGCCAACCGGCATCATCAAACAATGTGATTAAGACTAAAGCTTTTCATCCTTGTGAACACTGAAATTACTGTCTTCCTTAGCTAGATCAGTAACTGTGGGAAAAAATGATAATTTGCAGGAAAATTTTAAAAGCTGATCAGGAAGGTCTCTGAGCTGGGTAATACTATTTACATTGGTTTCAAAAGGATCTTGAAGCAGCAGGAGAGTTGTGGAAGATATGCTTTTAAGGATAATAAACTAGTAATTTAGCCTGCAAGTAGTCCACAGCATGCTAATAGAATGATTGGCTTAAGGCTCCTTACTAAAGAACTAAATGAAAAGAGTATCAGTAACTAGGGTGGTTTTGTGGAAAGTAGGTGTAGTGAAATGTGTGCTTATATGTATTTTTACCAGAACATAATTTGTTTTGGTAAGTAAATCTATAGATTATGTTGATGTTTCCGCAAGCTTTTCACTTGAGCATTTTGATTAATAAGTTAAATTTAATAAAATTAATGCAGCACAAATTAAATAGACCAAAATTTCAGCAGTTGGAACATGACAGACCATTGGCTCCTGATTCACGGTGTACTGTTTCAGTAACTTTTTTTAGTGAAATGGAGGAAGGCTTTCTTGCTAAGCTGGGCTCAAGAAAAGGAAACTGAGAACAGGTTTGTAGGAATAAGAACTTTGGAGCATAATCTGAGGACTGACAGCTCTTCTCTCAGAGATGGGTGCCTTAAGAAAGAAAGGTATGGGTGATGTTCTGGTTGTTCAGGTCAGTGTGAACTGTTGCAGTGAGATTTTGCTGTCATGATCTAGAGGGCTGATGGAATCACTGAATATACAAACAGAAGTGAGAAAAACAATTGGGAAGATAGTAAGATCTCATGTAAATGCCTATTCATGGAATGTTTGGGAAAATAGGCCTAAATACTGAGAGACATCTGGATTTGGTTTTGATTACCTTGTGAAAGAAGGCAGAGTTGGTATGATTGGGATTGATGTATGTAAAGACCTGAACATGAGGTTCTTCTAAGTAGTCGAGAGATGAAGGGGCTAAAAATCAGATACAAGTAGTTCAGTTTAGTAACAGCAGCTTCACTGAAAAGTTTTTGAATCTAAATCAAGTTCTTTCTAAACCAGGATAAGAATGTTATAGTACGAGGTGATTCAGTCCTACAGCCTGTGTTGTGGTAGCCAGGCGCGTTGATCCCATCTCTTCTCCTTTCTTTTTTGTACTCTTCGTTTCAGTCTCTGCACCTTTAAGATCTTCTTGTCTTTACTGTTCTTTAGAGGCATACGTATAATGTGCTGTCTGGTGTATTCCTGTTCTGTAGCATTATGTCAATCTTCTGCTTTCATAGCTGTCTTTGCAGTGCTCTTTGTAAATCCCTTGTGCATGAATTTCAACTGTATTGGCTTAAGCCTATGGCTGTAGTTAAGACACTATCTAAAATTTTCTGTTCTATCCAATTTAAAAACAGCTTTATCCTGCTTTGTAATATCTGGTAGGTTATTTTCTAGCTCTGTATTCTTTTTCACATTTTTATAAAGCAAAGTTTGAAAAGGATCACTGTTTTAGCAGAAAAATAAGAGGATGATGGTGACCTGAGTGAGCAAAGAATGCCCATGTAAAGCGTTTAGAAAAAGGGATTGAGAGAAAGTGGAAAATCTCAGTAAAATCATTAGAATGGTGTAGGTAAAAATTGTCAGAAATGAATACAAATTTGACTTGGAAGAATAGGAATCGTAACAACACTCCTTGGAACATGGCAACATTCCGTCTTAATTCCCTTTCGTCTCTGCTGAAGTCTGCATTATGAGGAACATTCATTGAATGTTTCCAACTCTTTCCCGTTCTCTCTTTTTCATAAAAATACATAGCTCATATTTGAAAGGAAAAGCATTTACTGCTGTCTTTGAAATTGCTGGAATTCAGAAGGAAGCCAGATCTTCATTCTGTGTGCTTCTGTGTATTCAAACGCAGCAGTGTTCATTCCAATGAAGTTGTTTTATCTTTCTTTTTTTTACCTTGGCCATTTATCAGTCAGGGCGCTGTTTTGTTGTGCTGCCTTTTTTTGTTTTAATTAGGTTGGCAGAGGTGGTTGAGTGTAATTTACATACAGAAAGCTGGTAGTAAAAGTTGCTGGGTTTTAATGATAAATGTTTGGGCTATTTAGAAAATGTTCTTAAAATCTAGGATCAGTTTAATATATATTGATAAAGGCAAAATCAGTTTGATGTAGATAATAGGTAATAATAAATAATAATAGGTAATAGTCCCTTGAAAATATGAATACATGAAAAATCCTTATTTTAGTATCTGAATAGCTGGATAAAAATTGTTTTGTTAGAAAAAAAAATGGTGAATTCTGGTTCTACTGATTGCTGTGCTTTCAGACTGTGGTAAACATACATCAGTAAGTTGATCATGTTATAATAGTGAGCTTATATATTTGTATGTTTTGATAGATGTCAAATCGCTTCTGGAAGACAGGCTGAACAGTTGCTGTCCCTGTGTTCTACAGACACTGCAGTCTAAACTTCAAAGCCATTAGTGACTAGCTCAAAACTGCTTGATGAAACAGTTCCCCAAATACTGCTTTATAATGTATATCCTAGGGCTGATTTTCTGGCATAATAACTATGTGTAAGACCAAAGAGAATCAGTCCCCAGCATCTCCATTTTGAGGTCTTGGAAAACAAGATTCTTTTTTCAGCGCAAGTCTGCAGTGCTCTGTTCATGTTTTGGCTGCTGAGAGATGCAGTGGGCTCGTGCTTGTGGTGCTTGGGTCTGGATTGTTGCAGAGTAGACTGACTGTGTCCATAGCAGATGGCATCTGGCTTCTATGGCTTCTTTTGGCCCATGCGATGCTGCTGTGGCTTTAAAATATCTGAAATAATGAGAGTTGTGTTATATTTGACTACAGTGAAGTCTTCTGGTTTTGTTTTATACCATGTGCTGAATGCTGTGGTGTCTAGGTTTGGACAGATTGAGGTGTTGGTGTGCAGAAGTATCGGCTGCAGCACTGGAATACTGTGTAAGGTGGAGATACACAAACCTAATTCATTTTTTTCACTGACTTTTTCTGGGGATGAACTTTGCATCTGTTCAGTTTTGATTTAGAAAAGAGAGGTTGATCTCTACAGACTTTGAGAATGCTTCAGTAGTTTGGGCAATTGGAAGAGCAGAAAATGGCACATACCTCAAAGGTGTGTCAAAAGAAATTGAATTCAGATACCAAGTTTGAAAATCCTGGCAGTTGTGTTGTGCTTTTCTCAGCAGTAGTTCTCCGTACTACTCCTGTGTACTCCGTACTACTTTCCTGTGTTGCCTTCCTGTATGCTTTGGTAAAGTGGAAGTGTTGGAAAGTTTAAACTGACTTGGCACTGGTGTTATCTGGTGGAGTAAGCCTTTGTCCATCCTCAGTAGAAGTGACTGCAACAGAAATGTGTGGATGACCCTCAAGAGCACCGAAGGGAAGGTCTGTTGGGAATTAATAGTGCAACATTAAGGCACAGGGAAGGAGGATGAGCACTGACCAAAAGAAACACGAGCCAGAGAGAGCTGAGTGCTTGACATCAGCATCCTTTACCATACATGGTCTCTAGGCAGTTATAGCTTCAATACGGGCATACTCAGCTTGTAGTGACATTGGCATCTGTTCTTCTTCCTGACCAGTTCACCTTACTCATTAATTTTATGGTGCCTGATCTTTCATTGCAATGGTATGGTACCAGACCTGCTGGAGCTTTCTCATGATACCCAAAAGTGATCTGTAATGCAACTTCATGCCACGAAATTGTTTTTAGCTTCCTCTGTACTCAGGTGTTGACCCAGGGCTGATGTTAAAGGGGTGTCCTCTTTTGTGTGGACTTACATGCTCATGCTAGAAATGGCTTATGTTGCTCAATGAAACAGAGAGAGATGCATCACATAAGCTTTTTTATGCTAGTGTAAGAAGGCTGAATAACCAATGTTGTTAGTGTTGCCAAGATGAGAGTTAATGGTCTTGTGCTGTGCCAAGGGAGGTTCAGGTTAGGTATAAGGAAACATTCCTTCTCAGAAGGATTAGTGAGGTATTTTGGAGGACTACTGAGGGAGGTGATAGAGTCACCGTCCCTGGAGGTGTTCAAAAAGTGTGGAGGAGTGGCACTGAGGGACGTGGCTGGTGGGCATGGTGGGAGTAGGTTGGTGGTTGGACTAAGTGGTCTTTTTCAACCTTAGTGACTCTGGTTCTGTAAGACAAATGGAAAATAGGGAATGGTGTCCTTTTCTAACTGACATAGGTATCCTTACCTGAATTACCTCGTGAAATTGATAATTGAAAGATTGTTAAGTTTCAAAGACCTGACAGCATATAAAATAATGTATTCAGTCCAATAACAAAAGGAAGAGAAAAACAAGGTGATTAATGTCCGTTGTGTTAAATATTTTGGCTGCTTTGGGATGTTAGAAATCTGTCTGGCAGCTCTGAATGAATTTTATCGTTGCTTTTTACTCATTTGCCTTTGGTGGAGGCAGCTTGATGTTATTATGGCTTTTGAATTGATGCAATTACTAGCAAAATTCTTCAGTAACATTTACTTAATAATGGAGATAAGAAAGCTATTGAGAATGTGTTACAGCTTTCAGTCTTCAACAGTTCTGAAGTAGGGAAAATTACCATTTTTTGCTTGTTAAATAGATTGAGTTCTGTGTTAAAACAGTGAGAAATTAGAAAACTGATCTTCTGGGGTAATTTTTACCTAACCTGTTTTAGAAAAGTACTAACTTTGTCAAAACACTGTGTATTTCCTTCAGGAGTAATGAGTTTCAGTGAAGATGAAATGGAAATTTGAATCATTTTGATTTCCTTTAAAAGCAAGAATAAGAAATAATATATCAGTCAGATCTTTTTGGATATCATTTCTCATCAATAATGTTTAGAACTGATGCCACTATTATAATTCATGTGCACTAAAAATATCCAGGTGTTTCCATTAAAATCTTAAAATATTAGTAGAAAAACAGGCTGGGAATTGTCTCTAAAACTGTGGATCTTCTCGTTTGTTTTAGGAGAAAAGGCTGAAAGAGAAAGCGGCGAGGAGAGAAGCCAGGAACAAGAATGCACGGGTAAGGATTTGTGTTTTGTTTTGGTCAAGCTAATGTTTGTGGTTTTAAAACTGTTTTTTAGTTGCTGCATTTCTTCTCTTTAATAAGCAGTGATTTGGTCAGTGACTCTATACAGATTTCTTCTACTTGCTTATCTTCTGTCATTTACCTACTGTGTTGTGGTTGCAGTGACTTATGAAATGATACAGAGTAAGGTTTGGAAGTGTGTATGTGTGTGTACCTGTGAATACATGGAAGCCTTTTGGAATTGCAGCTTCTTTATTCTGTATATCGAGTGAGTTTCCATTTCAGCTGCAGTGTTGATGAATTTTTTTTTTCCCTGTAAATACCTGGACGTGTTTATAACTTGCTGCAGTATTGCAGACAGGAAGGTTTTTGGTGAAATCACATTTGAACTTGTTTCTGCTGAACCTTTTCTTTAAGCTGCAGGTGTTTACACTGAAGTTTATTCCTGCCTTCTTTTAGGCCTGAACCCTTTCCTATCCTGAGATAGGAGCCTAATGGCTCTTCTACTTTTTCATATTGTGTGGCTCGTGATGGTTTCATTTAGCTGGAAGGATTTTCCAGAATATGGGCTGAGGAATACATGGCATTTCTCATACTGTACCTCCTGTCTCCTATGCTATACACATTCCTGTTCATTCTCAGCAGTTAGCATATCTTACTGCTCTGAGAAAATGGTTAATGTTCTGAGTTTTTTCCAAGGTGAAACGTGTTGGGAGATACAAGTACAGGAAGATACTTCATACTGTAGTTTCGGAGTGGAAAGTTAAGTGCAGTTTACGATGGAAAGCCTAGTTATAGGATTAATTATTTGTCTCTTTAGAGATGGTGAGCTATGAGAGCCATTGGCGTTGTGATTCCTCAGTGAAGCAGCAGTAGTTTTCTGTGTGTAATTGAATGTATAGATAGACATAGTTTTAATGTACTGAGCAAGCATGGCAGAAAAATTACAGAACGAAAGATTAATAAACATCTGAATATAGGAAGAAAACACCAATCAGATCAGACTGTGTCACATTTGTAAATATTTGACTGTGTGTTCATTTCACCTCTTTGTAAGGTATAAAAAAAAATCCTTCATATTACTCAGCAGCTGGATAAATGAGGCCATTATTCTGAGCAGAAGTCTGTGCTTACTGATGTACTTCCTCTATCCTATTCTTCACCAATCAAATGAACTTCTCCTTTATGATGGGAAATGAAGAGCGGTCTATCTGTGTTCTGGGTGTGTGTAGATGTACAGGGTGTTTTAAATGCAGAATCACAACCTGAAGTTGGATAAGATGAAAAAATGTTTTGATGCACTTTCCTCTCCTCTGTGCCACAGCAGCATGCTGGATGCAGCCTGGCAGACTTTCTTTGAGAGTACCAGCTATGTAAACCTGTCATTGCTTGGACTTCTTTGTACCTCTTAAGACCTGAGCTCGCTCTGTACAAGAAGAGGCAAACCTCTGAAGCTTCATGTCATCCTCCATGAAGTCTGCTGGCTTTTTTTTTTTTTTTTTTTGCTAGAACTCTGTGCAGTTGAATCCTGTCACTTTCTGTGGGACTCGTTTGAAGGGAAGATGTTTCTATTGGGAACAACTGTGACAGCCTGGAGTTGGACGTCACAGTCCTGGACATGCAAGGGAGCAGCAGGCAATAGATAAAGGTGGCAGTTTCACGCCGCTGGGTGTCTGAGGAATTAATTAAGAACACTCCCTGCTTTTCAGAAGCTTATAGATGAAGCTCTCCATAGTCTGCGTGGGATATGACTCAAGTAGTTCCTATGAGACACCCAGAGGAAAAAAAAAGGGAAATAGTAAAACAGAAACGATTGACAGAAACAAGTTTAGCAAACATATGCTGCTTAAATCAGGAATTCAAAAACTTCTCAATTTTCACTATATGGTTTGTGACCCACTTATCTGCCAGACACAATTCCTTTGACAATTAATAGAATTTTCTCAAAAGAGAAAGCAATATGGAGAACCAGAAAGCAGCAGAGGTATTTTTAGCTACATATTAATGCAGTCCAACAGCTGGAGAAAGGGATTAGATCAACAGTTCTGAACATCCAGTCACATCAAAGCAGCCAGGGTCATAATCTGTTGTTCCACTTCTACCCACTTTATTTCTCTTTCCTTTAACTGCTTATCTCGTAAGATAAATTCTTTGGTTTATAGAGTCGTATTTATCATCTTTCACTAGTAGCCAGCCTGCTGGGTCTGACATGACCAAAACTTCTATTTACTTCTCCATTCTAAATATTAAATAATAATTCGTAATCGTGACTTTTGTTCTCTTGTTTGGTGTGATTCCTGCCCTGTTGTCCTACTGATTCTTGTCCAGTCTTGCTGACTGGGCAGTGTCTGGCTTTTTTTTCCGGAATGAAAATGGAATCTATTTCTCCCGATGTCACAGGAGCCCACAGCAATTGCAGAGAAGTTTTTCCTCAACCTTTGAGGCATGAGGGATGGGCTCTGCAAATGGGGTTTAATAATGAAATTCTGGCATGCTCTGCTGGGTCTGCTGGAACGTGGAATTGGGTACTTGCAGTGTTATTGACTCCACCTTGGATAAATCGTCACACAATAAATAAACCAAGTAAGAAGTGAGGGCTCTTAAAGGATGCTTTGGAGAAAGTATTTCTTGGAATTTATTACCATTAATTGAATTTGAGTGTAAAAGGATATGAAATCAGACAAAAGAGCTCTTTTCTTTTATTAAAGAGAACCTGGAAACTTAGGGTTTTTTTTGTTTTGTTTTGTTTTCCCTCTGTCATTGGCTATTTATTTTTTTTCCAGGTTAGGAGAAGTTGGTGAGATACTTACATATGCAGTGTTTCAAGACTGAAAAAAAGCAGGTGTTTGTCTTTAGTTGGTACTGATAAAATTGCAGTCCTTGATTCCTCTATCAAAGCTATGTACTGTTTTCTGTGTCCTCTTGAAAATGATCTTGAGAAAATTTTGTACTCATGTTGTCTTTTGATGTAGAAGTAAATGAGGGTGCAGAAGCAGAAACCCAAGTTGCCTGCCTCTGACCTGCGGCCTGGCAGCACGGTGTGTCTCTGAGCAGTGGGAGTGAAGGGCAGAAGTGAATCATAGGATGGCTTCTGTTGGAAGAGACCTTAAAGATCACCCAGTTCCAACTCCATGTGCTGGGCTGGTTGCCACCCACCAGCTGAGGCTACTCAGGGCCCCATCCAGCCCAGCCTCGAGCTTCTACAGGGATGGGGCATCCACAGATCTCTGAGCAGTCTGTGCTGGTGCTTCACTGCCCTCTCTGTTAAGACTTTCTTCCTAACATCTAATCTGCATCTCCCTTCTTTTAGTTTAAAACTACTCCCCTATAGGAAAGTGGCAAAGCAGCTCCATGTGGCTGGCACTCGTGGGTCCAAAACTGCCTCTTCCCTTCTAGGCTTCCCCTGCAAGCAGCTGTTAGCTGCAGTGAAGCTAAATGTTACTGTAGTTCTCATTGAGTGAGTTTGCTGTTTGTATGCCTCTGAGCGCTGTTGATGTGTTAAGAAAACCTCCTCACTTCATAATTCTTGCTTTTAAGAAAAATGTTTTTGTAGGAAAGGCATTTTCCAGATGCAGTTGAATGCATCTGCTGGATGCACAGCAGGGAGTAGACAAGGAATATCAGGATAACGTGCTATTTCCAGCTCTGTTACTGAAGTTCTTTGTGTTCCTCAGCCAGCAACACCCAACACAATGCAAAAAATGATAACTAGCCCCCAAAAGAGGGCGTTCGTATCTGCTAGGAAGAGCTTGGACAGCATCTGTTAGCTGTGCCAGGAAGTAAAGCTTAGTCATTACAGTTGAGTGAATCATTTCAGCCATTGGCAATCTTGAAGAAGTTGAAGAAGGGAAAGTATTTGTGTACTAGATGTTAAAATTAAAATAAAGGTACTCAACTTAGCTGTCTTCCTGTATCTGTTTTCTTTAGCATATTAGTGTCCAGTCACTCTGAGAACAGCCTTCCCAAGCACTTGATGTTTTAAGAATTTACTTTGTTCGTTGTACAAGCTGGTTATGTAGTGGTTGTCATCTGAGTGAAAAAAACTGACTAGAGTACCAGAGGCTGTTTACCTCGAGTTTTGTAAGGAAAATGTTGCCTGCTTAAAACAGAGAGAAATTTACTTTTGAGCATGTATTCCATAGTGAGAGGGCTTTTCTCTTTTAGAATAGATTGAGGAGGTCAAATGATTGAAATACAATTGAGGATGGGTATCATAATTAGACGTGAAAACTGGTGTCATTTGAGTATGGAGAAAGATCTAGGTACTCTGTCTTCAGAGGCACTTTTTCATATGAATTATTTCTTCCTGAGCGACTTAAGAGCACTGAAGGATCATCAGCAGCATCGGAGTAATTATATTTTAGCTTTTTTCGTGTCTTGTCTTTTTCCCCTGCTCTTCCTTCAGCATGTTTTGCTACTCCCACAGGAGTTAGAATTCGTGTATCAGATTTTATATATTTTATTAAATATATTCTTCATGTACTTTTTGTAATTTAAAATTTTTCGGAGTCACAATTGAGTTAGGAACCCTGATATTCAAGATTGAAGGGATGTGTGTGAGCACATCTGTAAAATACACCTGGGTGAGCAGGAGGCACATACTTGAAAGATAAACCTGTGGCAAATTCAGACATGGATATCTGTGCATATCGCATCACTGCGAGGTATAATCTTCATTGCAGCATTCTGTTTTCTGCTCCTTATGCCATGGTCTGTTGAGATTTTAACCAGAAAAATATTTTAACACCCTATTTTCTTTTCTTCCTGAGTATACTCCAAGGGATTTGTGATAAACTAGCTGAATGTAGCTCAAGAAATCTTTGTGCCAGGTAGCAATGGGATAGAATTGGATCTCTTGAGAATCTGTTGTCTGTAATCCACTTGGAAAAATATAATCAAGATATGATATAAATCCTGCATTTGATGTATATAATTCCTGGGGCTACTGGATATGACTCTGTTAACTGACAGCTGTGCTTCTGCCTTGATTTTCCTTTTCCTTGAGAATGTAGCCCATAGCTACATTCTTTAGACTCTGGATTTGCTCTGGTTGTTTCAGTAGTTCCAGTGTGGAAAGAGATGGGTGGGAATTTGGTTTGTGCTTCTCTTGTAATAGTTTTCCAAATCCCTTTGGTCGGTTTATCAGTTAGAGTTCTTGAGGAAGTCTTATGGGACATCCTGCATCTCTGTGAGTCATTGCTTAACAGTACAGGTGCATTAATTCTGGATTGCCTCCCATAGACTGGCAGGTAATGTTGAGGAACCATTCATTGCTTTAGCTCCCTGGGATTTCTGGAATTGGAGCAGCATTTCTGGGTTAAATGCTTCTGATGGTCTGGGGGATGTGGAGATACTGTGAACTTTATTTTGCTCATAGAAGATCTCAGGAGAGGATTATCATGTCCCAGAAGAGCCTCAGGACAGTCTGTGTCTTATCACTGCTGGTGAATTGTTGCAAAGGGCTTGGTTAGCTCAGCTGTAAAATCTTCCAGTATCACTTGCGTGAAGGGTTTACAACTGAAATTACCCTGAGAGTTAAATCCCTTTTAGTAAGTCATTCTCACAACAATTTAATTAACCTCAGTGTTCTATGTTAACTCTTGTGTTCTGTGGACATATTCCAGAAACTGTAAGTAGCCCTATTTATTACAACTTTGTGTTCCTGTTGCTTTGAATTTTCTTGACAAGCTCTGTGAATCAGCAGAGCATTTTGTATACCAGCATTTTAATTGCTGCTTTAGTAATTCTAAACTTTTTTTGAACAGAATCACAGTTTCAGGTTGTAATTGTTGAAAAGAAATAAATAACTGATTCTGAACTGTCTGTACTCTGAAACATTTTCAAAATCAACATATTCTTCAATATTTAAGTTAATATTTGAAAATGGCTATTGTATGCCTGTAAGAAAATGTTAACTGTGTTTTGTTCATTAAAAATATCATGCTGATGATTCCAGTTAATATGGCACTTAAATTGCTTTAAGTAAAGCTGTAATAAGCCCTGCCTTTTCTGCAATTAGGAATAGCTATGATTAAATTAATATTTCTTTGCTGTAGCTCTGAACATATTACAAGGAAGGATTCTTAGGAATTGATCTTCCAGTTCTGCACACTGCTGTGAAGCTTTTCAGTGCAGCCATCAGCATATAAAGAATTTTAAACAGGTTTATAAGTGTCCATTTATAATAATTGGACGTATCCATAGCAATTGAATTTTGTGAGTATGGTATTCACAAAATGGTATGTAGTGACAGCCTGCTGCTCTGCACCCAGTTAACTGATGATTTAATGATTATTGAAGTGATTTCTTCATAGTTTTGGAAAAAGCAAAGATTAGGGGGGGCATGTCCTCTTACCCCTGGAGGTCTGCTGGAGTAGCGTAGATGCACAATGTACTAAAACAAATGTGTTTTCGTTGCAGTGTCTGACATACCTATACCCTGTGCTTTCCTTTTGTTTGTTTTCATATTTGTGGTAAACAGAGGAAATGTTTTATCTTTAAGATTTTTAATATTTGCTTATTTATTGGGAGTGGGGGTAGAGTTACAGTTCTGGGGATGGGTTTTGATGCAACGTGTTAGTATGAATTTGTGAGCACAGAGAAAAAGGAGGTGTGTCCCTTGTATCTGCTGTGATAGCGAATACAAAAGTTAGTGTCTTACTTCACTGTAAGCGACTTCTTTAATTTTTATGGTAATACTAAATAAATTTCTTCAGTATTGAAACTTTGAGTTTACACTATTTAATTGATTATTCTATAAGGATTTTTTTTTGTATGTGGACTATCCATATGCATTTGATATAATTGAAATTTGAGCTATCTGAGACTTACATCGACTGCTGAGCTTCAGAATGTTCAACATGCCAAAGTCTGAATATTTTTGTTTATTTCAGAACAACAACATTTTGGCATTGGGAAAAAATGAAATATTTTTTTATTGAAGGCTTAGGTGATCAAAATTGCAGGATTGCGAATTGAAATAAATATGTTCTCACACATACACATTTCTGTCTTCCTTTTGAATCCTGTGGGTTTTCGTCTGATTTACTAGGATTATATAGTTGCTATCAACTCTTGGTAGCTTTAGAATTAAAGAGAGCTTTGGCAGCATTCCATCTACATTCTTGAATTAGGATCAGAAAATAACTGAGTAGTTATTTGAGTCACTGTTTGACTTCTTTTTCTGCTGTGCATAAAGGAAATACATTTTATTCCTCTCCTTCCTCCTTCCTTGTGCCCATGGATGTTAGGAGCGGGATTCCTCCATCATATTCCTCCCTGCATGAGGTAGTATGCTGGAGCACAAAGTGATGAGAGCTCTATTAATCTTGTACAGATGCCTTCCTGAGGCTAACGACTGAACCCCAGCAGCTTAGATGATATACATTTTTCCATTTGAATACACATTTCATAATCTAGGCAATGTATTTCAACTCAGTAGCTGCATCTAGAAACCTGGTCTAAGGAGCCTGCTTTGGTGGGGGGTTGGACTAGATGATCTCTGGAGATCCCGTCCAACCCCTACAATTCTGTGATTCTTTGTACTGCAGAGTACAAACACATATATTCAGGGGCAAAGACATTCCCACCTGAGCTTCACATTTCCATTTAATCGTTGATTAGATGTTTCATGCTAACTGCACAACACTATATTCTGTAAACTTAAATACGAGTAAGAAGAGCACCCTGGGACTTTCTGTATTTCTGTCGTGTTGCTCTTTATTCCTCCTCTTTGATTAAAGAACTTTAGAAGGAAATTGTGTAAGGTGCTGTGATCACAGTTCATCAGTATGTAAGCCTTAAATTTTTCAGCATGCTCTCTTGCTAAGATGACAAGTGTACAATTTAAGTCAAACTAGCCACTTAACATTGTTTGGAATTTGTACACAAATTAGCATCATCTTCTCTTCTTGGCTTCCAAAATTTATTGTACAGTTTCTTGACTCATTGAATGCATCCTCAGCAATCTCATCCAGTGCCGAACGCAGTCACTTTCCCCTTGCCTTGCTCTTTCCAACAAATAAGAAGAAAGGGACAGTGCTGGAGCAGCATGCTGTTGTGTGTCTAGTAACTAGTGCTTGAATTCTCTCCCTGTAAAGCACAAATTTTTAAACTTTTCTAGCACCTACTGTGTTCTGTACATGTATTCAGCAACTAATCAACTTGTTATTCTTTGTGCTTCCACATCATCTTTCGATGCCTTAACCAACATTGTACAGACAAATAGCAGGGAACTGAGAATTTGGTGATCATATTCGCTATCTCTACCCTCAATCCTGAATCACAGAATTGTAGGGGTTGGAAGGGACCTCCAGAGATCATGGAGTCCA